>VDFB02000013.1:18567770-18582749 GCA_007258455.2 Sequoia sempervirens | reverse complement strand
ATATCTCCCTCTTCCCCATCTTCTATCTCTCCCTCCTCTACATATCTCTCTCCCTTTCTCCCTCCCTCTCTCTATCTCTCCCCATCTCTCCCTGATCTCTTGCTCCCTCCCTATACCCCTATCTATCTTCATATCCCAACCTATTTATCCCTTTATCTTCCCATATATCTCTATATCTATGTCTTTCTCTTCCTATTTATCTATCTCTCCCTCTCTCTTTCTCTCTCTCTTTCCCCTCTCTCTATATCTCCTTATATCTCTATCTTGCCATATATATATATATATATATCTATATATATATATCCCTATCTCTCTATATATTTATTTCTCCCTCTCTCTCTCTATATCTCTATCTATTTTTATCCCTTTTCCTCTCTCATTTTATATTCATCTCTACCTCTATCTATAGGGAGAGATACAAAGGTGAAGCATTGGACCTTCCCAAAGATCCACCAATCTCAACACTACTCCCAACTACTTTTAGCATTTAAGTACATATTGTATGCTAGATTAGGAGGCATGTGTCAAAGCTCATATTTATTAATGCAAAATAGGTCCAAAGTCACAAATTTGACGTAGAGTTAGTTATAGTTTTGTACAAAATTTCAAGTGCCACATAGAGCAAAGATATTCCACTTTTTTATATCATGTCATCAAATTTGGAACTTCATCAAGATTTGTATCTTCATCAACATTAACAAAAGCAAAGGTATGTACTTGAATCCCTTGCATTTAAATTTTTCTATATATATAAATATTTTAATATTTTCCCTCAAATCCATAATATATTTATTAGTGTGTATTTATTTATTGCAATAAAGAATTAACCTAAGTAACACATTAAGAATTCTAAGGATTTGTGCTTGGAAAAAATGTATAACAATTTTTTTTGTTGGATGTAAGGTGTTGTATAGTTTAGAAAAGCTCAAAATATGAATAGGATTTTAAGGTAGCATATATTATGGTAACCCCACAGTACAAAGAAGGAGGCAATCTATTATCAATTTTAATCTACAATTTAATACCATATGAAAAACCACATGTAGTATTATCTAAATTAATTCTTGACATATTAATTTTTATAAAATACACTTACCATTCAATAAACTTCTCCCAAGAAGAAGCCTAAGTGAACATTAATTGAATCTAATTGTAGATTCATAACTCTAATCATAACCCTAGCGAACACTAATCTAGTCAAACCCTAACCTAGCCTTAAAAGTGATCATATAATCAATTATCTCTCTTATCTAAATTTGGGTTGAATTATTTTTCCTTTATTTTTAATTGCATATATTTTTTTGTTTATTAGATCTTATTTTATGAATATATGCAAATTTACTTCTACATTCATTCTATGCCCATTTTTTTAGAGTGATATTTTAACATTCATTTTCTAGAATATTAGATCAATCTCCACACATATAAATATGAAACCTCAAAATTTTAAAATTGAATTCTACCCAAAACATAGACACACAATTGAACAAATTCTCAAAAGAAGAATGACAACATCATTAACATTTCATTCAAAATTCACTCAAATCCACATAAGGAGAGAAAATATATTAGAATTATACGTTTATTCATGCTTATAAGTCATATCTGCATACAATTTAAGATAATTTGCATATATTCATCCAAAACTCAAAACAGGCTATCTATTCTATTCCGTCTGCTTGGGGTTTTAACAACCAATGGCACCACAAATATCACTTCCTCATCAGAGGACATACATCTTTCTACCCATATAGTCAACTCAAAACCTAGCTAGAGCTTTCATCAGTTCTCTCCCTACAAATGAGCCTTGAATTTCCTTTTATATGACAAGGGAGCAACAAGCTTCGGGATCAAATGTAATTTCACCACAAATTTTCATTTGAAAAAAATCTCCATTGCATTTGACTTTCATTACAAAACTTCCCACACGTTGAATCTGCAAAACATATATAGTGCATGAACTGGGGAAAGGTAAAAGAAAAGGGAACACAAATTGTCATCACAATCCCCTTTGTATCCATGCAAAAAACCAGGCAACCAAATTAATTGCCACTAAGGCACCACAACAACTTATTTACCTGCCACCCTGCCCTTACCAACACTCAGACCCCGGTATACATGCCCGCTTCTAGTTGTTGCCCAATACAGTAGACCCTCAACCTCCTCTTCTTTCTTGTCCTTGCCCAATCCGGTTCTAGTCCATCTGCTTGGGGTTTTAACAGCCAGTGGCACCACATATCACTTCCTCATTAGAGGACAGATATCTTTCTACCCATATATTCAACTCAAAACCTAGCTAGAGCTTTCATCAGTTCTCTCCCTACAAATGAGCCTTGAATTCCCTTTTATATGACAAGGGAGCAACAAGCTTTGGGCTCAAATGTAATTTCACCAAAAAATTTCATTTGAACAAAATCTCCATTGTATTTGACTTTCATTTCAAAAATTCCCACACATTGAATCTGCAAAACATAGTGGCACACGAACTAGGGAAATCTAAAAGAAAAGGGAACACAAATTGTCATCAAAATCCCCTTATCGCTATCCATGCAAAAAAACCAGGCAACCAAATTGCCACAAAGGCACCACAACAACTTCTTATTTACCTACGACCCTACCCTTACCAACACTCAGACCCCGATATACATGTCCGCTTCTAGTTGTTGACCAATACGGTAGACCCTTAGCCTCCTCTTCTTTCTTGTCCTTAACCAATACAGTTCTAGTTCATCTGCTTGGGGTTTTAACAGCCAATGGCACCATAGATATCACTTCCTCATCAGAGGGTAGACCGTGATTGAAGCAAGGTAAATACTGACAGTAGTCAGAGTCAGTCTTGGTTACATCATCAGAAGTGTTGCTCGTAAGGTCAATGGGTAAGTGTTGGCATCCAGAGGAGCCATGCCCATACCTTATTTTCCTACCGACACTAGTAATAGAGCACACTGACTGTTTTCCTTTGTCATCTACCAGTTGAGCAGCAATGTCCTGGAATTGCAACCTTCTATTGCATCTAGTGGGCACAAGCCTGGGCTTGTCAACCAAAGCACCTTCCTGAATAGTAGGACCGAGCTTTTGTGAGCTCAAAAAAATAGAACTCCTTACTAACTTACTCATTTTCTCTTCTCAGAGAAGCACTAAAACTTTATTAGACTTAGCCCACAAAGTTCTCTAACTGCTACAAGAATGACACTATTAGCAGTTAATTCCTCTTGTATTTATTGTGAAGGGTAATGACAACCTTCATCAATGCTTAGTAAAAATGCATGTGCAAACATGGAAATTTGGCGGCGTATGTACTGTCACCATTTAACTAGACCTGCATGAGAATTCAAAGATCACCCTTCATGATTTCCAACAATAACATCTTCACACAACTTGAGTTTGAGGTCTGCGAGTTGGCGGGGTACGATCGAGATCTTCTCCCATATCTTTGAATCTTGAAAACCTACACATTGCACGGTTAGTATTTAATGAAAGGCTTTGGCTAAGCCATTGGCGACATGACCCCATGGAGTTAATGGATTAGGCTTACATCATCAGATTAAAATTAAAACCCAAATTTGATTATAATACTTTATTTCCTCTGCATGGTTTTATTTCCTAAGTCTCGATTGGCCCCGTTAAATTCTTATCCCAACCCTAACAAAGAACAAATGATTAAGCTAAGGATTGTATTTGTTGTTATAACTTTAGTTCTAGAGAATTCTTAATTACCAATTCTTATTTGTGCATTTGTATATGAATCCAATTAAATGCCTTTCCATATCATTATGAAAAAAATTATTATTGCAACCCTAACTATAACACTAATTAAACCTTGACCCTAACCTGATTGAACTCATATTATAACCCTAACTCTAACAGTAATTGAATTGTGATCATAACCCTAGGTATTGTTGAAATCTAACCCTAATTGTATCAAAACCCTAGAGAACTCTAATTGAACCCTAACTCCAATCCTAGCCCTAATTTAAGACTGACCTTAACCCTGACCTTAATTAAACCCATATTGAATTATAACCCTAATTGATCCCTAACCCAAATTGAATACTAATTGAACCTTAACCCTAAGTGAATAGCAACCTTAATTAAACTCCAACCATAATCCTATTTAAATTTTGACCCTAATCATAACCATAATTCATCCCTAACCCTAAACATGAGTTCAATTAAGTTTAAGGTTCAAATAGGGTTAGACTTTAATTAAAATTAGGTATAGGATTCAATTAGGATTAGGGTTGGGGTTGGGGTAAAGATTAAGGTTCTATGATAGAGATTTCGATTAGTGTTAGGGTTCAATTGGGGCAAGGGTTAGTATTAGGGTTAGGGTTATGGTTCAATTAGGGTTTCATTAATGTTAGTTTTAGAATCATAGTTATGTTTAGGGTTGGATATAAAATTAGAGTTAGGTTTGAAGTTAATTAGTGTTAGTTTTAGGGTTGGGGTTATGGTTAGACTTATAATTAATGTTAGTATTGGGATTAGATTATATCACTTTAATAAAAATAATCTTCTATAAATTCATTCAATTTTTTTTTGAAATTATATAATTTAAAATATTTTCAAATTTACCTATGTTGATATATGACAGATATAGAAATCTAAACTCTATACCATTTATAGTTAACTTGACATTGTGTATAAAAAGGTTTAAGTTATGAATGTTATAATATAAAAAATAAATGTGTTTTCAATGTTTATTTGCCAGTTTAAAAGATGTGCCAATAATGTTACAATCACTAATGATTAATTTTTTCTTGATGGTTAAAATAGATTGGTAAGTAAATTTATCTATAATAAGTAAATTTATCATTGATTTTTTCTTAATAAGTAAATCAATATTTCATAAATTTATCTATAATTCTTATTTAATTTTTCTTTATTATATTAAATTATATTTTATTAAATTGTTAAAAAATTTAAGTTGCTTATAAATAATTTTATGTGTTTTTTATAATTAACTTGATATTGTGTATAAAAGGTTTAAGTTATGAATGTTATAATATAAAAAAATAAATTTGTTTTCAATGTTTATTTGTTAGTTTGATGTGAGAATAATGTTGCATAGTAATGATTAAATTTTTCTTGATTGGTTAAGTGATATTGTGAAATTATTCTATGTTAATTTAATGTTATGGATGCTATATAATATAAAGAAAAATATTTCTAATATATTTTTAATGCATCTTTATATTTTATAAACAAACATCTAAAATAAAAATGTGATTGTAAAAAAAATACAACTTAATGAGTGAACATACATTTAAAGTTAAAAGTGAAATTATAAAACAAATTGTAAATTTATTTTATTTTTCTTCTATAAATATAAATTTTTTATTTGTCGTCTGCCTAGTAATGCTCACTTCTCCTTTTAATGAATGTTTTATTTTGCAAGGGTTGATTTAGTGCCGCCGGTGATCTATTTCCTATAGATATCAACGGTGCCTGCCATCCCGTGATCAGGAATTGAAGGATCGCGAAATCACAGGCGGGTGCCACATGTCCTATCCAGGGGATCAAATTTGCGCTATCGCTAGCCAACTACCATTTGATCTAAGTTGTTTCCTGCCATCCCACGATGGTGCTTGGGTTGATTACGAAATCACGGGTGAGCGCCATGTGTCTCATCCGATGAAGCCTAAAGAGTAAAGGAAACACTAGTCAGCTTTAAATGTATTAAGGGGCAGATTACTAAAGTGTTCTCGAGATGCACATGTTCTAAATTGACGGATATGTTATAATCTCGCTAGAAAATTTGCTCGAAGGTTAATGACATGGCTGGAGACTCTATTAAAGGAACGAGATCATTGATGCTCAGGATCAACGATTGCCCGCCATCGCGCGATCAGAAGTTTTAGGATTGTGATATCGCGGGCAACCACCACGTGGACTTCCTTCATAGTGTATGGTAAGGTGGGCCCCTTATCATCGTGTTGGAAATTGTGTCAGCTTTTTTTGAAGGTGGTTGTCGATGATTTTATTTTGTAGAGGGTTGAATTAGCGCTGTCGTTGATCTATTTCCTGTAGATCAACAATGCCCACCATCCCGTGATCAGGAATTATAGGATCATGATATCATGGGTGCTCGCCATGTGTCTCATCCAATGAGGTCTAAAGAGTGAAGGAAGCATTAGTCAGTTCTAAATGTGTTAAGGGGTGGATTACTAAAGTGCTTGTGAGATGCACATGCTTTATTTCAACGCGAATGTTATAATTGAGGGAAAAGTTGCTTGAAAGTTAACAGAAAGGATGACAACCATTTTTGAAGGAGTGGGATCTCTGATGAGAAGGATCGTAGGTTGCCCACCATCCCGCGATGGTAAATCGAGGGATTGCGGTATCATGGGAAACCGCCACGTGGTTTTCATTTATGGCTTATGGCATGGTGGGCCCCTTATTTCCATGTTGGCAATTATGTCAGCCTGTTTTGAAGGTGGTCGTTGATGATTTGATCAAACTAGAGGATCAACAGTTCAAATTTAAATCTGTATCAAATGTGGTTGGAGTCGTTCGTGCAGCTCGCAAGTGAGCTTTAATGGCGGATGAGACATCTATTGGAAAGATTTTATTAACATAAAATCAATTTACTTACTTCATTTGTATCACAAGGCATCCAAGTATATCGTAAAAAATAGTTTCAGAGCCAAAGGTGAAATTGGAGTTTGTACGAAAAAAGCCGTGAGTTTATTTTCTTTGTTTCCCAGTCATTCTACACCTAAATTTGGGAAGGGGGGTCTGCTATGCGTGTCACTGAGCTCATTAAAATATTTTGTTGGGGCTATAGTTTAATCATAAATTGTAAGGAATTGTGGTATTTTTACTCTGTAATTTCCTATCTCTGCTTAGTCATAGCCACTTGAAGTGTAACATTGTAGTGAAGCCCTAGTTTATCTAAAATGGCGCCACCCAAGCAACACTCTGGCCACATTGAGTATTTGAAAAGAAAATTATACGATGATTTCCTAGATCAATTTCCATTGTCAACAAATGATAGAAGGAAGGGTGTAGTGTTATTGCAAGGAAAAATCCTAGGGGAGGGGTTGGTGTATAATAGTTCCAACATTGTTGATGCTAGGGTTCCACTCACTGGCTTAGAGATGTTCAGATTATGGTATGGACAGAGGAATTTTCCTCACCCTTTCTCAAATGGATGGATGTATGACATGGGTAAGCTGGTTGTACCAAATGTGTTCCTTGATGTGGACTTACTTAGGGCAGTGGACATGAGATATGACCCCATCACACAGGTAATTAGAGATAATGATGGAGAGGTTCTATTAGAAATTAGCAGAGATGTTATCCAACAAACTTTTGATTTGAGTGAGCCGAGTGATGACTTGGTTCCTATTAATTTTGAGGAAATGAAGCAGGAGTATACAAAACTAAAATCTCTTTTTAGGGTTAAGTTGCTTCCACCTCATCTGGTTAAGGCAAGAGGTTCACAAGTTCACATCAGCCTTAGTGACCAGGAACCCTTCAGATTGAATTGTTTTGCAAAGCCTTTCCTGGCTACTTTCTATTCACTATGTCAGATTTTGGGTTTTAGTCCTAGTGCAGTAATGCCAATTGCATACATGTTCATGGGGGTGCAAATACAACACCCTAACTTATCTGTAACATATGACTTTGCTTCTTTTTTAGCAGAGAGGATAGATGAAGGGTTGTCGAAGTTGTAGAAAGGTGATACTGGTACTCAATTATTTTGGTATTCCATGTTGATGCATATGTTCCTATTTAGGAATGTTGATTTATTTGCTGAGAAGATGAACTTAAGGCAACCAATTGATGGAGAAAGATTGCCAGTACAAATATGGGCTGCAGATCTGTCCTGTAATAAGGAAAACACTAGTTATGTGCAATTTGATAATTGTTTTGCTTCAAGATTAAGGGCTAGATTGATGGTAAATATACCTAAGATCCCTGAGGAAGTGCATGATTTTCTTAGGCCAAAGGAGAGGAAACTAGAATTGAGGGTTTTACATAACTGGGGTGACATTATCCCATATCCAGTCAACACTGTCCTGAGAATATATGGATTTCAAGGAACCCCTCACATGTTTTCATACAATGTGCCACCAAGACTAGGGTTTGCAGAAGTTATGTGGTAGATGGGTTTTATTCATGAGGACAACCTTACTGGAAAGGGGAAGGGAACATTATTCCCTGATTATACAGTAGTGTCTGACTTTACATTTTCAAAGGAAGGTTAGACACATTTTGATAAATTCTTTGTTGATTACCATTTGAGATTTGGTCCAAGGTGACAACATGATCCTGAAGGTTTCTTTGCTCTTTCAAACAAATAATAAAAGGTGGCAAATTTTCATATGAGTTCAATTTCTCTAAGAACCTGATCAAAAATGAATTTGATTTAAATAAGCAGGAATTGAACAAGGAGAAATGGATAGCTTATAGTAAGCTACTAGATATTGTGCATGAAATGGATCTGAATTATGATCCACTGATGGAATTCACTCCATACCATAAGAAAATTCATTTTCTGATAAAAACTTCATGGAGATTATGGACACCTTGACAACCAAAAGGATAAACTTAAGGCTAAGTCTAGATATGCAAGGAAAAAGTGATAGGCCAATTGAAACAAGCTCAGTATATCAGCCTACAGAAAGGCGGCCCATCTATAGGAGGAAAAGGGATACTAGCAGTGATGAGGAAGTAGTAGACAAAAAGGGGAAGAAAATAATGAAGGTGCCTCCACAACCAGGTCCAAAATTCAAAGTACCCAGGGTAGTTAAGATCATTGAATTACAGTCTTCACCAGAGCAAGTCCCCCATCACCACCATCTAAGCCATGTCCTAAGAGGCAAAGAACTGATCACCCACTTGAGGATTTAATAGATGAAATTATTGTTACTGATCAGGACATGCAAGTTGGTATGCCTTCCCCTCCTAGGTCAGCTAAATTGGTTCTATCTGATTTGGATATGAAGGGTCAGAGTGTGCAGGATGCAAGAATGAAGGCTTGCAAGGAGTTCTTAAATGAAAATGCATTTGTAAAGACTCTTGTATTCTTGCAATTGGCATGGAGGATGAAATTTGAGGAATATCAAAATAAATGCAAGGAGAGAAGAGAACTAAGGCCTGACAGGTTAGATCAGGAGAATGATGAAGAAGTAAAAGCTGAACTAATGGAAGAGTTCAAAAATATCACTCTTGAAGAAGGGAGACAACTTGTGAGTCAGGCTGGTGTTTTGATTTTTCCTGAATGAGATATCATAGATGCAGTGGCTTTCAATGCGATTATGAAGTTCAAGAATCATTTTCAGGATTTTGAAGAAGAAGTTAAGGCAACATTGCAAAACTCTGCCTTCAGTGAAGAATATGAGACCTTAGCAATTTGGGCATTGGCTCCACAAGGAAGAAATCCAGACATTGTTGATATTAATCCAAATTTCAAAGGAGGATTAATAATAAAGAGGACTTCATAGACTTCAACCACCGAATCCACTAATTTAACTATGAATGTGGCCAAGTTGGCCCAAAAGACTGTTGAAAGGGAGAAGGCTGAAAGAAAGAGCCTAATGGAGAAGTATAACATTTTAATTGAAGAATATAGTAAAATGCAATAGAGGAATGTTGAGCTACAAACTGAAGTGGAAAGGTTCAACTATAGACATATTGGGGAAACATCTAGTGCTCCAGGAACCAACACATTACCTCCCATAGTAGGGTCAATGCCTCCTACTTCTCCAAATGTTTCTACACCACTGTCTCCTATTCAAAATCCTGCTCTCACCCCTCCTTTAGAACAAATTGATGAAGAAACAGAGTGTTCTGTTGATCCAACAAAGAGGTAGCTCATACAGAAAATTGATGAATTATAGACATCATTAAGGGTAAAAGAGGAGGGTTTTCTTTCAAAGAAAAAGAAATTGTTACTACTGTTTTGGAGTATTTAAATGAAAGGGTAGATAATAAATTTCCCTCTATACATTCTTTGTATTCTTTGCTATTTGAAGCAATAAAGAATATTGATAGGGATCAAGGGATAGTGATTCCAATAATTGAAAATTGGATCCCTAGGGAAAATGATCTAGATATTATGAATAAAGCCTCAAAGTTTGATGTAAATAATAGGCCCCAATCATTGAAGCCTACTTATATATTAGTGAAATCATTGCGAGGTTTTCAGACCTTACTAGATGATTTAAGTAGGAAGATTAGGGAGTTGGTAAAGAATTTCAAAGATTGGGGTAACACACTATTACCTAATATAATTGATGAGAAGGGGGAAATTGGAACACTCCAACAATGGTAGGATCAAGTGAGTAAGCTCATAAATAATCAAATTAAAGTAATTTGTGATGATTCAGATTTTGATTTTTTGGTAAGTTGTATGGATAAGATTATTGGTACCGCCTCATTTTTGGAATCTTTTGAAAGAGATGCTAATCAGGTAGCGGTAAAGTATATGACTTATAGTAAGTGAGGTGATTAATTTTGACTGGCCAACTGGTGAAGAATACCAGAGGTGGGTGGCTAAGTATTTGAATGATGATGAGTAAAAAGAGTGGGTTACCGACAGGTGGCAAATCAGATGCTCCAGTTACAACGATTCCAATTTTGTGTTGAGGATTTCTTGGCATGGGTTTCACATGGTTTTCTATTATTGCATCAACCTTCCTCTACTGACATGATGAATGGGAATATGCTCTAGGATGATTGTAGTTGTAACAATTTTTAGAATATCATTAGGTGCTCTAATCGGCTGGTGACGTGTGTACTTTCTGGCCTAAAGCTTGTTTGCTCCTTCATTTTTCTATAAGAAGGATTTCAAGGCCAAAAGTATGGGTTAGCAAGTTAGATAATTTTGATTGAGTCTAGGTGAAGTTGTAGAGCTGATAGTAAAGATCAATGGTTTTAGAGAGAAATGCAATTTAGGTTCTGATTCACTCTATGATAGGTTTTAAGTTCATGAGGATTTAATGTTGCATAACAGTATTAGCATTTGAATCAAAATAATAGTTTCAAGCTCGTCTCTCTCCATTATATGTGCATATCTGAACTTTGAATAAAATAACTAAGGGTTGTTTCATTCAGCTCACTGTTGTAGTGTGTATGATTCTATTTTAGCTTTAATTCAAAGAATTAATTAAAATGCTTGAATGGGATTATAAGTAGATATGTTCTACATATCCGATGGTTTTAGAGAAATGCAATTTAGGTTTTGAGTCATTATGTAACAAGTTTTGAGTTCATAGAGATTTAATGTTGTATAACAATACTAGCATTTGAGTTGAAATAAAAATTCGAGCTCATGTCTCTCCATTATACATGCATATTTGAACTTTGAATGAAATAACTAAGGGTTGTTTTATCCATCTCACTGTTGTGGTGTGTATGATTCTATTTTAGTTTTAATTCAAGGAATTAATCAAAATGCTTGAATGGGATTATAGGCGGATATGTGTTGTATAAGGATTTGATAAGTAGTCGTGGGTTATAATGCATACTGATGAAATTGTAATGCAATATTGTCAGGGATATTATATGTGATGTATTAAATCCGTTATAAACCTCTAGATGCTTATGAATTTGAATCCTGCAATGGATATATGGCACTAATATAAGTTGTAATTATTAGTGCAGTTCAGTATTTGTTTGTCTTTGCCTAGAGCTTGCTACAAATTGCAAATCATTGACTATCTTATACAATGGATTGTGTTTAGTTATCTCACGCTCCAAATAGTTGATATTGTCTATGAACAGCCAATTCTAGTTGATATTATCTTATCATGTTGAGATATTAAGTGAGATCATCTGCTATTGTTAATGTTGTTTATAATAATAGTGCGGTTGTAAACACATTGAGGATCACCCTCTGGGTCTTGCAGGCAGAAGTGTAGGAGGCTTTTAAGTCCCTGAGGTCAATTGGTCTAGGTCCTTGGGTGCCTTCGATTGGAATTGGAAATTCCATAGGTATATTAGAAGACAAACCTAGTTACACATTGTAAAGAACCAGCCTTATCATGTCAACCAGCGGAGCAACCCACCTCTACAGATTTTTTTAATCTTTTTATGATCACATGAAACATAAAACACACTAGTTCCAAGGTTGTTAACATCACTATTGAAATATTTTTAATTTTTTGACCTTTCAAACATTAAAAATAATATCAGTAAATTAATTATGTAATGGCATAAAAATTAAAAACATCATGAATTAATTATGTAACCACATAAGCCAAATATAATTCTATCAAGAAATTATTATCAAATAGATAATATAATTGCATAACTTCTACATTTCAATGTCATTGATCTTCTTTAATACATCCAATAACATGCGTATCCTTCCAGGTCAAATTCAGCATTGTAAGGATTGGTCATATCATCATCATCATCATCGATATCAGTTTCGATAATGTCATCATCCACATGGATGTCATCTTCATGAACATTAACTCCTACATCATCATCATCTAGTTCCTCCTCTTCGACATCTTCGTCAGGGACATCATCAACTAACCGTTGATCCCGATCATCATCTACATCATCTTCTAGTTCTTTGGTATCTTCTTCTTCCACCACATTATACTTTACCGAACTTCCTCTTGGATCATGTCTAACAACAAATGACCAACCCGGTTTACTTGGAACCTCTGAGTAAAATACCTACTCACATTGGCTTGGAAGAACATAGGGCTCATTTCCGGCTTGCTTGATCAACCTTGTATTAACCATGGTAAATCCATTTATCATGTTCAATAATAGTTCTCTGGGATATTTCCATTCAATCTTAGCCTATACCATAGGATGACAAACAAAATTAATCTAAGGGACTTAAAGTCACACTCAAGTGTATCATCCAAAATCTCCTACTATCAATTTTCTAAGACTTCTAGATGCATGTCACTTCTAGATGAAACACTAGTCATCTGAAAGACTACATTTATACAAGAATCACAAGTTTTCTTCATGTCATCAACATTTTGATTTGAGGAAATTTACAAATGGTGTACCACATAGCCTTGTGGTGTTTCACCTGCAATATGTCAAACCTGTAAAAATTATTGCAATATCGTCAGTTGATAAACATATTTATTCTTGGCTGAATGTATGCAAAGAAAACAATCTCAAGATATATATACATCAATATGCTTGAAAATAATTAAATAATATGGGTGATTAATATATTTATACGTACCTGTTTATCTCTTAAACCATATGCTAAATCAATTTCCCTTTGTGTAACATTGGAATCTCCATTACGATGAGCTTCTTTAACCAATGAAGCCACACCTTCCCATGTTAATGCGCGACCAGATTGTTGACATCATTCAATCCATACCGTCATCCAATCAAGATTGTTGGCGATGTACAAATGTAGTGCATCCCACTCTCAACCAACTATACCAAAATAAATTGAAATTCACAAATGACGTATAATTAGTTAAATACCACAGTATACGACCTTAATTTATAATTGATGTATATTGAAGATTAAAAATTAAATAAGTACAATATACATAAAAACCATATGTAAAATGCATTCCAATTAATCTCCATGACCATCTTATAATTACCTTTCACTTTCCTCAATCTACCTTTCTCCAACAGGTACTCCCCTTCAAATTTTTTAATGGAGTTGGGATCCCAAATGCGATCTACATGGATCTTTGTTGCAAACTTAGGAAGATATTCACTAATGTACACCATGATCTGGTATACCATATATCCCTCCACCATAGAACCCTCAGGATGTGCTCTTTGTCTAACCAATGCCTTCAAAAATTTCAAGTGCATCTCAACCATCCACATTGACCTTATGTGTACAGGTCCACACAATTCAATCTCCTCAACTTGGTGTATGTGGTAGCGTTCTTGTGCATTGAAAAATGTTGAAGGTAGACACTTTTTTATTTCACACATTAGATGAGAAATTTTTCTCTTCCAATAATTTATATCTTCTTTATGGATTTCTTTAGATGATAGCCATCTACAAGTGATTCAAGGCACAAATATATTAATGAGATTTAACAAAAATATACAGTATATTATATAACAAGTAAAACAAATGGCAATTATAAGATGTATACAATGAATTAAACAAATCTCGCTACTTACCTCATGTATTTTCCAATATCATATATAACTTGCTTGACATTGTTGTCAAAGTTGTCTGGGAGAGATAGAGGTAGACCGTACTGCAACAATTATAAAATGATCTTTTCATTATTTTTCCAAAATTAGTACACATAATACACTAAAAAGTACATGCATTATACAAGTGTATATAATATACTAGAATAATTACCTTAATAAAGGTATGCCAATCATGCGTTTTCATCCCTTACCCAAATTCACCTTTCTTTGTTATTATATTGTTTATGTTCACAACAAATCTTGTGGAAAATCAAATTTTTTGTATGACTTCTTTTATAGCATTGCTTTGCTGCTCTGTTAATAACCAAGGAAGGACACTTATATTAATTTGGTCTCCATCACTATTTAATTGAATGACATTTTTTATTGCATGATTGGCTTCCTGAATGTCACTACAAATTTTGACAATTTTTTCTTTGTCATGCCTTCCATCCAATAACGTTTTTATTATATTCTTTCCGATATGCATTGTATCAAACAAATGCACAATTTGTAGCTGCTCATAGTAGGGTAACCTACTAAATTATCTGGGATAACTTTTCAGTCCCTGTGGAAGCCAACCATTAATACCTTGATGACCTTCATGAAGCATATAAGTTAAACAAATTAACAATGACAATCATTGTCAATTACAACATGAGTAAACACAACACAATATAAAAATATAAATTCAAAACATATCATATATGATAGATAAATAATTTGATCTGATGTGTAACCTTGACGATTAATTCTATTATATTCCAACTTTCATAGGCGAGGTGACGTTCTTTGTGGTTTTGATGTAATCTCCTCTTTCCCATTGAAAATATGTTTTTCAGTAGTTCGATACTTATGGTTTCTATGGAG
>VDFB02000013.1:18422539-18562654 GCA_007258455.2 Sequoia sempervirens | reverse complement strand
CTCTTGGAAGTTGGATAGATTCACTTGTTTAAGCTTAAGACCCTAGAAGTTTCAAAGTATTACAAACTTAGTTAGGAATAATCATTTGCATCACATAATCATATCATCATTACAAAACATCATACATAATCAGTATAAACATCACATATCATCACATTGCATAATCAAAATCCATCTCACATAGCATAGGCATCACCCATAAAGCATATAGAATTTCCATTACATACATCACATAATCATCATTGCATACATAAAATAATCATCATTGCATGCATTTTCATATCATCATTACATACATATCCCATAATCATCATCACATAGATATCATCATTGCATAATCATAATGATCACCATCATGTAAACATCATAAACAAATAAAATTAGGTACCATCATACAATCATTTCATCTAACATTCATCCATTCATTTGCATTAGAAAAGTACAAAAACATCAAATACATCACATATCATTGGCATAATAAAATCCATCACATGCATCATATAGGAATCATTCATAAAACACCATAGAAAACACATCAGTTGCATCATCATTTGCATCCATAAAATATCATATCATCAGCTCCATATAGAACATCACATATCATCATAAACATAGAAATTAAATGCATTCATCATAATCATCAAGATCATCATCATATAACATCATATAGACACATAGATCAAAATAATCACCACACATCATATAAACTCAAAATCATAATGTCAAAATGTACAAGGATATCCAAAGGTCTAAAGATATACATCAATATAAAAAATAGCAATGTATCATAAAATCTTAAAACAAGAGGAACATCATCAATGTATCAGCTGAATAAAGAGGTGTATACATGTCCAAGGTACATCAGAGAATCATAAATTGGAAGCTATGTCATGCTCCCCCTAGATGATGTTGGCATCCCAGGACTAGTACCTCCCCCTACACCCCATGGACCCACACCAGGATCTCTCTAATCTCTAGACAATGGATGCATAACACCCATGCTAACAGTCTGAGACTGAGACCTCCCTGACTAAGACTAGGAAAAACTCTCCCACCGCTCTGGAGGAACCACATCATGATACCAACCTTAGTGGAACTCAGCCTCCTGTGTGGTACAATAGACCTCTTTGAATTAATTTGACGTACCAATAGCTACTGTAGACTACTATAGCCTCTTAGTGATGGCCTCGACCTACTCCACCCACTACCTCAGGGCATCCCTCTCATAAGTCAATAGGGTAATCTATCCCTACACCTGTCCCTGCACCTATCCCTAGGCCTATACCTATGCAAGTTGGGCCTGCACCTGCTACCTAGCAGCATCCCTCTCAACTGTCAGAGTCTATACCTATCCTTGTGCTTGTATAAGTAGAGCCTACACCTGCTACCTAGCAGCATCCCTCTCAACTGTTAGAGTCTATACCTACCCCTGTGCCTGTATAAGTAGAGCCTGCACCTGCTCTAGCTAAACTTGTAAAGTCTCGACCTATACCTGAAGAGTGACTATCTATGTCTGTTTTTGTGGTGAGGGTAGCCAAACCTCCACATGTTGCCTCTTGTGAGGAATTCTCATCTCACCAACATTTGGCCCTGGTCCTTCGCCACCCCCATCATCTCCACCATCACTCTCCTCATCATCACCGTCATTGCTGCTACACCCCTCCTCACTTCTCTCCTCCTCCTCCTCTCCCTCCTCCTCCTTACCCTGATCCTCCACCTCCTCTCTCCATTTCCTCCACCTATGACCTCCTACCTACTCCTTCACTAACAATGATGTTGGCTCATCCAAAATCATAATCCATGGGAATGGGTGCATGAACATATATAGGGCATACTCCTTGGATATTAGTGAATCGGTGATCTCTGGATGCACCTCCCAAATGACAACTTGTAACCCCTAAAAGTGTTGCACCACTGCATCATAAGACAACACTGGCCCCCACTCTATAACATCCTATCATCATTGGACATAATGAGCCACTCCCTAGGGCATCCCCTGAACCTGACCATACTATCTTAGTACTCTCAGTAGCATGAATCTCTCAATAATAAAATGGGTCCACCCAGTCAAATAAATTGACTCACATAAGAATGGCATCTCCATGTCATCCTCTAGCCACTGCTCATAATCAACATATGGCTGCCATACCACTGACTCTAAATCATCCAGTGTCCTCCTCCAATACTCCAACTTTCCCAACCTAGGTTGAGAAATTCAACCAACATAAATATGAACATATGACCTCATGGTCGAGTGTTGCCTCCCTCCAACTAGCTGACTGGTTGTTGTGCTCCCAGGCTCAGACCTGGAGCAATGTGACCACCACCGATAAACTCGCTCCTCGTAGATAAACAACCTGATGTAAATCATGATATAGATGGACCAACATACAACAAACCCATGCATATCGAGTGTCATGAACAATCATGCTCTCCAAGATCCACCCCCATCCAACTAAGAGTCCCTTTGACCTGCGGTTAGGACAAAGGAACCCTCCAATGAAACTGGCTAGCACAGAAGGAAGAGTGGCGTATGCATCGACCATGTCCCTCCATAGAATCTCATACCTGCATATATGGTTGTAACTAAGGGTTATTTTTAGGTTAGATTAAAAGTTAGCAAATCAATGAAGACAATAAACCCAAAGAGATTACAAAATACAATGAAAGCTAAAATAAAGAACGATTATACCTATTAATCGCCGAGACCTCCATGATTCACTTTTGTAACACCTTCTAACTTGTTGGCTGATGTGTTGCCCTCAGATTTGACATGTGAGCAATCTAGAAATAGAAGTCTAAGTCCTACACCAAACTTTGAAGGATTTGAACAAATGTCTATGCCTAAATGACTAAAAATGACTCAAAAAAATCTAAGCTTTAATATGCAAGAATCATGTAATTTGTGTGTGTTATAATGTCTCTGTGTAATAAAAAATGAGAGGAAAATGGCATTTTATAGAAAATTCCATTTTGAATGGACGGATGAGATTGAATTTTGACAGAGACCTAAAATCAGAGGCCCAGATTAAATATTACAATCCCTAATCAAGGTTAGGGCAGAGTCATTAATCGAGCGGTCGAGATGCCATCTAAGAAGATCAAATCGGTGGTGGAGAATAAATGAGGAAATTAATTCAAAAATAAAGATTTTCGAAAATGAAGAAGATAAAGACTGAACTAAAGATTTGATTTGGAAAAATCAAGAATCTACCCGATTACTTGATTTTTGGAGGAAAGTTACCATTTTGAATTAAATTAATTCAAAATATGGATTTTGTGAAATAATAAATAATCAATTTTCAAATTATTTACTAAAATGAAGTGCCAGTTAAGATTGAGATGACATTTTAAATAATTTCATTTATTTAAAATGAGAAGAATATTAATTTTGGCAATTAAATAATTAAAGATAATTATTTAATTTAGAAGATAAGATTAATTAATTAAATAAATTAATCAATTCATTTAATTATGACAATTAGTGAATATTAAATAAATAAATTAAACTTATTTATTTAATAATCAGGAAGAAATGACTAAAAAAGGGTGATTAAATAAATTAACAAATTTATTTAATTACACGAAGACTTTAGACAATTAAAGACGTATTGAGTAAATAAATAAGATTTATTTATTTAATAATCATGAAGAATAAAAGAACATGAATTAATTAAATAATTATGAATTATTTAATCAATAGTCAAATGTGGACCAAAGACATAATTAAATGTCATAATTATGCTAGGATGAAAGTGGTAAAAATGAAGCTTACAGGCCTAGGTCATTTTTAGGTGTCTACAATGGTCATCCTAAAATACTCTCCACAGTGCATCAGTCTCGCCCTACTCCCGTGAATCATAAAGGACAAGCTCCCCAACAATAGGTATCCATAAAATCCAGTAGACATCCTCAAGAGTCACTATAATCTCACTAGTGGGAAAATGGAAGGTGTTATGCTCACTGTGCCATCTCTCCACTAAAGTTGTTAATAAACCCCTGTTCACCCTAATCTGGGGCATATTGATAAGAGATGACAAACCACATCATGCAATAATAGTTGTGTCATCTTACATCAGATGATGAATCAACTCCCATGTCCTTGGGAACCACTCTCTGATCTATAAACTTGTCAAAGGCTCCTATCATCAAAAAATCACAAATCAGTTAATTAATCAATCAACTTATCAATCTAATCAGCTCTAGTGAGACTTTGATCAAAACTCATGAGCATCAATCAATCAATTCAACCTCGCCTATCAGGAGGTTTATCAAACCAAACAATGCACCTCACCTATCATGAGGTTCATCAATCAATTCAACCTCACCTATCATGAGGTTTATCAAATCAATCAATTCAACCTCGCCTATCATGAGGTTTATCAAATCAATCAATGCACCTCACCTATCATGAGCCTTCATCAATCAACTCAACCTCACCTATCATGAGGTTTATCAAATCAATCAACCTATAATTGATCCTCCCCTATCATGAGGTCAATTATCATCACCATATCATTACATCTCACCTATCATGAGATCAATAGACATCTAACATATCAAACATCATCAATCATCATCAGCAGAAAGGCTGGCATGATTAAACATCATCAAAATCAAGGAGTCTAATCAGGAAAATCATCAATCTGGTCTAAATCTTCACCAATGCACAAGAATATTATTTTTATGTGCTAAAAAACCCAATGCACCAAAACAGAGGTTTTATGCATTGAAACGCTAGATACACCATTTCATTTTCTCAATGTGCCGAAATAGGGTACCAATGCACTAAAACATTCTATGCACTACTTCAGTCTCTCTATGCACTAATCTAATTTCCCTAAGCGCTAATCTAACCTATGCACCACAATAGTCACTTAATGGGCTATTGCAGGCAACCTATGTGCTACATCATTCAATGCGCTAGTTCATCTAACCTATGCACTACATTGCTATCCCTGTGCACTAAAATAGACCATGTATGTGCCATTGTGGCAACCCTATGCGCTAAAACAATTCAAAATCTAAATTGAAAGAAAAATGAAGGGAAAAAAATGCACAAAATACAAGGTGGTTTTCGGGGTACTCACTGGAGGTCCATACGCTACTGGGTGATTGTGCCGCCTGACCCGCTCAAACCAATGCGTGTCATAGGGGATCACCATTTTGCTCCAAGTTTGCACAAATCACTCACAAGTTTTCAAATTGCAAAATGCACTCACATGAAACTTTTTAACCTTTTAAGGTTAATTAAGTGGCATTTTATGGGGGATGTTTTATTTTATTTTTCAAAGGGGCCTTAATTAATCAGATCATCACTTGATGGCTTATATATCATTTTTTGGGAGATAAATCATTTTTGGGGCATAAAATTTTGAGATCAACATCAAATCATCGCAAAATCATCAAAATTTTCAAAAAAATCCAAAAAATCTTAAAAAATTCAAAAATCACCGATTTATCTCCTGAGGGGGCATATATCTTTCATCCCCTGAAAATCATCGTCTAGGGCATTGATTTTATTTTTTCTCGGCATCAGTATCAAATTTTCTTTGAAGCAACATGTAAAAACATTACTTCAAAGAGGGGAAAAATGTATACACCTAAATCGGTCAAGACATTTAATTAATTAAATACTAGTTATTTAATTAATATTCAACTACGTATAAATAAATTCTCAATTTATTTATATAGTTCACCCTTTTCTAATTCTCCAAATCTAAAATCATATTCTTCTAATTTAATTAAATAAATGAATTTCTAAAGTTTTTTTTATTTAATTAAGTTTCATTAACCTCAAATTAGGAATTCAAGCACATGCCTACAAATTTTCATGCCACCGCACCAAGGTCACATGAAATTAAATAATTCTAATTTTTAATTAGAATTATCTTCAAACACATGGCTTATTCCTCACACACATCTTCAATAAACTTTGAACACATGGTCTTTCTCACACACACTTGATTCCTCCATCCATTTGGCATATTGTCTTTGGTCAAGGGAACACCTTCTTGATTCTCTTCATCTCCACCATTCATCCCTCTTATTTGAATCTGGACCATCGATCGTTGCCACCTCACAAGATGCTTGGAAAAGCCTATAAATACAACCCTTTGGCATTGTATTTTGTATCCCACATTCGAGTAGAGTTATCATGCAGGAATAGCTTTTGGAGCATTGGAACATTTGAAGTCTTATAGTTAGAATCATGTTTTACTTTGCAGTTGCATATAGAATCATGTTTAGCTTCATATTTAGCATTGTAGAATCATATGTTGCTTTATAGTTCCATTTTAGATTAATATATTCATAGTTAGCATTTGAGCATATGTAGAATCATCTTAGCTTCATATCATAACATTTAAATTGTATAATCTAACACCATTATCCATTCATCATAATATCCATTATCATAACATTCATATAGTTTCATGTAGGAACTTAATTGGCTTGCATGTTGAATATTATCTTGTTTCTCAAGTTGTCATTTTAACAACCATAGTGTACAAAAATATGAGGGACAAATAGTTTAGTAAATCCTTGAGAATAGAGGACAATGAAATGTTCTTAAAAGATTTGTTTAACTACAAAATAGAGTAGTTTATTTGATTTAAATCTTTGATATAGTCTGTTTCATTGGTGTTTGTGTTGATTTACTCATTCTCCCACATTTCACACACATAGATGCCATAGCTAATGTCTTTGGGTTTCCACTCTTATGAGAGAATTACTTTCCCGATAACTCCAAACACGACATGAACCTCGAGTCCCTATGCAAGAAGTTCCTGGCATGAGGGGAGTCTATTGAAATCATTACTGGTTAGGGCACAAAATTAATTTCACTTCTAAAGCCTTAGGACAATGTGGAAAAATTCATTATCTAGTATATCACTTGCAAAGGGAGGCATGTATATGTTTATGCCAAGAAATTTTTACTTATGAACCATTTGAGATGGGGAATGTTGGTGAACCTGCCATATTTTCTTTATTCTTTTGTAAACCAAATGCGAAAATCAGTCCAAAAGGGGCATGAAAACTCATTAGCCCACCATGGCCTCAATAAATTATTAATTTTAAGAGAATTGATAAAACTCTATCCTCCATGTTATTGGGATCCATTGCTTAGTGAAAACACCCCGCACAACTCCACAGAGGAGGAGCCTCCTGTCAACCCACCCAGTTCTGAAAATGATGAGTCTGTAGACATAGAATCAATTAAAGGAAGCAATAATGAAATTCCTTCAGAGGAACCAAGTGAATATTTGAGTACAAAAGAACTTTCTAATGATTCCCCTAAATCTGAAAAGAAGAGAGTTTCTAAAAGGGGTACAAAGCAAACCGTAACCTCAGATAGCAAACCGGCCAAGAGCTCCTGTGTTACCCCAAGTAAATTTTTTACGATTAGCACACCTAGAAGTAAAAGGAAAAGGTCTAGAGAAATGCACTCAGTCTCCCCTGGCTTTTCAAAGAAACAAGCTTCAACTCCTCTTAGTGACAAAGAGAAATCACCCTCTTGGGAAAAATCATCAATTAAAGAGAGGTCACCTCCTTCTACAACCAAAAATCTAGAAAATTTAGCAAATGTAGCCAATGAGGTTCTAGGTTCCGAACAGTCAAAAGCTATGGATGATATCACAGTCTTAGGTGTTGTGTATCACAAAACTAGAAGGATAATAAATTTCTCTAGGGAGCTACATAGGAGCAATAGAAGGAAGACCAAAGCAACACCTATAACTACTAATGAAAGTGAAAGGGGGTGAACAAGAAAACCAACCCCTTTTATCCTACCATTCAGTTTTAGCAGTAGCCATAGAAGGAAAGATAATGGAACCTTTTGATGAGAATGCACAAGCTATGAATGAGGAATTCTTATCACGAGAGGAGGAGATTCCTGACAATACCAATATTCCAGACTCTCCCAATCAGTTAATGAGTGAAGGTGTTGTTAATTTAACATAACAAAAGAACACTAAATTATCTCTCCAAATAGAAAAATAGAAGTTGAATGTGCCACTGGGTAACGAGCAAGAATAAATGGAGACACCCTCAACTAGACATTAGGAAATAGAACCAAAATTAGGAGAAAGAAGAGAGGAGGAGGTGAATGAGTTAATGATCAAAAGTAGGAAAATGTTGAAATTTCCCACCATAAGCAAGGAGAACAAGAATCAGAGGTAGAAGAATAATTTGAGGACAAGCCTCCCTTGCTACTTAATGATGAGATCCATAGCATGTAGAATATGGTGACTAAGTTGATTGCAAAAAATGAATCCCTTCAAAAACGGGTTAAAGATGCAAAGTCACTCAATGCCTCACAAGCAACAGAGCTCAATTAGCTCAAAGTAGCACTTGAGTAGGAAAATGTTACTAACACATCTGTGGTAACAATTCAAGAGCATGAAAAATAATTGCAGGAACTCTATCAGTTGTGTGTTACAAAGGTCACTAGCACTCTACAGAAACTTGCCCCTTCTCCTTTTGGTTTGTATTTTATACCCTTTTTGCATGAGGACATGCAAAGTCTTCAGCTAGGGGAAATGATGGGGGGAAAATATGCCAGTATTTTACCTATTATTTTCTCTAACCTTTGTCATCTTTCCTAGTATTTCCTGCTACTCTTGTCACTTTTCATGAATGAACTGAAAATATTTTATATAATACAAGGAAAGATAAAAATACATGAATATATCAAACCCCTTGGTTGTTTATTAATCATTTTCATGATTTTGATAATAGGGAATGCTTGAACGGGTGACACATGGGCATGAAGGCATCGATGGATGGAAGACTAGGCCAATTGGAGTCATTTTGTAACTTTAGCCATATTTGTGCCGAGATTAACAAATATGTTTTGAGTTGTTATGTTGTTTTAAGATATTGTCAAAAGACTTTAAGATATTTTTTATTATCTTTCGATGGTTGTTGGCTGTAAGCCATAAACAATCAAAATGTTTATTTACTTTCATTTGCAAGACTGTTATGGGTATAGACAGCTACACAATATATATATATATATATATATATATATATATATATCTGTGTGTGTGTGTCTGTGTGTGTCGAAGACTCATCTAGATAGACATAATAAAAATCATATATTGGCATTAAAATTGCATTCATACTCTGTTGTTGCAATTCAAATGAATGATAGTTAGCATGGAATAATTATGTGTTTGTGAGCTTCATCATTCAATAGCCAGTAAAGGCAGTGCCCACTTCCTCGATTGTTGGTGATCTTTCCATTAGATATCTAAGTGTAGTAATGTATGTGTGATTTCATAATTATTTGATTGGTGTCATATTGAGTATTGTGTTAAATATTGAATTTTTATCAACATAGTAAATTTGTTAATCTTTATGAATGTGTAAAATCTCTTTGGTTTGCTCAACATCTACTAGTGTGTATAATTTACTTATCAAATATTATCAGTATTGTTAAGCCGATTAGTGAGATCACTATGAATTGAGGAGTTGAATAGTTAATTAATGTTGAAAGAATATCTACATTCAATAGCATAATTTTGATTTTGTTTATTTTATTTCAAGAAATATTTTTGTTCTATTGTCTAGAGATTTTTTATTCTATTTTGTTGTGTGCCAATAATCTATTTTTCGCTGCAAAATCATTTCTTCATGGGTTCCTGTCACACATGTGACAGGAAAGAATTTTTTTCAAATACAAATTACATTAGTTTGCATCCATCAACCCTTAGTTTATTGATTGCAACCCTTTGGCATACTGCCACAACACAGTTCAAAGGCCTACATTCTTGGATTGACACTTTAGGATGAATTGAGAAAGCCATTTTTAAGAATCAATTCAGATCTATTACAAGAACAATTTGAAACCACAGTTTTTTCCAATCACAAGACATAATGCGAGCACATTATATCGCACTCGCATTATGTCTTTCTAGACATGTTCCCCACAAATGCAAAAAACCATGTCAAAACTAAGATATAATGTGAGCATGTTATAATGCACTAGTATATAACACACACACGTTATATCTTGCTTTGGGAATCCCCAAGTCTTAGGATTGGTATTTGCTTTGGAATACCAACCCAAAGGCTTGGAGGGAATTCCCAATGACCAGAGATGTTTTTTTTGCAAATTCTACAATATTTCACATATTTGGGTTTGTGCTCACCACCAGGATTGCATGTGGTTCAATATCGAACAAATCAAACACTTGGGTAATGTTAGATTCTCTCTTAGTTATCCAATGATGTAATTTTTTTTCTCTTTCTAACAATTTTAATCCTTTCATCCATACTTTCTTTTGTTTGTGTGTCTCTTTTTTGTCAAAAAATAATGTTTGGTATTTTTTTCATTATAAATTAACCATTCATCAAAATTTCAAATAAATTACATTTTTAGAAACTAGACTCCATTCTACAATTTTTTTTTTTTAAATCAATTAGTTCCCAAAATTTGTAGGGGTAGCATGGCCAAAATTCTATTTTTCAGGAAGTGTCCACTTAGAAAATTAGTAAAAAATAAAATATTCATTAAAAAATTATTAGAAAAATCATGCATCAACTACATACTATTAGCTAACTTCTAATTGTAGTGATTTAAAAAAAATAAAAAAATTCCACCATGCTAGAGCCATACAAGAGTTGCTATGTTATGTTTTTATAACAAAAACAACACCAATTTGTGTACATCCCTCTTTTGAACCGCTTAATCTCAACCATTTTCAAAAAAAATTAGTAGTTTAGCAAGTAGATTCAGAGCACTTTGATCCTTATTTTTGTTCCATCTCAAAAATTTGAGTGTAACTATCCTCAATTTCACATCCAAGGTCAATATTTCTTGATTTCAGAAAAAAAAAAAAAAGTGGCCACTTAAGCCCCCTTTTTGGGAACCATCTTTTTGCACTTACTGTCACACATAAATTTAATAATATCTTAGATCATTAATGAATCATTCTAATGGTGGTTTCTCCAACCCATCCTCCTATTCCAACCTTGAGGTTATACCTCTTTCATGGATACTACCATCTTTCCCATTAACTTTACTCCCTCATATGGCCTACCCCATGCTTACATTTTGTTCCTTATGAATACTACTAGTTCTTTCATTCCTTCTAGAATTGTGCCCACACCTAAGATCCTACCACTTTATAACCACTATGTTGCCACAACATCTACTCATATATATATACTATCCCTCCATCTCATCCCATGATCAATACTTATCATAATGTGTCCAATCCATTCATAACTATTTTCTTATCTCTTACATCACAACACTAATATACCTCCACTATTTCACATACTCCTAATATTGATCTAGTCTCCATCAACACCTTTTACATACTAGTACAAAAAATAAAAACTTTGAAGTACAAACTCAAGGATATCAAGAAGTATTATATTGACTACAATCCTTTGTATTTCACACCTTTGGATTTTCACCTATTTATTAGATATCCATGTAGTTAAGGTCAAAGGCCCTCCAATTAGGGATCATCCAACTAGAAATTTCAAATCTAAACTTTTTTTTTAAAGACACAATAATTTAATTAGTAAAAATATCATGTATGTAGAGAACACTTTTTAATATTATTTATTTAATCACATTTAATCTAGCAAGATGTCATGTACATATTTCTAGTAATTAACCTAAATAGTCACAAGCTCTAGATCTTATTATATATTGAACTTAATGCATATCTTCTATTTTCACCTTTCTCATCAACATATATTTTTATATCCATTTTCTTCTTCTAATCTTCCTAGAATATTTCCTCTTTCAACTTGTTTAATATTAGATAGGTCCCTTTTTTCTCTATTGGACTACTTACGTTCTCAAATCTAATTTTGTTTATAATAAAATCATATTAGATATAAATTTATCTATTAAATGTATAGAACAAATTATGGTGATCTAGATAACACATTTAAAACCACCTACAATAGATTATTATGATAAGGATCCACCAACTCAAACTTAAATATTTTTTTCTCATTGGTTAACCTTGGGAGTTACCTCTAGATTATCTAGTTTTAGTGTGTAAATAAACTAGTAGCATGCACTTGATATTATCATTTATATATATTTTAAGATAGGTGTCTCCAAATTTTATGTGGTTCCATACATTACCCCTTCTAGGACCTATAATTAAGTAGGCATAATTAATAATTATCACAATTCTTAAATACATGTCACATTGAATTCAAACAAGTTATCATTATGTATAGTAAATAACATGATATAGGTTCCAACTAACTCTTTGGATTGATATAAGTGATTCAATTTTTGTCTGTGACCTTTTGAAAGTGATAGGTACAATGTAATATTTTGTTTAAGGAAAGTGTTGGATAATGTCTTTAAGAGTTCAAGAAAATTGTAAAATTTAGTTCCAAAAGAGATATTTTAGCTTGTGTGGATTACAATTGCTACATGAGATTTCATTCTTCAAGGTTATTAGCAAAAGTATGGGATGAAGGGGGGGAGATTAATAGTATTACTCGGGAAGGGAAGTTGGGATTCATATGTTTTTATTATTTCATTGAGTGTCACATTGGGTACATGACTTTAATAGTATAATTTGATGTATGTTAGGGGAGGCTCAAATTGCTTGTATAAATTTTATGACATAAATTAGTCTAAATTCATGTTGTGCATTTGTTAATTTTAAATTGAATGTGTTTATAAATGATGTATTTTGAATTTATGTGTTCAATGTGATTTTTAGTTCAAATTATGTAAATTATTTAATTAGTTTGTTGATATTTTTAATTGTTTAACATGCAGTGGCCCTTTCAACATGGAGCAAAATTTACCAATAGTCGATGAATTCACTATAGAGGATTTATTACATAGTGACCAACCTCAAAATCCCTTACATCCATCCTCTCCACATCATAGTCTGCCACCAAAAAACTCCACACCTCCGCCCTCTCCACCTCCTAACCCCCATATCTTACAATTGATTAGAATTAGTTACGAGAAAACATAAATGCAAACTTAAATATCATTCAAGAAGATATAAATTTGATAAAAAATAAGCTTAACATTCCCCCCATCTAGCACGATTTTCACTATTGGGGACTCCACTCAATCCATCAATATGGATTTAGATAATTTCCACTGATGGAGAGAAGAGAGGAGACAATTTTATGCAAATGGACTATCTTATAAAGAGATATAGGGCCTTCATATTAGCAAACAAACCATTACCCAATATTTCATTAACTCCCATACAAATCAACCAATTCCACCTAGTAAAAAATTAATTTCAATTAAATGGTGTAGGCACCCACAAATAGTTGCACATTTTTGGGATAGATGGTGGATGGTCTTTGATACTCCACTACATGCCAATTGTGAGGTGCCCCTTTATTTTTTGAGAAAATTATGGGCTGAGTTTGAGTTGGATAAAAAACCCAACTATTTTGATAGGAGATCATTTCAGGGAGTTGGGTGTGGCATTCCCCAAAGTAGAGTAGGAGCACGCGTTGATCCTCATTGACGTGCTCTAATTCCAAAAATTGTTGCTCCTCCTTCTCTTGATATTCTAGATCCATATTATCACTAGATAATTATGTCAACATTAGGAGCATTGAGTTCTCTCTCAGGAGATCTCATTGATCAGACTACCCACATGACAATTGAAGTGAGTGATAGAGAGCATGGAGGATATGGTCTTAGTCATCCATGCTATGGTCATACTCAAGCATCTACTTCAAGGCACATCCTACATAGGTATGTACATATTTCAAGGCACATTTTAATTTGTTTGAAATGTGAAAAATTCATGTAAATAATAATATTAAATTATATATAATATTAATTCAAGAAGTGTTTGGTGTAGGTGCATGATCATAGGATGCCATCTCAATATGATCGTGTTTGTTTGACATCGAGAACTATACAAGTAAGAACACCTTACAGTCATGTAAACCGATATATATTTTAATTTATGTCCATATCTAATTTAATTTGAAATTACACACATGCGTGAAACAATATATTGTATATATGCAAGGAGATCATGCAATATCTATGACTGACCAACCACAAGGTGTGGTGAGTGCTCCTAAGTCATCATTACCTTTTATGTATGGGTCATCTCTGGTGCATGTTTTCAAAAGTTATCTAACTTTGGAATTTGCATGTGCTTTAAAAACTCACTACATATATGTAGGATGATAGAAGTATCCTTATAGGTGGTAGGCAGGCTCCTGGTTAGGGTCATGACCATGAGGCCATGTCACTTGAGGTCCTAAAATTCACTATATTTCCTATTCAATTAAAATCATTTTTATCACTTGTGAGCACTAACCTGCAATCTTGCTAAAAAAAAGACAAATGTTAGCATTAGTCAATTTAAACAAGGCAAATACAATGCTCCCTATGAAATTCATTCAAACATAAGAATAATGGAAATAAAGCAAAAAAGCAAGAAAAACACAATGAAACACTATTCTAATGATCAAACTAGCATCTCATAGGGGGATTGGCGCTTCTTTGATGCAGAAAAAAGTCCTTTCCCAATCCCTTGATAAAATCTTGATGATGGATATATGTGATTCTTGACTATAATGAAACTGCTATGGATTGTGGATGCAAATGCATAAACTTGTATCTCCCAAATACAATAGAGAAGGCATCCATTTATAAGGAAGAAGGTTTGAAGAATGGAGAATAGGATGGATGTGGGATAAAAGGCCAACCAATAGCACAATGCCACTTGTCAACATGTCAATGGAGGAAGGAATGGGCACATTTTGGTCATTGTGCCCATAAATGATATTAGGTGGAAATTTGGAATTTGAAATTTTGAAAGTTGGCTTGTTGAGGAAGAAGAAAGTGTCTTAAATGCCAAGTTGGAGACATGTAAGAGGAGTTAATGCTATGTTGGAGGACATGTCCCTTTTGGGGGAAGATTTCAAATTTGAAGCATATTCCATAAATTTTGAATGAAAATAGAAGAAATAATAAATCAAATAAATTGATTTATTGTGCAAGTTGCTAAAGCTAGAGAAAAGGGGATTAGATTTAGAGTTAATTAGGATTTAATTAACTTTAGATAGAGATTTGTTGACATGACATTTGATTTAGATTTTTGGATCTATTTAAATCAAATGGGAGGAAATTGATGCATTAGTAATTTAATTAAATAAATTTGATTTATTTAATTAAATGAAGAACATTTGAAGTTAATCAAAATTTATTTAATTAAAGAGATGACTTTAGAGATTAATTAAATAAACTAGATTTATTTAATTACAGAGAAGAATATGATTTAATCAAATAGAATGATATATTTAATTAGAGAAAGTTGATTTATCTAATTAAAAGGGGAAATATGATTTAATTAAATAAAGATTGATTTATTTAATTAAGAGAGGAAATATGATGAATTTTAATTAGATAAAGATTATTCGATTAAAATGGTTAGTAGAGGGATGATTAAGGATGAATCGGAATTAGTGAATCTAGATTAGATGCATGTATATTTTACATGTCTACATTTTTCCCCTCTTTGAATCAATGTACCTACTACATTGGTTCAAAGAATAATCTTGTTAAAGTCAAATTTTAAAAAAATCTGATTTTTTCGTATGCCCCGGTGGAAAGAAGTATATTGGTACACTTCGTCCTCGAGAGATCGAGTGAAAAGTTTGATTTGAGGTTCAATCTCGTGAAAAAGAGGTTCAAGATGGACGTATGGATGGTTATGATGATGATAAAAATGAGATGGTTTAAGATGCCTAGAATAACCAATCTATATTATTCTAAACAACTTAAAATGATGATGCAATGCATTTGAGATGGATGATGTGATGATGCCTATATGATTATGCAATGAATGTTTTATGTAAATGTATGGTTTATAAGATGCTTAGATTAACAGATCTATATTATTCAATGATGAAAATGTAATGCATGTGAATGATATGCAGCATGCTAATGGTTTGTGGATGTAGGATGGATGCATTGGTGATGATGATTAACAGTCATGGTATGGTGTTAGCATGGAAGAAAGTAGAAATGAGATGAAGATAAGAGGATCCAACAAGTCCATGATCTATGAGACTTTAGAGATGATGATAAATGATGATGCTTATCAGGAATTGGGACTTTAAAAGGGCTACTTACCTTATGTTTGATAACACATATAGATGCAATGCATCAAGGTATAAAGAAAAAAGATGGCATTGCACCTAGTGTGATGGACTTTGAATCGACAATCAGATAGGAGTATCCCTGTTCACACCTAACATACGAAACCTCATTCAAAATGCAGTTCAAATATTTCAAATATCCTAGACCAAAACATAGAAAGGAAAGCTTTCTTATGTGGTCAACAAGACACCTAAAACACCCTCCCTACACCCAAACAAAGCACGCATGAGAAAGGTTATATTACAAGAATATCCAACAAGCATAGTAGATAAAAAGATAATGATCATTTCCCCATCCTTTTTTCTCTAAATCCCTTTGTTTGGGACATCATCGAGAGGTCATTGAAATGAGGGCAATAAGATAAATCAACAAGAAAAAGATCAAGTAAACAAACAAGCTAATGATCTTCATATGGCTAGCCAAGACTAAACTATTGTGATGCCTAATGTTGATGTCCATTGTAGGAAGGATGCATTCTAGGAAATGATGTTATCAAATGATTTGGGACAAACTAGATGATGGGCTATTAATATCAAGAGTTGACCAACTTGTCTACTTACTAACTTAGACTTGAGACCTTGACATTTTGAGTTTTCACTTTTAATCTACAAGACTTGTTTCCAATTGTTTCACCAAAGGTTGAGGATGACAATTGTTTATTATGATTGAATGTTTATTGTAGGTGTAAGTGAGATGGGATGGATGAATTTTTTCAAATATATGGATGATTTTGATGTTTTTGAAAATGTTTTGAGGCTTTTTTTGGTATTTTCAAGGTGTTTTATGAATGTTCTAATTTTTTAATTTTCCAATGTTTTGGTGTTTTATGAGATTTTGACCAAGAGACTAACCTAAAGACCTATCCTATGGGCCTTGGGGGCTGATCAATAGATTATCCTTGACTACGTTATACATGCAGAGACCATGTAGTTCAACTAATAAATACTCTATTATTGATGAGATACAAACAAATGGATTGCCAGTTTATTATGACAGACTCCTAAAGGATTGACCTAAGATCAAAGATCAACCTTGCCTATGTTCAAAGCTCAAAGATGATGTAGTTCGACAAGACGACTCTGTTTTTGAATTTTTGATTGACATTTTGACCTATTTTGGGATTTTGATATGTTTTGAATGTTTTTTGGATTTTCTGATGTTTTTGGATTTTCTTGGTTTTTTGGATGTTTTTGGATTTTGCGCCCGATTTTGGCATTTTGGATATGGACATGTGTGACGATATTAGTGCTCTATTAGGGATTTTGTTGAAAACCAAGCTAGGGTTGATTGATCAGATTGATGGATAGATGATGATAACATTGTTAAGGATACACAACAATGCAAGGATAGTGTTAAGAAACACAAGGATTAAGATGGATATCCCAAGATGATGATGGATTGATTGGATTCGATTGATTAGGATTGACGATGATAACATTGTTGAGGATACACAACAATGCAAGGATAGTGTTAAGCAACATGAGGACTGGGAAGGATATCCTGAGATGATAATGGGTTGATTGGATTTGATTGATGGATTTTGAAGCTTGATTTGGAGAAAAAAAATTGTTTGAATGATTTGATGTGACGTTGATGTGAAAATTAAATGCGACTAATATTGATTGTTTGGATTGATGCTTGATGAAAGATAAAGCTTGATAAGGAACATCTTCTCATTAAAATATACCATGGGCTAGTGATTTGGATTTTGGATTACAAATGCTTGACCAATTTTATTTTACATTTTCCAATGTTTAGACCACCACATAAGTTGGAGGATATATGTCAAGATTTATTCCCGAAGCAAGATGTAAATATTTTCCCCCAATGTCTAGCAATGTATGGAATGCCATGGGTGGATGCTTGGATGGATGTATGGATGGAGGGATATGGTAAGCACACAAAGGATGCCAAGGATCATCTTGTGATAAGATAAGGTGTTCAAACACAGGAATGCTTCATGGCTCAAATAATGTTGGGTAGGATAGGATCAATGAAAATGACCCATGTCAAGATGTTTACCATAAGCAAGTGTAAAGTGTGCACCAAACTTTGTCAAGATCAAGATAAGGTGGAAGATGGATGTAGATGGATGAAAATGGATTGGCTAAATGGTTCATGGATGAATGGATTTATTATGGATGAGATTGATGGAATGCTAGATTTATTATGGATGGGATGAGATTTTTTCACCTGAATTAGCGCATGCAGATGCTCGATTCTACACATGATGCATGTTTGCCAGGTTTTCTTCATGGTACCTATCCAAAGCATCACCGTAGTGGTTTTCACTAGAGGATGATTTTTTTCTTTACTATTTTCAATCCTTTTTCTAATTTTTTTGGATTTTTTATATTTTTATATTTTTTTGTGAATGATTTTTAAGTTTATGTTGAATCACTTGGTGGTGTTGATGTGGATGCTTCTATCATAATGTGCCATCGATATCCTATCTAAAGAAGTTTTTTTTCCAAGATACGTGCACTTGAATACAACTTTTGAGATTCCTAATCTGCTTTGTTGATACTGGAGTTAACTTTGTCTTTGTCTGCACATCACGATAGAGTGCCTTCTGAATCCTTATGATGAAGGGTGGCTACCAATACATGGTCAATGTGAGAGTTGGATATCATGCATGGGGGCATGGATGGAGTGTGTTTAGGAATAAAAGATGGATTGGTTGATAGTTTGGAACTTTTGACTCTCCAAACTTGGGAAGATGAGCAATGATAGGTGGATACAAAAGTGTGCATGGAATTAGGACCAACTGCTTGATATACTTTGTACATTGCTTGAAAAGCCTGCTTTTTCTTTTGTGGACATCTTTGATGGATACTTTTCCCTTTTTTATTTTACCCCATAGTTTCTTTGACTGATGGAGTTTGATAGGGATATCTTTTTTTGTATATTTTGGTATCCATGTGTATTTGATTTTCCCTTCATGCTTTGTTACTTCTTTTCCTTTGATAATGTTCTTTCTATGATTCAAATATTTCCTTTGATGTTGGTCCCAATTCGTGGATGGGGTGATGGGTGGATGAAGATCTATGATGTGGTTGGTTGTAGTATTGGCATTGGTTTCACCATAAGGATTCTTCGTGCTCCCTATGTTGATGCTTGCACTAGATAAAATTTCCCCTAGTATTATAGAGGTATCACTGATGTTTTTAGCTCCCTCAATTGTTGAATAACCAAGACCTTGATGCTTAGGATTTCTGATAATCTGTAGTGGTTCTAGGATACCCTATTCATGTAGGCCTAATCCTCTACCTTGACAATTCATCTGTTGAAACATTTTATTTGCAATCGGATATGATTTACCTTGGACACAAGGTGCTAATCCTTCTATGCTCTGTCATGGGTCTTCAAAGGTGATAGCTTTTTCATTGATAAGATAGTTTTCCCTCAAAAAGGTAAGTGATCCATGTTTATACATGATAGGATCCTCCATGTGAGAGATAACTTCCTGATTGATATCTTCAACTTGATCTTGTGGAATATCAGATTTTAATGCTTCTTCAAGAGGTGTTGATGATTCACTGTCCACATAGAAGTCTCCCTCATGATTCATTTTTGATATTCCTTCATAGGATGTTTCTGATTCACAAAATCTATAGAAGCCTTCTTCATGACCCATTTCTAATATGTCTCTAGATCTTTCCATATCTTGATCATGTATACAAATGTTAAGAGTAGGAGACTCTTGTTCCTTGGTAATGATATCAAGATTATGAGACTCTTGTTTTGAATGAAGATCATCTACATGTCTATTACGAGTAAGCATCTCATGGGTAGATGGAGGAATATGTGCTATATGGATATGATCATCATTTGTGATATCTTGTATAGCTAGGAGAGTGTCCATTAGGTCATTATAGTATATTGGAGATACAAATTCCTGATCTTGAATGATTTCAGAATTGCTTTCAACATGCTTTGGATCAAGTTCTTGACATGGGTCAATTTCAAAGGATGGATTTCTTACAAAGGGTTATTGGATGTCTTCATTAAGCATAGGAAGTGGCCCAATATCCTCTTGATCTTTGAGTGAATTTGGATCAAGTGTTGAGTTGAGGATTTCTTCAATATATGTAACCATGAGGTCAAAACATGTCAATATGTCTTGGAAAGGACCATTGCTAGACTTTGGTGAAATATGTTGATAATTCTTTGGAATAAATTCTTGAGATATGTCCTCTAACTCATTGGATGATGTAGAGGTATTTTCAAAATGATCATTGGTGGAAGGATCCCTAATTATTAACACTCCCTGAAATAGATCATTGTTGGATATTATTGAGGGGTTTTTATCATGATTAAAAAGTGACTCTTGATGCATGTTGAGTTGATCTTCGAATGAGGTAGAAACATCTTCAAGGTTCTCATTGATGGATAGATCTTGATCACTGTTTTCAATAATCGAGGTGGATATATTGTCACTGTTATCACTAGTGGTTGAATCTTCACCGTTGTCCCCAATAGTTATTATTTTTTGATCAATAATGTCTTGGATGAGATTTTTGAGTCAAATACAATTTTATGTTGTGTGTCCCTTTATTTTGTGAAAATCACAAAGGTTCTTCTTGTTATACCCTAGTGGTTTAACTTGAGGCTCTTGATAATTTTCATAATTGGGGATTTTGATGAGATTTTCTTGTATCAATTGTTGCATGACTAATTCAATTGGTTCCCCAAGTGGTGTGTATTTTTTTTTGTTACCTTGTGATATTTGTACTTTAAATTGACCTTGTGGTGATTGATTTTGGAGATGTGGTGATTGATCTTTGAGATGTGGTGATTGGGTTCATTGTTGATGTTGTTGATTTTGACATCCAACCTCTTGATATTGGAGATATTGTTCTTGATTTGGTTGTGGACACAAATCAATGATTTGATGACATGGTTTGAGCAATGCAAGAGTCTATTGATTTTGGGGTGGATATGTTTTTTGGCGCAATGAATCAAATATTTTGGTAAGTGTAGCAATTTGATCTCACAAAATTTGATCTTGATTTTGATCTTGACACCCTTGATATATTTGATTTGGTTTTTTTTCAACCATATTTGGAATGTATACTTGTGGTGTTTGTATCAGATCATGGAAAAATTAGTTTTGGACAATGTTCTAATTTGGGATGATGCTTAGATTTGGCATGATAGGTTGAAATTGAACATTGTTGTGGTTGGGAATCACATTGCTTTGATTTAGGTAACTTTGATTTTGCATGGTGTTACCTTGACTTGGATCAATACATGGAGTCGTTAACATATTGTTTGTAATTTGAACAACATTTGTATGATTCACAAACATATCTATCCCAAGGTTTACCAAGTGTAGATTTGAAATGTTCATGTTTGGTAAACTTGTACTTGGTATATTCACATTTGACATGTATGGATTTGGTGGGATAATGTTGTTTTGTTGAAGACTCATGCATTGATTATTTGGTTGATAGATTTGTAGATTTAGACTTTGATTTAAATCTACCATAGGGAAAGCTATTCCAAAATTTAGATTGGGCATACTCACATTTGTTGTACCATTGAGGTTTGTAGGAGATAAAGATCCCATGTATGGATTGTGTAAATATGAGTTTTGATAATCAGTTGGAATTGTAAGGATTTGATAGTTTGGTTGTCTTGGATTACTCATGATGTATGGATCGAGTTTATATTCCATACTCTTCTTGTGTTTTGACCTTGTTGTAAAAGTGACCCCTAAGGTGTTTAGGACCAATGATGAGATGAAGGATGAAAGGGTGAGTGATGTGGTTGTTGAACTTTTAGGAACTTTGGATCAATGCTAGACTTTAGGATTTGATTTTTTTTTGACTGATTTGGATAATGAACTTGTAAACCCTAAGATGTTAGATGTGATCTTAGGATGCACTTTTTCAAAGTATTTCTAATTTAATTAAATGTATGAGAAAGGATGCATTCCCACACACCTAACTAAACAAGGTGATTTTGATTTGGTTTAATGATGTACCCAAGTCTATGTAATGATGTTTCCAAAGATCTAAAGTTGTTTTCCAGATGGAGATGATAAATGTTTGAGATGAATGAAGTGTTTGATTTTTTATCCTAAATGAACCTAAGAAGGACCTTGTTTATAAGACCAAGATAGTGAAGAACATGCTTTTCCCTAATAGTGGTTCAAACCAAAAGACCAATGTTTGCATGGAAGATCATAAGACAAAAGATTACAAGCACATGTGTGGGGTTCAATTGATTTAGTCTTGGTTAATGAATTTCTTTTACCACATCTACTTTCTTGCTTAACTTTTCAACTAAATGTCTAATGTCTCAATTTATTTTTATCCCACAAAGTCCATTATGTGGAAATTAAGGAAATGTTGACTTTAGTGAGAGAAAATTAAGATGTAAACCCAAATACTTAGAAGCCTCTAAGGATAGAATCCCTAGGGAAAGCAATAGCACTTGGATTTTGTCAAAGATATTTGCTCAGGTTATAAAGGGTTTGAAATTTGATGATCATGTTGAATGTTTGTTTTCCAATGTTTTGGATCCAAGCAAATCATTTTGATTCCAAAATGATGCACAACCCTAGGATAGAATGAGATAATATTTGTTGAGTTCCCACTTAGATAAATCCAACTACGCCTACTCTTAGCAGGTGATTAGAAGCTTGACCACACTGGCTCCCCTCCACAACACACACTTCTGTAGTCAACCAAGCTTCAGTACCCATGAAACTCCCATGGAATACTTCTCATCTCTACTAAGAACCGCCAAAATGTGGTACTACTTTAGAATGACTATTCTTGCACCAACAAATAGATAAGGATTTGGGCTTCTAAACAAAAGGTTCTAGTATAGGAATTTTGTTCATGGGGGATCATCCATGCAGAAAGAGACCAATGTTTCCCTTCTTGTTGGAACAATCCTCATGATACTTGAACTTTCCTCAAGTACCCACACTTATATACCAGGTGGAAGTCGCTTGGCTTTAGCATGTTCCCAGTTGGGTCGTTCCCTAGGGTGATTACTTTTTCCCACCAGGAAATCCCTCTAAGGGTAAACAAAAGTGAGCAAGTACATCTGTAGTTTAATCGATATTTTTTTACGTGAAAAAAGAGAGAACACACACGATATATTCCACTCACACTAGAAAGCTTTGTCAATTTTAAACCCAAATCGAAATGTGGAGGCAATCTCTTACACAACTTAATATCACCAAAAGACTTTTGATTCTCAAGATCACCATGAGGAGCGAGAGAAGCACATACACCTTTTAAATGGTATTACTTTATATAAGAAATTACAAAACACAAAAATCAAATGTTCATTTTAACCTTCAATGCAAGAATGGATTCTTTTTAAGCTCCAAAATTGAAGTGTGAAATTTGCTTGTTCAATTTTAGAATCCAAATTTGAAAACAAGTGTCTAGGATTATTTTTAACAAACTTTGAGAAAAAGGAAGCTTTTGCATGTTATTTTCTTTAAAACCCAAAAAGAAGTGAGTTGGCCTAAAACAAAAAATGAAAGCAGAAAATGGAAGCTCTAAGCATTTAAAAATGCTTTGTCAATTTTGAATTCAATGCTCAATTTTCTTCAACTCCAAAATCCTTCAAAGATTGCTTCTTATGTTTCAATGTTGCAAGTCCCTTGTGCAAACCAAATCCCTTATGAAAACCCCCCTTGCAAATAGTACAAAGTTATCACAAATAAGAAGTATGATTTTCAAGGAGTCAAAGATAACATAATAAATATAGTTTCAAACCAATAAAAAATTTAAACTTGTCAAAATAAGAAAATGATCTTGTGAGAGATAAAGATCTGCAACTATCCTTTAGATTTGATAGGCAATGCTTAATTTTAGTATGCAATAAATCTTGCTTGGATCTCACACATCCTCAAATCATAAAGCCATAGAAAGTCTTCATTTGGTAACACAACCAATAGGTATTGAATTTGAGCCTAATTCTATTAATAGTATTATCTCGATTGTAAAGTGAAATGTAAGCTACAAAACTTCAGATTAATGAGAGATTGATATTGAATCATGCAAAAATTATCCCATTAATTCATATTATAAGGAATGATGTTGAAAGATAATTTTTATGATGATCAATCAATTAAAATAATAGCTCTCCTATAAAAATAAATATAGCTAACTATATTTCAGATTTCTCCAAGTCTTGGGACAAGACAAGGCACACAATGCTTTTATTTGAATAGAGACAAAGACCTTTTTTTTTTACTATCTACTACATCAATCAATATTTGAACAAATATTTTGCACCTTTTAGAAAGATTTGATAATTTGTAAAAGTGTGTCATTCCCACCCTGCATAATGAATTGTTTATTGACCTCTCATTTTTCCAATTTGACAAGCTGAAACCACTATCACACACAAATATATCACTATCAAATGTAATCACAACACTGTCAATCATAATGATGTATAGTTATATAAAGTGGCATAAATGTAAAATGCATAGTGGAGAGAGAAAAAGTGCAAGTTGTGTTTCGCTTGTAATTTTAGGCAAAAGGAAAATGTAGTCTTTACCCAACAATATCCCACGTTAACTCATGAAATATTTTTGTTTGCTTGACCTGGCTGCATAGAGATCCAAAAGGCCTTAACCACATGTTTTAGAACCTTTATGTGGTGTGCATTGTGCAGAGATATTTCTCTGATATTGGTGTCATAATAGCTGAGAGACATGAAGAGGCACCACCATCTTACACATCAAACACCCTTTTTGAAATCTCATACGCAGGCTACTCCCTACGCGGCTCTATCTGAATCCAACCCTCCACTGTTGATTACCTAGATATTAGACAAAACATGGATATGGACATTAAGAGAACCAAAAATAGTTATCATAAAGAAGACAAAAGCATATTGGGTACATCATAATGCTCTATACAAACACTTAGAGCACTGAAATAAGACAAAAAAGATAGGTTTGTTTCTTTATAGCATTCATGGATGGGTGATGAGTATAGGAACACAAAGATATTCATTAGTGTGAAGACATTGAAATTGACAACTTTAAGTTAATAACTATGAATATATTTTATGGGCCCAAGAATGATATTGTGCTTGCAAATATTTTAAGTAGCTATTAGAAGCCAAATATTTTACGACTAATAATGATTATGAATTGATAATATCTACCCTTCTTGTGGAAGCTTGACATGCAAGCCTTCCCTCTATTTATGTGTAAATCGAGACTTTTAAAAAAGTAAATTGAGATGTTAGACTACAACAAACAATTCCAATCTAGCAAATGAGGGCTTTCTAAGCTAGGCGATGTAAACTAAAGAATATAATTTTATGCACTCTGTAAACTGGGTGATGTAAACTACAAAAAGCACAATGAAGTTTCTTTTAAAATAGCTATAAAATTAGACTAGCTTAATGACCATGCATGATACAAATAATGAAGGCACCTTTTGAAGGTCAATTTGGAGGCCATGACTTGCAGATAAGTCAAGTTTTGAAGGTCCCTCAGCATGGTGTTCTACAAGGTTTGATTGCCGCACCAGATATGAGGTTTGAGTGTGGTTCATGTGATAGAAGAGGAAAGCATCGATGTGGTGGCCGATGGGAATGTTAGGAGTGATCTCGTCGAGAATCCACTCCAATCGAACAACACCCAAGCCACTCAGGCTGAGGCGGTTGAGGTATTCTATAGCCTTCTCAATTCTAGAATGATCAAAATGTATGCTCATGAAGGAGATGAGCAAGCCCTTGGAAGCAAGATTTTGGTGATTTGAAGCATGGGATTGGTGCGACTGAGAGTGAAGTGAAGAAATCAGCATACAAAAGATATGATGAAAGAGGTCAAGAGGGGGTGGAAAGAGTGATCAATTGCCAAGAAACGATGCTCATCCACAATGATAATAGATATCGACTACAAATCTGACTGATGCCTATCTTGCTAGGATACTATTGTAATATGCATATACTGTGGTCAGAAAAAAAAGAAAAAACAAGTTTACAACATAAATATTTTCTTTAGCAGAAAAGACCAAATATATGTCAGTATCAATAGCAAACAAAAATAAGCACCCATAGGGAACCCAATATGATCAGAATATTGGTCAATAATTTCTATTTGTTCACACAATGAATGGAATATGGCGATGTATATGGTTGAGAATGACCTTGCCTTTACAACCAAATTTTTTATTAGCAAATTTCTAATAAAAATTAAACACCGCAACCTTTCAAATGGAATGGTTTTGACATAGAAATGGTAATATATAAAAAAAAACTAACACACATATGTAAAACTAGTGAAGAAGGCAACTTTAAGATTGATAATAGCTATCATGGAGGAGCTTGTAGCCCCACAGTGGGTGCCAAAATGTGAGCACTAACCTAAAATCTTGCTCAAACAAAGGAAAATGTTAGCATTAGTCAGTTTAAACAAGGCAAATACAATGCTCCCTATGAAATTCATTCAAACACAAGAATAATAGAAACAAAACAAAAAGCAAGCAAAACACAATGAAACACTATTCTAATGATCAAACTAGCATCCCATAGGGGGATTGGTGCTTCTTTGATGTGGAAAGAAGCTCTTTCCCAATCCCTTGATAAAATCTTGATGATGGAGATGTGTGATTCTTGACTATAATGAAACTGCTATGGATTGTGGATGCAAATGCATAAACTTGTGTCTCCCGAATACAACAGAGAATGACTCCATTTATAAGGAAGAAGGTTTGAAGAATGGAGAATATGATGGATGTGGGATAAAAGGCCAACCAATAGCGCAATTCCACTTGTCAACATGTCAATGGAGGAAGGAATGAGCACATTTTGGTCATTGCGCCCATAAATGATATTAGGTGGAAATTTGCAAATTTGAAAGTTGGCTTGTTGAGGAAGAAGAAAGTGTCTTAAATGCCAAGTTGGAGACATGTAAGAGACAATTAAGAGGAGTTAATGCCATGTTGGAGGACAAGTCCCTTTTTTGGGGAGATTTCAAATTTGAAGCATATTCCATAAAGATGTCATTTTGAATGAAAATAGAAGAAATAATAAATCAAATAAATTGATTTATTGTGCAAATTGCTAAAGCTAGAGAAAAGAGGATTAGATTTAGAGTTAATTAGGATTTAATTAACTTTAGATAGAGATTATTTGACATGACATTTGATTTAGATTTTTGGATCTATTTAAATCAAATGGGAGGAAATTGATGCATTAGTAATTCAATTAGATAAATTTTATTTATTTAATTAAATGAAGAACATTTGAAGTTAATCAAAATTTATTTAATTAAAGAGATGACTTTAGAGATTAATTAAATAAACTAGATTTATTTAATTACAAAGAAGAATATGATTTAATCAAATAGAATAATATATTTAATTAAATAAAGTTGATTTATCTAATTAGAAGGGGAAATATGATTTAATTAAATAAAGATTGATTTATTTAATTAAAAGAGGAAATATGATGAATTTTAATCAGATAAAGATTATTCGATTAAAATGGTTAGTAGAGGGATGATTAAGGATGAATTGAAATTAGTGAATTTGGATTAGATGCATGTATATTTTACATGTCTACATCACTAATATTTTCTAACCTATATTATTTTATATTTTTGAATATCTAGGAATTATCATCTCAATTATTTCATCCTCAATCGAGAGTTATACCACCCATTGAACAAAATGTGCTAGTATATTCAGATGATCAGGTGGTAATTTATGCATACTTTTAGTTGTTTAGATTTAAAAAAATAATTTTATGATTTTATCAATTATGTTAAATTGAATCAAATTTCTTTAACTTTATCTAATTTCAAGTTTATTGTACTCTTCTACAACATGATACAAGTCCATCTAGTCCTTGTGGAACAAAGAGGAGAATTGATTTTATTGATCATCCTAATAGTTAGATAGTTTTATTTTATAGACTATAGATAGTTTTATTTATATATGTGTCACTTGACATATACATTTCACATGTTATTTCATGTTATTTCACATACATTATACATTATGATCATGCTTGTGTTTATTTATATGAGCTGACTTTAATATTATTTTCTAGATATACTTTTGTACATGTTTTAATTTCCAAACTAGCTCTAGATATATCTAGCATTTCATGTGAAATTTAATATACTTTGATTAAATGAATTCGTGTACATGTTATGCTCATTATGATGATTAGATACACTCACTCACACACACACACAGAGATATATATATATTATCTACATTTTCAAGTATGCACTATAAATTCTTGTCTAGAATAAAATTGCATATATTTAGATGTCATTGTTGAATGAATTTTATGTCTTAAATTGATTAACTTTCAAAGTTCAATAAAATCACATGGTTAGGTGACAATGTAATACATTCCTTATAGTTTAGATCATATTCATAATAAATTAAGGGCATAATTTTAACTATTTTCCAATCCTAACAAATATTCATTAATAAACAAAAATCTATACTCTCCATATATAAATTGTATAAGATAAAAATTGGAACAATATAAAATGTGATTTATAAGACACAATTTGTATAATATAAAATTGGAACAATACAAAATGTGATTTATAAGTTCATTGAAGTTCATACATCAAAGAAACATATAACATATTGATGTTTCATACAAATATAACATGACATACGTATGTGCATATAAATACAATTAGCTTATCCACTTTTAGTTCAAGACCAAAAATTGATATTTACATAATTTATATGATGATTTTTTTTACAGTGACAATCATGGTAGATCAATTGGATGGGAACCTACAAAACCAGTTAATGTAAGTAGAGTAACTATATGCTTTATGAGGGACTTCCCCCAATGATCATGGTGAAGGTAGGAGCGACGTGTTCAAATGCAGGTGAAGGCGGGAGCGAGGAGGCTACTGTAGAGGACAGTGCAAATGATGATGATGAGGATTTCATTTGTGGTTTGAACTTTAACATCGTTGTGGTTGGTGTTGTTGGGTTTTCTAGTACTGCAACCCTAGTCTTGTGCTTCCTTGAGGCTTCTAATTGGGTGTTGGATGTGGGGATAAATTTTCCTATGTTGAACCTTATAGTGGAAAGTTTTTGGCTCTTTTTAGACCCTAACTAGCATGTTGGGTTGGATGTGGTGCTTCATGGTTTTTCCTTTTCCTTGTTGTCTCCTCTTGCCAACTTTCCTTGCCTCCTATTCATGGGTTCCAATGGTCCTTTTTTGGAGCTTTGGCTAGGTTATGCTTCTTTGGAAGCTAGTTGATTGGTTTTGGGGTTGTCATTTTTTTCTTCTACTATTCTTTTACACTGCAGTCTTGGATGGCTTTCGTTGGTTATGGAGTCCTTCATAGTGGCTTTGGGGCTATGCTTTTATGTTCCTTCTTTGATGTGGGTTGAGTTTTTTGGCTTGCCTCTGGTGGAGTTGTCTATGGATAGTCTTTGGCATGTTTCAGACCCTAGCTAGCATGTAGGGTTGGAGGTTGTTCTTCATTGTCCTGTCATCTCTCTACTCTCTCTACTTGGAGGCTTTCATTGCCTTTTCCTACTTCTCTTGGGTCCCTATGGCTCTTCTTTGCTCTGGGTTCTACTTTGTTGCATAAATGTTTCATTTTCTAGCTCTGGTAGGGAGTGTTTCTCTTGGTATTGTGAGTTAGGTGTGGCTTTGGTGGAGTGGTTCTCTTCCCTCCTCATTTCTTCTTTGTTGGACATGTTTCTTGAGATGCTGAAGTGGTTTGGGGATGTTGTGGCTACCCTAGTTTTTTGTTTCTTTCTATTGGGTGGTTTCTCTTCTGATTGCTAGTCTTGTTTGCTAAGCTTTATGCTTTCCCTTGTTTGGGTCCTAAAGTTCTTTTTTCTAGATGGGGTGTGTTGATTTAGACTGCTGAGTTCCTTTAAATATTTTGGCTTCTAGCTTAGATGTTTCTTCTCTCAAAGTTGTTGGCTGATGAGTACTCTATTTTTTTGTCATTTTTCCAATTTATTGTTATGCCAAAGGATTTTATGTTGTTCCTTTCTATGGGTGTAGTTTCTTCCCCGTGGTTGCTAAAGTTATGGTCTTATTTGGAGGTGGAGACTACTCCTTTGAAGGTGGAGCCATCTTCTATTGAGGTGAAGAGGTGTGTTGTGGATTAGGTGGGAAGGTTTATGTTCTATGGCAAGGGACCTCATTTATTCCTCTCCTATAGAGGTGAGCCCCCTCCTATTGAGGCAGAGGTTGGGTTGGTGTTTTGGGTTGACTAGTGTTGTGTGAAAGTTGGGGCTTTTCATTGCTTTACTCTAATTTTTATCTCTCCTATTGAGAAGGGGAGATTGGATTCGATGGGTGTTGTTGATATGGTTTATGATGTAGTCTAGTTGTTACAGGCTAAGTCTAGCTATTACAGGCTGATGGTTTCCTAGTCATCTCAGGTGGTTCTAAGGTTCAAGTTCTACTATAAATCTTAGTTTTGTTGGTTTTAAGGTTCCCGTCAAAACCTTTTATATGTGGTGCAGATTTGAGTTTCCATGCTATTTATTTGGGATCTATCATTGAGTTGTTGTTGGTTGTATTTGTTGTATTCTTGAGCAGCTTGTTCTTCTTTGTGCGGGTTTCGAGTCCCCGTCAAAACCTATTTTTTTATGGTTTTGGGTTCATTCAAAACCTATTGTAAATGGTTTCAGGTTCATTCAAAACCTATTTTTCCTACATAATCAAAAGTATATGTTTTATGAGTCATTTAACTCTAATCTATGTGAGAAAATACCAATTTACTAAAAGTTATAAAATTGGATCTTAGAAATTCCTTTCAAATTCAAGTGATATATTTCATAGGAAAAAATATCTACTATATTAATTTTCATGAGTTTTTTAATGCACAATTATTTGCCACCAATTCCATCTAGTTGTGGGAGACCTGAAACAAAAATGAAATATCAATGAATGGCTTTAAGGGTACACAATTTAGGATGACTTAAGGGTGTCTAAGAGTATATGGATTAGATGGGTCCTAAGAGGATGGATTAAGGGTGGTTAAGAGAATTAATTAAGGGGATGCAAGAGGATGGATTAAGGGGACCTAAGAGGATATAACTTAAAGGACCTCCTAAAAGGATGGATTAAGGGGAGTTAAGAGAATGACTTGATGGGATTCAAGAGGATGGATTAAGGGGACCTAAGAGGATATGGATTAAAGGACCTCCTAAAAGGATTGCTTAAGGGGAGTTAAGAGAATGAATTGAGGAGATGGACGAGGATGGATTAAAGGGACCTAATAGTATATTGCTTAAGGGGTCCTAAGAGGATGGATTAAGGGGTGTTAAGAGAATGAATTAAGGGGATGCAACAGGGTGGATTAAGGAGACCTAAGAGGATATGGTTCAAGGGGTCCTAAGAGGATAGATTAAGGGGAGTTAAGAGAATGACTTAAGGAGATGCAATAGGATTGATTTAGGACCCTAAATACTAAACCATAAATCCTAGATTTCAGATGGAGAGTTAAGAATCTTGTCAACCCTAAATCATAAACCCTATCCCTCAACCCTAGGACCTAAAGCCTAGGGGATGACCCCTTAACCCTCAACCCGTAATATATTTTTTATTATAAGAATATTGTCAACCCTAAACCCTATCCCTTAATACTAGGACCTAAAGCTTAGGGGATGAACCCTTAACCCTCAACCCATAATAGATTTTTTAGTCTAAGCATTGTGTCAATCCTAAACCCTAAACCCTAAGTATATCCCTCAACCCTAGGACCTAAAGCCTAAGGGATGAACCATTTACCCACAACCCATAATAGTTTTGTTATTCTAAGCATCTTTTCAACTCTAAACCCTAAACCCTATCCCTCAACCGAAGGCCCTGAAGCCTAAGGGATGAACCCTTAACCCTCAACCCATAATATATTTATTATTCTAAGTATCTTGTCAATCTTAAACCCTAAATTATATCCCTTAACCCTATGACCTAAATCCTAGGGGATTAACCCTTAACCCTTAACCCATAATAGATTTTTTATTATAAGTATCAAGTGTCAACCCTAAACCCTAAACCGTAAAGTATATCCCTTAACCCTAGGACCTAAAGCCTAGGGAATGAACCATTAACCTTGAACCCATAATAGATTTGTTAGTCTAAGCATATTTTCAACCATAAACCCTAAACATATCCATTAATCCTAAGACCTAAATCCTAGGGGATGAACCCTTAACCCTTAACCCTCAACCCATAATATATTTGTTATTCTAGGCATCTTGTCAACCCTAAACCCTATCCCTCAATACTAGGACCTAAAGCCCATAGGATTAACCCTTAACTGTCAACCCATAATATATTTGTATTCTAAGCATCTTTTCAATCCTAAACCCTAAAACCTAAAGTATATCCCTCAACCCTAGGACCTAAAGCCTAGGGGATGAACCATTAACCCTCAACCCATAATAGATTTGTTATTCTAAGCATCCTGTCAACTCTAAACCCTAAACAATAAACACTATCTCTCAACCCTAAGACCTAAAGCCTAGGGGATGAACCCTTAACCATTAACCCATAATAGATTTATTATTATAAGAATATTGTCAACCCTAAACCCTCAGCCCTAGGCTGTAAATCCCAAGGGATGAACCCTCAACCCTAAACCCTAAACCCTATCCCTCTACCCTAGGGGATGGACCCTTAACCCTTAACCCATAATAGATTTGTTATTCTAAGAATATTTTCAACCCTAAACCATAAACCATATCCCTCAACCCTAAGACCTAAAGGCCATGGGATGAATCCTCAACCATAAAACATATAACCTCTTGACCCTAAACCCTATTGTTATTCTAGATTTGATATTTTAAGCATCTTATCAACCTTAAACCCTATTTACCCTAAACCATATCCCTCAACCCTAGGATGTAAATCCCAAGGGATGAAACCTCAACCCTCAACCCTAAACCCTATCCCTCAACCCTAAGACCTAAAGGCTAGGGGATGAACCCTTAACCCTTAACCCATATTAGATTTGTTATTCTAAGCATATTGTAAACCATAAACCCTAAAACATAAACCATATCCCTTAACCCTAGGACCTAAAGCCCATGGGATGAACCCTCAACTATAAACCATATACTCTCTTGACCCTAAACCCTATTTCTATTCTAGATTTATTATTTTAAGCATCTTGTCAACACTAAACGCTAAACCCTAAACCATATCCGTCAACCCTAGGACATAAAGCCCAAGGGATGAACCCTCAAACCTCAAGCTTTTACCATATACCCTCTTGATCCTAAACCCTAAGAGGGGGGAGATATGAAATGATGGGGAGGAGAGTAGGTAGATGATGACTTAAGGGGTCCTAAGAGTATGAGTTAAGGGGAGTTAAGAGAATGATTTAAGGGTACCTAAGATGATATGAATTAAGGGGTCCTAAGAATATGGATTAAGGGGAGTTAAGAGAATAAGTTAAACGGATGCAAGACAATATGGCTTAAGGAGTCCTAAGAGGATGGCTTAAGGGGGGTTAAGAGATCCACTTAAATGGATGCAATATGATGGATTAAGGGTGGATAAGAGGATATGGCTTAAGGGGTCCTACGAGGATGGCTTAAGGGGAGTTAAGAGAGTGACTTAAGGGGATGCAAGAGGATGGATTAAGGGTAGATAAGATAATACGACTTAAGGGGTCCTAAGAGGATGGCTTACTTGGGGAATTAAGAGAGTGACTTAAGGGGATGCAAAAGGATGGATTAAGGGTAGATAAGAGGATGGATTAAGGGGTCCTAAGAGGATTTCTTAAGGGGATATGCAATCAATTACATTTTTTCATAAAATGACAATGAATTATTTAGTTTTATATTTTGACTATCAATTAAATTTATAGAACTATATAGTTACCTGTATCTAGATTCAAATTCCATTGTAATATATATGCATGTCCTCTCCTTTTTGTAATGCATCTAGTTTTGGGAGACCTAAAACAAAAAATGACTTAAAACTATAATTAGGAAATAACTTAAGAATAACTTAAGAACATGGATTAAGGGGAGATACACATGAGCATTGAATCAAAGTTATGTGATAAATTTTTAACTATATATAGACTATAAATTATATATATATATATATATACTTATCTATATTTATTTATTCTGTTGTACCATCTACATCCTCTCTTTTTTGTAATGCATCTATGATTTTCTCATGATTGTCTATTGAAAGTTTCCATAACACTTTATTATTAGGCCTCCCTTGATATCTAACTAGTTTTATATTGGTTGAAAAAATCAAATGTGAGTAATGTATAATATTCTTGTGTCTTTCATAGTCTTCAAATGTAGGAAAACCATTATTTCTTATTAGATATTTTTGAAGCCAAATGCCAACAACAACCACTTAACCAATTGGATACTCAAAGTTGTCATCATCCACTCTATGATGTACCAACTTATGTTTTCTTTTATCACATATAGCCAACCAATACTCTATCTCATCCCCTCATATGCAACAATAACATACACATGTCATGTAAAAAAATATTTAATTCAATAAAGAGTGATATATTTAATTAACATATAAATATGCATACATATAAAATTATATATATTAAAAATAATGTAATAAAAATTTGAATTCAATTTAATGCACCTTGTTGTACAGGGTCTAAAACATGATTATAATCAACTTATGCAAACACTTGATTATCTTCTTTAATTGTTGTTCCATGTTGATCGTGTTGAAGTATGTGTTAAGTCTCTTAGTTTCCATTCTTTTACTCATTATGTATTTTCACACACCTCCTAATCACCTGCAATACAAAATTGATAAAAACATGCAAGATCCCTTGTCCATATTGTCCATGTGTTTGCATTGGAACTCTTAAACGAATGCCATTTTGTTGATCCATTAATTATTCCACAATATTGTTGAGTAAGAATATTATTTTATTCAAATAACCAAAAGAAGCATTGAATTATTGAGCTCTCACTTGTTCCTATAGATAATTTTGTATTGCACCAATCTACAATTTCACATGCATCTATGAATTTCACCACATCCTCAAATTTTAGTTGCTCTCTAGCAAGATCTCTTTTCACACATGCACTTGCTCCATCATGTTCTCCTTTACCATGCCCAACTTCAAGAAAACTCCATGTGTTGGATATTATTTTCCTAATGAGCTCTACATAACCAATAAAACATTATAGCATTCTTGAATTGACCCATGCAATTATCTGACCATATGAGATGGTCTCTCATTTGAATTCCTCTCTCTTTAATTTTTTTATAAAATATATTAAAACAATATTAAACAAACTCAGATGAGTGTAACCAATTATCACTCACATAAAAATGGTACTCTCTCAAAAAAATTCTATTATCTTCTCTACTATCATCAACATGTTTATATACAATATGAAAAAATAAGGCTACTTGCATTGAATTATAATATCGGAATTGAATTTCTTCTTGTGGATCAAGAGTATAGTTTTCTACAAAATCAACAACTGAAAATATAGTTCCAATTGGAAATGTGCTTTTACATGTACGAAATTGACCATCAATCCAACGGGCATATTGAGAGTGTTTTACATATTTAGGTATAATCTTATCTTTAAATTCTCTAATAAATGCATGCACGCTAATTTTTTCTATGATTAGCTCACAAAATTTTCCATTTTTTTCATCCTTTAAAGAATATTCAACATTTTTAAATTTTTGAACATCCACTAATTGTTGTCCAAATTCATGTAAACTACTTTCATGTATACATTCTCCTAACAATGAAAATGATGCAGGAGCATCCAGTGGTGTAAGGGCAATCTTGCATCACCCAAAAATAGTTAAATTTCAGGTTTCCCAGTTATTAGATGTTTTTACATTTTTGGATACCCTTTTCGTCATTATGAAATTCCCAATTTATGATTTTTATTTTCTATTCTTGGGTTGAAAGATATTGTAGTTTTAGTTTTCAAGATTTGCACCTGAAAATCTTTTGAGTTAGATTTGAGGCACTTAGAGTTCCCAGAACGGCCTTGAAATGTGCCGAAATTGTCATGGCTGATTTCAAGCACGTTATTGACTTCGAGACCTTTCCAACGGTTCAAATGGTTCGCGAATCAGAGTCTCGGATCAAAAGTTATGGCCCCGGGAAGTTGGCACACTTTCTAGAAGATACAATTGCAAATGCTTTTGAAATTTGAACTTCATGTTGTAAATTTTTGGTGCCAAACCACCTAAACTCATATTTGAATGTTGTTTTGGCTTCAAACTAATGAGGAGCTCTATTTATGGGTGGGTTTTCTAATTTTTGGGTAACTTTTTGGGGACAAGCTCGCATATTGCAAAAGGGTGATTCTGTAGCTTTCTGTAACTTGCATGTGATGTAGAATTGAGGGATTTGAGATCCTCTGCATGTAAGAAGTTCCATTTTTTGAATAATAAAATTATTCTCTTGTTTGTGGGTTATTTTCTAAGTCTCGGGCTGTGCCCTCATCAAGTGGTATCAGAGCGAGGTTTTCTTGAGCGTGTGGACAGATCGTCGATCATGAGGCAGTTCACACCAGGACCGTGGTTGTGGGTCGAGGTCAAAAAAGATGCCTCCAAGAGTGATGTCTGGTAGGCATGGTGGTGCTAGAGGTGGTTGAGGCGGCATAAATACTGGTGGAAGAGATGCACTGGCAACCCTCCAAAGACAGATTGATGCGTTACAAGAGCAGTTGAGAAGAGGGTTAAACCTGAGGGAGGAAAGTGAGGATGAAGGAGAGGAAGAAGGTTCAAATGTAGAAGAGGAAGAAAAAGCAATTGATAAAGACCAAATGTGACTAATAAGGGCCATTTTGAAGATTGGGAAAAGACCCAGAGCAGAAGTCCCTAGTTATTTTGAAAGTTTGAACCCAAAAGAGTTGATTGACTGGATCAATGAGCCAGAAGAATATTTTGAGTATGAGGAAATAGAGGACCCAGATCGAGTTAAGTTTGCAAAAATGAAGCTGAAGGGCCATGCCAGTATTTGGTGGAAAGAGGTCCAATTGGAAAGAAATCAAAAAGGAAAAGGAAATATCACCAGATGAGATCTCATGGTAGAGAAACTGAAGAAGCAGTTCATACCAGTGGACTACGAGTTAGATCTGTTGAAGAAATTGTAAGGGTTGAAGCAAGGAAGCAGATCTATGAAAGAATATACTAAATATTTTCACAAGATAATCATCAAAACGGGTCATATAGAGGCCAATAAGGAGAAGGTAGCCCGATATCTTAATGGGTTACGACTGAGCATTCAGGAGGAGTTAAGCCTAGTCAGAATTACCACCATTAAGGATGTGTATCAGTTTGCTCTGAAGGTGGAAGATAAGTTGAACAAAAGATTTGATGGCAAGCAAAAAGGACGAGGAGGTCAAAGTGGAAGGGGTAGTGGAAGACCTTCAGGAAGCCGAAATGATGATGAAAAGAAAAGTGAAGATGTGGGTACTAGCCGAAGCCAAAGGAATGACAACTTTTACTGCCCTCGTGATCAAAATAGTGGTGATCAAAGAGGTAGAAGACGAGGGAGATATGGACAAGGATCTGGAAGAGGTGGTTTCAAAGGAACATGTTTCCAGTGTGGTGAAGAAGGGCATCAAGCCTATAAATGTCCACAATACCAAGGAAGGGAAGACAAAAGGCCAGAAGGTCATGGAAGGGTTGCACATGCAGATGAGGAGGCCCAATCTAAACATTCAGATAATGCTGAAAGGGGAGAAGCGCTAGTGATTAGGAGAGCCCTGGTGACTGAGGAAAAGGAACCAGAACAGAGGAAGAATCTATTTCGCATAAGGTGCAAGTGTGAAGGAAAATGTTGTGATGTCATTATTGACAATGGGAGCACCGATAATCTGGTGTTAGAAGAGATGGTCACAAAGTTAAAGCTGAAGAGGGAAAGACACCCGCATCCGTATTGGATTGCCTGGTTGCAGAAAGACCACAAAGTTTTGGTTAATGAGCAGTGCCTAGTAAAGTTCAAGATTAGGAGCTACCATGATGAGGTACTTTGTGATATCATCCCTATGGATGCATATCACATGTTGTTGGGGAGGCCGTGGCAGTTTGATAGGCGAGCTATACATGATGGCCATGCAAAAACTTATTCCTTGACAAAGGATGGGGTTCGTCACAAGTTGAAACCCCTGAAGGAGACCGAAGAAAAGGTATGCAGTAGTGCTAGAATTTGTTATGTAGATGGAAGAAAAATTTTAGAAGGTATAAAGCATGAGCGTGTGTGTTATGCATTGATTCCTAGAGTGAGTAAGGAGGATAGTGAGAAGGTTCCAAAATAAGTTTTTGGGATGTTGGATTAGTTTCAGGATATTGTTTCTAATAATGTACCTGAGGGTTTACCACCAATAAGGAAGATTAGTCATCAGATTAACTTGATTCCTGGAGCCAGTTTGCCAAATAAGGCAGCTCATAGAATGACTCTAGTAGAAAATGAGGAGTTGAACAGACAAGTTCAAGAGTTGTTGAGAAAGGGTTTGATATGGAAGAGTTTGAGTCCATGTGAAGTACCTACAGTACTAGCACCAAAGAAGGATGGGGAGTTTAGGATGTGTACAGATTCCTGAGCTATAAACAAGATAATAATCAAGTACAAACTTCCCCTTCCAAGGATGGATGACCTGATGGACTGTTTGAGTGGAGCTCAGTACTTCACAAAGATTGATCTAAAGAGTGGATATCACCATATCTGGATTCGAGAGGGAGATGAATGGAAGACTGCCTTCAAGACCAAAGAGGGCATGTACGAGTGGTTAGTCATGCCTTTTGTGCTAACCAATGCATCGAGCACATTCATGCGGCTCATAAACGAGGTACTAAAAGAATTTATAGGAACTTTTGTTATTGTGTATTTAGATGATATTTTGATTTTCAATAAAATTTTGGATGAGCATCTGATGCATATTCGGAGAGCCTTTGAGAAGTTAAGAGAAGAGAAACTGTTTATTAATCTGAAGAAGTGCAGTTTTGTGAAGAGGGAGTTAGTGTACTTGGGGTTTGTTGTCTCAGTAGAAGGTCTCAAGATGGACACAGAGAAGGTGAAGGCTATTCTGGAATGGCCTACCCCAAGAACTACTATCGAGGTGAGATCTTTCCATGGTTTGGCTAGTTTTTATAGAAAATTCATTAGAAACTTTAGTAGTATTTGTGGACCCCTAACTAAAAAAATGAGAGGGGATAGAAAAGAATTCAAGTGAAGCACTGGAGTGGCAAAGAGTTTTGAACTGTTGAAGTAGAAGGTAACAGAGAAACCTGTTCTAGCCCTCCCAAATTTCAACAAGGTGTTTCAGGTGGATTGTGATGCCAGTGGTTGTTCCATTGGAGCAGTGTTGAGCCAAGAAGGTAAGCCCATTGCCTATTTCAGTGAAAAGTTAAATGATGTCAAGAGAAAGTATTTTGTATATGATCAAGAATTTTATGCGATAGTTCAAGCATTAAAGAAATGGAGACATTATTTGTTGCCGAAGGAATTTTTCTATATACTGATCATCAGGCCTTGCAGTACCTAAATAGTTAGGGAAAATTAAATCAGAGACATATGAAATGGGTAGAGTTTTGTAGAGTTATACCTTTGTTTTGAAACATAGGAGTGGGAAGTCAAATAGGGTTGCAGATGCCTTAAGTAGGAGGCATACATTGATGACAAAGATGCAGATTGAAGTGGTTGGGTTCAATGAACTTAAGACACTGTACGCAAAAGATCCTAACTTTGCAGAGGCTTGGAAAGCTTGCAAGGAACCTGTTACAGAGAAAGGACAAGGTGGTTGGATTTCATAATCTAGGATGGCATGTTATTTAAGGGAAGTCAATTGTGTATCATGAGGAGTTCCATGAGGGAGAACCTAATAAAGGAGAAGCATAGTGGAGGAATGGCAGGATATTTTGGTCGGGATAAGACCATTGCCATTATTAGTGAGCATTATTATTGGCCTCACACAAGATGTGAAGAAGTTTGTACAAAGTTGCAGGGTATGTCGATGGCTAAAGGAGTGAGCCAAAATACGCTTATATTAGTCGCACTGCACTAGAGAGGCCATGGGAGGATATAAGTATGGACTTTGTTCTTAGTTTTCCAAGGACACAACAAGGGAATGATTCAGTCTTTGTGGTGGTTGATAGGTTTTGAATATGGCACATTTCATTCCATGTCAGAAGACCCATGATGCAGTCCACATTGCTGACTTGTTCTTCAAAGAGGTGGTGAGGCTACATGGTCTTCCAAAGAGTATTGTTTCAGATTGTGACACCAAATTTGTGGGGTACTTTTGGAGGACCTTGTGGAAGAAGCTGAAGATAGAGTTGAAGTTCAGTTCTACACACCATCCACAAACAGATGGGTAGACAGAGGTTGTTAACAGAGTTTGGGTAACCTACTGAGATGTTTGGAAGGAGATAAATCCAAGGGATGGGACTTGATCTTACCCTAGGAAGAATTTTCTTACAATAATTCTGTCAACAAAAGCACTAGTAGATCACCGTTCCAAATTGTGTATGGAGGTAGCCCCAGAATAGCTCCAGAATTGAGGAAGATGGACCAAGAGAAGAAAATAAGTGTTGAAGTCAAAGATTTTACAAAGCACATCAAGAATATACATGAGAAGGTACGAGAACACATTAATAAAATGAATATGCAATATAAGGCTAAGGCAGATTAGAGAAGGGGGAATAAGGAGTTTCAGACTGGCGATGAAGTAATGGTCCACTTGAGGAAAGAAAGGTTTCCCGTGGGAACCTATAACAAATTGAAGATGAATAAATTCGGTCCCTATAAGATTTTGAAGAAGCGTGATTCAAGGAATGCATATGAGGTAGAGTTGCCTAATGGAATCAACATTTCCCCTGTGTTCAACATTTCAAATTTGACAGAGTATCATGAAGGTGGAATGGAGGAAGCACCAACAATAGGGCAGTATGGAATTCCAGCACCTACTTCAAAAAGGGAGGAGATTGAAGCAATCTTGGATAGTTGTGTGGGAAGGAGTACCAAAAATAAGCAATATGAAGAATATCTGGTGAAATGGAGAGGAAGGCCTATGGAAGATTCATCCTGGCTATCTAAGGCAGTGGTTGACTGGTTGGGTTTTCCTCAACCATCTGAGACATGACGGGTCACTTCTCAAATTACCCTGGGTGTCTGATGCAAGAGCATCCAGTGGTGTAAGGGCAATCTTGCATCACCCAAAAATAGTTAAATTTCAATTTTCTCAATTTTTAGATGTTTTTACATTTTTGGATACCCTTTTTGTCATAATGAAATTCCCAATTTATAGTTTTTATTTTTTGTTCCTGGGTTGAAAGATATTACAGTTTTAGTTTCCCAGATTTACACTTGAAAATCTTCTGAGTTAGATTTGAGGCACTTAGAGTTCCCAAAACGGCCCCAAAACTTGCTGAAATTGGCATAGAAAATTTTGAGCGCATTATTGACTTCGAGACTTTTCCAACGGTTCAAACGATTCACGAATCGAAGTCCCAGATCAAAAGTTATGGCCCCAGGAAGTTGGCGCACTTTCTAGAAGATACAATTGCAAATTCTCTTTTGAAATTTGAACTTCATGTTGTAAATTTTCAGCGCCAAACTACCTAAACTCAAATTTGAATGTTTTTTTGGCTCCAAACTAATGAGGAGCTCTATTTATGGGCGGGTTTTCTAATTTTTGGGTAACTTTTTGGGGACAAGCTCACATATTGCAAAAGGGTGATTATGTAGCTTTCTGTAACTTGCATGTGATGTAGAAATGGGGGATTTGAGATCCTCTATAGGTAAGAAGCTCCATTTTCTGAATAATAAAATTATTCTCTTATTTGTGGGTTATTTTCTAAGTCTCGGGCTGCGCCCTCATCAGAAAGGTTGTCACATCTATTGCATTGTCCAAAAATACATCCATTTAAATAAAACAAGTTTTCATTAGAGGGTTCACAAAAAAAACATGCTATAAAATATTTGATTGTTTCAGGTGGCATATTAATACCACAAATTTCCTACATAATTTGGTTTGCGTGAAAAGTACAACGTATATATTGAAAAATATCATAATAATAACAAAATTGTACATGAGTTTTACAACAAAAAGAGATTCATTGTTTATTAATTCCAACTTACCAAGGTTTACTTTTTTCAAATGATCTTTAACTTCTGCTAATATTTGGTAAGATTGAATCATCTAATTTTTTTTATAAAATTTAGTTTGAGTCATATCTAATAGATACTTTAGATGAGGGTCGCAGATTTTTGATCCCATCCTTAATTTTAAAACATCTCTAATATTAGGTGATACTCTTGTATTATCATGCCAATATTTTTTGATTAAATATTTGATTTCACTAGTTAATTTCATGTCTGGCCTTGGGAGTCTACCACTAAAACTCTAACATTGATCAATTAGATCATTTTCAATAATTTATCTTCTTTTAGCCGCTCTTATCAAAGTTTTAGGATTTACTTTTTATATATTTACTAATCTTACATTATTTTATTTGAAGTTGATTTATTAACTAGAGTAGTTGTTATTGCACGATGTGTTGCATTCTTATCTTTAGATCGACTTTTCTTTCCTATAGAATCAATAGCATTGGAAACACTAGATATGACTTGTTTTACTGAATCATATTTCTTTTTTGGTTTTATAAAAATGCCTAATTTTTTCATCACTTTTTCACATTTTCATCAATTGCATCATGAGTTGACATTGAAATCCTAATTTCTTTCTAAGAAAAAAATTTATATAATCTATTTCAATGAGTTCTCATTTGTCTCTGAGAAATTTTTCCAAGAAGGTTATCTAATACATCTCTTTCAATTGTAAAAAAAAAAAAACATTTTTATTTGTATTCATACAAGTGGTTTCATTTTCATTCATGCAAGGGGTTTCATTTTCATTTTCAAGAATACAATGGATTTCATTCTCATTTGCATTCATACAAGATATTTCATTATGATTTTTTTTTTGCATTGCTTCAAAACTAGAATTATCGATTTCATCAATGGTATATCCAACTTCATCTAAATAACTAAAATTAATATTATCAAGAATTGGGTTTGAAGACATACCTAGATAAATTGTTTGAATAGGTGGATTTTCCATATCATTGAGAGGTGGATTTGAAGACATACCTAAATTTTTTTGCATAGGTGCTAATTCCATATCATTCAAAGTTGAAGTAAGGCATAGTTAGGTTTGTCTCCATAATTGCATTTTCTTCCATATTCACCATCTTCACATTTGCATAATCTACATTCATCTCACCCTTCATGGTTTCCTCTTCAAGATTCATGGAACTAGATGCTTCCAAATTTTTCATTTGAAAAGTTCTTGTTCTTCTATCCCTTTGTCTTTTTGCCTCCATTTCTCTATTTGCTTCAATTTCTTTGGGTGTCATTAAATTTCTATAGTTTTTCTTTGTGTTTGCTTTGATCCCATGATTACCAAACCCTCTTAATAAAAAAACAATAATTAGGGCTAATAAAAATTCAATAAAAAATGTTTTAAAAAAATACAAAAAAATATCCTCATCAATCTGAACAGTTACATATCTTTCCCTAAAAGGAATTAGAAAAATACTTTTATTTAGGTCAAAAAGTGGTGTTTGTATATGTGCATGGTATGGTAAAAAAAAATTTTAAAAAAGTTGTTTTTATACATGCCTAACAAAATTTAATTTCTATCATCTGGATAGTTGAATAAATTACATATTTAGAAACTAGATTGAAAATACTAATTCATAGTATTGATTTTTTTTAAGATTCATTGTGTAAGTGCTTCAAATTTTCAATCCAAGTGTGACAAATTCTGAAAAACAACAAAAACACTTCCATTTTTTGAGCTTTTTGTGGACCCAACTTCTTGCATCAGCCCTACTTTGAAGATGTAAGAATCTATATCCATGCTTTGTTGAATGAAATTGATCACACATCATCTTTTGAAGTAGTCCAACATGAGCTATTAGATGATAATTGTGTGTACAAGATCAAATATGCAAATGTGGTAGTGAAAGGGTTAGACATTCAGAAAGATTTTCCAAACTTATGCAACTACAAAGAATGGGTAAGAATTATCCTGAGTCACATTTATGAAGAATTCGTTTGGTTAGATAAACCCTACATGATTACAAAAGAAGCAATTAGGGCAGTTACTAGACTTTTTGGTACCAAACTAGTCTCGATGATGAAGTCTATCAAGAATAAAAGGGTTACTAAGCTTACTAGAGAAAATTTTGACAAAAGAACCCTAATAATGAAAGATATCAGAGATTAATGATATCAAGTTTCCAAAATCCATAATGTTCCTCAACAAGTCTTCTAGATTTGATTGCGTGAGAATTTTTACATCAAGATTTCGGATCACACTCTGTGATCCATCATTAGGATGAAGCAAAGAGCTCAAGGATCTCTTTGCTTCATCAGAGTGTGATCTGAAACATTGATGTAAAAAATTTCACAAAATCAAATTTAGAAGACTTGCTGAGGGATATCAGAGATCCTGAAGTCCACTATGCCACTATGGGAATTTCATACAAAATTTACTTCACAAATAAAGAATGTCCTACCACCACCACTGCAATTCATATTGCCTATCAAATGGTGAAAGAAGGTGCCAGTTTTGATCTATGTGAATTGTTAAGAGAGTAGTTGATGGAAATTTTGAAGAGAAAAAAAGAAACCAAATATAGTTTTAGGTTCGGTTCATTGATCATTTTCCTTACATTCTATTTATTAAATGAATTACTCAGTTTTAAAGGAAAGATATGGGATACGTTCTTTTCGGTAGCTACTCAAATTAAAAACCACGTAAGAGGTTTCTAGAACAAGCAAGCATATGCTACCTTCTATTGGGGATTCTTTAAGAACCTACAAATAGAGATGCAAAGTAGAGAGAGGATACCATCTGATTTGGTTTGAAAGTATAAGAAAGAGGTAACATTGCAATAACCCATTTGAAATTATTACTTAATTAATATTATTGTAAATGAAACATGAATATACTCCAAATTAAAAAGACATATCTAGTGGATAAATTCAATCATAGCTACACTTGTCCATTTAAAATGAGTCAAAGATTAATTATATTCACTTCAAAATTCAAATTACAATGTCGAGTCTTATTGGGCTCCTAAGGCCACAATATCATTACATAGTACATTTTCCTCAAGTACATGAATGAACTATATCAAATTACATCATAGAATATAATAGTCTAGTGAAAAACTAAGGTTCTTCTTTGACGCTTGCCTCCACTGGTGGACAAGAACATGGTTGAAGTGCTTTACTGCCCAACCAAAAATCTTACACTTCCCTGATATTCTTTTGACTTGAAGAATGCTTGACCCTACATGGAAATTTTAGCAAGAGAACAATCTGTAAGGTGGAATCTGGTGTGTACCCATACATCAACATGTAATTCTATCTACAAGTTATAAAAGGAAATGCATGATCTATGCTAGGAATGGAAGAGAGTGAAATCACAAAGTTCATTCCTACACACATAATGAACAATATTGTTTGGCGAAGCATAACAAGTGTGTTGCAACAACAACAAACAATAGGTTTTGGTAAAGCAAACCTATACTCTCTGTACTCCATTTCAGCACCCATACTAGAAGGTAACTTTCTACTATAATAGCTATCTACCCTCTAGCAGCAACTACCCATAGATGCTCTAGTCTACTAAGGTATCACTGTTATGTTCAAGCATTTAAAATATTCTTCCCAAATGTCTTCAAAGAAGAAACATAATACTAATTGTACTGTAATAAAAAATCATAGTTATTATTCATAGAGTAATTCAACATTCAGTCATCATTCTTATGACTATATCTACCTAACATCTTAAGAATTTTCCTTTTTAAAAATGTACTAAAAACAAAATAAGGTATGTCACACGTATGTGTATGTACTATTGTGCAGTTTTTCGCACACATGCCCCATTGAAAGCAGGGACCCCCTTTTTACTTTTGTTCTTGGTGTTTGGGCCCTTTGATCTTTAGGATTTACCTCACTTTAGCATGAGCTTGAATGTTTATTTTACCTACATTGGTGATCCCTCTATGATATTGATCAAAAATCTCAAGTTTTAGACTCATTTTGGGTTTTTCACTACTCTTGGGAAAATCCACTCTTTGCGGAATTCCCCGGATACTCTCAAAACCCTATGGTGGCTGCTTTGCACTATGATCTGGAGATTTTGGTCCTTCACAAAATTCTATGGTGACCGAATTTCTTTGAAATTTTGTCGTCTTATCAAATTCTAGAGTTTTGGTCGAGGTTGTCTTGTCGACTGCATTAATGCTCTTTGTACAATTTTTGCGGCTGGTATTAAATTGATTTTAGGGAGTTTTATGCCATTAAGTTTTATCATCACTTGCTTTCTATTGATCTGGAGTGCTTGATCCTGGATGCTTGGCTGGATTTGGCGTGTTGGATTTGGTGGTGATTTTCCTGGGCATCATTTGTTGTTTGCTAAGGCACTAAAGATTGTTACCTGTCATTGTTGTAATCAAGTCTCACTTCATCAATGGTATGTATGCATTTCCTTGCTTTTGATTGTTGAATGTGAGTGATTCTTTGGCATCCTGAGTGTGCTTGGAGTTTGAATTTTTCTATGTTTGGGCATCAAACATCTGAAGTTAGGGTTGTTCAATTTTGTTAGAATGATGATACCTAAGTGAGTTTTTCAAGCTTTTTTCCAATTTCATTATGGGGTAGCTCACTTGTGTAGGTCATAATGAACCTTCTGTAAACCTAGCAAATGAGTAAGCTGAGCCCAAGCTTGTTCTATGCATTCATGGCAGAATTTTAGGGTTTTATGCTTAGGGCATCACCAATTCCTCTCGATTTACTTTAGGATGAGCCTCAAACTTAAAGATGATTTGTAGGAGGTTCAAGTCAAGCTAGTTTCAAGCCTAGGATCCTCAAATTTTTGATCATTTGATCAATTTGAGTGAAGTCCTAAGAAAACGTTGACATTCAGTATTTCAAACCTTCATAGAATTCCTTAACTGCCAAAATTATATGACTTTCCATTTTCTCTTTGTTTTCCTAAAATGTGTAGTGATCCGGAGCTATGCCTGCTTCACATATTTCCGTTCCCTCTGGAATTTACCAAAATTTCCTTTGTTCCTTCATTTTCCCAAAATTCATATACTATTTTTGTTTTCACGGATATCTGTCCTAGGTGGAATTCCCTAAAACTTTGTTGAAAATGAAGAAGTGAGAAATAGCATGATTTATTAGCTGGTGATTATGCATTGTTTGATAAATTTGAATTATTTAAAGATGTATCATATTGTTTCTTAGTTAATGATATTTGATTAAATGATTATTGGATGCTTTTATGTTTATTTCACTGAAATCCGCTTGGTTGGGAATTTTCTAAAATTCCTCTCTAGCCTAGATTTTGCGGGAGGACTGAAAACCAAAACTTTGATATGATCAATTCTTATGAGGTTTTAGCAAATTTTTCTTATCATGGGACTTATATTGAGGTTGAATATGTCATTTGTGATTAATTAACTTTGGTTTCATGTGATCTTTATTATGGTTTCTTTGTTAAATGTAGGCTGAATCAAGTAAGGCAGCGACAAGTGGAACCAAGGGTAGAGTGATGGATCCAAGTGTAGAGGGGTCTTCTATTTTTGAGGTAGAAAGAATCAAAATGGATATCAAGAGTAGAATTCCTAAGAGAAAGCTTACTTCTATCTGGTTAGAGGTAATTGATACAAATGTTGGACTGTGGGATTATGAAGATTTCAAGACAAGGATGGCAGCACATGACCTTCCTTTGCTAGCTAGAAGAATATTGGAATTAGGGTTGGCACATGTAGTTGGATTCCCTCCTACAATGCAATGTTATGAATTGGTGCTCAAATGTGCCAGACACTATGACATGGGTACACAAAGGATAGTTGGTCCCCAAGGAAGAATTGTGGCAAATCTAAATCCTGTATCTATAGCCCAGACCTTTGACATGCCAAACAAGTCTCATGTGGTGGGTTTTGATATGGATGTGGCAAAGAATTTTTATGAGGAAGATACCATCAAGTCCCAACAAGTTATCAATTCCTGGCTAGAGAAGCCTAAGTCCCACTTTTCCAAGCTACCCAAGCAACTATTCAAAGCTAAATTCAAGAAGGAATACTATGATGTTATCACCCTTCTCAATAGGGTGGTAGGGTTGAAGAGTATAGGAATGTTTGAAAATTGGATGTTCTATTTCATAGTAAGGATGGAACAAAAGACTAACTATCATTGGGCAGGCATAATAAGTTCCATGATTCATGAACAGATGTGTAATGTCCTATAGATGAATACCTTCACAATGACCTCCTACTTGGTTTATGCACTTGCAAGATTTCATCCATACAAAGGACTAAGTACAAGGGGTGTGTTTGGATAGGATGTAATTTATGAAGTTTATCCACAACTACACTTGGGTAACTCGAGCTATAGGAGGGTGAATGATGCATTCACCATGTACATCACTAGGCTGATCCAAGGTGTCGAGCATGTAAGGATATCTGACAATTCCAAGGAGCTAATCAAAAGGTATGGGGCTTGGTTCATACAGTTTCCCACCTTTTCATATATAAGGATAGATGGTTGTTAAAGGGCTCCATACAAACTTCCTAGGTATCCCACATATCACATTATACTTCTGGAGGTCACAAGGAAAATATGTGATTTGTGAATAAGGATAAGCATAAGACTGGATTCGGTGGAGATTTTCCTCTGAGGATAGGCACTAGTGATGCATGCCCTTCTATTAATTCAGCCTATGCTTCTGAAGAAGAAATTAGCACTCTTGGGTTATCCTTTCATTCCAAAATATCTAGGTTTGACAGAACTGGTGAGGCATAGAAGAAGGCCAACAAATAATATAGTCACAAGGATGATATAGAGGACTATTGAGCCAATTGCAGTGATGAATTTGAGATTAGAAGGAAGAAGTTTTCAAGGCTACCTATTAACTTGGTTCAACTATATAATGTGAAGGCCATTCCAGATCAAGTTGAAGATGATGGATATTTGATTCAGGGCCATGATCATGAGGTAGTGAAAGATAAACCAATGGGAGAAATACACTGGTTGGAGGAAGAGAAAATAGAGTTAGAGAAACTTATGACTCTGGTGATTAAATATACAAAGTTGTGGCTCAAGCATAAGATGTGGGAATTGGAAAGTGAAGGTGTGCAATTCACCTATGATCTAATGGGAGACTTGGAGTCTCATTCCACTTCTGAGGAGTCAGTTGAATAGGATCCCAAGGGTAAGGAGAAGGTGAGCTTTCCTTTTAAGATCAAGATTAAAGATGTTCAAGCGGAGAAAGTATAGGAGGCAGAAAAACAAAGAAAGCCTTTGCAAAGAAAAGGAGGCACATTTCAAGGACCAAGAAGTCAACAAAAGATGAAGTTGAAAGGGAAGATAAAGAGGTTAGTGTCCCTATGACCAAGAGAAGAAGGATAGTAAGATTGGTGCTAGAAGGAAGGCTGAACGAAGGTGACATAGTTGGAAGTTGGATGAGCCTTTATGTTGAAAATCTGAGATATGATACATCTCTAAATCTGAAAAGTACAAATTATGAGTCAAGATGGAAAAACAGTCTTATGTTTTTCATGATGGAAATGGTCTTCAGATTAATTTTTCTCAACTTTGTGAGTCTTTGAATAAGAGATTGGATCTTTGGAATAGTAAGGGTTTGCATCACTATTCATTGTCAGACAAGTGTAGGATTCATAATACCTATAGGCATAGTGAGTTAGAATGCTTAGACTTTTTGGGTAAAATTGAGAGGATTTTGCAAAGGGGTATTTTCATGCAAAATTTGTCGGAACCATTAGCCTCTATAGATCTAGGGTTTATTGACATTGCAGTTGAGACATTTATTCAAATAGTTGAAGATCAACTTGTTGGTGATAAGTGTTTACAAGATTTCATCTCATCTAAATGGTACAAAGTTCATAATGCAGCCCATTCGGAGTTCACTTGCCGCTCATGTGTGGATGCCATCATTAAAGTTGGAAGATAATGGGAGTGGAAAGAAAAGATAGACAAGGAATGTACTACAGAGAGGCCAACAAATTCTGAATCCAAAGATGATGTTGCAACTGATGTTGAGGTAGCTCTGGAAGGGACTGAGTGTAAGGAATGCAAATCTGAGGCATTAGAGTTAATAGAGGAACATTTAAGTGAAGAGCCACCTATAAAGATCAAGGAGGATGTTCTTATAGAGGCTAGTTAGATTTCTCAAAATATAGTGGAGGATGGGCTACAAGAGAGAGGAGTTACCATACAAGTTCCTCCCATACAGGATAAAGATTCAATATAGACTAGATTTGAAGAGTTTGTTGTCAGAATTACAAAATATTGGTCAAGCTTGAGTTATAGGGTCTACCTAGAGGACTTGTTATTACCAGCTTGGTGCAAGATACATGAGGAAGAGCATTCAGAAATCACATGCTTCTAGTGCCAAGTAGCCATAAAAGAGGTGGAGGAACGAATGCAGTTGCCACAACATACAAGGGATACACAAAAAAATACATAAAACAAGTCTCTGATAGAAGAATGTCAATAGTTTGCTGATGAATGTCTTGAAGAACATGAGGAAGCACTTAATGGAGGAGTCAACATTCTTGATAACTATGATCAAGAATCTGAACCAATGCCAATAGAGGAAGAATTCAAGGAGTTCTCTCATTTATCAAATTTTGTTTTTTCTCTATCTGTTGATGAATTAAGCACTGAAAATTTACAAACTTTATGCACCAATGATGAGAGTTAATTTGGTTCATATTGATATGCAGGAATGTTGGAGAAAGTAATGTTGTAGTCATTAGTGATGAGCTAGATCACACTATTGTAGGTGAAAATTTGCTTGAAGATCAGTCTGTGATGCCTTCTGATGAGCATCCTGTTGAGAAATTTGTTGTACAAGATAATGGTTCTATGCATTCGTTGTTGATACCTCATAAAGAAACTCCAATAGGTGAAAAGTTTCATGTTGATAATTCTAGATTTGTTCAATCTAAATTTCACTTTGCATTACATAGTGATGCCTCCAATTCTAGTTTGCATGTTTCCAACATGAGGGGATTTTTGTACCATCAGTGGAGACCTCCTGACAACATAAATATCAGTTCACAATTGAAGAATGATGAATACCACGTTCAGTCTACAACAGTACAACATCAAGTTGTTTCTTTCCTTGCTAAAAATTCTGAATCTTATCAATTTGATTATGGGGGTTTAGGAAATACAACTTGTGTATGGGTTAATCATGGTCCTAATGAGTTACCTCAACTATTGATTATTCTTGATTATGAGGTAGAGATTGAATGTTGCAACATGGAGATTTATCTCTCTAAATTTAAAGATGAATTTGCATTCTTGGGGACTATTACCATCACCTTGTTGCTTGTCCATGCATTGATTAACCATATGGGGATAAGTCTCAGTTTGTCTCATCTGATCATGAGTCACTTTGAGTCTCTTTGTACATAATTCAGATTTGAATAAATGCAGCTTGCTTTGTTTTTCTTTTGCTTTTGTTTGCTTTTTGTTTTCTTTAGGATAAGTTTGATTTGCTTAGTTTAGATGGCTTTTGGTTTGCTTTTGTTTTGGTTAGTTTAGGTTGGCTTTGGGTTTCGGTTTGGTTGTTGCTTTGCTTCTCTAGCTTGGGTTTTTCTGTTTTCTAGTTAGGGAAGTGTCTTTCTTGCACAATAATTATTCATTATCTAGGTTTGTTTTGAGTATTTCATTGATGGACTTTAATCATGTGTCTTGAATGGATGGTCAAGGTCTTTTGTTATCGTCAAGCAATATGAATGTTTGATTTAAAGAGGATGGGTCATTGGTTTGATTTGAACCTGAAGTATTATGAAATCTTATATCTTTCATACATCTTAAGAATCCCGAGGTTGTTGTGGGATCTTTGTGAGGTCTTGTTAGGTGAAAAATCCTATTTCTGCTTCAGCGCCACTGTGGTTCTCAACCCTGAGTGTGAACTTCATTGTTCACAGGTTGAAATGAAAAAAGTGAAAAGAAAAGAAATATCAAAAAGAAGAAAAAGAGAAAATGTTGAAAATCAAAAGAATGAATTCAACTTATCAGGAATATTTAAATATCTCTATCGGGGCTATGGACGCCTAGCTAGCAGTAGAGCTATGTTCGGGAGAATCACAACGATAATCTCGTCATGGCTATGGATGCCTGACTGGCAGCGAGACCCTATTTAGGTTGCTTTTGGAGTTAGAATCATTTACGTAGCCTAACTTGACTGAACTTGGTTTCTACAGTAGCTCAATGAGGGAAATGAACTCACTTACACACACTTGGATTTTAAGTTAATGGAATGTTCAGTCTACCTTTGGTTCTGATTCCTTAATCTTGCATTTTGATTTGTTTGTCTGATAGGGAGATTGAAACCAAAGATTCTGGGTTCATTATTCTTGTTCATCATCAAAATTTTCTCGATGATTTTCCCAACAAGAGTCACCATTTGTTGTGCAATTTTCACACACACACCCCACTGAAGGTAGGGACTCTCTTTTTTCTTATGCATATCTGCCTCTTGGCTTGGTCAAATTTTGGTTTTGCTCTTCTTGGGAGGTTATTTTGGGATTAAGTGTAGACTGGGTTTGATGAGGACAATATTTTGAGGCTCCAGGGGAAATTTGTCTATCTTGGAATTTGAAAATGAGGATTTTGAAGTGAATTTTCAATGTTATATGTAAAAAAAAATTGCATCTATGGATAGAGGACGAAAAATTAGGTAGGGTTTCTTTTTGAAGTTTTTGAAAATTCCTTCTAGAAAAAACGTTATGGAGTTTAGGGGATTTTGACCCTTTAGGGAATTGGGGGATTTCCGTCCCTAATCCCCAAAATTTCCATTTTTGGAAAATTCCAAGACCCCCTCAAAATTCCAAAATTTTCCAAAATTGGAAAATTTTCTTTTTTGCACCCATGTATAGACCATTGCCTTCTCATTTGTAAAAGGGGTTAGACTAGATTAGAAGAGCTTATTAGAGGCTATAAAAGCCAGAATTTGCTAAGTCAGAGAAGTTAGTAGCTGTAGGAGAGAGGAGAGACTGGAAATTGTTATGTAATGTTGGAGAAGTTAATGCAATTGGATTGTTGATTTAGCAAGCTTTGTCTTACACTTTGGAAGTTTATGGTTTCTTGTTCTCAATTCTCAATGTTAGATGTTAGTTTTTAGTTCTTTTGCAATAATGGTAAAATGTTAATGATGTTGATCGATCTTCAATCCATACTTTTAGCAATTTTTTTATTGTAATTTGTTGTGTAAAGTTAGTCTAGGCCTTATTTTGTGCTAAGTTCAATTGTGGATGCTTGTTTACATTATGCCAGTTATTAGGTATGTGGATGAATATTCATAGTCTAAAAATCTTCAGTTTCCTTAGAAGATTGCACCATTTCTGCAAAGTTGTGGGCTTGTCCTTGATCAAGTAGAGATTGGTTTTATTGGAGATATGTTCATTTGCAACATTCATCATTATTGTGATTGATCTTACGAGTTAGTTTAGAGTTGAATCTCTCTAAAACCCTTATCTCTTTTGTTTTTTATTTGAATCTGGGTTAGTTTTAGGATTAAAAGAATCACCATATTGTTGCATCTAATGGAAGTACGCTTCTAGCATTGTTCATTTGTAAGACCCCTTGTGATTACCAACATTTTCACATTTATCACTGAGTTGTTTATGCATTGTCAAGACCTGACATTAGAAACCTTGGGATTATCTCTTGAGGCTTGCTAACAGAGATTTACCTTTCAAGAGAGATAGGATTCTCATATTATGTCTGAGTTGTTGATGTGCAAAAAACACCATTAACATGTACATAGATGAAGTCTATGTGCATACACCTATATGTGCCTACTAATGTTTAAGTTTGTGCATACATTCTAAAATAATTACAAAATGCAAGTTGCAATCTTAAAATAGTATTCCCTTGACATTTCTTGTCAAAATAAATAATCTAAGCAAGTCTATGCTAATAGTTTCTCACATACTATTATACTCTAACATTTCTATTTCCATAAGAACATTCATTGTTTAAATAGAATGAGTACTATTTCCTACTAAACAGTCATAAAATAAGTTGTTTACATATGAAAATTCATTGTTTAAATAGAACTAGTATTGTTTTCTACTAAACAGTCATAAAACAAGTTGTCTACATATGAAAATTCATTGTTTAAACAAAACATGTACTATTTCCTACTAAATAAATTTGTATATATAGTTGTTTACATATGAACATTCATTATTTAAACAAAACATGTATTGTTTCCTACTAAACAATTGTAAATCTAATTGTTTACATATGCACATTCATTGTTTGAATATAATAGGTATTGTTTCCTACTAAATAGTTGTTAAGAAATTTGTTCACATATGTACATTCATTGTTTGTATGGAATACGTATTATTTCCTACTAAGCAGTTATAAAGTAGGTTGTTTACAAGCTAAACAGTTTATATAGCAAGCTATTTCCAGCTATGATGATAACTTTTCAACAAAACATAGTTGTTTGCTAAAGAATAACTTCTTTTTACATCAATACTTTTTTGTTTCAAACTAACAAAATATTTTAAATACAATTAATGTCATTTACTCATTTTGTTGATCTTAAGCTATTTACATGATACATATTCACTTACTAGTAAATGTTCACCATTTAATACTAAATGGGTTTTTCCATTATGAATAGAAAATAAACAAATCACATAGCATAGTTTCAACCTTAAGAAAAAAATGTTTATTATCCGAATCTTGAACTCTTTCATCATTGGAATCACTATGAAAAACTTTAATATTATAAATAAGCCAAATTTGACATGCTTGCCGGTGAATTTCTTAAGAAAATATTTTAGTTAAGAAAACAAAGAGGTTTCAAGATCAAACAATATTTTCCTACTCAAGTTGCAACAAATAAACCAAGGTTGTTCTAGATTTCATCCCATTTCTATGGTCGAGTACTTCCTATCTTAATCTCAAGTTTCATTCAAAATTACCCTTATGGGTATTCTGGCTTATTCCTTAATGCATGTTACTTTATACTTCATGCAGACTCATATCCAATACTAAATCAAATAAATTATACTATCGATCATGAGGATCGATCCTTACAAGTTTATAAAGAAACCCTTCTCTAACATCCCATTGATTCTTCAAATCGAGGCTTCTTCTTTATACACATATGTTTACCACAGTCCTACATAAAAGAACAATTTTCCCTTTTACCATTATCAACTAGGCCAATAATGGAAGGTGTTTTGCTTTTAAACATAACACTATCAACACATATCAAAGGTAACACAGAGGATTGTTTCCTCTTTTCATAAGTTCGACAAGCTCGACAAGCTCACCTTTACAAAAATGACACCAAATGGTACATATTAAATCAGAATACGATTTTCTGATAACCAAGCTATGGCTTACTCTATTGGGTGAACATTCTTAATAATCTCTTCTTAGGATTTGATGCCTCAAACTAGCATAAAAGGATAGTCGAATGGCTCCATTCAAGATACTAACAAGAACAGGTCATAGGCCATACGATTCCCTAGAGGGTGGTCACCAAATCTATACCTTTGGCTTAGGCCAAAACACACAGATATAAACATTGTATCCCACTATAGTGTTGGTTCTACAATTAAATACAGTGATAAACACTAGCTAAAATAGTGAGAAGATATGATAGTGATATCGATACTAATCCAAGAATCGAATTACCTCAACGGTCAATCCTTGATTGAAGCTTTCCTCAGATTTTTCTGACAACTTCAACCTCTTTTCTACCTTTTGGGTGCTTGTTGATTTTTTTCTAAATTGATCCCCTACTTTTTACCCACCACCTTCATTCAAAATGGTAACCTACTACTTCTTGCATGCGGTTGGGTGTTAACATTCTAGCTTTTCTGCCATTGTTTCCCTCTAATTTTGAGTAATGCCTTTATTATTAGGCAGGATGTGACCATCATGGGTCTGCCTTGTATTTGATTTTTCCATAGTTTGACTCTTAATGCATCAATTATCAACTTGATTTCAATTCAAATTTGATTATGTATACGTATATATATGTGCGTACATATATGTGTGTGTGTAATATACATATATACTTATATATTCATATGTCTATGCATTTAAATGATTTCATTCACATCTTACCATGCATTCGAATAATGTATATATATCTATATATATATATGTGTATTTATATGTATGTATATATATATATATATGTTTTTTTTTAAATAAAAAATGCATATACAAGTTGCTTGTTTTTAGTTCCTACAAATCATAAGGTTTGAAAAGATAATTAAATCTACTAACCATTCATTTGCAAGCACTAGAACAATTCAAATAAGGAAAAATTCACTTTCTTATATATGCAAATCAATCAAATTCTAGTCATCATGCCATTGTGGTGTGTGCACGCATATCCCAATTGGCTTACCATTCGATCTAGCTAAACAATCCTACTTCAACTGAGTTCTCGTCCTTCAACTTGTCACCCAACAACTACACACACTTGTACTTGCAAATTGATCAGTAACATTCAATTCTTGGTAACATATAAAATAAATTTTCAAAAGTTCACAAGGTCAACATCAATCAACTTCTTTCATTCAATTTTTTTGAATATTCTAGAATCTCCATTTAATATTTAATTGAATTTCTTCAATAATTCAATTTTTCATATTATGATAAATATTTAATAAAATTGGGTTATGACATCCTTCCCCTCTTGGAAGAGACATCGTCCCAACTTCTAGTAAGTCGAATAAAGAACATATCAAATTTGGAATATTCACATGTATTTCAACATCTCATCAAAGATATATGTCTATTTCAACATCACATCAAAAATATATGTCTATTTCAACATCACATTAGAATATTCCATGTGATGGTGGCCCTCCAGAGTTTACCATAGGAATTGTGGGGGAGGCACAACATCTTTCAAAGGTAGGGGAAAGGGAGGCAATGGTGAGCAATTCTGGAGGCCAGCAAAGCCCAAAGAGTGACAGGGGAGTGCAGATTTTAAACTCTAAAATAGGTATTGGAGTTGCATCCAGGGTTGATGACTCTGAAAAGGAAAATGAGTGGTCCATGGCCACAAGGAGGACTAAGAGATTCAGAGGGAAGGGAGGAATCTAGGCTAATTTGGGGGGAAGCAACACAAGGGGTAGGAAAGGGGAAACCAACAAGGCCAAGGTAAAGGCCCTAGAGGAAATTGAGAACAACACCCAGGCTTCGATGAGGCAATTTGTTTCCAATGGAGGTGGGAACCTCCCTGAATCCAAGAAAGGATGAAATTCATCAGTTGGAATATCTGAGGCCTCAATGGCCTGGAGAAGCATCACCTTCTCAAATGCTTCATAGAGGTTGAGCATCCTGATTTACTACTACTGCAAGAAACCAAAGTGGCCAAAGATGTTTTCCTTGAAATGATGCCAAGAATTTGGAAAAATTGTGATGGGGTGGATTTTAGTGCATTGGGCTCTACTGGGGGCATTGTGATCATGTGGAATAGGGCTCCCATCGAAGGCATGGATCTCAAGGCCAAGGCATTTAGTATTAGTATAAATGCAAAGAAGTCAGATATGGTGAAAAATTCTTGGTCAATAATGTATATGGCCCCAATAATGCATGGAATAGAGATGAGGTGTGGAGCTATCTCAGGAGTTTCAGATTAATGCAAAATTTTGATTACTAGCTAGTGGGGGGTGATTTCAATGAAATTCTTTCACTAGAAGATAAAAGAGGAGGTAGGGCCTTCAAATCCCAATGAACACTGGACTTCAGGAAGTGTTGTGAAGATATTTCTCTCAATGACTTCAAGCCCAAGAAAGGCTAGTTCACTTGGAATAATAGAAGGGAAGGGGAGGAAAACATTGCTAGCAGATTGGACAAATTCTTGATTGGCTTGGAATGGCTCTTAAGTTTAGATTGCTTCATTGTTGAGGTTCTTTCATATGGAGGCTCAGATCACTAGCCTATCTCCCTTATAGTTGAGAAGGCATCTAAACCTAGAGGGAGTCCCTTCAAGATGGAGGCTATGTGGTATGAGGCTCCTGACTTTGAACAAAATCTGATTGATTGGTGGAAGATTGATGTAAGGGGGTATCATAGATACATTTTATATAGGAAATTGAAGGAAGTTAAGCTCCAAGTCAGGTCATGGAATAGAAATTCCTTTGGAGATCTCTTTAGTAATAAGGACAGGGTGGAGGGTGAGTTGCATGAGGTTGAAGCAAAGATTGCTAGTAAGGGTCTCTCCACTGAGCTTCAAGATAAGGAGTCAGAACTAATGAAGGAAAATAATAGAATTCTCTGAATGGAGGAATTTTTTTGCACCAGAAATCTTGGGTGAAATGGTTGAACAATGAAGATAGAAACACAAGCTTCTTTCACTTAACAACTAAAATCAAGAAGACAACACAACTAGGTTTGCAAGATTATGACACCTGAAGGGGCTTAACTTGAAGACATGGAAGCTATCAGAGTTGTTGGAAAAAATAAAAATTCAAGCCTTGCTCAGTGATTAGGGTGACTTGGATAAAGAGGCCCAAGAAGAATTGCTGCACAACATTAACAACTGTATAACTAAGGACCAAAATGTTGCGCTCATGGCCCCCTTTACTAAGGAATAGATCAAGAAAATTATTTTTTCTATGAGTTCTAAAAAGGCTCTAGGGCTTGACAGATTCTAGATAGAGTTTTTTTTTAAATTCTGGCATATTGTGGGTGAGGATGTTTGGGGTGCAGTGGAGGAATGCAAGTGTCACAGATCAATGCTAAAATTTTGGAATACCACCTTTATTGCCCTTATTCCAAAGGCCTGGGATGTGAGCAGTTTTGACCAGTACAAACCTATCGCATTATGTGATGCCATATACAAGGTGGTGGCTAAGGCTATGGCCTCCAGGTTAAAAAAATGTCTAACAAACATAATCTCAAAAGAGAAGAGTGGATTCTTGAAGGATAGACAAATCCTTGATGGGATTGTCCTAGCTCACAAAGTAATTCATTCGATCCAAAACAAGCAGAAGGAAGGGATGGTAATCAAATTGGATATGAACAAGGCTTATGATAGAGTCCCATGGGAGTTTCTTATTATTATCATAAGGAAGATGGGGTTTTGCGATTCTTGGTGTAAATGGGTTTACAACTTTGTTTCCACTTCCACTTTCGTGGTCCTAATCAATGGGGTTCTGACTGACTTTTTCAATGCCAGTAGGGGGCTTCGTCAGGGGGATCCCCTGTCCCCTTTTCTATTTTTAATCTTTGGCGAGGTCCTTAGTAAAAGAATCCAATCCAAGGTCAAAAATGGTGAAATTAAGGGGTTGCAAGTTTCAAGTAGGGTAACATCTCACATTTACAATTTGTTGATGATACACTCTTATTAGGTGAAGCTACTGGTAGAGAGGCCCGAGCTTTCAAAAGGATGATGGTGTAATATGAAAAGGCAATGGGCCAAAAGGTGAATGAGTCAAAGTCTTGAATTTTCTTCCTCAAGCCACATAGTATGGAAATCTTGGAGGTCAAAAGGATTCTATGATATGAGATCAACTAGCTTCTGAGCAAATATCTTGGCATGCCCTTGTTGGATGGGAAGGTTTCCTTGCATTATTGGAGTGTTTTCATCAGTAGAATCAGTGGTATGTTGGCTATCTCTTGTAGGTAGAGTTACGCTCATCAAAGCTTCCATGTCTACTATCCTAGTTTACATTATGTCTTTCTTACAAATTCCTAATAAGCTAGCCAAGGTAATTAAGGATACAAAGAGAAGCTTCCTCTAGAAAGGATGTAACGACAGTTTCAAATATAATATGGTGAAGCGGGATGATGTTTGTAAGCCCATCGAATGTGGTGGCCTGGGCATTAGAAAGTTCCTTCAAATGAACCTAGCGTTGGGTGCTAAGCTTGCGTGGAGAATTTATGAGGAAAAAGGAAAATTATGGAGCAAGGTGCTACAAGCCAAATACCTCCAAAATAATGTTGAGCTTCTATTTGACAAGGAGATAGATATGCCTATGGGCTCTAGCATATGGGGTTTTTTGTGCCACTACAAAAGGATGGTTCTCTTAGGGCTAAGGTGGTGTCTTAGGGATGGAAGTAAAATCAAGTTTTGGAGGGATAGATAGCTGGAATTTGGTGCTTTGGAAGACATTCCCAGGTTCAGGCCTGTGATCAGCCATTTCAAAGATAGCATAGGAGTCAAAGCTACAGACTATATGATGGGTCTGCCCCCGGTTGGCTCTTGGGGTATGCTTAAGGCACCAATCATGGACTTGAACCAGATGTGTTTGGAGATACAGGGTGAAATTGAGAAATGGCCTTTATTAGTGCTGAGAGGTGAGGATGGGCTTATCTAGGGTGACAGAGGTAGCAGCCAAGTCTCAGTTAAGGCTATGTTCAGAGAAAAATTCTACAATTTTGAGGAGGCTTGGGCATCCAATGGAGGGTGGTATAAGCACAACATTCCCAAGTTGAAATCCTTTCTTTGGATCACTGGAAGGTGCAAGGCTCTCACATGGGACATGCTTAGACTCTTTGGGAGGGTGGGGCCATCCAAATGTGTATTGTGCAAGGAAGATGAAGAAAGTAATGATCATCTTTTCCTCCATTGTAGTTTTTCCAACCAACTATGGAATACTTTTACGAGTAGATGGAAGTTTGTTTGGGTTCTTACCAAGAGTATCCTAGGACTTTTAGAGAGCTAGAAGGTGCAGATCCATAGCCTAGGTCTCAAGCTAATCTAGAAGGTTGTCCATGCAACCATTGTGTGGAACACTTGGACTAAATTCAATCAGAGAATTTTTCAAGATAAAAGCAGAGTTGTGGAGTGTGTTTGGGATAAGGTGGAAAGCTCCCTGTGTGAAGTTGGGGAAATCCTAAAAAGTAAAAGAAGAGAGGTCTATGCTAATGAGAAGGCTTGGGGGGATGCTTGGCCCTATTTCCACTAGCTATGTGCTCCTATGTGGGCTAGTCACTAGGTCGTGCTTTGGGGCCCAATCCCTCCCTACGTTGGGCTGGATAAAATTCAATTTTGATGGAGTGGTAAAATCTAATCCAGGCAAGGCTGGAGGAGGTGGGATCTCCATGGATGGTCATGAGAAACCTGTTGGTGCTTTTTCTCTTGACCTCAGGATGGATACAAACGATAAAGTTGAGGCTTTCACTTTGTTGTGGGGGATTATGATTGCCAAAGAAAAGGGGTGGAAGAAGTTGTGGATCGAAGGAAAATCTAAATTGATCATCAACACCCTTGGGGGGAAATATGGTGAATTGGAGACTGAATGCAATAATGCAATAATGCAAGGAGGGTGGTTAAAAATTTTAAGATGCTAAAAGTGACACACATCAGGAGAGAAGGAAACTGCGTAGTAGATTGGTTAGCCAATCTTGGTATATGGTTGGTAAGAGATAAAGGTGTTCAAGTTTCTCAGTGGTGTGGTGACTTCCCTTTCCCGATGAACAAGCTCCTCCAAGATGATATCTGGGCTACCCTGAGATGGGATCCTCAAGATTTTTCTCCTAACCAACAGCAGGATGCTACTAGTACAGTGTAGGGTGGCTTGTGTTTGGTCCTTGCAGGACCACTCTTACTTTGGTTGTTTTTTCTCTATGCATGGCATAGGGCTATTCCTCTTTGTTTCTGCTATGGCTTATGCTCATCGATGTTGATCTCGACATATGTGGCTATGACTCTTTTGTTTTCTTTGGTTCTTGGACCTAAACCAGGTTTTATTAATAAAAATAAAATATATATGTCTATTTCAACATCAAATTAAAAATATATGTCTATTTCAACATCACATCATAAATATATGTCTATTTCAACATCTCATCAAAATTATATGTCTATTTCAACATCACATCAGAAATATATGTCTATTTCAACATATCATCAAAGATATATGTCTATTTCAACATCACATCAAAAATATATGTCTATTTCAACATTAGATCAAAGATATATGTCTATTTCAATATCACATTAGAAATGTATGTCGATTTCAACATCAAATAAAATATATATGACTATTTCAACATTAGATCAAAAATATATCTATTTCAACATCAAAATTTTAAAGTATGAAATTCCATAGTATCCCAATTCAAAGAATTTCAAACAAAATTATTGAGTTTCTTTTTCAATAAATAAAATGTGGAAAGGAGCATTCTATTTCTACATCCTCCCAAGTTGCATTGTCCTCTGAGTACTAGTCCCATTGGACCTTAAATTGAGCAATATATCTGCTCCGCAACTTAACATTGTGTCTATTTGGGATTCTAATGGGCTCCATTAGCACCGCTCCTAGATATTGTACCTACAAGGATTTCCAATCAAGCACACGAGTCACATTAGGATGATATGGTTTAATCAAAGAGACATGAAACACATTATGAATTCAAGTCGGAGTAGGTGGTAGAGCTAGTCTATATGCAATTGGGTTAATCACTTCCAAGACTTCAAACAACCCCACATATCTCAGGGCCAACTTGGAAGACTTTCCAAAAGAAATGGAGCTTTTATGAGGTTTGAATATCAAGAAAACTTTGTCCCCTATTACAAATTGTCTAAGAGTTTAGTTCTTGTAGACATAACTCTTATGTCGGTCTGCCGCCTCTTTGAATATACTCTTAATGACCCATATTTTCTCTTCCATTTCCTTAAGCATTTCAGGTCCTACTATGGTCCTATCCTCCAGTTTATCCCAACTGATGGGGGTATGACACTTCTACCCATACAAGGCTTCAAATGGTGTCATGCCTAAGGATGTATGATAGGATTTGTAAGAAAACTCTACCAAAGGAAAATATTCTTCCCACCATTATTGTTGGACAATATATTCAGAGGAGTTCTTTGAATACCTAATTCACCCTCTCTATCTACCTATCAGTCTAAGGATGATAAGCCAAGATGAAATTCAATTTGGTCCCCAATTCCACATTCAAGGTTGTCCCAAACCTTGAGGTCATTCATGTGTCCCTATCAGAAATGATAGTCTCTAGAACTCCATGCAAATAGAAGATCTCCTAAACAAATTTCTTAGCTAGGGTCAACAATCCATCCTTAAGGTTTCCTGAAATGAAATGTGCAACCTTAGTCAATTTATCAATCATACTAATCACCCCAACCATTTATACTCAGGTATTTCATGAGGGTACAATAACTCGAATGAGTGTGCAGACTCAACCTTAACTTGCTAGCACTCCAAGCATCTGGCTATGTACTCCTCTACATCCTTCTTGAGTTCAGGCAATAAATATAGAGTCTTCAACTCTACAATCATCTTGGATACATCAGGGTGTCCTAAATAAGGTGCATTGTGAACCTCTTCTAAAACCAACTTTCTTAGTTCTCCAAAGTTAGGAATATACATTCTTCTCTGGTACCTCAAAATACTATCTGGTTCGATCTTGTACCCATCAAACCGATGATCTAAAGGATTTTGTCCTAGGGCATTCTTCACTCTTTCATAGTGCTCATCCCCTGGCAAATTTTGAATTACCTACTGCTTCAAGTTAGACCTTGTTGAAATCATGGTTGTCATATGTCTTTTTCTACTAATAGATTCAACCACTCTATTCTCTTTCCCTTTTATATATTCAATTCCAAATTCATACTCTCTAAAGAATTCTAGCCTCCTTCTCTATCGTGCATTAAGGTTTGGTTGGATAAATATGTATCTCAATCCCAAGTGGTATATCTTGAGTTCAAATGGCTTTCCCAAAAGATAATTCATCCACATCTGTAGGGAATGAACTATGGCTGTATACACCTCAAAATGGTCTGGATAATCTAATTAATTAAATATGATTTATTTGATTAATTACCCTTAAATTTATCTTCTATTAAATAAATAGAAATATTCATTTATATAGTTCATTTTTCTAAATTCTTCAATTTTAAATTATTCTATCTTAATTAAATAAGCAACTTCAATAGTTTGTATTATTTAATTATCTAAATCATGTTTCCTCTTAATTAAATAAAATATCATTAAGTTTTTATTTAATTATCATATCCCTTTTTATTAAATAAGCAAATGTCAAGTATTTGTTTCATTTAATTAAATATCTTCTTTTTGTTAAATTTGAATAAATAAAAATATTCAAATAAAGGAAAATTTTCCTCTATTCACTCACCAATAAAATTAGATATAAAGCATCTAATTTAATTCAATTGGCATTCACAAGAAAGCTATGGAGACAAATTGGAGACAAACTTACAGGAAATCCTTTTCAATCTCTTTCCTCTGATTCTTCCAATCCTCAGGCAAGATGTTTTTTCTGGGGAGGAACAATCCCCATGATCAGCTCAAGTTTCTTCATCTCTCAACATTCAATCCTTCAAATCAAATCCAAGCCTTTGTTGTTCTACCACATCATAGGATGTTGTTGTGAATCTATATATAAAACCTTATGAAGCAGGAAATAGACCCCCAACTTTGTGCAAACTTACTTTGTAGGAATAGAAATCAAGAAATCAAGTATCTTAGCAATAGCAATATCATTTAGCAATAGCAATCATAGTATAGAATCAATATCATAGTTGCATCGTAGATCACTATAGTTTCCTTTTTATCATATTCATGTTAGCATAGATTATAGTAGCTTCATCATATCATCTAGAAATCACCATACAGGATTAGATTATTGCATTTAGCAGCATCTCATTCTCTAGATTGGCATTTTAACAGTCACAATGCTTACCAAATTTGAGAGCCCCATGACTTAATAAATCTTTAGAGATAGAGAACAATATGTGTTATGAAATAACTTGCACAATAGAAGAATATGATATGAAATATGCTGCAAATACTTGATAATAACTGAGAATAACAAGCCACTTCGAGGGGGAAAACCTCCAAATATCTCTAATGAGAACACACTTCACACTTGATGATGAAATAAGACTCACAACCTCCTATATATACCTATTTATGCCAAGGATATCACCTAGGCCAACTTAGACACACCTATATAAGAATTAGGCCGACCTAAACAACTAAATAACAATATACTAATGATAATATGACTTAATAGAGAGTTAAGATAGTCACAAGCTGACTATTCAGAACTCGATGTACAATAATATTAAGGGCGTAGCATGCCCCCCTTCTTCAAAGAAGCATTGTCCTCAATGCTAATCAAGTTTGGAAACTTTTGAATGAACTCCTCGTCTTCCCACATGGCATCTTCAACTAGTAACTTCTTCCATTGGATTAGATACTCAGTGATAGTTCTATTCCTCAACTTCTTTGTGCATGTTTGATGAATGCACTCTGGTTCCAAAATGATTCTTCCTTCTTCATCCAACTCGGGAAGTGTTGTTTGAGTGGGAATATTATGCCCAATTACCTTCTTCAAATAGGAAACATGAAAAACTAGATGTATCTTTGTTGTTGGTGGAAACTCAAGCTTGTAGGCAACACTACCGATCTTCTGCATGATTTGGTATGGACCGTAATACTTTGGAGACAACTTATTATTCTTTCTTTGCTTCTTTAGTGATATTTGCTTATAAGGCTACAGTCACAAGAAGACCCAATCCCCAACTTCAAAACTTCTTTCACTACAATGTTGGTCTGCCTGTTGTTTCATTCGATTTTGTGCCATGGCTAAATTCTCCTTGAGTCCTGAAAGTACTTGTTGTTGATGAAGCAAGTGGTCTTCTACTACCTGAACTCTTGGGGACACCTTAATTGATGATGTGATGGAAGGAGGATGATATCCATAAAGTGCCAAAAATGGAGACATTTTTGATGAGCTATGAAAAGAAGTGTTATACCACCATTTTGCAAGTGGTAGCCAATCTACCCACTGAGACTGTTTCTCTGAAGTGAAACAATGTAGATATCCTTCCAAACACTTATTAACAACCTTTGTTTTCCCATCTAATTGAGGGTGGTATGAAGAGCTAAGAGCCAATTGAGTACCCAAACATGAGAATAAATCTTTCCAAAAGTGACTAGTGAAGATAGGATCACAATCACTAACAATAACTTTAGGTGTACCATGTAGCTTTTGGATATTCTCCAAAAAATCTTTAGCCACTGCACTTGTTGTAAAATAATGTGCTAACGTAATGAAATGTGCATATTTAGTGAGCCGATCAACTACCACCATGATGACATTATGACCTTTAGATTTGGGAAGCCCTGTGATGAAGTCCATGGATACCTCTTCCCAACGTTGGCTAGGAATAGATAAGGGTTGCAAGAGACCTGGTGTCTTAATTGTCTCCCCTTTATGCCTTTGACACACCAAACATTTAGCCACAAATTTTTGAACATCACCCTTAAGCCCCTCCCAAAAGAAATCCTGCTTGACTCAATGATATGTCTTCAAAAATCCTGAATGACCACCCACTATAGACTCATGCAACTCTGTGAGAATCTTGATTTTAAGGTTGGAATTCTTGCAGAGATACAAACTCTTTATACCAAAGAGTATCTCCCTTCCAAAAAAACTTATCTAAACTACTAGGATCACTTTTTAATTGCTCGATGATATTACTTGTCACAACATCATTTTTCCACTCTGCTTTGGCTTCCTCCACCCAATTTACTTGTAATATTGAAAGGGCACACAATAAGGCTTCATCTTTCTCATCCTTCCTTGACAGTGCATTTGCGAAAATATTTTCTTTCCCTTTCTTATATACAATCTCAAAGTCATATCCTAACATCTTAGTGACCCATTTTTGTTGCTCTTCAGAAGATAGTCGTTGTTCCAAAAAATATTTTAGGCTATCATGATCTATCTTAACCTTGAAATGTCTACCCAATAGATAAAGCCGCCATTGTTTCACTGCATGGAGTATTGCTAGCATTTCCTTCTCATAAATAGGTTTTAGTTGATTCTTACGTTTTAATTGACGACTCTGAAAAGCAATTGGTCGACCTTCTTGCATGATCACTACTCCTATCCCATTTCCAGAAGCATCACATTCCACAATGAATTCCTTGGTGAAGTCAAGAGTGGCAAGTACTGGAGTTGTACACATAGCCTCCTTCAATCTCTCAAATGTTGTATTGGGAGACTCATTCCAATGGAAAGAATCTTTCTTCAATAGAGTGGTGAGAGGTGCTGCTATACTACCATAATTATTCACAAATCTTCTATAGTACCCTATCAATCCCAAGAATCCTCTCAGTTTCTTAATGGTTTTTGGAATAGGCCATTCCATGATAGCCTTAATTTTGTTAGGGTCCACCTTTACTCCATGTGAAACTATGTGTCCCAAATACTCCACCTCTGTAAGACCAAAATCACACTTGGATGGCTTAGCATAGAGTTTATGATCTTCAAGTATTTGTAATGCTTGGTCTACATGTTGCAAATGTTCTTCCCAAGTCTTGCTATAAATTAATATATCATCAAAGAATACTAACACAAACTTTCTCAAGAACTTCTTAAAAATGGAATTCATCAAACTTTGGAATGTAGATGGTGCATTGGTAAGACCAAATGGCATCACCAAAAATTCATAATGACCCTCATGAGTCTAAAATGTTGTCTTACAAATATCTTCCTCCTTAATCCGAATTTGGTGATAACCAGATCTAAGATCTAACTTGGTAAAAAACATAGCTCCATTTAATTCATCTAGCAAATCATCAATGACTGGAATTAGAAACTTATCTTTAATGGTGTACATGTTGAGCACTCTATAATCTGGACACACAAGTATCATCCTTCTTACGTACCATCATCACCAGGTGAGGAGTAAGCACTTTGGCTATGCCTCGATGATTGCTGCCTCTAGCATCTCTTCAACAATCTTTTTCTATCTCTTTTGTATGTGTGGATACCTAAAGGCTGATGTTCGGTGGTTGGCCCGACTAACTGTATGGCATGATCATGATCCCTCTTAGGAGGAAGTCCTTTAGGCATATCTCCAAGAACAACTGAGTGATGATCAATTATAGCTTGCAAATCTGGATGAGTAGGAGTATTAGATTGAGAGACTTCTAAAGAACATAGTTGGGCCACAAATCCATCCACTCCTTTCTTAAGAAACTTTTGCATTTGATGAGAGCTTACCATTTGTGGAGATTTTTACTTCAACCCCCTTAGCTCCACTAGCCTTCCTTCTAATTGAAATCTCATGAATAGTTCTTGGAAGTTCATCTCAATTGTTCCTAATGTAGTAAGCCATTGTACTCCCAAAACAATATCTGTTGCACCCATGGATATCGCATACATTTGGGTATCAAGTTGATAATCTCCCATGGATAATTTAATGCTATGAAACTTCCCTAAACAACTAATTGTACCACCATCTGCAATCAAAACTTGAAACTCTGGAGCTGGATATATGAAACAATTTAGACGAGTAGCTAACTTTTTGTTGATGAAATTATGAGTACTACCTGAGTCGATCAACACTGTTACCTTCTGCTTCTTTAGGAACCCCACCACCTTGAGAGTTTATGGAGTGCTGAAACCTAAGAGTGCATGACAAGAAATGATTGGTTGAGAATCATGTGATTCCTCATTTAACTCCCTTTCATCTTCTAGTATGGGTTCCTCCTCTTCTTCCTCATTGGGACCTTCAATATAAAACAATTTCTTTTCACTACATTTATGTCCTCAACTGTATTTTCTATCACAATTGAAACACAAGCCTTTTGCTCTTTTCTCCTCAATTTGTTGTGGAGTCAACTTAGTAGGTTATGTTGAATATCCTTTCTCTCTTGTCACATTAGCCCCTTGCTTCTTAGGAATCAAATACTTCTCCTCTACCCTGCATGCTAAGATAAAAGACTCATTTATGGAACTAGGGCTAAACATGCGTACCTCATGTTGAATGTGATCCTTGAGACCACCCAAGAATAAGTCATTCAAGTTATCCTCCATAATTATATCCACCCTTAAGGATAGATTTTGGAATTGCTGAATATAATCCTTAACTGATCCTGTTTGTTGAAGTTTAGCTAGCTGGCTGAAGAAGTTGTCTGTGACACTATTGCTATATTATGCTTGGATTTCCTCTGTAAAAATTGACCATGAGATGGTGAGCCCCTTTTTACTTCGATGAGTGCAAATCCAATGATACCAAATGAATTGATCTGGTTCTACATACAAGGAATCCATCGTGACCTTTTGTCCATTTGGGATTTGGTGTACTTCAAAAAAATTCTCCATTTGGTTTATCCATGTTAGAGGATCCTTACCATTGAACTTGCACATATCCACCTTTGGAAATAAATTCCTAGATCCCATAGGAGTACTAAAGCTTGTGTCAGTAGTAGCTGACCTAGAATTTTCACCTTGGCCGCTTGAGAACTCCTTTCTTGATTCAACCTTGTAGGTGCTTAACATGTTTCGTATGTCCAATATATCTCCTCTTAGGTCACACATATCCATATTAATTGAGGAAATTTCTTCCTTGACCTTATTTATTTCCTCATTATGAGTAATATCCTCAATTGTTTCACCATCCTTATCAGGAGACTTCCTCGGAGTGACATTCTTCTTACCCCTTGTTCCAGGCCCCGACATGATGGAAAACACCAATGTTGAAATAAATCACACAAATGAAATTTAAATTCTCTCAAATTTTTACTGTAATCTCCTTTATTATGTCTTCAAAAACCCAATAAAAATCAGACTCCAATTCCACAAGATGTGCAAGATATGTAGATTCCAAAAAAATAGTGTAGAAACACTAATTCTGCAATAATTCGCTTAATTCTGCTCCAATTCTTCTGAAATATGGAGTGTAGCTTCTCTAATATGTTTTTCAAAAACCCTTTAAAAATCAAAAAAAAAATTTCCAAAATCTAAAAGATATGCTCTTCCAAAAATCGCCTCTAAAATTGAGAAAAACCTTGCCTCTATGGTGCCAAGATCATGCTCTGATACCACTTGTTATGAAATAACTTGCACAATAGAAGAATATGATATGAAATATGCTGAAAATACTTGATAATAACTGAGAATAACAAGCCACTTCGAGGGGAAAACCTCCAAATATCTCTAATGAGAACACACTTCACACTTGATGATGAAATAAGACTCACAACCTCCTATATATACCTATTTATGCCAAGGATATCACCTAGGCCGAATTAGACACACCTATATAAGACTTAGGCCGACCTAAACAACTAAATAAAAATATAATAATGATAATATGACTTAATAGAGAGTTAAGATAGCCACAAGCCGACTATTCATAACCCGATGTACAATAATATTAAGGGCGTAGCAATATGATGCTTTCAGGAAATTCTTTCTTTAAATTAGTTTAATTGCTTTTGAATCTTTGATATAATGTCTTATTGAGAAGTTTTTTTAGTTATTTTACTCATTACTTATTCCACACTTACAATGGCCACCAATTCCAAATCATGAGGCATGTAGTTCACTTCATGTTGCTTGAGCTTTCTTGATTCATATGATACCACTTGTCTATCTCGCATTGGTACTGCTCCCAATCCCTCTCCTAAAGCATCTATGATCACTATGAAGCTCCAATTGGGATCAAGGATAGTCAATACTGGTGTTGTTGTGAGCCTCTCCTTCAAGAGTTGGAATGTTTACTTGCAATTTCTTGGTCCATTCAAACTATGTTCCCTTCCTTTGGAGTGAGGTGATAGGAGATGCAATCTAGGAAAACCCTTGCACAAAATTCCTATAGTATCCTATGAGTTCCATGAAGCTATGGAATTTAGACACATTCTAAGGTACTGGCCATCCCATGATTGCCTTGATCTTCTTGGGTTCCATAGAGACTCCTTCAGCCGAAATGATATGGCCCAAGTAGTCCACTCTATCCTGATAGAATGAACACTTGGAAAACTTTCCAAAGAGTTTCCTTTCTCTCAATTGTTGGAAAACTGTCCTCAAATGTCTATCATGCTCTTCGATAGTATTTGAGTAGACTAAAATGTCATCAATAAAGGTTAGGAAAAAATCATCCAAGTAGTCTTTGAATACACTATTCATAAGGTTCATGAAGGTTGTTGGTGCATTAGTTAAACCAAAAGGTACTACTGTGAACTTGTAATGTCCATACCAAGTTACGAATGCAGTTTTTAGGATATCTTCTTCCTTAATCCTCAATTAAAGGTACCTTGACCTGAGACCAATTTTGGAGAACACCTTCACTCCCTTCATTTGATCAAATAATTCATCAATCCTCAAGAGTGGATATCAGTTCTTGATGGTAACCTTGTTCAACATTTGATAATTTATACACAAATGCAAAGTTCCATCTTTCTTCTTCACAAAAATAAATGGCCCAACACTACCCAAGGAGACACACTGGGTCTTATGAGTCCCTTATCCAGTAATTCCATTAGCTAGAGTCATCTTTTAATTTCATGCACTTTATGCTTTGTTAAATCCTTTAGAAGGCCTGTAATAGTGGGAAAAAGTACTCACCCTACAGGAACAATTTGAGTGGGAACAACCAAAGCCAGGTTTTCAAACCCACTATAAAACAAAAGTGAATATGGGGAAACCCACATTTATTGGAAGTGTGCAAGATAACCATCCCAAAAATCTTTGTTCTAAAGATTGGGAGGTCTCTTGAGGGAGTTTATCATTTGTCTCTCTGAACGGAAACCCTATCTACGAACCATAGTGTAGAATCTAGCTGTGTCAGTAACCAAACATTGTAATACTCACGATGCAAGGGGAGGGAAGAATCTACCCCCAAGACACTCACCATATAATTTCCAAGGACCGTTTTCTCAAGGGATCGAGAAATCTAACTTTGAGTACGTGCCTGGAAAAGACAAAAACATGGGCGCCCTCTAGGGGGTGACACGACTATGTGAGTCGACACAATATTAAGATGTGGGATGTTGAGTATAACGATGACCTTTTTGACCTTAAGAGTGAGTCTGCTTGAAGTGTATTTTTTGTCAAAACCAATGGAAATTAAGAAGGATCATATTTGATTCTTGAACATACACTTATTGTTTAGATTCTTGGACTTAAAAACAATTGTTTTACCATTTCCTATTGTGTTTTCAAATCATTAATTCAGATAAAGATCATCCTTAAAAACACAAAATATTTGACAAGTCAACTTGAATTTTTTTTATGATTAGGGATTGGAAATCAACAAAAATTGTCAAGAAATCCCTCATAAAAAGAGTCAAGAAAATTTTGGAAAAGAGACGATTCTTATATCAAAGTAGAAAGATCTTGCTTGAGCATCAAACTTTTATCCATAGGTACCGCAACTTTCCTAGAGGATATACTGATGATTTTTCCTTAGAGCCTTTATGTTCACAAGCTTATTCCCAATGAAGAGCTCTTTCACAAAAACATAATTATAGTTAATCCATTTGTCAGTCTTTCATCCAATAACTAGTAATAGAATATTCCAACAAGCCAAATCAGTTCTTACAATAGAGTAAAACCTTGGACACATTAGGGTTGTCATCAAAATCAGAGTTTTACCAGCAAAGATATCCTGTCAAATATACCTCAAATTTTAAAAATTACACCCAAAAATCAGCCCCTTTACTGAGAAGAAAATCAGACAACACTGTGGAGTCCCAAAATAGCGCTTACACATTTTGTTTTAGTGCATCTTCCTTTTCTTTTAGTGCATCCACAATTCAAATACCACATTTACAGTCTATTTTAGTGCATCTACCAAATCTTATAACACATTTTCAGTTTGTCATCAAAATTCATTAGTGTCAGAAATTACTAGTTATTGTGGCACATCTACGGTCTGTTTTAGCACATTTACCCTGTCTAATAGCACATTTGTATCTCTTAGCACATACCCAGTCTGTTTTAGCACTTTTGCACTCTATAATAGCACATCCACAACAAAGAGCTATTAAAAACATCTATCAAACTATTGACATTAGAAACTCAGGTTTTTATCAAGACAAACATTTTCACAGGCCATACAATGTCTTAAACCTGAAACAAATAGGATCTTATAAGTCAATTTTTTTTAAGTTAGATCTAGATCTTGCAAATTTAAAGTTTCTAATTATCAAACACAAATCTTGGTTATTAGGTTAAGTTTCATCATCAATATTTTTTCATCCTACAATCACAAAATGAAACACAATAATCATATTTTTAACTTGATCTCATCAATAAAATATATCATTCTATTTGACTTTGTTAAAATCCATTGACACTCATCCAAAAAAAAAAAGATAAAAAGTTTAGTGAGAATAGCAAATACTTGTATGAAAATTTTGACAAGGTTACAAATAAAAAAACTTAGTGAAAAGGAAATTGAAACATCAAATATAATGGCTAAAAAAAATCCCTTTCACAGATTCCACCAAAATGATGGAAATGAAATAACCCAAGAAGATATTCAAATAGCATAACAAGATCCAAATTTCTACAAATTCATGGAAAGGGTTTTAGAACAAGATATGGAAAAATATCTTTTGATGCTAGCTGAGCTAGGTTCCAAACTTCCAAAAGACTTTGATGTCAATCGACTGAAAGAAACACCAAAAGCAACTAAACCTCACTACACAACATGCAAAACACAAATCAAGTGGTTACCCTAACATGTCAAATAAAAAATCTTCAACAACAACTTCAAGATATTCAAAAAGGAACCACAAAGAGGTACTCATTACAGGACATTTGTCCTTATCCTTTTCATCCAAGTTTAGACATGATACCATTTCCTAGACATTGTGATTTCCCCAAATATGAGAAGTATAATGGAAAAACATATCCAATTGACCATGTGAGGGAATTCAAAACAATGAGTTTAGAGTTTTCATAAGAGGATACTTACCTAACATGAGGTTTTTTCCAAGAAGCTTAGGAGGTCACTGTATGGAATGGTTCTCTAAATTACAACTAGGGATTTGATCCTTGAAGAACTAGTCAACAGATTTATCTCACAATTCTCCTTCAATATTCAATATGAAGTAACCATAAAAGAACTTTACAACATGAAACAAAAAAAGGGTGAGACATTCCTATCATTTCTACAACATTGGCAAAAGTTGTTTGTAAGATATCCTTGTTCTATACCTGAAGAGGAAAAGATGGAGTTATTTATTTACAACTTAACTGATGACATGAGCTATAGGATTGAACTGCAATGCCCCCCAAAATTTGAAAAAGTGATTGAGAATGGGCTTAAAATTGAAGAAGCATTGATCAAAATAGGAGTGATTAAACAATACAATGAAGGATCAAACAATACTAATTCCTCAAATCACTATGGCAATAATGATAAACCTAAATTTTGGCAAGAAAATAGAAATACTGGAAATAATGATGCTACAACTGACACACAAAATACGAAACCAATATTCAATTTAATGGAAACGAGTGTAAAGAATAATCAAAATGAAAACCAGAACATCAATCAAGGAACCACTCAAAACAACAGTCCAAATAATGGAGAATCTCGACAACCATCATATCAAAGACAATCCAATCAATAGAAATTTACACCATTGGGACAAACATTGGAATCAACAATGAGAGAGCTTGTTGCAAATAGACTTATTACCCTACCAAAAGTGAGAAATTGGGAGCCAAAAGTAAAATCATCTTGGTGGAATGATGCTGACTATTGTAACTTTCATAAAAATAAAGGATATAAAATGAATGATTGTATGCAATTAAAGCATTTGATACAAGATTTGATTGACAACAAGAAGGTATTTGTCGAAGGGCCTCAAACAAACAATGATTATAGTGCGTTTACAAATCCTTTACCCAATTATGAAAAGGTTGAGTCTTCTTCAAGCAGTAAAGGAAAAAATTTAAACTACATTTATGACAACACCATTCATTGCATTTCTAACATTGAGAAAAATAATTTCATTGATAATCAAACAGATAACATTAGCATCAATGAAATCGTATCCCTGAACATAATCCCAAAAATAAACACATCCAACAACCAAATCAATGTCATAAAAATCAAGGAAAGACAAGACTATCAATCAGCCAATGTAACAATGAGGGGGAAATCCAAAGTGATACTAAAAGGAGTTGCACCTAAAACCACTAATCCCCCTTCAAATCAATATAGCACAGTCGATCAACTATAGAAGATACCAGCACAGATATCCATACTGGAACTCTTTAAAATTTCACCATCACATAAGGAGGTTTTAGAACAGTCTCTTTTGGACACAATGGTACCCAATAATCTAGATGCCTATCAATTTCAAGCTATGGTGGGAAATTTGACCATGCCTCATTATATTTCATTCTTCGAACAAGATGATGTGTCACTTAATCATCCACACAATGTGGCCCTTCATATAGAAGTTTTAATCCATAAACATCATGTCAAATGTGTCTTAATGGATGGTGGAGCTAGATTAAACATTTGTACTTTAAAATTGATTAGTGCACTAGGTTATTTTGACAATGCTATTGATGCAAGAAGAAAGATCACAATAAAATCCTATGATGAAGAAGAGAGATCTTCCAAGGGGTTGATTGTGTTACCAATTCAAGTGGGACCAATTGTCAAGAATATATTTTTCCAAGTGTTATACAAGGAGATAACATATAATATACTCTTGGGACATCCATGGATTCATGAAATGCAAGTAGTACCTTCAACCTATCATCAATGTTTAAAATTTCTTGTCAATGGACAAGAAATCACTATTTCAGCTAACTACAATAATCCCTAGACCTGTAACATGCTTAAAGAAACTCAAGACACTTTGGTGCCCCATAACAGAGAAGCAAACACTTCTACTTCATCCAGTGGTGAAAAGAAACTAAATTTTATATCCAAATGGGTTGAGAAAAAGGACCAATCAAAGGAAACAATTGTTGCTGACCACACTTCCTCAAGCAATGAAGGTCCACTAAATATTATATCATAGTAGTTCAAAGACAAGATCTAGTTAAAATACAAAGGCTTGTGAGAATATTCCATTGAGCAATCTCTATGTCTTTCACAATTGTTGCCATCTCCAAAATCATATGGAAATACCTCAAAAGAAACACAACAATCATCCCAACCTACCAAAATTATGGATGAAAGGTTTGTAAAAGTAGGTACTCTAGAAGATGAATTAGAAGATACAACCATTCTCAATTGGCTCTACGAAGATGAAGAAGCATCAACATTAGCAAATATCAGCATAAAAACAAATTAGTATGGAAATGGAAAAGTTATCTTAGAAAAAATGGGGTATGAAGGAAAAGGACCTATTGGTAAAAGAAAATAAGGCATTGTAGAACCCATCCAACCTCTCACACTTCAACCAAAAGACAAAACAAGACTAGATTATACAAGGGAAACAAAATAAGAAAACACTCATAAAGTTGTAGAAAGAATCCTTCAAATACGGGATAGTTCTGCGATAGATTCTAATGAGTATGAGTGGGATTCTTTATCAGAAACATCATGCAAGGACATACAAATTGATGTCATAAAAGATTATGCACCTATACGCGAGGAGGGACAAAGCTTAGGGACTAGACCCCTTGTATTTGGATCACAAAATATTGATGACTCAAGTGAGGATGGAAAAACATCAAGTGAGATAAATGACTTGGAGGAGAGTAATATCATAGACCTTGAAATTACTACTAAAAATTTTGACTACATTGCTATCAAAACCTTTACTTCCATTGATCTTAACCAATCCGATGACATCTTACCATTAGTGCATCATGAACTTATCGACTGGGAACCAATTGAACCTATCAGTATTCCTATCTTTGAGAATGATGATGCTATCATAAATTTCCTTTGTTGTGATGAACCTGACACAAGTACTAATCATAAAACTCATAACGGTGCTCCAAGTCAGGAGGGTGTCAAATATTTCAATTTAAAAATTGAAAATAGGAGCAATAGATCTAATGGTGAAAACCTATCAATGGCAACATTAGATCTTAAAAAAATAAAAATAAAGAACGTATATGATGGTGAAAGCCTCTCCGAGGCAGTGAAGGATGAAATATTTGACACCCTTCCAGAACATTTTCATGAAAGATCATCAGTGCTAGTGGAACCTACATAGTCAATCAATATTGGCACAGCAGAAAAGACAAAAAATCTACATATGACAACATCTATGACAGAACTAGAGAAGCCTGAATTCACCAAAGTATTTGAAGAGAGACATAAAATTTGTGTGTTCTTACTCTGATATGCTAGGGCTAGATCCAGATCTTTTGATGCGTCATCTATCTCTACCATCTGGAATCAAACCAGTAAGGAAAAAACTAAGAAAAATGCATCCCCACATTCCATTAATGGTAAAAGTTGAGCTGAAAAAGTTGTTAGATGCAGGATTCATCAGGTCCATCAATTATGCTGAGTGGATTTCAAATATTGTACCTATATCTAATCCTGATAATATTATCAGAATATGCACAAATTTTAGAGATCTAAATAAGGCATGCCCAAAGGATGATTTTCCTTTACTAAACATTGACATTATTGTGGATTCAATAGTAGGACATGCCATTTTGTCACTTATGGATGGATTCTCAGAGTATAACCAAATCAAGATAGCAATCGAAGAACAGGATAAGACATCATTCACCTATCCATGGGGCACATTCTGTTGGAACAACATGCCCTTTGGGTTGAAAAATGCAGGTGCAACATATCAGTGTGCAATGACCACTATTTTCCATGACATGATACATACTTTTATGGAAGATTACATTGATGATATATCAGCAAAATCATACACCAGGGAAGGACATCTAGAGATTCTGGGCAAAAATATTTACATGATTAGAGAAATTCATTGTCAGATTGAATCCAAAGAAGTGTGTGTTTGGGGTTACATCGGCAAAGCTCCTTTGATACATAGTTTCAAAAAAAGGTATCGAAGTGGATCCAACTAAGGTCAAAGAAATAATGGAAATGCCGCTACCAAAGAATATCAATCATTTAAGATCTCTACAAGGTAGGCTACAATCAATCAGGAAATTTATCTCCTAGTTAGCAGATAAAAGCCATCCCTTCAATCATCTACTACATAATAATGTCTCTTTCAAATGGGATGAAGGATGTGAAACTACTTTCAATCAAATAAAGAAATATTTGATGTCATCTCCCATATTAATACCACCTATGGAAGAGAAACCATTGTTATTATACATTGCAACAACAAACATTTCTTTAGGAGCTCTATTAGCACAAGAAGATCATGAAGGGAACAAGCTATATACTATATTAGTAGGACTTTGAATGGTTATGAAATAAATTATACCTTCATCAAGAAAGCATGTTTGGTGGTGGTATTTTCTACCCAATAGTTGAGACATTGCATGTTGACCCACACGGTTCAGCTCATTGCAAAGATTGATCTATTAAATTACTTACTCAACAAGGTTGCTCTAACAGGGAGACTAGCCAAATGGGTCATGATCTTGAGTGAATTTGATATCTATTATGTGGATAGGAGAGCCATCAAAGGTCAAGTGATTTTCAATCAATTAGCTGAAGCTCCATTATCTCATGATCATCCAATGAACATTGATTTTCCTAATGCAAACATTCTTACTATGACAACACAACCATGGAGGCTTTATTTTGATAGGTCATACACACATGGGTTTGGTATAGGCATTCTGTTTGTCACACCTCAAGGACATACAATCCCAAGGTCCTATAGACTCATGTTTTCTTGCACAAGTAATGTAGTTGAGTATGAGGCTTTGATTATTGGTATCAAAGTGGTAGTTGAATGGAATATCACAGAACTGCAAGTATATGGTGATTCACAACTAGCCATTTATTGGGTAAATGATGAATATCAGAAAAAGGATGAAAAATTGATGCCATATAAGAAGATGATAGATGATTTCAAAAAGTACTTTATGGAAATCAAGTTTAAACAGATTCCAAGGGAAAAAAAAAAGTTGCAGATGTTATGGCGACAATTGCTTCTCTTTTATAGTTGCCAGAAAAGCAAGGTCGTTATGAGTTTATGGTAGAACAAGTATCTAAACCAGCTTATGATGATCCTAATTCTTAAACCATATGCCAATTAGTTGACATTGAATCCTCCATTTATGGAAAGACTTATGCTTACCTAAAAGATAATATCCTTCCTCCTGATCATTTTAGGAACCAAAAACACAACTTCATCTGCCAAACTACACAACATACATTAATTGCCGACCTACTTTACCATCAAGGTCTAGATGGTACACTTCTTCAGTTTCTAGAACATAATGAGTCTAAGACAACTTTACACGAGGTTCATGAAGGTATTTGTGGAACTCATTCAAGTGGACCAACCCTAGCAAAGATACTCCCTCATTTGGGGTATTATTGGCCGAATATGGAGGAGTCTTATCAATTTGTTAAGAAATGCTAGAAATGTTAGATCCATGGTAACTTAATTCATGCACCAGCGCAAGAATTACATCTGTTTACATCAACATGGCCTTTTTGTGAGTGGGGACTAGACCTGATAGGAAAGGTAAATTTGTCTTCATCCAATGGGCACAAATTTATAATCACAACAATGGAGTACTTTATAAAATGGATAGAAGAAATTCCTTTAACAACAATCACTGGAAAATATATCTCATCGTTCATACTGAACTACCTCATCTATAGATATGGAATTCCCTAATCCATTGTAACAAACAATGGTAGACCTTTTAAGAACTAGGATTTCTAGGAATTGTGTGAAAGATCTCATATGCAACATCATTTCTCAATACCATACTATCCTCAAGGAAATAGCCAAGTCAAACAAAAAAATTATAAAAATTATAAAGAAAATGGTTAATGATGTTGGACATGATTGGCATGTTCAACTAAATCCTGTATTATGGGCATATCGAGCTAGCATTAGAACACCCATAGGAACTACACCATATGCATTGGTATATGGATCAGAAGCTATACTACCCATTGAGGTTGAGATTCCATCACTCTGTGTATCACTGAAAGGTATCATTCCAAATGAGGATTATAGGGTCTCTAGACTGCAAGAGTTGGAACTATTGGATGAACGTCGTCAGAAAGTTGTGAACCATTTGATGACATATCAATAGAGCATGTCTAGAAGCTACAATCAAAGGGTAAAGCCTAGAGTCTTTCAAGTTGGGGACTTGGCCCTAAAAGAAAACCCTAGAAATCAACAAGACAAAGAAAATAAAGGGAAGTTTGAACCTAACTAGCTAGGTCCCTTTGTCATCATATCAATTTATGGATATGGGGCCTATGAACTATCTACACTTGAAGGGGATCTGTTCAATGAACCTATCAATAGTATCCATCTCATAAAGTTCTACACCTGAATCACCTAGTGCACGGTTCAATGGTTACCTTGATGAAAACCTGGCAAACAGGCATCTCAGTGACAACAAAAATAAATAAATCAAAAAAGAGAAAAATACAAAAAAATAATAAAGACTAAAAAAGTGCAATAAAAACATGTAGGGAAAGCCTGGAAATAGGTGCTATTTGTGATTTAAACCAGAATTTCCATCTATTAGAGGCATGCCATGGTCATTCACTTTCATTATCATTTTTCATCCATTATCGTATCATTGCAATGTGGTCATGTCCCACCCTAGCTTGGGGGAAAAATCCTGACCTCACTAGGGGCAATAAACTTTGAGCTTAACTAAATAGACAAATAGCAGTAAGAAAAATGCAACAAAAATAATGATAAAAAACACAACCCAACATTGAACATTCAATCACCATCAGAAACGCATCAAACATCCATATCACATCAAAATCCAAAAACAAGTCAAAAATTGGTCAAAAAGTCAAAAAATAGAGTCGTCTAGCTGAACTACATGGTCTCTGTGTGTATAATGTAGGAAAGACTAATCTTTGATCAACCCTTGAGGCCCCTAGGATAGGTCTTTAGGTTAGGTTTTTGGTCAAAATCTCAAAAAATCACGAAAACATTAGAAAATCAAAATGGATGATCTAATCTGAATAATGGTTGAAATACTTTAAGAAAAGGTTGAATAGTTGTACTTTGGTCTTTGTTATCATTTCTTTGGAGCAAATCGATAATGTATTGAACTAGAAAAGCTAGGAAGGAGAATGGTATTTTCTTTGTTTGTTGTTTGTGAGTTAATCATTATTATTATGTGAATTGTTGCAAGATGTACTCTACAAAGTATCACTGATGACATTTGGAATTCACATAGGAAACTGATTGATTCTTGTCTATTTACACAATAAATGCTCAGTTCATCTCGGTTTAATTATACCTAGATGCTTGTGTTCACTTGCAATATCAAAAATCATGGAAGTAGTACTCAGGTCATCATGGTCTAAATTATACCATTGATGTTTGTACTCACTTTCAACATTTTAAAGCTCTATGATGATACAAAGCACAATAAATGGATTGTTAAGATGCCAATGTTTGCATGTAGATGTGCATGATAAAATAGATTGCATTCATAATAGTTTTACATTTGTAGAGTGTTTGTTACATGAGCTAGTAAAGGATTAAAAAAAACAATGATAGTTTTTCTCATAATGGATTGAGTATACTTGACATTAACAAAAACATCATCATTATCATATAGTTGCATAATCATTTTCATTGCATATATTAGAAAGCATTTAATTTATCATTTCATCATTCATACGTTTAAATCAAATAATTTGCATTGAACATATCATATTTTTCATATCACACATCATAAAACTGCATGAGAAAAACTATCAAAAACATCTATAATATCATGTGATTACATTTCCATATCATATGTCAATTCATTATATCATACAATAAATGTACCATTATAATTATTACATCATATATTTGCATTTAAAATATATCACATAAGTAAATTACACATATCTCATTTACATCATACGTCATATATCATTAAAACATCATATAGGTATATTATCATATAATTTAGAATTACACATCATCATACATCTAATTGCATCCATACATTATCATTATACACATCATAAATCATAACATATCATCATGATTATAAATTGCATCCATAATATCATAATATAAGGATCATCACATGGCATATAGAATGTAGGAAATAAACACATCCATCATTGAATCATATAGAACACATAATAGATCAATAAAACCCACTGCATATCCTATAGATCTCAAAATCATAATGTCAAGTATACAATGATGTCTAAAATAAAAAGAGATATATCATCAAAAATGGTTGTAATCAAAGTGTAGATCACATCTCAAAATACAACAAAAGGTGCAATCACAAAACTATGTGTTGTTGGCTCCAGATGGTGCAGGCATCTCAGGACCAGTCCCTCTACCACCATATGTACCAGGATCTCTTGGGTCTCTTGGTAGAGGCTGTGTCACACCTCTATTCACAATCCTCGAAAGGGACCTGCCAGATCGGGACTACGTATAGCTCACTCTATGCTATGAAGGAACGACATCATAGAATTTGCCTCTATAATACTCTACCTCCCAACCAGCACAAACAACCTCTCACATATAATCTACTTCAGTGGTACCATTCGCCAATCTCTGCAATCCCTTAGCTATAGCCTAAGCCCCCTTTGCAGTCTATCTAGCGGCATCCCTCTTGGTTGTCAATGATGTAATCTGAGCCTAAGCCCCCTCTACATTCTATCTAGTGGCATCCCTCTCAGCTATCAATGATGTAATTTGTGTCTAAGATGCAGCCAACTGAGCCTGTACCTGAGCTAGAGTCTATGCATGTGACTGGTCATGTTCCTACATCTGAGCCTATGTATGTGTCAATAAACCTTGAGCCTGGACCAACCCTGTAAGGTCTAAACCTGCACTTGTAGGCTCACAATATGTGCCTATTGTTGATGAGAAGGTACCCTAATCTGTACATGTTGCTCTATAGGATCTACCACTGCTTGCCTCTTACGAGGCACCAAATACTCCTATACATCTATGGCTAGACTTGACCCACTAGCTACACCTAGTCCTCCACCTCCATACCCCTCATCATCATCACTACTATCCTCATCCTCACTGATGTCCTCCTCATCACCATTTTCCTCAACATCCTCCACCTCCTCCTCACCAACCTCCTCTCTCCTCCATCAGTGACCATGTGCAATGGAAACCTCCTCCTCAGTAGGTAGTGGTGTTGGATCATTAGGAATGGTAATATGTGGAAATGGATGAAGAAAAATATACTCTACATAATCGGCTGAAACAAGTGGCTCAACAATATTAGGTTAGATCTCCCAAACTAGAGGTGGTAGAGCCTAGAACTCTTGAACAATGACATCATATAAAAGGCCGAGACCCCAGTCTGTAGAATCTACCTGTCGATGAGCATAATGGGAAACACCCTAGGGAATGCCTTGAACAATGCCATACTATCTAAGCACTCGTCTGAGCAAAAATTTCTCCAACACCCAACGTGTCTGCCCAATTAGAATCATCAATTTTTAAATGAAAGGAAATTGTACATCATCACCATCCCACTGCTTGCAATCTAAGGCTGCCATGTCACAACCTCTATATCATCTAATACTCTCCTCTAGTGATCCAACTTACCCAGTCTAGGCTGAGTAAGTTGACTTTTATATCTATGGGCATACAACCTCATGGCCAATATCTGTCTAACTACCACTGGACATGTAACAATAATATGCTCCCACACCCACACCTATAGAAGAGTGACTCCTAAAGAAAAACTATGACCTCTAGTGTAAATAACTAAATACAAATCATGATACAAATGGGAAAGCATACACATGCCCCAAGCATATCATGTCTCGTACACAATCATGCTCTCCAACACATGGCCCCAACCAATAGAAAGTCCCTTTGACCTGTGATCAAGACAAAGGAACCCTCCAATGAAACCAACCAAAACTATTGTCAAAGTGGCATAAGCATCCACCATCTCGCACCATGAAATCCAATATCTAGAAATATGATCATCCTGAAATACTCTATGGAGGGCATTGGTCCTGCCTTGCTCTGATGAATCATACACTACAATGTCACCAACAACAGGTATCCGCAGAATCCACTAGAAATCCTCAAGGGTGATTGTCATCTCACCAGTAGGTAGGTGGAAAGTATTATACTCACTATGCCACCTCTCTGCTAAGGTTGTCAAGAGACCCTGATTAATCCTAATCTGGGGCATATCTAATAAAGAGGACAAACCACAGTGTGTAATAATTGTTGTCTCAGCTTGTGCTAGTTGTGGTATCAAACCAAATGTCTAAGGAAAATGCTCTCTAATCTATAGGTTCGTCAAAGCCTCCTATCATTATGAAATGATCAAAGTCAGTACTCTTTGTCAAAACATCAAAACATCAATTATCCTATCAAATCTAATCAGCTCTTGGTGAGACTTTTGATTAAATCTTGTGAGTGAACATCATTTAACCTCACCTATCATGAAGTCAATCATCAAACATCATTGAACCTCACCTATCACGAGGTCAATTAATCAAATCAACCTCACCTATCATGAGGTTGAACATCATCTACTTGATTACAATCATCAATCATATCAAACCAACAGCTGACATGATCGAAATCGACAAAATCAAGGATAAATTTGATAAACTACATAATTTTGACTTGGATGCATTAAAATAGGTGCTCAAATTGCTAATTTATCAAAAGCGCTATTTTAGGAGGAAAAAACGCTATTTGAGGACATCAAAGTGCTATAGACACCGAAATCTAGTTTAAGCCTACGACTTCAATATTCTTCATAATTTGTATTCTTCATGGTCATGATTAAATAATGTCAATTATTTAATTATTCTCTATAGTCTTAATTTCTTCTATTAATTAAATAATCTTAATTATTTAATTAATTCACCTTTTCTTTATTCTATCTAATTAATTAAATAAACACTTTTTATTTAATTATGTTACTAATTAACCTTATTCTTCTTGTTAAATTAAATAAATTCTTATTTAATTTACCTTTATCATATTTCAACTATAATTAAATAAATTCTTTATTTATTTAATTATTCATTTAAAATCCCTTCATCACTTAGTTAAATAAATCTTATTTATTTAATTATTCTTCAAATATCAAGTCTTGAATTAAATGAATTATTTAATTCATTAATTCTATTTTAATGCATTCCTCTATATTTTAGATAATTGTGTGAGTTATCTAGGTATTCACTTAATCTCGACTCGACATTTGTTTTAATCGCTCAGTTAACTCTTGATTTAATGTCTCGGTGGCGTTCTCAAGTAATCTCTTCGTCAGATCATTCAATCATCCAGTTCTAACTCATTTGCATGTACATGCAGATTAATTAAATATTCTTATTTAATTAACTAAACCTTGTGCGTGCATTTGAACATGAGTTGCTTTAATCAATCTTTATCTTTGTCATGCAAAGATATTTCTTCTATTTTCGAATACCGGACTGAAGATTAAATCATTTATTTTAATCTTTAATTCTATTTCTAGTTTGTATCACTCATGTCACTACTGGCAGTTATCAGAATGCATGTCTAATTAGTCAATCTCAACCGTCCGTTGATCTTTCAATCATGGCCTATCGTTCGAATAATCAATTTTCTATAAATTGATTTGTCATTCTTCATTCCAAACTCTCTCGAAATTGAAATCTCTTTTCGAATCTTGTGAGCACTTAATCTTGAATCTTCGATATTTTGCTAATCACTATCTTAGGCTATACTTGCACGAACTTACCAAAAATTTGAGGGCAATTATACTACACAAGAAAAATGGAGAAGGGCAATCGAGATGAATCATGGAAATACATTTGAAATTGGTGAGATTGTTTCAGTTTGTTTACGTTTTACTTTCCTTTGTTCTTTGTTGCTTAACATTAGATTTGCATTTAGATTTAGTATTGCATGTTTGCTTCTAATCTGTTTCTTGTGCACTTTCTTGGTGTTACATTTGGTGAACTCGATGTGAAGGCACCATCTTCGCGAATCCGTAGACTTTTTTTTTTTTTTATAGGTTTTTTGTATGGAACGACACATCAGTTTGATGAAGCGATGCAATTGACTTCCTGAACTGTAATTGACAAAAGAAACGACACATCTGAAAAACTACAATGCATCTAAAATTTCCTGAACCGTAATTGACTGGTGAATACCAAGCCGCAATTGAAGAAGAAACTACGCATCTGACTGGTAACATAGTAACACAATTGACTGGTAAACCTTTATTTCTATTTTCAAAAATCTAAAATTGTCAATTGATTTGTGTGTTACTAATATCTTATTTTCAGCGTCTGGCCATTTAGAGTTAACAAGCTTTTGCAGGATGATTGATGAAGACGATATTGAAAATTACTAACGAGTTTTTCTGCAGGACGCTTATCAAAGACCCTAGTTAATTTTGAAATAGATTGTTTGGTAGCATAGCAAATCTTTCATTTGGTTAAAATTAACAAGTGTTTATTGTGTTTGGTGCGAAAGCACAAGTCTAGTTACCCTCACGACTTGGTACATCAAAGTATCCTCTCCCCTTGTGCAACCGTGTGATCCTGGGTGTAAGAGAAACGGTTACCAACTCTAGAACTTGGGCTTGTTCTAGTGGGAAAAAGTACTCACCCCAAGACAACTCAAACCAGTAGCACCCTGAACCCGAGGGACTTCCAGCCAGTATATAAAAGTGGATTCTTGGGGAAAGTCCAAGAATCACACGTATGGTTTCGACGAGATGGATTCAAAAGGGGACTCTCCTTGCATGGATCATGCCCTACGAACAGAATGCCTATACTAAATACCTTTTGTTTTAGAGACCAACCTATTTGTGGCCGTTGCTTGGTATAGTGCAGGGTACAGTATCATGCTCGAAGATACTCACTACTGATCCCCTTGAGTAGAGATAGCAGTTCTTGGGAGGTCATTACCCAAAGAATTTGAAATTGGTGTGCTCAAAATATGTTAATGAGGCGTGGAGGGGAGCTAATTCCACCAAATTTCTGAGCTATCCGCTCTCGAGAAGGAAAGGTGTTTATCACCAATCCGGGGTATAAAAGGTGGGCTATACCAAGTATACAAACCCTAGGCCTTTGGCCTATTAGGATGTGCTTGTCTATTATCAATTTAAACATTCTTTGAGTCCAAAATCAAAACTGAAAACACTTTATCTTATGATTGTCTTTCATTGTCAGAATTTGATCACGGAAAACAGAGTCAGTTTAAATCTTATCACTAAAAATACACAAAGAGTCGCAATTGTTCACTAGAAACTCGCAATTGATTTTTAGAGTCACATCTGTTAAATATTGAGTTGCATCTATTATTGGGAGTCACATTTGTTAAATTTCAAGTCGCATCTATTTAGCTTTGAGTCGCATCTGTCAGTATCAATCGCATCTACCTAGCTTAGAGTTGCATATGCCAGTTTTAGCTCACAATTGCTTTGCAAAAATGCATGCGTTATATTCTGAGTTGCAACTATCATTGCGAGTTGCATCTGTTAGAAGGTTAACCGCATCTGTTAGAGTCACACATTGAACTTTACCAGAGAAATGCAATTGATCACTAAAAAACCACAACTGTTAACTTGAACAGCATCTGTGAAATCCTACGACGCATCTGTTCGATTATCAAAAAACCAAAATTCACAGTCACTGTCCAGTCAACATGATTATACCAGTTTCAGTTGTCTTTACACAAACAGTCCTTGAACAAAAACCTGAAATGATTTGCTCAGTTTTGCATCCTTTAGGCTCATTTAGTCATTACCATAGTTGTCTTCATTCAGAGTTTAGTTTCATCTTAGAATACATATTACCTTGCATTAAACTTCTAGACAGGTCACTTTTACAAACTTTAGGACTAGTTCACCATCTACACTCTAGAGAAGTCATAGTTTCAAGGAAATTTGTCATTGAACCTAGTTTTATCAGTATATCCTTTGTCCTACATAGAGTCCTCCTCGCTCATCAGTCTAGTTAGGAAACTCAATTTGTCTTCGATCCTCATCCTACATTGGTTCCTTGATTTAAACTAAATTGATGCCTTGGTTAGACTTTAGGTATTTGGTCCCTTTGTCTTAAGGTTTATAGAATTGATTATGTTAGAACCTTGCTTAGACCTTGCATCTTTAGATCTTAGGCTAGTTTCATCCTAGAACATTCCTTATTTTGCATACGAAAATCCCAAAAACATAGACTAGGGTCATACTGTTCATAGATATAGTTTTGCATTTCCCGCATATTGAGCTTGTCTTACATGGTTGAAACTAGGTCTAAGAGAAGAGAGAGAGAAAACATGTCGAACCCAAACGAATTCATCAATCCATTTTCTTTAAGACCTCATAAGACTCTATTAGAAAAATTCACCACTAGAAACACTCAAGGACATATTGCAATAGAGGACATAGAGGTTGCCGCATAGGACCCTGAGTTTTCCTCTTCCGTAGATGAGTACCTAGCAAATGATCGACAACGATACTCAGCTAAATTGTTGGCTGAAGGTGCTACCTTACCTCCAGGTTTGATATTAGCACCTTACAAACTCAACCTACACAAGGGACAAATACCACGATTGCTAGTACTACTATACCTCAGGTCAACACCACTATGCCATCTAGTACACCTACACATAGCACGACAGTCCATACGTCCCCATTTGGTACATCTAGCATGACATTGAGATTTAATTTCATTGTAGGGGATTCGTCATCCACTCCCTTCAGTCCTCTTCTTGGGAGTAAAAGACCTAAAATTTCAGCCTTACACCTTATGTCGGTGTCACAAGTTCACAGTCAATGACCATACCTCATGCTAGTATCACGAGTACCATACCACAGTCGATGGCCATACCTAGTGCTCCAGTCACTAGTACTATACCACCAATTACACAAATAGGGGGAATTCCCTCCTTCCAATATGGCAATCAGAATACATTCATGTAGTTTTTGAGTTAGAATCTACTCTCCCAAAATGGTACTCAGAATCCATTCTCTCAAATCGGTGGACACCAATCATTTACACAGATTCCCAATCAGAACCCCTTTTCCCAAAGTGGTACTCAGAATCCATTTACACAGACCCCAGGTCAACACCAATTTATGCAGATTCCAGACCAAAACACATTTACCAACATTCTAAATCCAACGTTCAATCGAAACCCATCACGAGACTTTGGATTTCAGAACACATACACAGATCTGCATAATCCCCCTAGCACATCTTTGACCCAAGTTGACGTATTACAAACATAAATGCATATATTACAAACAAAAATGGATAACATGTCAGTGTCAACTAAGAAATCATTTTCAACAGAGGACGTATGCCCATTTCCCTTTGATAGATCATTGTACATGACCCCTTTCCCTCACGGATATGTCATACTGAATCTCCCTAAGTACAATGGCAAACAAAATCCAATAGAACATATAAGGGAATTTTCTACCATATGCATAGATGTCGCTTATGACCCCACATATCTTATGAGGCTATTTCCAAGAAGTCTTGTAGGAATTGCACTAGAGTGGTTTTCAGGTCTAGATTCTGGCATTAGATCTTGGGGTGAACTAGTTGAGAAATTTGTGGAGCAATTCTCCTTCAACATAGATCACGAGATAAATATAGCAACCTTGTGTCACACAACGCAAGACGAAGGGGAAACATTCATTGCTTTCTTCCAGAGATGGAGAACTATAGCTAGTAGGTGTCTTGTCGAGATACCCGAAAAAAAAACAGTTACAATGTTTCAAGAGAACCTTCATCCAAAACTCAGGAGTAACTTAAGGGTACATTGTTGTACATCTTTTTCGAAACTAGTGGAAAAAGGGGTTATGATAGAGAAGGATCTCATTGAAAGGGGCGAACTCAAGACATCAACATCGAATAGAAACCCGATCATACAAAACACCCCCATTGACAGAAATAGATTTTGGTCTCGTAACAAAAATGTCACCAATGATGGGGTAGTTGATGCTAAAACACTACAAGTAGGACCCCTCCTCACATTACAAGGACCTCATACTTTTTCCAACACACTTAATGCTATCAATCAACCTCCTAACATGGTCCAAAATACTCAACGTCCACAACCAAGAAGATTTCAAAAACATGAGTTGACTCCCTTAGGGGAACCCATTGAGTCCATGTTCAAACAACTATTACAACATAATCTCATACAGCTACAAGAACCAAGACAATACGATCTAGGACAATTTAAACCAACTTGGTGGGATGACAATGCCTTTTGTGATTATCATAGAACTAAGGGGCATAACCTACAAAACTATCAACAAATAAAGAATGTCATACATGATCTTGTCGAAAGGAAAATTATTGAAGTTAGTGGACAAAAATAGAAGTCATCCAACACTGATCATCAAGTATTTTTTGACCCACTACATGACCATGGGAAAGGAACTGTCCCCAGTTTGAGTACTAAGACCAACATGTTAGCCAACTATGCCAGTGTCAAGCATGATTATAATAGTGTAAAAATCATTAATTGCCTTCGCGCCGCCGATGAGAATATCAATACCATTATTATCAATACTAATCCTGAGTGTGCAGTCAATACTCATCGTACTAAGTTCACTATCCAAGGCCCTCCATTGCAAAAAACACCCCAACCTTCCAAGTTACAATATAACCTTCTTGACCAGTTGGGGAAGACCCCAGCCCAAATCTCAATCTTGGAATTGTTGTGTATTTCCCCTGAGCATCGATCTATCCTTGATAAGGCTTTACATAACACCATGGTCCCTAATGATCTTGATGTCAATCGTTTCCAAGAAATGGTAGGCTACTTGACCAATAATCACCATGCCATGTTTTCTGAACAAGACTATGCAACTGAAAAGATGAATCACAATGACCCTTTACATCTATAAGTCCTTGCTGATGACACCAAAGTTAGACGAGTTTTGGTAGATGGAGGAGCAGGGTTAAATTTTTGTACTTTAAAACTAATTAAGGCTTTAGGTATCTCAGAAGCATGTGTAGACATGACCAAAAGTATCATCATTAAAGCTTATGATGATGATGAATGAAAATCAAAGGGAGTCATAACACTTCCTATCAGAATTGGTCCTGCGGTGATGGAGACAAAGTTCCAGGTCTTGGATCTCACCCTTCCTTATAACCTTCTACTAGGTATACCATGGATTCATGCCATGAAGGCAGTCCCTTCCACATATCATCAGTCTCTTAAATTCCCTTACAATGGCACAAAAATAACTATAGATGGTGATCCCGATCCTTTCCAGTATTTCACCAATCTAAAGGAGATCCCCAATGCCAAGTGCCAGTAATCCAAGAGGCCTCCTCATCCAATTCATCCTCTTATGTTGATCCAGCCACACTGACTCGAACACCTATTTCACCTTCAGTTCCTACCACTCCCAGGGTTGAGATCCAAGACAAGGGTTGTGGAGAATATTACATGAAAACTTCTTATTGTGTTAGCCATTTGATTCCTCCTAAGTCATATGGTTTACCTACATTGGATAGGAGACGATCTATGGTCACTATACACATTCCTCTCACAACAACTTTTACTAAATGGGGTGAATTAAGCAAAAAGGTCGTAGATACAGAAGATGTCACTTCCTGGCTGTATAGGGAAGATGGTGAGGAACCCCCCTTACTTGCACATATTCCTACAAATATATATGGAAAGGGTTTTAAAATCATACAAAGCAAAGGATATGATGGACATAGTGGTTTAGGCTTAAACCAAGATGGCAGGATTGAACCAATATTTGTTTCTCAATGGCCAAAAGGAGTAGGGCTAGGGTTTCAACCGATTCAGATTGGCATTCCTAGTACCCCATCACCCTTACTTGAGAAAGTAAGTGCTTCATAAGATATTAAGACATCTCACGAACCAGTGGACCAATATCATTGTGACTCCCCTGACTCTAACAATTATGAGTGGGATTCCCTATACTCTACTTCTTCCATGGACCTCGACAAGTTATTTGGAGAACTTGACTTGATGTTAAGTTCCTCACCAAATCCCTTAAGTTCCTGTCCACCAAAGAAAATGACAAAGGAGGAGTGGTTTAAATACTACTATTGGGAATCACTTGATCCTACCTTGTGGCAACCTGAGCCACCTATTTCCAATAGTCAAACCTTGGCATTAGGCCCACCTATCCATCCACCTAGACCCAAACCTAAGAGCAAAAATGACCTATTAAAATACTTTTGTAACCACATGAATAATTCAATCTTTACCTTGACCCCATTAAACTTTGATAACTTCGACAATGACATGCCCTTAGTCTATCCCCAACTCATTGATTGGGACCAACAAGAGACACCCGTCTTAGATATGTTTTGAGAACAACGAAGCAATTGCTGAGTTCCTAGGATTACGAGAAGGCATACCAAATGGTGATCATAAGGCTAGTTTTACTATTGAATTGGAAAACAAAGCATATTTTGGGGAATCTATTCAACCCTCCAGTCGCAAAAATGAGAAAAAGAATAAACAAGATAAAAAGGATGAGTCTCTAGGTGAAAACCGAAAGGCACCTTTAGACAATGCAAAAGTGAAAAGAAAGGACGCATCTGAAGGTGAAAACCTCTTTGAGGCATCTAAGGATGGAGGTTTGAACATTCTCCTTGTTGCACAGGAAAGTTCACCCATGCTTGTTGAAGAATCAGTAGAAGTCAACATAGGTACCAAAGAGAATCCTCAACTAGTTTATTTTGCAGCGTCATTGACAACAGAAGAGCAGCCAGAGTTTCATAACTTCTTTGCACAAAGATAGATAAATTTTGCTTGGTCATATGCGGATATGCCGGGGTTGGATCCTGAACTTATTCTGCATCATTTGCCCTTACGACCAGGTGCCAAACCAGTGAAACAAAAATTGAGAAAAATGCACCCACAGATTGCTTTATTAGTCAAGGCAAAACTCAAGAAACTCTTAGACGTTGGTTTCATCAGATCTATCGACTATGTAGATTGGATTTCCAATCTTGTACCAGTCACTAAACCAACTGGGGGCATCTACATCTGCACTGATTTTAGAGACATCAACAAAGCCTGTCCTAAGGATGATTTCCATTTGCCTAACATAGACATGATAGTTGACATGACAGCAGGATATGAGATGTTGTCCCTTATGGATGGATTCTCAGGATATAACCAGATCAGAATTGCAACTAAAGACCAACCTAAGACTACTTTCACTTGTCCTTGGGGAACGTATTGCTGGAATGTTATGCCCTTCAGACTCAAGAATGTCAGAGCAACCTATCAATGTGCCATGACTACTATCTTTCATGATCTAGTACACACTCTTATGGAGGATTATGTCGATGACCTTATTGCAAAATCCAAGACAAGGGCAGAACATTTACAGGTTTTAGACAAGATCTTTCAGAGGCTAGAGAAGCATAATGTGAGACTCAATCCAAAGAAATGTGTGTTTGGAGTCAAGTCAGGAAAGTTGTTAGGTTATATCATTTCTAGACAAGGCATTGAAGTGGATCATGCTAAGGTGAAAGCAATCATGGACATGCCACCTCTCACTAATCTCAGTCAACTAAGGACATTATAGGGAAGGTTGCAATCTATCAGAAGATTTATAGTGCAGTTAGCAGATAAGACACATCCTTTTCAACATCTACTTAAGAAAGGAGTACCCTTTGCATGGACAACCAAGTGTGGAGAGGCTTTTCAACTGATTAAAGAATATTTACTCACACCACCTATTTTAATGCCACCTGTTGAAGGAAGACCATTGATTCTTTATATTACAGCAACCCATTCATCACTCGGAGCATTGCTTGCATAGAATGATGATGGTCATGAAAGGGCAGTCTATTATATCAGTCCAACTTTGGTAGGTTATGAATCCAACTATAGTGCCATTGAATGTGCCTATCTTGCAGTAGTATTTGCTACTCAAAAATTGAGGCACTATATGCTAAACCATCAAACAATGTTGATTGCTAAAATAGACCCTCCTAAATATCTCCTCTGCAAGGCAGCATTAACAGGACAACTGGCTAAATGGGTTATGATACTTAGTGAGTATGATATCTAGTATGTAGAAAGAAAGGATATTAAAGGATAGGTCATTGCTAATTAGTTAGCTGACACACCTATATAGGCAGATCGCCCATTAGTTGTAGAATTTCCTGATGAGTTCATATTTACAATTGACACAAACATAACATGGAAACTGTACTTTGATGGCTCACATAAAAATCATGGTTCAGGGCCTGGTATACTATTTATTACACCGCAAGGTAATTCCATCCCTAAGTCATTCAGGATTGCATTCCATGCACTAACAACATAGCAGAGTATGAAGCTCTAGTGACAGGGTTATGTATGGCAGTCAAGTGGAAAATTAAGATTTTACAAGTATATGGGGATTCTCAACTAGTAATCAGACAGGTAAATGATGATTATGAGACTAAGGATGAGAAGCTTGCTCCATACAAGCGCATGGCTGATAGCTTTAAGGAGTACTTTGACAAAGTTGAATTTCATCAAATACCTCATGTTTTAAACAGGGCAGCAGATGCTATGGCTACAATTGCATCACTTCTTGACATTCCTAACAATGTGCCTAAGTTTGAGTTCTTGGTAGAACAGCTTTTGGTCCCAGCCTACGATATCCCAGATTCTGAAATGGTGTGTGACATTGTTGGTCCTGATTCCCCATGGTACAAAGAAATCTATGATTACCTTCATGCCGAAGTCATACCCACTAGCCTATAAAATAACCAATGTAGGACATTCCTCCGCAAGTCAGCCAAATACACCATCGTCAGAGACACCCTATATAGACGTGCCTTAGATAATACCCTACTGAGATGTCTTGATTCTACTGAAGCACAAGCAACCTTGCGTGGGGTACATGAGGGTATATGTGGTTCCATTCTAGCGGTCCTACCTTGGCCAAAAAGATTATGAGATTGGGTTATTACTGGCCTACTATGGAAAAAGACTCATATGTCTTTGTAATGAAATGCTGCCAATGCCAAGTTCATGGAGACTTGATACATGCGCCAGCATAGGAGCTCTATCCTATAATGTCACCATGGCCCTTTGCCCAATGGGGACTCGACCTCATAGGTAAGATCCACCCCACATCATCTAATGGACACAAATTCATTATCACTGCCACTGAGTATTTTACAAAGTGGATTGAAGCCATTCCTATGACATACATTACCGACACACATATTTCTAGGTTTATCTTGAACTATATCATCTGTCGGTATGGTGTCCCTTAGTCCATAATCATTGATAATGGCTGCCCATTTAAGAACCAAGAAGTCTGCCATGTTAGAACTGTAAAATTTTGAAATTTTTACATTCTATTGCATCCAAAAGCTCCAGTATTAAGTTGTCATCATAAGCATTAAAGTCCCTCTTTGTATTGTCTTGCTTAATTTTTGTCATAAAAGCCATTGAATCCATCAAGTCTTTCATCTTTCATTAAAAGACCCGAATCGGCAAGACATTGTAAAAGTCTCCCCGGCCTGATTTTTCACTAATATATGTTTGTTGCAGACTACCAGTAGGACAATTTGCTTGTTTTGGTGATAAAAGGAATCATTTCGGGAAAGGGGAGTTATTGTTGGAGTGAAGTTATGGTGAATACAGTGTGTTTCACTGACCGGTGCATGTGGAATTTTATCACTCAAGATAAAGGTGTTCGGGAAGATGTTTCGGCGAACTAATTTTTTCTTTCCGACAGGCATCCTAAAAAAGTTATATAGGCATATGTTGGGGCATCGGTCTAATGTCAGGGTGAAGACAATATGTTATACCGACTAGTGCATAAAGGTGTTGTTTTGGCCACACTAATTGGTATCGGTATGAACTCATAACGAAATCATTTTGTTCTACTGATTGACTTGCAAACAGATGTCTTGGTAAGACTTATGTGCATCGGGGAAGGTCTAGGCGAAGGAGCCATTGTTTGGCTGAACTAAGTTCAAAGGTATTTCAAACCTATCGGTGAGAGGCTATGGAGTCTTGCTGATTCAAATTTTATGCTGATGGAGATATGCATTGCTGGGAGAAGAACTTGTCGGCATAAGTTTCACCAAAGTATGAATATTATACCGACAGATGGTTCGGGGTGAGTTTTTTTGAATAGAAGCAATTTGGAGGAGTGATTTCGGTAAGACATTTGGTGTCGGTGTAAGTTTTCCCGAAGGTTCATTGTCTTGCCGAAAGTATTGCTTCAATGGTTGGGTTTATTTCTTCGGTGAGAAAACATGGTGGACATGCCAAAATGAGAATTCATCAGTGAAAGGGTGATTTTGTTTTAGCGAATGAAAATACATTGAAAAGCATATATCGGTAAGATGCAAAGATGTCTACATAATATCTCCCCGACTTTGAAAGTCACAGCAAAGCAGGTGAAATGAAGATTGTATCAACAAGAGTACAAATTTGTCTTGGTGACCCAATGTAAATAGATACTTTTGGTGAAATAGGATGAATTCTGTGAGAGGTTTCCCTGACATCTACAGGTTATAGTGAAGAACATAAAGATAAAGGATTTCAGTCGATGTGAATAACATTAATGTCTCAGCGATTGGAAAATGCTTTGAAGAATACATATCGATATTGTTCCATGATATCTATGAGATGTTTCCCCAACTTTGAATTGTCACAATGACATGAAAAGCAGAAGAATTTGTCATCAAGTTGATTCCAGGTGTTGGTAAGACTGCAAAGTGTCTTGGCGAATGATGAAATAAACATTGAAAAGGTATTTCACCCCAGATTTGAATTTTTCTCATCGAAAGGACATTTGATGCGACAGTGCAAGTTTCAAAGGAGGCATCATTCGTGCTTCATTAATGGCGTGATGGGATAAAATAGTAATGACAGTAGTGTTTTAATCAATTCCTCATTTCTGAATTGATTGCTGGTGAATTGGCAAGCTAAACAAGAGAACCAAGACAATTTTTCAGTCTAAGGAACTCAAGTAGAATACTATAAGTAGTTGCTTTTTTTTTTTTCATATTTTGATTATGTAAGCTTAAAATGGAGTCTTCTGGTTCTAGAAAGGGTAAGGGTAGAAAAATTTGTGAGAGTAGTCAGTTGAAGGGAAAGAAACAAAAGACTGATACAAAGCATGAAGGCATTGAAAGGAAGCTAAACCAAGACCTTATTGATCAACTACCTGGTTCGGGGCCTAAAGCTAGAAGGTCTGCATAGCTTAGGGCAGAAGTTGACAAGTTGGATGACAAATGCAAGTTCATAGGTGATGTCTAGACTGCTGTAAGAGGGTATGAACTTTTCAATTTCCACTATCGTAGGGGGAATCATTTTGAGCCAGTTTGTAATCCATGGAAGTTGAATGTAGGGAAATTGGTGTGCCCTAATATATTTGTTAATGTTGAATTGGTAAAATTGCTTGCTGATCATTATGATCCAAAGCGTAAAGCAATATGTGATCCTTCTAGAAAACCATAGATGCATGTGTCAAAAGAAGGAATTGGTGAGGTTTTCAAATTGGAAGGATTTTTCGATGAGGAAATCAATTGTGAAGAGTTGCAAAAGGAATTTTTTAGAATGGATAAAAGTTACAAGGGTTGGAGGTTACTGATTCACAGGGTTAAACAGGGTAACAAACTAGAACCTCTAGAAGATAGTGAGGGGCCTCCTTATCATGTTGATTTGTTTGAACCCTATATGAAATACACATATTTTTCAGTGTGTCAGGTGTTGGGGATGGATGCCCCAGAATTCATGTCAATAGTGCCAATTGTCATTGCAGCAGACATTCAATATCACAATTCCAGGCTATTTGATTATGCTTCATATATTTCTAAGGAGAACAAAAGGATGGGTGGATGAATCATGGAGAAATTTCATGAGTTGGCTCAAAGTGATGGAGCTAGTAGTTCTGCACTTAAAGCTGTAAATCACATAATCAATCGCCATCAAAATTTCTATGATGAATTGCAAGGAGATGAACAAGGTTTAATTGCAGCTGCTGAGAAAATTGTAATTCCACTTTCTGATGATAATGGGGATTTGAAAGAGGCCACCAGGTGGAAAAATTAATGTGAGTCAATGCTGAGTGAAATCATGAAGATAGCTTCTGCAGAGGATACAACATTGGAAGAAGTGAGTAAACAAAATGAGGAAATGGTTAAGATGGAAATTATAGTCTGGAATGTTGTTGGGGATGCGAACACATATGAGCACCAGGATTATTTGGACCACCTCAACAAGACTCACTTGTGGCTAAATAGAGCCTAATTATTCTCTATTTTATGTTTTATAATTTGTATTTTCTATTTTCGAAAGGATGCATCCTTTCATATTCTCAATGTATAAATGTCTATTTTGTAAACAATATGTGGATATAGGTAGAATAGGATAGAAAATAGAGAATACGGTGGAACACCATGTTTTACAAGGTTGAGACTATGTTGTATGTTTTGAAGTCATGGATATATCAATGAAAATCATCTGATTTGCTGGCGAATTCTGGTGTCAATTGTTGTGTTATGCCTATTGAAAGAATTATTTGAGTTGTCTCTAAAATTGATGTTTCTTGGCTATTTAGATCAACATAACAAGTTTATGTCTAGTTTATCAGTACGTATTTTTCATATCTATGTGATTGGTTGATAGGTTCTTTCAAGGAAAGATTAAATCCTTTTTATTAATCACAGTAATCAGGGAATTTCATTTAGATCAGTAAGAAGAACTCAATAATCACAACCTTGCAATTTTATACTGGTTATAAATAAATATGCCAAAAAATTTGAATGAATCCAGAAAGAAGTCAGTTGTCTATGATTTCATTTGACTCTGCATATTATATAAGGCACTGGTCTCACTGTTTCCATCATTTAGTTTTATTCATACTTTTTACATCTGTTGACTGAGCATATTAGGGTTTAGTTTTGAATGCTGGTATACAATATATACCAAATCCATTTTATTTTGTCCATTTCAATTTTCCATCGTGGAAAAATCTTGGCATGAGGAGAAAATTGATAGTCAAGTCTGCTTCATTTGTTATAGGTACACCTGCCTAGGTTTAGCAGCACCTAGAGAGTAGAAGGTTTAATTATTTCAAACCTTGTTTTGTTACCCTAAAACGTCATGGAAGCTTGGCAGCCTTTCGTGGTTCAAACCTACATTTTGGAGAGATAACAAATTGGCGACTCTGCTAGGGATAACAAGGAATCTGTGCCTTAATCATAGAGTCAGAAGTCCTATATATAGACTCCGCTAGGAATACCAAGTAACAATATTTTTCTCACTTTCAAGAAAGTGAGTGGCGACTCTGATTAAGTATTGCAATATGAATGGAAGAAGATCTCAATTTAGGGGAGGTCATTCTGGAGCTTCTCCTGGTAATAGTAAGTGGACACATAAAAATGATAAGGCTGACAAGGGTAAAGGGAAAAGTGAGGACATGTGCTTAACAAACAAAGATAAATCATCGATACCTTTTGGTGAGAATTGCTTTAACACATGGAAAGATAATTCATTTGAAGAGCCCTGTACCCCGAAAGATCAGAGAAATCCTTTTTACAATCCTCAGAAAAATGTTGAATTTGAAGCTAGAAAACAGGTTGAATTTGAAGTTGGATTTGAAGCCGAACGACTCAGAGTTCAATATGAATATGACCAAAAAATGGAAGGTAATCAGAGTGGACCTGCTAATCAGGAAATTCAACAAGAAGATTATGAATCTTTAAGTTATGAGGAAATAAGGGCACGGTATGAATCTCAGAGAAAGGAAATGGAAGAGCAAGAAAAGGCCCAAATGATTCAAGCAATGAGGGAATTCAAACTGCAAAAAGCTCAGAACATTCCACACACATCTACTTTTCCTCCAAAATATGTACCACCCCATAAACAGGGCAATCATGGTGCAGGGTATTCTGAACCACCAAGGATTCCTCACCATCAAATTGGGAATCAATATAGATAGCCAAATCGTCCACCTTTTGTTCCCACACAACATCCAAATAATTATCCACCTCCTGGTCAGCGTCATGTGCCACAGCAAAATATGCAGTACAATAATCCTATGTACCAATATCAGCACCCACCTAATCCTCCTCCTTATCAATATACAACCATGATTATATAATTTGATCTAGCAGGGTTTCAATTATACCCATATCCCATGGACAACAGTTGGAGAGGTTTAGTACCCAAGTTTACAAGCAGTAATGCAATCACTACTGAGGATCATTTAAGAAGTTTCAATGCTTTTATTTAGGATTTGGATGCACCTTATGAAGATTTGCATATGATATTGTTCATGATGTCTCTTATTGAAGAAGTTAGGGACTGGTTCAATAGCCTAGCAACAGCTTCTATTTATTCTCTCTAGATATTTCAAGACCAATTCCTTGAACAATTTGGGAATTTGAGTGCACCAGACGCTGCTCTCCATGAACTAATGTGAATTCAGAAAGGTCAGAATGATTCAATCTTTGATTTTAATAGAAGATTCAATAAACTACAGAATAGAATACCTCCAGGATCAAAGTTACCTAATTTTGTAGCATTAAGTGTTTACCTAAATGCATTTGACCCTAAAACAGAGTATGAGTTGAGAAACAGATTCCCAAGGGACTTAACTAAAGCACAAAAGATAGCAATAACAATAGAGAATAACAGAAAAGCTGCTGGAATAATGAATAAGAGAGACAACCCTCGAGTTCCTCAACAAAATAATAATTATCAACATAAGCAGGAGAACACATATAGAAATGAAAGACCAAGGCCGAGGTTACATGACATGCCCTATAACACAAACTGGAAGGATGGGAAACCCATAACAGATAGGCCTGGAAGCAAAGAAACTCTTGATCCATTGATGAAGAAGGGAACATATGTGGTGAATAGCAATTATTTTTGTGAGGCTTGTGATAAGTTGCATTCCCCTAAATATCGTGTTGTAGCCTAGAGAATGCAAGAAGAAGGATTGCTAATTGGAGATGATGGGGAAGATCATATGATCTACTTGACTTCAAATGCTTCTCATCATGTTGAGGAGAGGTACTCATCTTTGGAGGAGGGAGGTTATGAGTATGACATTGCAGAATAAAGGTATAATGTACATATGGCTGAGCAACATGTTTTTTCTGACTCTGAGGATGATTATGTAAAACCACAATCTGTTGAGGTGCCTACTCGCAATAATGTGAGGAGACTTACTGAAGAGGAGATAGAAAAATTGACTGTTGCTACAGTAGTAGAAGCCAAGAATAAGTACTAGTTGAGGAAAAATATAGTAAATGAGAAGGAAGGTGTCCCTAGGGGTATCTTTATGAAAGATCAGAAAGTTGTGCAAGGAGTTTCAAAGAAAAATGAAAACAAACAATGTGAAGAAAGTAAACAGAATCCTGTCCAAAAGGATGTAGTAAAAGAGCTACATAAAGAAATTCAAAAAAATGAGCAGTCAGGTAGAGGAGAAAAAGAAGTAAACAAAGGAGAAACATTAGAACATAAGAAAGTAATTAAGGTAGAAGGCTCTTCTTTTGATTTTACTCAAGCCTTGTCTCAGGTAAAGATGTATGTCCCACTTCTAGAAATGATGAAAATTAAGGAGTACAGGGACAGTGTAATGCAATTGATAACAAATGAGAGTGAAAAACATGTAAGTACTGAAAATAAAATGGTTGCAAAAAATAAGCAAGATAAAGTAAATGTCCCAGAAATCTGCTTGAGTAATGTATTGACAAGTCCGCCACAGGTTCATCCTTTCTTCATCACATTACTCATAAATAATAAATTATTGAGGAATTGTATGATAGATTCTGGTGCCGCCATGAATATTATGCTAGTAGGAGTGATGAAACAACTAGGCATGTGGGTAGATACATATGAAGGAAAGTGTTATGCAATGGATAACCGACATATTCCTATGGTTGGTATAATGAAAGATGTAGAAGTCAAGTTAGCTGCTTATCCTCAAGTAGCTTACAATATTGATATAACAGTTATAGACACCCCTCTTCAATTTGGTATTATTTTATCAAGGCAATGGACGGTGGCTATTGGTGGAAATTTCCAATTCGATCTGTCTTATGCAACCATTCCTGTAAATGGCCAAGAAGTGAAATTGTACAGGGAGCCAAGGATGAATCAGCTCATTGATTCTATGCCACAAGACCAAATCAATTGCTTTTGTGATGTTGATCTTGGGAGTTTCAAAATAGAACCAGCATAGCCATAATTGACTAATAGTGATCCTATTGAGAAGCATGCTGCAAGGAACCACAATGGTGTGTGGAAGATGTATTTTGATGGAGCCTATAGCCAAGAAGGTAATGGAGCTAGGATAGTATTTGTTTTTCCTGAAGGTAATACATTTAAGTATTCATTCTTGTTAACTTTTGAATGCATGAATAATGTGGCAGAGTATGAAGCTCTGTTAACTTGATTGAATATAGCGGTGAAGCATAAAATACAGTTGCTAGCTATTCTAGGAGATTCTGAGTTAGTTATCTCACAAGTTAAAGCGAAGTATACAACAAAAAATAAAAGATTAAAGCAATACAGAAATGTTGTATGGGATACAATAGAATTTCTTGATGCTTTCTTGATTGAGTGGGTGGATAGATCGAAGAATATAATGGAATATTTTCTAGCTAATGTAGCATTGAAGAGAGATGATATTACGCTGGCAGGAGTGTCACAAATTGAATTCAAAACAAGGCTTGATGTGCCTGATAATGTATATAGCTGGAAAGTTTTTAATGATGACACTGATCTTTTAAAATTCCTTCACTGTATAGACCAGTATGAATCTCAAGAGATTGACTTCAATGCATTTGTTGAAGAATTTGATAGAAAAGAGACAGTCTTTGGAAAAGAGATCTTGCAGCTTAAAACAAATAAGATTCATAAAGGCTTGGTAGCATTGGAGAGGGTATATGATGGAAGTGATCAGTCTTTAATAAAGCAAACACCCATTGGAAGGGATGATATTGAAGAAATTAATTTGGGAACTGAAATGGCACCAAAAAAGGTGTACATAGGTAAAAGGATCAGTCCTACAATTAGAAAAATGTTGATTGAATTATTGAGAAAGTATAAACATGTATTTGCTTGGTCTTATGAAGATTTGAAAGCATATAGAGAAGACTTGTTTCAGCATGAAATACCATTGAAGCCAGATGCTAAACCATTCAGGCAAAAGCAAAGGCCTATAAATCCAACTCTAGAACCTAAAATGCAGGAGGAGTTGGCGAAGCTCAGAGATGGTAGAATTATTAAGCCAATCAGACATTCAACCTGGGTGTCAAATCTGGTCCCTGTCAAAAAGAAAAATGGAGACATCAGATTATGTGTAGATTTCAGAAATCTAAACATAGCGTCCCTTAAAGATAATTATCCTTTGCCTAATATGGAGGCCATATTGCATAAGGTGACAGGCTGTGAATTGTTGTCCATGATGGATGGATTTTTAGGGTATAATCAGGTCAAGGTTAAAGAGTCTATGTAATACAAAACAACATTCACAACCCCTTGGGGAACATATGTTTATTTGAGGATGCCATTTGGTCTCACTAATGCAGGGGCGACTTTTCAAAGAGCCATGGATGTGGCTTTTGCTGATTTGATCAATGTTCTCATGGTGGTATATCAGGATGTTCTCACTGCTTACTCTAAGAAGTTTGAGGATCATGTTCATCATTTGGAAAAGGTATTTATAAGAGCCCTTGAATATGGTACTAGCTTAAACCCCAAGAAATGTAATTTTTCTATCACAGAGGGTAAGCTTTTGGGGCACATTATTTCAAAGGAAGGGATTAGGATAGACCCTAAAAGGGTGGAGGCTATTGATAAGATCCATGTTCCTAAAACTGTTAAGGCGATACAATCATTCTTTGGATAGATAAATTTTGTTAGGAGATTTGTCTCTAACTTTGCTGAGATTGTTAAACCCTTAGCAAGAATGTTGAGGAAAGGACAAAAGATAGAATGGACTGCAAAAGCTTTGGAAGCTTTTGTGTCTATAAAACGAGCTATCAAGGAGGCTCCTATTCTTAAGTCGCCTGACTTTTCAAAACCTTTCCAGATTTTTTCATTTGCCTCAATGCATATTGTTGCAGCTGTCATGCTACAGAATAATGAAGATGGTTATGAGCAGCCAATATCTTTTTTTAGTAAGTCATTACAGGGTTCTGAACTAAAGTATGATATAATGGAGAAGCAAGCATTTACGTTGGTGAAAGCTGTAAAAGCTTTCAGGCCATACCTAGTTGGAGTAAAGGTGGTTGCTTATGTTCCTCATGTAGCTATCAAGGATATTCTAACACAATCTGAAGTAACAGGTAAAAGATGCAAATGGATCAACAAAATCCAGGAATTTGAGTTGGAGATTCAAATTACTAAACTGGTCAAAGATCAGGGTTTGGCTAAACTAATGACAGAGGCAAATTTTGAAGCAAATCAGATTTGTAATGTAGAAGGAGAAGATGTAATTGTGAGTATTGAGCATATTAAATGGTATGCCGATATCATGCATTATCTTAAACATATGAAGTGTCCAGAAGGATTGAATGATAATTAGAAAAGAACGCTGAAGTTGCAGGCGTCAAAATATGTTTTTATAGATGGGGATTTATTTTAGAAAAATAGGGATGGTGTATTATTATTGTGTTTGGATGAGTTTCAAGCTAAACATGTTTTGAGTGAAATGCATGAGGGAGTATGTGGAGGACATTACTCAGCAAAGACAACAACGCATAAAATTCTCAGGGCAGGCTATTATTGGCCTACGATTTTTAATGACTCTTTTGCATATGTGAGAAAATGTGAAGCTTAACAAAAGTTCTCTAGGAAATTAAAATATCAAGGAGCTTTGCCATTAAGACCTTTGTAGGACGTTGATGCCCCTTTTTATCAATGGGGAATTGATTTCATCGGAGAAATACAAGAAAAATCAAGTGGTGGACATAGGTGGATATTGGTGGCCACTGATTATTTCACTAAGTGGGTAGAGGCCATCCCAACTAAACAAGCTACAAGTAAGGTGGTGACACAATTCCTAATGGATAATATTATTACTAGATTTGGTACACCAATGAGGTTGATTACTGATAACGGGATGTGTTTTAGATTAGATGAATTCAGAGGCTTTTGTAGCACATATGGTATTGCCATTTCTTATGCAGCCCCTTATCATCCATAGGCTAATGGACAAGCAAAATCTAGTAATAAGAGTCTTCTGAAGATTATAAGAAGGATTTTAGATCAAAATAAGAAGGCTTGGGATTCGAAATTAAGATTGGTTGTATGGGCTGATAGAATTATGATGAAGAAGGCAATTGGGAAGTCCCCATTTGAGTTAGTGTATGGAACACATGCCAGGATGCCTTTGCAAAACTTGTTACCAATTTATAGGTTTGTTCTTCAGGAAGATTTAGATATTCCTGAACCCATGGAGGAAAGAATGGAGCAACTAGCTGAATTGGATGAAATGAGGAGAGTGGCTCAAAATCAAAATAGAAATTTGCAGAAGTAGATGAAATATTTATTTGACAAAAAAGCAAAGGATAGGAAATTTGGAGAAGGTGATCTGGTACTAATGTGGAATGCAAGGTGCCAAGAGAAGGGAAAACATGGGAAGTTTGAAACCTTATGGCTAGGGCCTTTTGTGGTGGTTGGAAAGAAAGGTGAAGACTCGTACTATTTGCAGAATATGGCTAGTGAAGATCAGGAATTGCCTGTACATGGGCAATTTCTGAAAAAAAATTCTCTTGAAATAATGCAGAGGATTAAAGGTTGCCAGTGCATGGACAACTTTTGATGATCCTCTTTAAAATTATTTTCCATGCACAGTAGTTTAGGAAATATAAGGAACAAGAATTGCATGTACGTGGACAATCCTGATTTTCCTTCTTTTGAAATAAATTTTCCATGTACAGTAGTGTAGGGTCTCATTCATTTCCATTTCCTTTTGTTCCATTCTGCTCACATGTTCCATCACTTTGAGTTTGGTCTACTCACCTAGAAATCTAAATCCTTGCAATGATCTCATTATCATTCATCCCCAGATGGAGCCACTGTTAGAACTGTAAAATTTTGAAATTTTTACATTTTATTGCATCCAAAAGCTCCAGTATTAAGTTCTCATCATAAGCATTAAAGTCCCTCTTTGTATTTTCTTGCTTGTTTTCTGTCATAAAAGCCATTGAATCCATCAAGTCTTTCATTTTTCATTAAAAGACCTGAATCGGCAAGACATTGTAAAAGTCTCCCCAACCTGATTTTTCACTAATATATGTTTGTTGTAGACTATCGGCAAGACAATTTTCTTGTTTCGGTGACAAAAGGAATCATTTCAGAAAAGGGGAGTTATTGTCGGAGTGAAGTTATGGCGAATATAGTGTGTTTTGCCGACCGGTGCATGTGCAAGTTTATCACTCAAGATAGAGGTGTTTGGGAAGATGTTTCGGCGAACTAATTTTTTCTTGCCTACAGGCATCCTGAAAAAGGTATATCAACAAATGTTGGGGCATCGGTCTAATGTTAGGGCGAAGACAATATGTTATACCGACTAGTGCATAAAGGTGTTGTTTCGGCCACACTAATTGGTATCGGTATGAACTCATAACGAAATCATTTTGTTTTACCGATTGACTTGCAAACAGATGTCTCGGTAAGACTTATGTGCATCGGGGAAGGTCTAGGTGAAGGGGCCATTGTTTGGCTGAACTAAGTTCAAAGGTATTTCAAACCTATCGGTGAGAAGCTATGGAGTCTTGCTGATTCAAATTTTATGCTGATGGAGATATGCATCACCAGGAGAAGAACTTGTCGGCATAAGTTTCACCGAAGTATGAATATTATACCGACAGATGGTTTAGGGTGAGTTTTTCCAAATAGGAGTAATTTGGAGGAGTGATTTCAGTAAGACATTTGGTGTCAGTGTAAGTTTTCCCGAAGGTTCATTGTCTTGCTGAAAGTACTATTTCAATGGTTGGGTTTATTTCTTCGGTGAGAAAACCTGCTGGACATGCCGAAATTAGAATTCATCGGTGAAAGGGTGATTTTCTTTTAGCGAATGAAAATACATTGAAAAGCATATATCGGTAAGATGCAAAGATATCTGCATAATATCTCCCCGACTTTGAAAGTCACAGCGAAGTGGGTGAAATGAAGATTGTATTGGCAAGAGTACAAATTTGTCTTGGCGACCCAATGTAAATAGATACTTTCGGTGAAATAGGATAAAGTCTGTGAGAGGTTTCCCCGACATCTGTAGGTTATAGCGAAGAACATAAAGATAAAGGATTTCAATCGGTGTGAATAACATTAATGTCTCAGCGATTGGAAAATGCTTTAAAGAATACATATCGGTATTGTTCCATGATATCTATGAGGTGTTTCCCCGACTTTGAATTGTCACAATGACATGAAAAGCAGAAGAATTTGTCATCAAGTTGATTCTAGGTGTCGGTAAGACCGTAGAGTGTCTTGGCAAATGATGAAATAAACATTGAAAAGGGATTTCACCCTAGATTTGAATTTTTCTCATCGAAAGGACATTTGATGCAATAGTGCCAGTTTCAAAGGAGGCGTCATTCGTGCTTCATTAATGACGCGATGGGATAAAACACTACTGATAGTAGTGTTTTAATCAATTCCTCATTTCTGAATTGATTGCTGGTGAATTGGCAAGCTGAATAAGAGAACCAAGACAATTTTTTAGTCTGAGGAACTCAAGTAGAATACTGTAAGTAGTTTCTTTTCTATTTTTCATATTTTAATTATGTAAGCTTAAAATAGAGTCTTTTGGTTCTGGAAAGGGTAAGGGTAGAAAACTTGGTGAGAGTAGTCAGTCGAAGGGAAAGAAACAAAAGACTGATACAGAGCATGAAGGCACTAAAAGGAAGCTAAACCAAGACCTTATTGATCAACTACCTGGTTCAGGGCCTAAAGCTAGAAGGTCCGCACAGCTTAGGGCAGAAGTTGACAAGTTGGATGAAAAATGCAAGTTCATAGGTGATGTTTGGACTACTATAAGAGGGTATGAGCTTTTCAATTTTCACTATCGTAGGAGGAATCATTTTGAGCCAGTTTGTAATCCATGGAAGTTGAATGTAGGGAAATTGGTGTGCCCTAATATATTTGTTAATGCTGAATTGGTAAAATTGCTTGCTAATCATTATGATCCAAAGCATAAAGCAATATGTGATCCTTCTGGAAAACCACAGATACATGTGTCAAAAGAAGGAATTGGTGAGGTTTTCAAATTGGAAGGATTTTTCGATGAGGAAATCAATTGTGAAGAGTTGCAGAAGGAATTTTTCAGAATGGATACAAGTTACAAGGGTTGGAGGTTACCGATTCATAGGGTTAAATAGGGTAACAAGCCAGAACCTCTAGAAGATAGTGAGGGGCCTCCTTATCATGTTGATTTGTTTGAACCCTATATGAAATACACATATTTTTTAGTGTGTCAGGTGTTGGGGATGGATGCCCCAGAATTCATGTCAATAGTGCCAATGGTCATTGTAGCAGACATTCAATATCACAATTCTTGGCTATTTGATTATGCTTCATATATTTCTAAGGAGCACACAAGGATGGATGGACGAATAATGGAGAAATTTCATGAGTTGGCTCAAAGTGATGAAGCTAGCAGTTCTACACTTGAAGCTACAAATCACATAATCATTTTCCATCAAAATTTCTATGATGAATTGCAAGGAGATGAACAAGGGTTAATTGTAGCTACTGAGAAAATTGTAATTCCATTTTCTGATGATAATGGGGATTTGAAAGAGGCCACCAGGTGGAAAAATGAATGTGAGTCAATGCTGAGTGAAATCATGAAGATAGCTTCTGCAGAGGATACATCATTGGAAGAAGTGACTAAACAAAATGAGGAAATGGTTAAGATGGAAATTACAATCCGGAATGTTGTTGGGGATGCAGACACATATGAGTGCAAGGATTATTTGGACCACCTCAAAAAGACTCACTTGTGGCTAAATAGAGCCTAATTATTCTCTATTTTATGTTTTATAATTTGTATTTTCTATTTTTGAAAGGATGCGTCCTTTCATATTCTCAATGTATAAATGTCTATTTTGTAAACAATATGCGGATATTGGTAGAATAGGATAGAGTATAGAGAATACGGTGGAACACCATGTTTCATAGGGTTGAGACTATGCTGTATGTTTTGAAGTCATGGAAAAATCAATGAAAACCATCTGATTTGTTGGCGAATTCTGGTGTCAATTGTTGTGTTATGCCTATTGAAAGAATTATTTGAGTTTATAAAATTGATGTTTCTTGGCTATTTAGATCAACATAACAAGTTTATGTCTAGTTTATTAGTACGTATTTGTCGTATCTATGTGATTGGTTGATAGGTTCTTTCAAGGAAAGATTAAATCCTTTTGATTAATCACAGTAATCAGGGAGTTTCATTTAGATCAGTAAGAAGAACTCAATAATCACAACCTTGCAATTTTATACTGGTTATAAATAAATATGCCAAACAATTTGAATGAATCCAGAAAGAAGTCAGTTGTCTATGATTTCATTTGACTCCACATATTATATAAGGCACTGGTCTCACTATTTCCATCATTTAGTTTTATTCATACTTTTTACATCTGTTGACTGAGCATATTAGGGTTTAGTTTTGAATGCTGGTATACAATATATACCAAATCCATTTTATTTTGTCCATTCCAATCTGCCATCGTGGACAAATCTTGGCATGAGGAGAAAATTGATAGTCAAGTCTGCTTCATTTGTTATAGGTACACCCGCCTAGGTTTAGTAGTGCCTGGAGAGTAGAAGGTTTAATTATTTCAAACCTTGTTTTGTTACCCTAAAACGTCATGGAAGCTTGGCAGCCTTTCGTGGTTCAAACCTATGTTTTGGAGAGATAACATGCCTCCTGTGTGATGAATTTCATATCCAACATCACTTTTCCACTCCATACTACCCACAAGGTAATGGCCAAGTGGAGGCATCTAACAAGACCATCATTAGAATCCTTAAGAAGACTGTCAATGATGCTGGTCGTGACTGGCATTTACAGCTTAACTCGGCCTTATGGGCTTATCACACAAGTATTCGTACTCCTACTGGTGCTGCTCCATATTCACTTGTATTTGGTTATGAAGCTATTCTACCTATTAAGGTCATGATTCCTTCCCTAAGGGTATCCCTGAAAGGCCACATTGATGATGAAGAGTACCAAGTATTGAGACTCCATGAGCTAGAATTCCTGGATGTGCGAAGACAGGAGGAACTAGACCATATTCAAGCATATCAGAATCGCCTTCATCATAGCTATAACAAGAAGGTATTGAACAAAAACTTTGACATTGGTGACATGGTTTTAATGGAGAACCCAAAGAATCAAGCAGAAAGAGAAAAACTAGGAAAATTTGAACCAAATTGGTTAGGACCTTATGTTGTTACGGAAGATTTTGGATCAAGAGCGTACCAACTCTCTAATCCTAAGGGGGAACTATTGTCCTTACCAATCAATAGCCTACATCTGAAGAAGTTCTACACATAGCTTATGGGAGCCTTTGTCTTAATTAGCAAAAATACAAAAAAAATCAAAAAATCATAAAAAATCATTATCAAGGTGAAAACCTGGAAAACAGGCGTCTTGGTAACTCCAAAAAAAATAGATAATCTAGAAAATAGTAAAGACAAATCATTCGTCCAATAGTGAAAACCACTTTGGTGGTAATTTGGATAGGTACCATGGTGAAAACCTGGCAAACAGGCGCCATGTGTAGTTTACTCTGCTCCTTTGTCTACTATTATTCTGATCATAGTCCTTAGTATTGTATATAGTCCTTATCATTGTATATAATCCATGGCCCCGTACATAGTTCACTTCTCTATACATATATCTTATCCTTGTACGTACCACCTCTCTCTATACATATCCCTTATCTATCATAACCCATCACTTGTATATACCATTCATAATAAGTGGTAGTCTTTCCCATAACTTGGAACGATTAACATCGAGTGCATTTCATATCCCTCATTTTACCCTATTCATAGTCATTGGTCTTGTACTCGACTGGGGGCAAGCACTTGACATGTGTCATATTGGTTCTTACATTGGTTATGTTGAAGATGTAAAACCATATAAAATCCAAGAACATCACAAAATGACCTGAGAAAACACAAAAACATCAGAAAACTTCAAAAAGAAAAAAAAAATCAAAACATTTTGAAAATCCAAAAATAAAGTCAAAGTCAGTCACACTTGTTCATCTTTGTCATTTGTCGAACTACGTTGCCTCTGCGACTGGATGTAGGCAAGGCCATATGCCAATGTGCCCCTGAGGCATTAGGTTAGTCCGTTTAGGTTGGTCTGTATAAATTCATGATTTAATCCATTTGTCTATATGACAAGGTCATTGGTCGTGTCGAACTATGAGGTCTCTGTGTGTATAACGTAGGTAAGGCCATTTGCCAATGAGCCCTTGAGGCTGTACTAGGTTAGTCCATTAGGGTTCGTCGTATTAATTTTCACACATGTCTTTTGTTTGTAGTCAGTCTTGTCAGTCTAAGTCAAGTCGAACTACGAGGTCTCTACATGTACAATGTAGGCAAGGCCATCAATCGATGAGCCCTTGAGGCCACACTAGGTCAGTCCTTTAGGGTTTTGTCGTCACACATAGTCAATTGTCCACACATCGTATCAAGTCATGCATCAATCTGGTGAACAAGTCAGCAATGTCTCTAAGTCAAATCAAACAACTTGCCACACAAAACAATCAAAACAGATCAACATATGTCTGCTACAGGATGTGTCCTTCCTAAAAACAGACATCGTCATCATGGAAATCAACCTGTATCTTGTTTAGGATGAGTCCTTCTTGAATACTGATATCGAAAAAATAATCTATGTCTTATACAGGATGAGTCCTTCCTGCATAATCGACAAGATCAAACAATCAATCATAGCCTTATACAGGTTATCACATCAACGACATCTGACTCAATGTCATATACGATACATGTATTTCTGAAACCAAGCTTTGTCATGCCTTATACAGATAGCCATAACATTGAAACCAGACTCAAAGTCTTATCTGGTATGTGTATCTCCTGAAATCAAGCTATGTCAATCAATCTTTTTATCAATCAACACAAATCAAACAAACAAATCAAGTTTTGGAAAATATTTTATTGGCTTATTGACTTTATGAATTATTTATCTTATCATTTATCTTCAATTGATGACTAGGAATAATGTTACTAGCTTTCTCAATGATGTCCCATGAAGGATTTAGAGAAGCAACAATGTATCAGAATTCTATTTTCTTTGACTATTGTTTGTCGACTGTCTTTTAAATTTGATTTTGAGTCATGTTACTAGTTTCCTCAAGGATGTCCCATGAAGGATTTAGAGGAGCAATGATGTCTCATGACCCATCTTTTAGGTTGTTTGCTGTCTGTGGTTTGTCCTGACAAAAAGACTGGGGCAACTTGTGCCCTTAGTATGGGTTAATGACATTCCTTGTTTGCGACTGTTTGTTATTGGCAAGTGGATGACCTTGCACACCTTGATTTATGTCATATCATGGTGTTTTTCTCCATTTGCATTAGTCCCACCCAATGATGATAAAGTGAAATACCTTTTGTGATACAGCGAAATATCGAAGATTGCTAATACTAACATCTATCTCCTGTCTTTCGTTCTTTCTCGATCTTTCTTTCTGCACTAATAGTTCTTCTTTCTTGCATTATGATGGAGTCCTATGACACAAAACATTATACATCATCCTACATCAATGTACATGTTAGAAAAATACATACATATAGGCATTTTCATATCTAGATCATCATGGCATAATAGATATTCATCATCAAATAATGCATATCATAAGCATTCTATACATCAAGCAACTGTAAATACATGCATCACATTACATTTGTATAGCATCACATGTAGCCAACATTATACATATAACATCATATTGCATCTCATAATTTCTAAATTGCATACATCACATAGAATCAACATTATCTCATTAGCTGCATAAACATCATCAAATACATATACTCATCCATCACATAGGCATATCATATAAACATCACATGTATAAATAAAGACTGCATAATCAATACATAGACATGCATATCATGAGAATCACCACCAAAATCATATATATATATCGCTCAACTATGTCACATCACAATGTCATAATGTATCAATAATACATGGAAGCCCGCGGGCTATAAGATCAAAATACAATGTCTCGATACATCTCCAGAAATACCCATATCCTAAACTACCACTGCTATCATGCCTAGAGTGTGTGGAGGAATGATGATGGGAACCCGATGACTTGTGAGCTAAGGGAGGTCTATCATATGGACCTGCTCTACGTGGCTGCTCCACCCCCTTTGTGCTAACTATCCTACTATGGGTCCTAGTCTAGGACCTACTACTATGTGCCTCTGAGAAACTGGGACCTTGTCTCTCTGGTGGAACCTCTTCCTCATATAGATCCTGATAGTATCTCTCCCTCTCCCCAGCTCTAACTAGCTCTCTGGAAAAAGTGGCTGATGGTCCCATGCACAATGCCCTGAGCTCTGTAAATCTCTACTCAGTCTCCTGTCTCTGAGCTATGGCTTGATCCCTATCCATCACTACTTTGTCCCTCTCCATCTGATACACATCCCTCTCAGCCATCAGAACTCTCATCTACTCCTCCAAGGATGCAACCTAAGCACACAATGTATCAGTGTCTGGATCCTCTACCCCTATATCATCCTATCTATCCCTCACTCTCCCATCCTCCTCCTCATCCAACTCCTCTAGGATCTGATCCTGAATCTCTCTCTCGTGATCATCATCTCCCTCATCATCCTCCTGGTAGGAACCTAACAAACCCAAAGCATCAATCTCTGCCTCCTCTCTACTTGCCTCGGTACCTATCTCCTCCTCTACCAGGATGTCTGGAATAGTGGCCTCTATGGGATGCACCTCCTCTCCACCTCTCACAATATCCTCCTCTCCACCTCTTGCAATATCCTCCTCCCCTCCTCTCCCAATGTCTGGCATGGCCACATCCTCCTCTCCTCCTCCCTCCTCGCAGATTAGTGACAATGGTGGCCCTCGTCCCCTCCGACCACGTCTCCCTCTCCTGCCTCCATGCCGTCCACCTCGACCATCATCTCCTCCATCACCACAGCCTCCTCTGCCTCCCTGACCTCTCCCTCTACCATGCCTACCTCATGGACTTGTCCCTCGCCGCTCTACCAGTGCTAGCTGCTCTGGATCTGTCAAGGGGATCTTCTTATGAATTTCCCACCACTGGTCGTACTCCACTATGGTCCCTGGGTCTACTGGACCATCCCTCCATCCCCATGGAAGTGCCTGTAGTGCATCAATATTTGTCTTTGTTGTGGCCACTTGAATCTCTGGACCCCATAGCGGGACCTCTCACGAGGATCTCGCAAACTCTGCCCATCCTCTAGGCACATCCTGCACCTCTTCAAACTGCCACAAGACATTATCTGGCAACTGACGCTCTATGATATGGACATGTGATATTGTTCATCCAACTAAGTACTGTGCCTATTTGCAAAATGGAAAATACTCATCCTCATCTGACCACTCGTCACAGCCCAAGTATGGTCACCATGTAAACTGCCGCATGGTGTCTATGGCATGTCTGAAGTAACCCGTATCTCCAATGTGGCGCTGAGTGTTCACCCCCACATAACGGAAGGTGTAAGGAGCTCCATGTGGAAGATCAATTGTCACTGGTGGCCGAAAAATGGAAATGTGCTCCCATGCCCATACCATCAGGAGCGTGGTACCACAACTCATAGACTGTGCCTCTTGGTAGGCAATATCATGCAAGTGAAAGTATAACATCTCGAGCACACAGGAACCCCAAGCATATACCACTCGACACTCGAGCATGCCTACTAGCATCTCCCCCCACCCCATGGGAAAGCCATGACCTCGGTGGTTAGGAAGTACTATCCCGCCTATCAATGTACATAATAGACAGTCTAGTTATTTATACCTCTGCGCCAACACCCGCCACCTAATCTCGTAATCATCAAATCCTAACTGCCTAATGTTAGCATGGGGTTAATATCTACACATCTCGGTTGCACCCCTCTGGGTATCATATGTCACCTGTGTGCCTCTAATGGGAAGTCTGAGGATCCTATAGACATCCTCTAAGGTAACAGTCGCCTCTCTAGTCGGCAGGTGGAAGGACGATGTCTCTGAGTGCCACCGCTCACACAAAGCTGTCGGTAATCCTCGATTCGCCCGAATCTGGGGCATGTCTGTCATGTGCAGTAAACCAAGGTGCCATAAAATCCGTCGCTCTCCCGACCGCAGGCTATCCCTGAATCAAAACATAGTCGGTCTCGACTCCCGTGTATATATCGTGTCTAGCACAACCTGCAATGGCATTATACATGCCTCATGTCAGCCTCAATTATCTATTCTAGTGCAAACTGACTATACTACATAAAATGCAAATGCGTTGTTATTTTGCACATGCGTCATTATTTTTCACATGCGTCGCTTTTTAACATATGCGGTGCATAAAATTCAAATGCGTCATTATTAAACAAATGTGGCTAATTACATCACATGCATTACACTAAATTCATATGCATTGAAAAATAAAGGTTGCATTGCAAATTATTCAAATGCGTTTCAAAATCAACACATGTGGCTATTCTAAATGCAAATGCGATTCACAATGTCAAATGCGATTCAAAATTATTCAAATGCATTGAACTGCAAACTACCTATTCAAACTGGCTAACGTGAAATTACACATGCAGTTTTCTGGAGACAGATGCGTCGTTCGTGCACACAAATGCGGTGTTCTAACAAAATGATGCATAGCTAAAATTTGAATTAAATGCATAAAAATACGCATAAATGAAAATTTTCAAAAGCCAAGTTTTAGGTACATACCTGGGGGTCCGCATCAGCTAGTCTCTGGAAGGTTCGGATCCTGTAGGCTCGATGATGGGTGTTCGGAACAGGAGACATCGTCGCTAGGAGTGCAAAGCAAATTCTCAAATTTCCAAGATAGGTGGGTGAAAATGAATAGGTTTTTACCCCACTTCCTATATATACCTAGGGCTTAGGTGGCATTGTTGTCCTACTGGCCATGTTAACTTCCTTTTTCAATCAACCTGTACCCATCCATTACATTTCCAAACCCAATTCCACAAACTCCACTGCATTTCTGCCTATCCAACGGACTAATCAGGAGCATTTCCAAATTTTTCTGAACCTTTCAGAAATTTGTCAATTTTTCCCAAGGGGGCATACCTTCACCTATTTTACACTGGAGTATTACTAGGGCATATTTCTTATTGATTTTCTTTGACACAACGCCGAAATGACATTGTATCAAAGAGGGGCAAATGTAGACACTGAAATCTGGTTTAAGCCTGTGACTTCAATATTCTTCATAATTCGTATTCTTCATGGTCATGATTAAATAATGTCAATTATTTAATTATTCTCTATAGTTTTCATTTCTTCTATTAATTAAATAATCTTAATTATTTAATTAATTCACCTTTTCTTTATTCTATCTGATTAATTAAATAAATGTTTTTTATTTAATTATGTTACTAATTAACCTTATTCTTCTTGTTAAATTAAATAAATTCTTATTTAATTTACCTTTATCATATTTCAACTATAATTAAATAAATTATTTATTTATTTAATTATTCATTTAAAATCCCTTCATCACTTAATTAAATAAATCTTATTTATTTAATTATTCTTCAAATATCAAGTCTTGAATTAAATGAATTATTTAATTCATTAATTCTATTTTAACACATTCCTCTATATTTTAGATAATTGTGTGAGTTATCTAGGTATTCACTTAATCTCGACTCGACATCTGTTTTAATTGCTCAGTTAACTCTTGATTTAATGTCTCAGTGGCGTTCTTGAGTAATCTCTTTGTCAGATCATTCAATCGTCCAGTTCTAACCCATTTGTGTGTACATGCACATTAATTAAATATTCTTATTTAATTAATTAAACCTTGTGCGTGCATTCGAACATGAGTTGCTTTAATCAATCTTTATCTTTGTCATGCAAAGATATTTCTTCTATTTTCGAATACCGGACTGAAGATTAAATCATTTATTTAATCTTTAATTTTATTTCTAGTTTGTATCACTCATGTCACTACTGACAGTTATCAGAATGCATGTCTAATCAGTCAATCTCAATCGTCCATTGATCTTTCAATCATGGCCTATCGTTCGAATAATCAATTTTCTATAAATTGATTTGTCATTCTTCATTCCAATCTCTCTCGAAATTGAAATCTCTTTTCGAATCTTGTGAGCACTTAATCTTGAATCTTCGATATTTTGCTAATCACTATCTTAGGCTATACTTGCATGAACTTACAAAAAATATGAGGGCACTTATACTACACAAGCAAAATGGAGAAGGGCAATTGAGATGAATCATGGAAATACGTTTGAAATTGGTGAGATTGTTTCAGTTTGTTTACGTTTTACTTTCTTTTGTTCTTTGTTGCTTAACATTAGATTTGCATTTAGATTTAGTATTGCATGTTTGCTTCTAATCTGTTTCTTGTGTACTTTCTTGGCGTTACAAGTGCCATTTTAGTAAATGCGTTATTCTAGGAGGTCAAAGCACTAATCTAATGGGTCAATGCAATGAAATAGTCAAAGTGCTAAAACAATTATCCTACTCACTAAAACTTTGAAAGCGCTAAATTAACCCACCTAAGTGCTAAAAAATCCTACCTAAGTGCTACTTCATTAAAAGTGCTAGAACAAGCATCCTAAGCACTACATTGAGCCTTAAATGTGCTAAAAAGAACACAAATTTTAAAAATTGAAAAATGGCATGAAAAATGAGAAAACATGTAAAACAAGGAGGTTACTGGGTACATACCGAAGGTCCATAGGCGGTCGAGTGGTTGTGTCGAGACACATGCTCAAATCAGTGAATGTGGTATGGGATTGGCATCTTGCTCCAAATCACTCTCACAAATTTTTCAAACTCAAATGCACAAATGAGTTTAAAATCAACTTTTTGAACCTTTTATAGGTTAATTAAGATGGCATTTTGTGGGACTTATTATTATTATTTTTTTCAATGGGAGATTAATTCAAATTCATCACAAGGGAAAATTTCTACATTCTTTATCGGGAGATAAATTATTTCAACATCAAATCTTCATCAAATCATCAGATAATCATAAAAATTTGAAAAATTCCAAAAAAGTCATAAAAATAAAAAACTCATCAATTTATCTCCCGAGGGGGCATATATTCACCATCACCTAAAAATCCATGTCTGGGGCATACTGAAATTTTTTTTGTCAGTACTAGCAGCAGCAGCAAAATTTTATTTGAAGCAATACATAAACACATCACTTCAAAGAGGGGAAAAATGTATACACCTAAAAATGGTCTAGATAATCTGATTAATTAAATACGATTTATTTGATTAATTACCCTTAAATTCATCTACTATTAAATAAATAGAAATATTTATTTATATAGTTCATTTTTCTAAATTCTTTGATTTTAAATTATTCTATCTTAATTAAATAAGCAACTTCAATAGTTTGTATTATTTAATTATCTAAATCATGTTTCCTCTTAATTAAATAAAATATCATTAAGTTTTTATTTAATTATCATATCCCTTTTTATTAAATAAGAAAATGTCAAATATTTGTTTCATTTAATTAAATATCTTCTTTTTGTTAAATTTGAACAAATAAAAATATTCAAATAAAGGAAATTTTTCCTCTATTCACTCACCAATAAAATTAGATATAAAACATCTAATTTAATTCAACTAGCATTCATGGGAAAGTTGTGGAGACAAACTTACAAGCAATCCTTTTCAATCTCTTTCCTCTGATTCTTCCAATCCTTAGGCAAGATGTTTTTTTGGGGAGGAACAATCCCCATGATCAACTCAAGCTTCTTCATCTCTCACCATTCAATCCTCCAAATCAAATCTAGGCCTTTGTTGTGCTGCCACATCATAGGATGTTGTCGTGAATCTATATATACAACCTTTTGAAGTAGGAAATAGATCCCCAACTTTGTGCAAACTTACTCTGCAGGAATAGAAATCAAGCAATTAAGCATCTTAGCAATAGCAATATCATTTAGAAATAGCAATCATAGTATAGAATCAATATCATAGCTACATCATAGATCACTGTAGTTTCCTTTTTATCATATTCATGTTAGCATAGATTATAGTAGCTTCATCATATCATCTAGAAATCACCATACAGGATTAGATTATTGCATTCAACAGCATCTCATTCTCTAGATTGGCATTTTAATAGTCACAATTCTTACCAAATCTGAGAGCCCCATGACTTAATAAATCTTTAGAGATAGAGAACAATATGACACTTTTAGTAGATTCTTGCTTTAATTAGTTTAATTTCTTTTGAATCTTTGATATAATGTCTTGTTAATAAGTGTTTTTAGTTATTTTACTCGTTACTTATTCCACACTTACAATGGCCACCAATTCCAAATCATGAGGCATGTAGTTCACTTCGTGTTGCTTGAGCATTCTTGATTCATATGCTACCACTTGTCTATCTCGCATTAGTACTACTCCCAATCCCTCTCTTGAATCATATGTGATCACTATGAACCTCTGATGGGGATTAGGGATAGTCAATACTGGTGTTGTTATGAGCCTATCCTTCAAGAGTTAGAATTCCTGCTCGCATTTCTCAGTCCATTCAAACTGTGTTCCCTTCCTTTGGAGTGAGGTGATAGGAGATGCAATTTGGGAAAACCCTTGCACAAACTTCCTATAGTATCCTATGAGGCCCTTGAAGCTATGGACTTCAGACACATTCTAAGGTACTGGCCATTCCATGATTGCCTTGATCTTCTCAGGTTCCATGGAGACTCCTTCAGCCGAAATGATATGGCCCAAGTAGTGCACTATATCCTGATAGAATGAACACTTGGACAACTTTCCAAAGATTTTCCTTTCTGTCAATCGCTAGAAAACTATCCTCAAATGTCTATCATGTTGTTCGATAGTATTTGAGTAGACTAAAATGTCATCAATAAAGGTTAGGAAAAAATCATCCAAGCAATATTTGAATACACTATTCATAAGGTTCATGAAGGTTGTTGGTGCATTAGTTAAACTAAAAGGTACTACTGTGAACTCATAATGTCCATACTGAGTTTTGAATACAATTTTTAGGATATCTTCTTCCTTAATCCTCAATTGATGGTACCCTGACATGAGATCAATTTTGGAGAACACCTTCGCTCCCTTCATTTGATCAAACAATTCATCAATCCTCAGGAGTGGATACTGGTTCTTGATGGTAACCTTGTTCAACATTTGATAATTTATACACAAATGCAAAGTTCCATCTTTCTTCTTCACAAAAATAAATGGCCCAATGCTACCCAAGGAGACACACTGGGTCTTATGAGTCCCTTATCTAGCAATTCCATTAGCTATACCTTCAACTCATAGAGTTTTGTGGTGGTCATCCAATAAGGTCCCTTGGATTGAGGCTCAGCTCTTGGAACTAGGTCGATAGAAAAATTAAATTCTCACTTTAGAGGCAATTTTGTAAGTTCTTCAAGGAATGCATCTTGGAACTCTTTGATAATGTGATAGTCATCTAAATATGGCTCCTTACTGTCAGGATTACTAACATGCACTACATAAATTGCACATCCCTTTTGATGAGCCTTCTTGAGCTACATCACAAAAATCTATCTAAGCTCTAAGGGTCTCTGCATTCCACAAACCTCAATTGGGTTTGCATAATCATCTAGATAGTTGACCACCTTATCCTCATAGTTCACTAAATCCTTATGCTCAGTTAACCAATTTATTCCCAAAATTACATCATATGAACCTAAGGGTGCCACATATAGGTTGACTTTAGTTTGAAAGGTTGGAAGCTCTAACTCATTGCAAAAGAGATAGGTATCTACCTTCCACTCTACTCGATTATTGTACTAGACTATCCATGAATTTGTCATGTATCTAGGTCTAATGGGTATCTTTGATATTATTCTAGGATTCATAAAACATTCAGTAGCTCTAGTATTAATTAAGATAGAAATATATTGGCCATAGATCTTACCCGAAGTTGAATTGGTGAAGCATGGTACTTTTCCTGTCTATTATCCACTACAGCTTGGATCTGGTGATTCTACTGGTAGCTTCCTTCCTTCCACGACTTCAACCGCTGATGAAAATTTGAGGCATAATGGTCACCTCCACAAGTATAACATCCATCTTAAGGCCCTTTGTGACCTCCTGGCTTGTCCTCTCTAAATCCTTTCTACTTATGGTCATCTTTCCCTTTTCCTTTTTTTCTTTCTTGTTCTTTCCACCATTACCATTTTGACCCTTCTCCTGTAATTCACTTTTCCTCTTGAGATTACAAATCTGATGGCTCTTGTCTCCCTTATGAAATTTATTCTTCCCATAATGAGACTTAGAACTTGAATCACTGCGAAGATTGGATAACTGTTGCAACTTCTATTCCTGTTTGGTGGCCTTTTGAAAGACTTCATTCATGGTTTGAGGTTCATGCATATCCACTTCAGCTCCTATGTGGGTTTTGAGTCCCATTATAAATTTCTAGATATGAAACTATTCATCCCCCTGATATTGAGGCACATACTTCAATAGGTTAGTGAAATTTTTGCAATACTGAATCACAGTCATATTTCCCTGGGTTAAGTTCTGAAATTCTATCACTTTCTTGTCAAAGAAAAGCTGCAGTAACCATCTCTTCCTAAAAGCTTGGAGGAAGAGTCCCTAAGTGATCTTAATAAGCTGTAGGTTTTGTTCCAACTTCTCATTATCCCACCATGTTGTTGCTTCACCTGAGAGTTGATACATAGCCCATGTCACCTTAGTCTATTCAAAAAGGTTATAGAGCCGAAAATATTTTTCCATTTCTATAATCCAAGCTTCAGCTTTAGTTCTGATAGCCTTACCATTGAACTTTGGTAGTGCTACTCTTTTGAGGTCTTTCCCAAGCTCTTCTTCAATTCACCCTCATGGACCTGCCCCTAGACCACTGTCTCCTTGATTACCTTCTACATTCTTGCGGTCTTGGTCTTCACGTGCCACTTAGACTTCTTGCTCTATGTGATCCATGCAAGACTCTTGTTGATTCAAAAGCTCTAGAATTTTCTCCAGTCTCTTGTTTGATTCATTATTAGAACCACTACCACCCCCATCTTTCCTGGTGGTCATCATGTTGTCCCATACTTATCCTAAAACACAGTCACATTTATCGCATCTCAACACAAGGTTCTACGAATAAACATTATTTTGCTACATCACATAATTTTCATATACATACATCCCTCAACATAGAAAACACACACATATATGAAAGATACACACATTTTAGAGTCTCTCATTGAACACACCAAAAAGAATATTATCTAGTTTTATTTATGTTTAAGGTAAGTCAATAGACCCTCTTTACAATAGACTTCTAGTTACACCATTCTAATTTATCAGTATCAGAAAGAGGTCATTCCTCTAGATTACCATTCGATTTTGCATCAAAATTTATAGAAGAGGATGGTTGAGCACGTAGGCTTTCCTTTTCCTCTTTTTTCAACAAGGGTGCATTGGGTCCACACCCTAGAGGCCAGTCCCAGATTGCAAAAAAAAAATTGATCTTAGGTGTTCACTTCTCCTCAATCTTCAAGCCTCTCTCTAGCTTGAGTCATGTGAGATCTTGAGCTAGAGTTTCATCATCAGGAATTTCTAATGGAACCTCTACCTTGGAATTTCCTTCCTTTACGTAATTCTTATGTGAGGTTCCAATATTTTTCCCTTTCTTTCATCTTGCCTTTGAGCTTCCCATTCCTGCATTCAATTCAGGTTCGGTCAATTCTTAGGACATCAAAATTTTGAGTCAAGGGTCAACTATCCCTAGTCAACTATGGTAGACTCAAAAGGCCTAGAGTTGAACCCTAAGCTCTGATACCAAATTTAATAACCCATTCAAAATTGTTAATTAATATTATTCTAAATGACACATGAATATACTCCAAATTAAAAAGATATATCTAGTGGTTAAAGTCAATCATAGCTACACATGTCCATTTAAAATGAGTCAAAGATTCATTATATTCACTTCAAAATTCAAATTACAATATCAAGTCTTATTGGTCTTCTAAGGCTACAATATCATTGCATAGTACATTTTCCTCAACTACATGGATGAATTACATCAAATTACATCATAGACTATAATAGTCTAGTAAACAACTAAGGTTCTCCTTTGAAGCTTGCCTCCACTAATGGATGAGAACATGGTTGAAGGGCTTTACCACCCAACCACAAAGCTTACACTTCCTTATTATTCTTTCACTTGAAGAATGCCTAACCCTGCATGGAAAGTTAAGCAAGAGAACAATCTACAAGGTGGAATATGCTGTGTTCCCATACATCAACATACAATTCTCTCTACAAGTTAGAAAAGAAAATGCATGATCTATGCTAGGAATGGTAGAGAGTGAAATCATAGAGTTCATTCGTACATACATAATGAACAATATTACTTGGCATAGCATAACGAGTGTGTTGCAACAAAAAAAAACGATAGGCTCTGGTAAAGTAAACCTATACACTCTTTACTCCATTTTTGCACCCATCCTAGAAGGTAACTTTCTACTATAACAGCTATCTACCCTCTAGTAGCAACTACCCATAGATGCTCTATAGGGAAATCATGGTCATTTCATAACGAACATCTAAGATTAGTAGTTCCTTAAGTAATTTAAATTTCATCAAATTGCCTCAAAGACACATACTACTATGCCACAAAGAAGAAATTGACATAGTTGACTTCCCATATTAACCCTCCTAAGAAAAGTACATGAAAATACAACCATTTTAAAAAAAATGCATCAAACAAATTCAATTTGCAGAATCAACCAATATGAAAGACAAAGGATATGGACACACAGATTTGTGTGGGGAAAACCCTTTTAGGTAAAAAACCCCACACTCCAAAAGTGATCCATCCATTGTATTATTCAGCAATAAATAGAGTTACAATACAATCTCATGCTCTAAGCCTTTACAAAGTTTAAATCTTGTTCCATTTGAAGAATACAGACAACATAACTGCTCATAATCTGTGCACTGTTACAATACTCTCACACAACATACAATCCAGATCCTTCTCCGCCTCCTCTTTACATTTTTCCTTCTCACCTCATGGAACACTCACGTCTACCTAGCCTCTCAGCCAGTCTGTCAACCACACAATGGAATTCACATTCTACTCTTAATCATTCTAGGAAAGCCTAACTACAATAGATGAATAGCCACGAGTAGCTTGACTATCATAGACATGCAACCAATCACCATTTTCCAGCTAATCATCAATTAGGTCCCAATGATACGTTCTACACAAGTCACCAAATCATCCATCGTCATATCAAGGAGACCACCTTTAGAGTCATGTCGATGAAGTAACATCCCATTGATTAAGCCTACAGTCAATATGTCATAGGTTTTCAAAACCTCACAACCTACAACATGAGGTTATAGAGTTTCAACTTCCCATGACCTCGCGACATCTCCACAACCCATCAGTCTATTGGAGTGGACACTCACAAAGGTTCCACTAATACCAACATCTCCTATCGATGAACCACTCCATCATTCCATTGATGGGACAAGCTTCAGTGTCTCACCAAATACACAACTTCCCATCGATGAGGATCCAATGCTACATATCAGGTTGTCAATGTGACAGCTCATAGACTCCCACCAATAATGTCATCTCCCACTGACAAGTCTTTACTGCTATACAAGTCACTTCTCCATCGGACCATCAAGGGAACTCAAGAGAGTCCCACCGATGACATGAAGTCCGACCGACGAGTGACCAAGGAAAGACATCGAGCTATTGTGGAGGCTTCTTGGAGACTCCTGCCGACATAACTAACTCTTGTTGATGGAAACACAACACTAAAGGAAACTATTAGTGCCAAACCGTGGAGGTCATCAGAGCATCGGGGAAACTAATAACAAGGTCCCATCGATGAGGAATTCAAGATGATAAGAGATAGAAGCAAGACTTCAAGGATTATATCAAGCCAATAATTTGAGGCACAAATACCAACATGCTCCCACTTGACAAAGAACTTATTGGCTTCTCCCAATCAAAAATCGAAGTCCCTATCTCCAAGACATATGCAACAACATTCAAAAAATTCACCATCTTCAACAACTGTTCCATCCATCCTCCAAAGAAAAGGAACTTACCATGGTGATATGCACCAGTCTATAAATAAAACCATCTCTAGGCCCATCTTAGAGAAATGATTACAACTCACTACCACCACTCCACTGTGCTCACAACTTGTATAGAAGCACCAACTTCAAAGCCTTAGATAGAACACAAATGTGAAGCCATTCTCTAGAAACAAGCTAGAACACTAGCCAGAACAACAACTAGAAAACTAACTGCTCCTAGCCAATTGATCAACCCACATGATTGAAAATAGCACCCATGACATGTGAGAACCATCCAATCTCACATACCTTCAAGGTATCCACATTAGAAAACTCATTCCACCAACACAGCCAACCCATCAACTGTAGATACAAGCTCCATGTACAAACTAGTCGAAGAAGGCCAAACGCATCTAGGAAATCCCATTGCATGGGTAATGCCAAATCTAAAAGAATAGGGCATAACGATTCTACCAATAGAATAACATAGAGAGTGTAAACATGTAGTTTCAAGGAACCATCCATAGAGATATACAAAACCTGTAAATATAGCTCTCACAACAAGTCTTCATAGCTCTCCCAAGTTCTTCACACCCAACACAGGAAAGAGATAAAGAATCTCCATTTCATCACCCAAGAACATGAGTGAAAACAACTCCGACCAAATCTCAAACCAATGTAAAATGAAATCAAATCTCCAAGAAGATAACCAAGACCAAAGAGAGAAACACTACACATCATATACCTATAGAACATCCTCCTACATACACCTCTAAATGCTAGCTATGTCAAGTATGATCTCCTTCAAAACACCCCAAAGTGAATAGCATAACAACACCCAACCATTCAATCTCCAAGATCATACACAACATATATATCATGTAATCAACATGGATGTAAGACACTCAAAGAAGATAAAACTATTTCATTTCCCATCTCAGGAAAGCAAACCCATAAAGTATTTCCTAATTGTTCTTATCAATATAAGATATCATAAAATCAAATTCACAAGGAGATAACCATGCTATCCATCTTTCACTATGAATCTACCAAAACCATTAAATAGCAGTTCAAGATCCATATCATGAAAGAAGGCATAGAACACATCTAAAAGATATAATGGTCAAATACATCTCAAATAGACTTCAATTCCAAGTAGACCAAGAGTGGGAAATGAGAATGATCCTCCAAGATATACAAGCCACCATGACTCATCCAAGAGAAATCTCCTCATTGGTCCCTATTGAACTCACATCCAACCAAGGTGTAGGCTCCTCAGACTTTGTGTTGAAATCTTCATCAAGAGTAACCATCAACAACACTTCTCTCATCTCAAGAGAATTTCAGCCTCACTTTATTCTCCATGTATCCATGAGTACCTGCAAAAAATCATTTCATACTAAACTCCAATCTATATCACTGCATTATCATGAAGTTCTCAAGCATATGACCAATACACCCAAAACACAGAGAATCTCCAAACTACTATCAAAGCTCCAAACATTTGAACTAGGAACTTATCATGACATCATGATCTTACCATCCCCCTTAGGAGATACCACACTCCAAGTGATCTTACCATGGTCTCAAGAGCAATGCCTCATACCAAAACTCTAATGCAAAAGCAAGAGTATAACATGACATGAAACAACTCTAAACCAATATCACCTATCAAGCACCACCAAAACATCAGCCAAAGACTTCAAGCATCCTCCATGGTTCCAAGATGTTACACATCCTCAAATAATGTCCATGCAAATGCGAAAGAACCATTCTACACCAACAAGATCTAAGAGTCCCTCCTAGTAACATCTACAACACTAAAGAAGATCATTCACCACCAAGTGATGAATCCAAAGTCATTGCTAAAGGTACCACTAAACCATGACACTTGAGCTTTCCAAACATCATGACCAAACATCTGTTAATCGAAAAAAGCTTTGGGTCCACTCAACAACATTTCTATCTAAAAAAAAAGCCAAGCAACACCAATATCTCCAAACTAAGTAGACAAAACCATCACTATCAAAAGGAAACACAAACCAGTGTACCCAAGCTATCCATGACATCATGATACACATGCTACAAGTCCCCATAGCTAACTATTCAAGTACTCTACATCATCCATGCTCTCATCTTGAAGCAATCACACCAATGCACAAGTGACCACAGACAAGGCTAGCTGACAGATCTGCACCATCATAGAATCAAACCTCATGGATATTGACAATCCACTTCTAAGTTGTCCCACAAAAAACATGTAGGTAAAGACAACCCATTGCTCAACTTGTAGATTCAATCAATGAAGCATGCAAACCCATCATTACACTGGAAGATGCAAGACTGATATCTCAAAGAGAATAACAACATAGACAACTTGACTCAAACACCAGATCAAGTTCAAATCTGATTTTCCAATCATGTCCACAACAAGAACCATAGTTAAGGGAATCCATTAAGTAGCACCACAAGAATGCTAAGTGACAAATAACATACTGACACTCCCATGTAGAGAAGAAACCTAACCTCCTATCACCATGCATGAATCATGCATGCAGAACTACAACTATCTCATCTAGTAACAACCCACAAGCTAGGGTCTAAAAAATAGTTTATTAACAGCTCCATAAAACTACAAGTTTTTCTTGACCATGTAAAACCTACAAAATCATTGTGTTTATAAAACACCCATGCACACCCATATCCACTACACATCTAGATGATTTAAAATTCTACATACAACCATCATAATTAACCAGAACAATGGAATAACATGAATATGCATAACCATATATTCTTTACATAGAAATCTATAAAACCCCTTCAGAACAAAGAACATGAATTTGAGCCATGCAAGTACAAGGAATCTGTAAAAGGAACAAGTAGTACAAAAACTATGGGCCCAATCCAAACCAATTCCATAACCACCAACATGCACATGCATACGAGAGAGCTAGGCTATTCAAAAAAAATTAGACCACCCAAAGATCAACTTCATAGCCTACATGCAATTAGGGTAACAAAGAACAACACCTTCAATACCAAGACAAAGCACCTGACACAAGCAAAATACTCCATGGCTGAATAATAACCCAAGATTCTCCATATCATCAGGGATCCTCTCACATAGACACCTAGTATGAATAACTTTGCTGCAACACAACCACAAGCATAAACTCACACCCCTTGCATTAGGATTATTCGTTGTCAACTCATGAGCCTCAAGCCACATCATTTCAATATGACCAACTCCATTTTCTCCATCTTCAACATCCTCCATGCTATGTGTTGTCTCTCAAAACAAGGAGCAAGGACTTATACTCACTAGAGGATCAATCATTAGTCGACTCCTTTAGATCTCCTCAAGCTTGCCAGGCTAAGAATCTTCACAAAAGGAATCCACAAAATTGAGAAACACCAAGAATTCTTACATGCAAGCACATGCAAGAAATCCACATGTGAGTCCATGCAAGTACATGCAACACACATGCAAGTTGTCTCACAAACTTGCACATGCAAGAAAAAGTAAATCCCAGAAGAAAGGATCTGATACCACTTCTAGGGAAATTATGGTCATCTTAGAACGAACATCTAAGATCAGTAGTGCCTTAAGTAATTTTAATTTCAACATATTGCCTCAAAGACACATACTACTATTCCACAAAGCAAAAATAGACATAGTTGATTTCCCACATTAACCCTCCTGAGAAAAGCACATGAAAATATAGCCATTTTCAACATGCATCAAATAGATTCAACTTGTAGAATCAACCAATATGAAAGAAAAATGATATGGACACACAAATTTATGTGGGGAAAACCCTTTTGGGTAGAAAACCCCACACTCCCAAATCAATCGATCCATTGTATTATTCATAAACAAACAGAGTTACAATACAATCTTAGGCTCTAAGCCTTTACAAATTTTACATCTTGTTCCATCTGGAAAATACAGACAACATAACCATTCATAATCCTCGCACTGTTACAATACTCTCACACAACATACAATGCATATCCTTCTCCTCACTCTCTTTACATTTTTCCTTTTCACCTCATGGCACCCTCATGACTACCCAACCTCTCGGCTAGTTTGAAAACAACAAAATGGCATTCACGTTCTTCTATTAATCATTCTAGGAAACCTTAACCATAACAAACAAACAACCACAAGAAAATTAACCCCCAAAGACATGCAACCAATCACTACTTTCCAGCTAATCATCAATTGGGTTCCAACGAGACATTCTACACAATTCACCAAGTCAACTATCATCATAATGGAGAGACCACCTTTAGAGCCCTACCGATGAAATAACATCCCACCAATGAAGCCTACAGTCAGTATGTCAGAGGTATCTAGAACCTCACAACCTATGACATGAGGTTCTAGAGTTTCAACTTCTCGCAACCTTGCAACATTGCCACAACCCATCGGTCTATTAGAGGGACACTCACAAAGGTTCCACCGATACCAAAATCTCCTACCGATGAACCACTCCATCATTCCACCGATGGTACAAGATTCAATGTCCCACTAAAGAAACAACTTCCCACTGATGAGGATCCAATGCTACATATCAAGCTATTGATGTGATAGCTCATAGACTCTCGTTGATGATGTCATCTCCCACCGACAAGTATTCACTACCATACAAGTCACTAGTCCATCAAACCATTAGGGGAGCTCAAGACAAACTCCCACTGACAACATGAAGTCCTACCAATGAGTGACCAAGGCAAGACATCGGGCTATCGCAAAGACTTCTTGGAGACTTCCACTGACATGACTAACTCTCGTCGATAGAAACAGAAAGCTAGAGGAAACTGTCAGCACCAAACCATGGAGGTCATTGGAGCATCGAGGAAACTAAGAACAAGGTCACATTGATATCAAGAAGTTAGGTTGATGAGAGATAGAAGCAAGACTTCAAGGAGTATATCAAGCCAATAATTTGAGGCACAAATCCCAACATGCCCTAGTCTACTAAGGTATTACTGTTATGTTCAAGAATTATATTATATTCTTCCCAAATGTCTTCAAAGAAGAAACAAAATACTAATTTTTACTCTAATAAAAAAATAGATTTATGATTCATGGAGTAATTCAACATTCAGTCATATCATTCTTATGACTATATCTACTTAACATCTTAAGCATTTTCCTTTTTAAAAATGTACTTAAAACAAAAGAAGGTATGTCACAAGTATGTGTATGTACATAGAAAAAGTCTGTGTGCGTACACATATATATTCCTACTAATGTTTATGTTTATGCATACATTCTAAAATAATTACAAAATTCAAATTGTAATCTTAAAATAGTATTCCCTTGAAATTTCTTATCAAAATAAATAATCTAAGCAAGTCTACGCTAACAGTTTCTCACATACTGTTATACTCTAACATTTTTGTTTCCATAGGAACATTCATTGTTTAAACAAAACGAGTATTGTTTCCTACTAAACAATCATAAAACAAGTTGTTTACATATGAAAATTCATTGTTTAAATAGAACGAGTATTGTTTCCTACTAAACAGTCATAAAACAAGTTGTTTATATGAACATTCATTCTTTAAAAAAAACATGTATTGTTTCCTACTAAATAGTTGTAAATCTAGTTGTTTACATATGAGCATTCATTGTTTACAAAAAACATGTATTGTTTCCTACTAAACAGTTGTAAATCTACATGTTTACATATGTGCATTCATTGTTTGAACATAATAGGTACAGTTTCCTACTAAATAGTTATTAAGCAAGTCGTTCACATATGTGCATTCATTGTTTGTATAGAATAAGTACTATTTCATACTAAATAGTTATAAAGTAAGTTGTTTACAAGAAAAATGGTTTATAGAGCAAGTTGTTTCTAGCTATGATGATAACTTTTCAACAAAATTTTTTTTTGCTAAAGAATAACTTTTGTTTACATCAATACTTTTCTATTTCAAACTAACAGAATATATTTAAAGACAATTAATGTCATTAACTCATTTTTTTGATCTTAAGTTGTTTACATGCTACATATTCAATTACAAGTAAATGTTCACCATTTAATACTAAACGGATTTTTCCATTATGAACATAAAATAAACAAATCAGATAGCATAGTTTCAACCTTAAGAACAAAATGTCTATTATCCAAATCTTGAACTCTTTCATCACTAAAATGACTATGAGCAACTTTAATATTATAAAGAAACAAAATTTGACATGCTTGTTGGAGAATTTCTTAAGCAAATATTTCAGTTAAGAAAACAAAGAGGTTTTAGGATCAAACAGTATTTTTTCCTACTCAAGCTGCAACAAATAAACCAAGGTTGTTCTAGATTTCGTCCCATTTGTATGGTCGGGTACTTCCTATCTTAACCTCAAGTTTCATTCGAAATTACCCTTATGGGTATTCTAGCTTATTCCTTAATGCATGCTACTCTTTACTTCATTCAAACTCATATCTAATACTAAATCAAATAAATTATAATATTGATCATTGATGCAGAGGAAGGATGAACCAACTCAAAATAGACCCAAGGGGTAGGGTGTAGCTTGCTTCAACTCCATGGTTGCTCCTAAATGCATCTTCAATACCATTAACAAGGAATTCCATAAAAAGGACTTGGTTCAACAATCTTGTGATAGTACACTTGCATTGGACAGCTTGACTAAGACTCTAATATTATGAATCAATTAAAAAAAATGGTGAAGACACAAACCTCCATTCACTAGGATTTGCAACCTTTGTTGCCCCACTAAGACAGATGATTCCATGAGCAAAGAAAGACCCATAAGACATGTTCAACACCTCAACTTAGACCTGAAGATATCTTTCCAAACACAAATAAGGTGGTTCCACCAAGCACATAAAGTCTAGACTCATGCATGGACCCAAACTCTCTTGGGCATCATCAATTTCCTTGGTTGTGTATCTTATCTTTTCGGACAGTCCTACAAAGACTTAAACCAAACCTTCAAAAAACTCAAACCTCTTGATTATAGGCTTGCACATAATTCTAAGACACTAATCAATGTTCTACACTTCCAAACTTTGAAGAACCATGCAATGGTTTTAGCTACAAGCACAAAGTAGATGATTTTTCACTGTTTTATGTGCTTTGTTGAAGCAGATTGGTGAATATTTCTCCCAAACGTGAGCATATTGGAAATTATAACCTTATAAATATTGAATAACATGCAAAGACAAAATTTTGGACAATTTTATAGCACTTTTGAGCAATGGAAACAAAAGCTATCACATTTTTAGTGCTCACAGTCTGCCATAGCTAGGGTTTAAACAACTTTTAGTAAAAATTCAATAACTTTAACAAAACTTAATTAAATTTGATGAAATGAAAAAAAAAATACAATATATTCATGGGGATATAAAATATTGATTTTAGATCATCCCATGGTTCGTACAACTCATACAAGAGGACAAAAATTATTGAAACTTAGAAAAATCATAAAAAACTTAACATGTTTTTAGAAAAATGGCTCTAACTTTCTTAAAACTCAATGAAAATTGATGCCAAAAAAAAAGTAGATTCATAGCTTGAAAAAATCCAATAGATTTCATACCATTACTATGTTGTACAGGTCGTACCAAACAATAGAAAATGACTAAAAATAATAGGAAACCCAGAAAAACAACTTCTTTTCTTCACCAAATTGAAAAATCGATTTCTCCACCTCTTTTTCAACTTGGAGGAGTCTTTTTCCTTTCATTAAAAATAATTCCAATCATTATAAAAAAATTTATTGAATACATGTAATAGTTACTTTTTTTTTGACACTTTCTAAAAGTTGCATGACATCTTTTAGCAACATTTGTAATTTTTACATTTTTTAATCAAAAACCCTCTAAACACTCCAAAATGAACCCATATGATTCAAAATGGTCATAAATGACCTTAGGAAACTTCAAAACACACAAAACAACCTAAAATACAAATTTTTGGAACATGACTCAAAATGCATCAAAAGATGCCCCTACATCATACTCCCCAAGGAAAAGGAATTTGAGTTCCATCTCAAATGATGGTCTAATTTTCTTTCTCTTCTTCCAATTGTGTTGCATGTGGAGTTTTTCTCCATTCTTTTCTTGATCTACTCTAGGTGCCTTGATCTTCACGCATTTGTATCGTGCTTGCTTTTTGAACCTCTTGATAATCTTATTCTCAACTGCAAGACTCCAAAATTATATTTCTTTGTCATATTCCTCATTACTCACACTACAATTTGCATTATACTCTTGAAAATATGCATATACCTCTTCATTATCACCTCCATACTCCTCAATATTCATCATAACAAACGAATATAAAACCACATCATCATTATAGGTAAACAAACTTACCTTTTCCCTCACTGTTGCAAACATTTCTTCACCATCAGCTACGACCTTCATCTTCTTGTCATTTGTTGTCCCAATTATATTCATATCTCCATCTATACTATCCATACACAAACTTTCAATAGCTTCATATAAATATGTATCATTATTTTCTTTCCATCCATCTACTTGCAACTCCTCATCCATCCCATCAACAAACAAGTCCCTATCAACTTCCTCAAGCAAATCATGTTCCTCATCAACAAACAAATCTGCAACATCTTCATGGAAATTGAACCATTCCACATACCTACTTTCCTCTTGTTATATATCCTCTATTGCATTATTCCATTCAAACAAATTTGATTCATAATGTTCACACTTTACCTCATTTTCTTTTGCTGTTCCAACTTCTTTTCCATCATTTTTTGCTGCACTATTCATGTTTTCACGTTCTTCTTTCCAATCTCCTTCCAACAACTTTTCTATTTTCTCTATCTCCTCTCTCCATAGGAGACCATTCTCCTCTTCGATCACTTGCTTGTCAAATCAAGGACCTTCTATCTTTTACATTTCTGATTCTTCATCTACTGTAATTTTCCTCTCTTCATACTTATCTGCAAGTTTGTTTCCTTCTTCCTATATCTCCTTATCCTCCAAAGGATAAGTTGTCACTGCTACTACATCAATTTCATCTTCTCCACATCGTTGTCCCGCACATTCCATGTCTTTCCATGGATCATTCTCTACTACAAATTTATGTTTTTCCTCTTCAAAAATGCATGCTACTATTGTATCACCTTCACCTTCCAATATAACTATCCTTTGCTTCCTTCTTTTTGTAATAATCACCTTTTTTTCTCATTGGCCAATGCCAAACATTTTCTTGATAGGATTTCTCAAGAGACTATTGCACTATAAGCTTAATGTGTCTTTCAAACTCTTCCATATCTCTTTCAAACTTTGATCTTATCTTATTGACTGTAAACTTCTCCTTATGAGTTTTTTGTTGCATCTTCTTGTTATCTCTCCTCTTTTCTTGATCCATGCTTCTTGTGATACCTCACCTAGGTTTCCTTTCATTTTCCTCACTACCTAGTCTTTTGGAATCCAGGTTCTTCACTTCAACCTGTCAAAAGCAACACACAATTTCCAAAAATTATCTTGCCTACATCTTTGGGCTCTGATACCAATTTGATGCAAATGAAGGATGAACCAACTCAAAATAGACCCAAGGGGTAGGGTGTAGCTTGCTTCAACTCCATGGTTGCTCCTAAATGCATCTTCAGTACCATTAACAGGGGATTCCATAAAAAGGACTTGGTTCAACAATCTTGTGACAATACACTTTCATTAGATAGCTTAACTAAGACTAGATTATGAATCAATTCAAAAAAAATGGTGAAGACACAAACCTCCATTCACTAGGATTTGCAACTTTTGTTGCCCCACTAAGATGGATGATTCCATGAGTGAAGAAGGAACCATTAGACATATTAAATCCCTCAACTCAAACTTGGAAATCATTTTCCCAACAATACAAAGGTGGTTCCACCAAGCACATAAAGTCTAGACTCATGCATGGACCCAAACTCACTTGGCATCATCAATTTCCTTGGTCGTGCATTCTGTCTTTTGGGATAGTCCTACAAAGACTTAAAAAAAAACTTCAAAACACTCAAGCCTTTTGATTCTAGGCTTGCACATACTTCTAAGACACAATGTTCTCCACTTCCAAACTTTGAAGAACCATGCAAGGTTTTTAGCTACAAGCAAAAAGTAGATGATTTTTCACTTTTTTTGTGCTTTCTTGAAGTAGACTGGTAAAGATTTCTCCAAAACGTGAGAATGTTGGTACTTCTAACATTTTAAATCCTGAAGAACATGCAAATACATAATTTTTGACAAGTTTATGGCACTTTTGAGTGGTGGAAACAAAAGTTATCACATTTTTAGTGCTCATAGTTTGCCCTAGCTAGGATTTAAACAACTTTTAGTAAAAATTCAATAACTTTAAAAAAAATTAATAAAATTTGATGAAACCAAAAAAAATGTAGTATTTTCTCGGGGATATCAATATACAATTGATTTCAGATCATTCCATGGTTCGTACAGCTTGTACAAGAGGATAGAAGTTGCTACAACTCAGAAAAGCCACAAAAAACTTAACCTGCTTTCATAAAAATGGCTCTAACTTTCTTAAAACTCAATGAAAATAGATGCCACAAAAACCAAAATAAATTATATTCATATCTTGACAAACTCCAATAGATTTCAGACCATTACATGGGTCATACAGACCACACCAAACAACAGAAAATGACTGAAAATAATAGGAAACCTAAAAAATCTTCTTTTCTTCACCAAATTGAAAAATCAGTTGATCCACCACTTTTTCGACTTGGAGGATTATTTCTCCTTTCATTACAACTAATTCCAATAATTAGAAAAACATTTTCTTGAATGCATGTAATAGTTACTTGTTTTTTTTACACTTTCTAAAAGTTGCATGACATCGTTTAGCAACATTTGGCAATTTTTTATATTTTTTAATCAAAAATCCTTAAACACTCAAAAATGAACCCATATGATTCAAAATGGTCATAAATGACCTTAGGAAACTTCAAAACACACAAAACAACCTAAAATTCAAAGTTTTGCAACATGACTCAATATGCATCAAAAGATGCCCCTACATCAATCGTGAGGATCGATCCTTACAAGTTTACAAAGAAACCCTTCTCTAACATCCCATCAATTATTCAAATTGAGGCTTCTTCTTTATACACATATTTTTACTATAGTCCTACATAAAAGAATAATTTTCCCCTTTAGCATTATTCGCTAGGCCAATAATGGAAGGTTTTTTGCTTTTAAAGATAACATTGTCGACACATATCGAGGGTAACACAGAGGATTGTTTCCTCTTTTCATAGGTTTGGTAGGAAAACCTTTACAAAATTGACACCAAATGGTACAAATTAAATCAGAATATGGTTTTCTGATAGCCAAGCTATGGCTTACTCTATTGAGCAAACATTCTTAACAATAATTTTTTAGGATTTGATGCCTCATACTATCACAGAAGGCTAGCCAAATGGCTCCATTCAAGATACTAACAAGAGAAATTTGTAGGCCATGCAATTCCCCAAAGGGTGTTCACCAAATCTATACCTTTGGCTTAGGATGAAACACACAAAAAGAAACATTGTAGTCCACTATACTATCAGTTCTACCATCAAATGCAATGATAAACATTAGCTAAAAAATTGATAAGATATGATAGTGATATCGATACTAATCCAAGAATCAAATTACCTTAATGGTCAAGACTTGATTAAAGCTTTCCTCATATTTTTCCTACAACTTCAATCTATTTTCTGCCTTTTTAGGTGCTTGTCGATTTTCTTCCAAATCAATCCCCTACTTTTTACCCACCACCTTCATTCAAAATGGTAACCTATCGCTTCTTGCATGCAGTTGGGTGCTAACATTCTAGCTTTTCTGCCATCACTGCTCTCTAATTTTGAGTAATTCCTTTATTATTTGGCAGGCCACGACCATCATGGGTCTTCCTTGTAATTGATTTTTCCATAGTCTGACTCTTAATGCATCAGTTATCAACTTGATTTCAATTCAAATTCAAATATGTATAAGTATGTATATGTGTGTATATATACATGTGTGTGTTTGTGTGTGTGTAATATATATATACTTATATATTTGTATCTCTATGCATTTAAATGATTTCATTCACATCTTACCATGCATTCAAATAATGTATATATATATATATATATATATATATATATATATATATATATGTATTTATATATATATATATATATGTATAGATATATATATGTATAGATATATATATATATAAATATATATATATATATAAATATATATATATATATATAAATATATGTTTTTTTTAAATAAAATATTCATATACAAGTTTTTTTTTAGTTCCTTCAAATCACAGTGTTTTAATAAACAATTAAATCTACTAACCATTCATTTACAAGCATTGAAATAGTTCAAATCGGGAAAAAATTGCTTTTTTATATATGCAAATCAATCAAATTCCAATTATCATGCCATTGTGGTGTGTGCACCCAAATCCCAATTGGCTTACCATTCAATCTAGCTAAACAATCCTACTTCAACCAAGTTCTCATCCTTCAACCTATCACCCTACAACTACACACACTTGCAATTGAAAATTTACCAGTAACGTTCAATTCTTGGTAACATATGAAATAAATTTTCAAAATTTTGCAAGGTCAACATCAATCAACTTCTTTCATTCAATTTTTTCAAATATTCCAGAATCTCCATTTAATATTTAATTGAATTTCTTCAATAATTCAATTTTCCATATTATGATAAATATTTAATAAAATTGAGTTATGAAAAACATTCATCGTGGATAAGGATCATTGTTATATGGAAGTTGTAGAATGCAGAACCTCATGTCTTCCTATATTTCCTTATGAGTTTGCACCTGAATATGTACAAGGATATGTGGATATCCTGCTAAAGAAGCCAAAAGATACAATTGCTAAGAGATTTGACACATATGATGAGATAATAGATAAGTTTTATAAGAAGCATGTAGAGGAGAACTTTTAAAAACACAAGGATGAGCTTCACAGGAAATGGGGTCTTCCTCCCAATTCTACATTTGATGCCCCTAGGGAGAGTTATAAAACTAAATTTGTTTCTCCACAAGCTAGAAAAGAACCAAGAAGGTCTAGTAGATCTGCTTCTATTTTTGCTTCTACTTTGTAGCCCTCCATATCTACATAGTCAACTAATGCAAGGAGAAGAGTTGCATTATAAAATCCACCACAGAAGAAGGGCTCAAAAGTTGTGCATACTAGGCCTAAGAAAAAGGAAAAAAGGAAGAAGATAGATGAGGAAAAACCTAAAGAGGAGGAATAATTTGAGGAAAATGGAACCTCTAAGTAGAAAAAGTAAGGGAAGAAGATAGAAGAGGCGAAAATAGAGAAAAATCCTCCAGCCTCATATGACCCCCTCAAGATTGAAGCCATTTTAAATGGAATTTCTTACCATAGTCTATTGGATGAAACCATAGTGTTCCATACAAAAGTCCCTCTAAAATATTAGAAGACCATTGAAAGGGCTATCATTATATATATGCTCAAGAATAACATTTCTTTTAGTGACATCATTTATAAGGCTCGAGAAAGCCTTAAACAATATTTGAGATAAAGAAAAGAAAATGCAATCAAAGTTGACGAGGAGCTTAGATAGCAAGAAGTTAATAAGGATGGGTCCTTTGTCTCCCAAGTAGATATAGAGAAGATAGTCTGAAAGTAGGCTAAGGAGATTCACACAAAGAAAATGATAGATCTTCTAATGAGTATGGATGATGATGTGAAAAGGAAGATTTAGAATGAAGGGTGATCCCACAATAGTGGTTTACAATTTTTGGCCAATCTGGACACTGAAATAATTTTTTTTAACTAAATCTTCACTTTCGGGCACCTATAGCAGCTAAACCGTGAGGAATTTGAAGATGATGCAAACTAGAGTTTTGTGACATTTTTTCTATAGATTCTAAATATATTTTTTTCAAAATTTTTGGAATCAGATTGCACTTCTTTTTCCATCTCCCTCAAAAACTAGTTTTTTTTTCTTCAGGAAACAACATTTTTAAAACATGACGCTCACCGTATAACGCATAACTTTTTTTCCATGAAGGATAAAATTCTAATTCTTTCAAATTTAGATTTTTAACTTTGACATCTAGTGTTTCCACTTGGTTAGATAGTTTTTCATTGAATATTTTTTCTTTAATCAAGTTTCTAATTCAAACCAATTATAATTTAGATATAGCGTGACTATATAACACGTAACTTTTTTTTGTATGTATTGAAATTCAATTTATTTTTTATTTTTTGGATCAAGGACTTCAATAAATAATGCACTAATATTTTTTTATTTTTTTTAATATCCTGCTATTTTTTCACATGTGCAAAACAAAAAGCTTGATTTTCGGTGAAAAACCTACATTCACAAGAAATAAAAAATAAATATAATAATAAAATTAAATTTATTTAAAATTATACTTTTTGGGAAGCTTATAATAAGGAATACATACTTACAAAAAATAAATTTTAAATGAATTCATTTGATCCCCCAAAAGGTAAATCAAAAGTGGTTTTTTATCAGCATTTTGATAGGTGTAGAGGAGACTCTGTTATACATATGGTTTAAAACTAGCATGGTTCTATCCACGGGGGTTTTATTTAAGGAAGTTTGATCAAACCCTCTTCAATTGGAATTCTTTAAATGGAACCTTTTAAGGCTTAAATCATTATATTTTCTAAAAATATGTGATTTCAACAAAAATCAGTTCCTCCCAGAAATTGTAAACCAACTTTGTGGGATCACCCTAAAACAAAATAAATTACAAAGAATATCATTGAAAAAATAAAAATTTATGTTGATATGAATGTATAGGATCC
>VDFB02000013.1:17944207-18422439 GCA_007258455.2 Sequoia sempervirens | reverse complement strand
GAGAGAGAGTGGGAGAGAGACCTTAGAGGGAGATGGAGAGTGTAAGAGAGAGAGAGAGAGTGAGATAGACATGAGAGAAGATAGAGAGCGAGTGAGAGAGACCTGAGAGAGAGAAGAGAGGAAGAGAGAAAGGAGGGAGTGGGAGAGACCTAAGAGAGACCTAAGAGGGAGAGAGGGAGTGGAAGAGACCTAAGAGAGAGAGACTTCAAAGGGAGGGGGAGAGAGAGAGGGAGAGAGGGAGATGGAGAGGGAGTGGGAGTGTGAGGGGCCTAAGAGCAAGAGAGAGAGAGAGAGAGAGAGAGAGAGAGAGAGAGAGAGAGAGAGAGAGAGAGAGAGAGAGAGAGAGAGAGAGAGAGAGAGAGAGGGAGAAAGAGACCTAAGATGGAGATGGAGAGAGAGAGAGACCTAAAAGGGAGAGGGAGAGGGAGAGAGGGATAGAGGGAGAGGGAGAGGGAGAGTGAGAGGTAGATGGAGAGGGAGTGGTAGGGACTAGAGAGAGAGACCTGAGAGGAAAATGGAGAGTGAGAGAGAGATACTTGAGAGGGAGAGAGAGAATTTAGAGGGATGGAGAGGGAGAGAGACTTGAGAGGAAGAGAGGGAGGGAGAGAAGGAGAGAGAGAGAGAGTGGGAGAGAGAGATATTTGAGAGGGAGAGAGTGTGAGTGTGAGTGAGACATTGAGAGAGAGAGAGGGAGGAGAGACTTGAGAGAGAGACCTAAGAGGGAGAGAGGGGAGGGGAAAGACTTGAGAGGAGAGAGCTAAGAGGATATAGACCCTAAGAGGAAGAGGTATAGACTCAAAGGGGAGAGAGAGAGAGAGAGAGAGAGAGAGAGAGAGAGAGAGAGAGAGAGAGTGGGGGATAAAGAGAGAGAGGGACCTAAGAGAGAGAGGGAGTGAGAGAGAGAGAAGGATGGAGAGAGAGGTAGAGAGACATGTCTAGATTTCAAAGAGAGAGTGAGAAAGATCAGTATAAAAAGGAATAAAGAGAGAAGAAAGGAGGGAGGGATAGGTCTAGAGCTTAAGGGAGGACATAGTGATATATAAAGAGGTAGAGAAAGGGATAGAGAGATATGATGATTTATGAAGATTTTTTCATCTCCTTGCTACAAAAAGTATAAATATTTCATTATTCATTAATTTTTGTAATGTTTCAAGTATTTTGAGATGAGTGTTACAAAAAAATAATGAAAAAAAGACTTTGCATGTGAAATTAGTGAGCATTTAATGTTTCAAAAATGAATATGAAGTTTAAATGATTATAATTATTTTTTGGTATATAATATAGAAAAAACACCTATTCCATTGCGTAGATATCTTAATCACCTTTCCAACGCCTATAAAAAGTTGAAATTTTGATAAGAAACTCAAAAGTTATGCCCATTTTACTAAAGAGGGTTTTTTAGGTCTTCAAAACGGATATCCGTCTTATTTTTCAAAAAAATGGGTTCCCGCTTTCCAATAAAGATATCCGTTTTGAAATGGATAATCGTTTTGGTTTGGTATTACCAAACCAAAATTGATATTGTACCCAATCCTGCAAAAAGTCAAAGGCCTTTTTTTCCATTGGCACTTTTTGGACCCCCATGATCTTGCTCATACCCCTACACAGTCTTGGAAATTTTAGAGCACTGAACAATGCTTTGACTACATTATTTGTAGTATTCTAGAATGATATGCATGAAAGAGAAAGGGTTCCCAAAAGCCTAGTGAAGAAATATGCAAATGACATAACTTTTCTTGTCAGCACAGATGAATGCATCATAGACGCAGTTGAACCCATAACTCTTTGGATAGAACCTCTAGGGTATGAGGTTGATGAACAAATGGCCGATGTTCATTAAAATGTTGTTAAATAGTCCAAGGGATCCCTCTATGCCCTGACATGGAACATATGAAGAAAAGGTTGGTGAAGTGCATTTGGAAACTTCTACATCCCATAGAGAAAAAAACAACAAGAAAGATTGTTGAGGAATTATTCCAAGGGAATTCATTCTCTAAGGATGATATTGATCAATTAAAGGAAGCTCTTGATGAGAGGAAGTATAGATTAGTTGAAATTTCCTTTGGACCTAGGAAATCAGGAAAAAATTGTTTTGCTATTGCACCTACTTCCAGTGTTGCTGCAATAGAGAAGGGAAGGAAGAAAGAGCACAATACTCCTACATTAGTCAATGTAACTGTCTCCACTAGCTAGTACTTGTGCTTCCAAAAGAAAGAACACACCCCTTGATGCACCATTTGTTACTCCTAGAAGAATAAGAGTAAAGAAAAAGGAAAATAGGAAAAGAAACCTAAGTGATGTTGTACAAGAAGAAATAGATCTTGGCTTGCAAGAAGAGCAACAATTGAATTGGAATAAAAGGAGCAGTACTAGCAATGAAGAAGAAAAAACCAGATTCAATATCTCAACAGATGAAGAGATAGAGGAAGAAGAAAATTCTTTCAAAATTCATGTACATAAGAAGAAGAATGAAGAAGATACATCAGATCCTAAGGAGGAAATGCCTAGATCTCCTCCGGTAAGTGATCAACCATCTCTAAATCTAGGAGCCTTAGTGAATAATATGATAGACTCTGAAGATCTTTTGTTGACTGCTAAGTTGTTTGATGAATTCAATAATGAAGACAATGAAATTGTTATTAATGCTTTCATTCAGTATATAGTTATTTGCAATGTGAATATGGAGACTATAAGGAAGAAGATAACTGAAAATGTTTGGAAAGACCTAGTATGAAGATGGAATGAATCTATAACTACAGATGACAAGATGAGAGCTGATTCTTTGAACTCTTATGGTTCCTCCTTATCTAAGAAAGAGGTTGCTAATCTATTAAGAGAATGTTCTACATTGTTTAGAGTTAAACAAAGAGTCAATATGCTTATGACTAAGAAGAGAGATATCATAGAAAGAGTAAGACAAAAAAATATAGACACAATCAGAAATTTGGCAAGAAATTATGGGACAAGAACTAGTTCTTCATCCCATATAGCTTAGGCACAAGAGCATGCTAATATCACAGAGGTAATGGATCATTGAATTCTAGAGAGTGTTGGTGAAATAAATGGTGGTTTAGAGATATGTGTCCCTTTGAATGATATAGAGGAGACAACCAACAAATAGACTAAAGATCAACATAAAGATGATACCAGTAATGAACGAGAAGAACATCATGAGTCAACTGGAAACAATGGTGAGAAAGATAAAGATGAAGATGAAGGAAGCAAGGATAAAAGGAACAATGATGATAAGGATGATGAGGATAAGAAAGAAAAAGAAAGCAAATATAAATCTTCTGTAAAATCCTCCAAAGAAGAAAAAGAAGAAGAAAAGAAGAGGAATACAAGTAAGCCACTCAGGCTAAAAGAAGTGAAGAAGCTATCAAAGCCAACTAGAGAATCATCCAAAAGTACTCTCAAAGTTCATATGACAAGGAAAACAAGACTTTAGCCTATGCTACCACCTTAATTAATTAAGCTGTCATCACATCCAAGCTATGTAGATTTGGCTAAAATTGCACCAAGTGAGAAAGTAAAGATTTGTGGTACTTTTATCAACTTTGTTACACAAGAAACTATTGAAACTTATCAAAAAGGAAATGAATTGATAAATGAAGCTATTAGAGCTTTACAGGAGACAACCCTCAGTGTCACCACTGATGATTCCCTAGCACCAATTGAGAACCTAAAGTGTGTAGTTGATTCTATCAAGGAATATACCTCTAACCTTAAGGTATAGACTGTGAAAGAGGTGGAGTCAAGTATTCTAGAGAAAAGGTTATTGATTCTACAAGATAAGTGTTTAATTGTGCATGAAAAAGTATTGCAAAGTTTGAAAGAGGTAAGGGACTATGATGAGGAAGCTCAACTACTATTTGTATAATGCATGTAGTGGTCTGATGCCACTTGAGGCATTAGGATTTAATGGACTCAATAGAGTCTCAACTTGTTGCTGCCTTTGGAGACTACAAGATTGCATATGATAGAAAGTACATTGGTTGAACTTCTATTGCAGACCTTCAAAATAATTTTTTCAGTCTACAAAGGAAAAAAGAAGATGCAATAAGGTGATTTGGATAACTTGGAGATTTGGTAATGTCTAGACACATTCCCATATCAAGTGCCTTGGTAGATGTAGAAAAACTGGAGAAGATGAACATCACTCCACTCCAGAAGAAGGAGAAGAATGTTTAGTGGAACTGGAATCATTGCATAAATCTCTTACCAAAGAAAAAGGGATTTGGGATGATGGTAAACCTTCCTGGGAAGCAATTCTAAAGGAATTACAAGGTGCCCCAAGCTCTTGATTACTTCTATTTTCCTTACCCTTTGTCCTTGATGTCAAAGGGGGAGAAGGTACTATGTGAAGAAGGTTCAGTGTAAATAAAGGTTTTGGTTTTTTTTTTTAAATAGTTTTTATGGTTTTTGTGTTCTTGTATATTTGAAAGGGGGAGTTGAATAAATTTTGATGTCGCACAATTTTGATTTTGAAGATCCATTTTTGGCACATGTTTCCATCAATGACAAAGGGGGAGATTGTTGGAAGAATGAAGGAGACCTTTGGTTTGTTGTCTTTGTTGTCATTGATGCCAACATTGTTTGGTGACTGATTATCTACCCATTCGGTAAAACTATGTCTGAGCTACATTGATATGGTAATTTGGTCCATAATCACTCTAAAGTGAATATTAACTCATCTAATTTTGATATGTTTCTCAAGAGTCTTAGATGTAGTTGTGGTCAAGGATTCAAGAATTTTGGTTGAATAAGTTGAAAATTGTAAATGTTAGAAGTTTGGTTTACAATTTTTGGTATAATTTTCTTCTCGTCGACTTGTTCATCAGTGTACACTTCATGAAGGTTTAAAGTGTTACTTTTTAGGTCTAGGCTGACCTAAATTATGTCTTGCATTTTTTTTTCAGTTCCAAAGAATTTTTTGTTTTGAAGCTGACAAGATATTTTGAGTGGAGTATGCTTACATATAATTAAGCTGACCTAATTGATGTATGAAGATGTAACCATGTATATATGGAATATCCATGTGTGGTTCAAACACATAGATAGTTTGATAGTGTGAAACATGCAACAATGTGATGTTGTGTGAAGTTGCTAATAAGTGTTGATAACTTCCATATACCTACAAACCAGTGTAGGGTTTTTTATTTTTCCAGAGCTTAATTGGAACTGTACATAGCACACAAAAGGTGCATTCCATCAATTCATATTTTGGCAGTGAGCCACACTCTTTTGTAATCATTTTTAGGCTACGATATTTTCAAGGACAGTTTGTCTTGGTAGTGTGCCCTGTAATATCTTATGACTAGTTATAATATATTGTGAGCTAATCCTCACCGTGATTTTTCCAACTTTGGGTTTTCCACACAAAAATCTCGGTGTTCATGTGTCTTGTGAAGTTATGCTTTCTTTCATGTTCTTGTTTACAGTTGTGTTGGCTAACAGATTGGGAACCTTGAGAAATCACAATCCAATGCCTGAAAGGTGCCCAAATTAACCAAATAGCTCTGAATATCAACCTTTAGACAAAGATAAATATTCTCTAAATTTTATCGAGTTGCAACTCCCTCACATAATTTTCAATGAATTAAACTATTAAAGCTAAATACTATGTATGCTTTTAACCAGAAAATAGGAAAGGTATACCCAATGTCAGAAAAATTCCCTAATATCAAGTGTGAGATCCAATGAATAAGCTTTATCAGCTCAGAGACTAATTAATTATCAAAAATAAAATATATGCCCAATACTATTGAGAAATGAAATCAATTATGAAGAACTGCATTACTTACACAAAGATAGATATGCATTAAGATATTCTCAAATGAAAATATTTAAGAACTCAAATTAACTTCACAACTAAAATGCACACAGACAAAACAATAATTTCATTAAGAACCAGTATTGAGTAGTCTTCAAAAATGTCTAGAGCGAGAACATATGAAAATAGATACATTAAATAGGTAGATGAACAACTGCCTCTTCATGTCCCTAGCTGATCAAATGAAAAGATACATAAAAGAAAGAAAGAGAAGCTAGGCTATCACAATGGTGTCGCTTCATTTCCAACTTCTAGGGTTTCCAAAGGTTACTTTCACCAAGCTTGGAAAGCTATGAGGATGTGCATTAGGTCTTTATGCTGGGGAATAATTACATTTGTCATCCTCACCTTCCACATTAGATGTTTGTCCTTAGCTTTCTCCATGTGACCTTAAAAAACATTCATTAGGTCAATTGCCTGAGATGAGACTAGGTGTAGTTCACTAAGTTTTTGCAAGTTCTCAGCATTAAGTGAGGGAAAATCAAGTGTCTTCTTGACCATTTTTTGGAAACTATCTATTAGGCCTTTGGTGTCCATGTCATTCCTCATTTCACCTTTATCTTGGAGTAAACCAAGACCCACCAAGGTACTCAATGCTTCTTTTGAAATTTTAGTGCATTCATTAATGCTTTCCTTAAGCTTCTACAAACTTTGTTTGGCAATTTGTAACTTCCACTCTACCCCTTTAATCCATGATAGATAACAAGTGTCTGAAGAATTAGGTATAACCTGGTCTACAACCAACTTTTCCATGTTTGAGCTTAACATTAACTTCAATTGAATTTGGTAATTATTCCATAGCCTCTCCTCCTTTTCAATCATAGTGATCTCTATCCCTAAGGTGGTATTCAAATAATTCATCTCTTAGAAGCATCTCATAGATTCATTAATGACAAGGCTTCCTTTCTTAATCAAAGATTCATTCCAATCATCTATAGCCATCCTTAGGTTTTGAATTTTTTTAATTTTAGTCAAGGCCTCTTTTCCAACTATAGTGAGTGATTCTACAAAAGAATCAACTTGAGAGAGTGGCTAAGGAACAATCTCAAAAATAGACTTTAGACATTCGGTCAAGTTTCAAACTTGGGCTTTCAACTCATTTTTACTTTCTTTATCTTCTTCGATCTCTCAACTATTCTAGCTGTAGATACCTAAAAAATTGAACATCTCCATCCCTAGTAGGAGGACCGGTCCACTTTGTTCACTTCAAAGTCATGTATAGCTACCCAAGAAACATCCCTTTGCACTGATGGGTGCACAATTTCTATCTGGAGCCTCCCTAATTCGGTATCATCTATCAACCTAGTAGTACTCTTTAACTTCTTATGTTTTGGGGTTGAAGCTCTCTGCAATAGCTGGCCCACCATATCCTGTTTAGGCAAGCTAGGTTTTATAGATTTTCTTTTCCATGGCAATGAATCCTCCAACCAAGTTGGAGTTACTAAAACCTTGGTTTCCTTGAAACATGGAGACTCGAATAATGTCCTAGTGACTGGAAGAGTGTCCTCTATAGGTGAAATTTTTTGTGACCTCTGAGATGTTCCTACCTCTCTAATAGGTGATTCATCTTGGGAGGGAGAGGAATTTATATTTATGGTTTCTAAAGCCTCCTCTTCTTCTTCTCCTTCATTTTCCTTTTCCAGAGTAGACAGGCTGAAGATATCTTCTCCACAGGTATGTAATACACATTCTTATCTAGAGGATCCTCATCACCACCTCCTTGGGCTCCAGATGGTAAGGACTGAGAAAAATTGCTATGTGATTGCCTGCTAGCAAAGGCTTTAGAAGTTCCTTCAGTGGGTAATGCATCTTTAGACCTAGTGTGAGGATGAGACTATTCAATTTTCTTCTTAGTTACCCATTCTCATGTTCTAGTCAAAACATCAATAGTTTTTACTTCAATAGTCTCCTTTTCTTTAAAGTTCCAATCAATAGTAGGAATAGGCCAGTTCTCTATCAATTTAGTATACAATGGGTCTACCATGTTAGACCCATCTTCCACAATTCCCTACAAATCCCACTTCAAATCATAAATGATTATTTGTTCCACTTTCAATCTCATCTAGCTCCTCCTTCTAACCTCATATTCATCAAAACAATTAGCCCAATAATCTTCAAGGCTAGATTGATGGTAAAAATTAGGGCTCAATTATATGTTATTCTTAATGTAATCCTTTAAATCAAAGGGGAATTGATCATCATACAAAGGAATGTTGTACCTAGATAGTTCCTTCTCAATATTCAGGGCATCTAACGTTGATTAACATCTATATGCACCAAAACCAAAAGGGAACAGATTGTCAATATTTTCCTGCCTTGAAATAATATTTTAACATCATCCAATTGCCTGCTTACCTTGATAATCACCCACTTATCTTGAGGATATTTAGGAAATTTTATAGGAAATCTAGCATATCTACCAACCCTAATGTATGACAATATTTGGAATTGAATAAAATGGCTACCATAGAGGTTGACAAACTGCACGACTTCAGGTGATAGTCACATTGCAGAATGTCCTTGTATCTCTCTAACCATTCTCATGGAGAAAGTGTCATTCACTCTTCTAAAATGCAGAAAGCTTTTGTGAAGTTGAAGTTTATCAAAATAATCATAAATTGGCACTTTCCCTGGAGGCAGATCACTTGGTCTTAATCTAGGCCAAGGTCTAGTGCTAGCAAGGGGATATATCAAATATGAGGACCTATAGAAAAATATGTTAAGGGTGAATAATTTCATTAAATCATGTTGGTGGTCACTAATAATTTCTACCCAATCTAGGAATTTTTCTCCACTCAAGATAACCTAGATGAAGAAATACATCCACTCTTTAAATTCACAAACATTTTCATTTCCCCTTACCTTATGTAACAACACCACAGTGTTGACCACTTCTTCTACAAAATGATTTTTGTGTAGGTTACAGGGCAATTGGGACTTACCCTTTTTTGTTTTTTCCAACCAATTCTTTTCTATCGCATTCTTGTAAACCCCTTTCTTTACAATAAATACAATTTGGGAATTTGTCATTTTCATCAATGAATACTCATCTCTTTCTGGAAGAATTAAGCAAGACACAAAGGTGGAACTTTGAACCTTCAAAACAAGTCTATTATCTTCTGTTCTAACCTCCCATGTTTGTGAATTATAATGCCTTATGCATTCTTGAATGAGTTCAAGGCATTGCAGGCCTATGGGAAATGTAGCGGCTTCAACTAGCCTGCTATCTATCACTCATTCTATGATAGGAAGAGGATTGGGTTTATTGAATTTACTCCACAATTCATCCAAACTAACAGGTCCTAGACGAGTATCACCAATTTCTAGTCCCTCATATGTTAACCTAGATACATATTCACAACCTGCATATTTAACCCTCGCCATGGATAAGAAATAATAGCTTATGACAATAGATGTTTTCTATAATGTAGGCATAAATAATCCATAAAACAAACTGAAACAAGTGAAATCTGAAAATACCTTAATGACGGATCCTACAGCTTTAACTTCATGTCTCCAACTTGTCCTTAGAGAATTTTTTTACAATGGGAATGTTTTTTCAGCACTTTAACTTCTCAAAACTTGACTTCACAAAAAAAACATGGAAGTAGATGAACATTTAATGCCTTAACTCACCTCATAACATGTGGTAGTTGTCGTGTCACCACTTCCAACATATCTGTCTTTCAAAAATTTGAAAACAAACATCCATAAGCGACAAAGTGGGGAGTTCAACGAACTTCAAAAATATGTTCTTAAGTTTGAACATCATGGTGAAACATTGTCTGGGATAAATAATCATCACACAAGTAGCAAAAGAAAGTTCAACAAAGCACATAAAACACGGCCCAGGTTCAAATGATAACATAAAATACTGCTTGCATAAGACTATGAGCCGTTTATAGATTGGTGAATGACTTAAATGAAGCATGACAAAAATATGGTGGTAATAGTGGCTTTGACTTGGGATGAAGATTGACTAGGATGAAGCAATGAACCTAGTCCCAAATAGTATGATCAATGCCTTATCCATTGGGAAATACGGTTGGCTAAAGTTAAACTCACACTCTCTCTCTAGCAACAAGAAAATAAACCAAAACAAAACTGAAAACCCTAAATTAACTATGTATAGAAAGGGGGCTGCAAGGCCATCACAACTGGTAGAGCTTTAGATCTTTCCCATTATAAGGAATGGGCAAGGGGGTTCCATCAGGATATGCAAGATGAAAAGTATTAGGCTTGTGCTCCTAAATTTTTTTAAAAGGACCAGTCTAGAGTGAATCGAACTTCTTGTGAGCGCCTTTAGGTTCTTTACGCTTATCCCAAAGTAAAACTGAATCTCCAATCATAAAATTTCTTGGTCTAGCTTTCCTATCAAAAGTATTTTTAACCTTTTCCTAGTGTATGGTTATCTTATCAACCATCTTCTCGTTGTTCCTATATCTTGCTCAAATATACAATCCTCCTCTCCAAGGCATTGTTGAATTCAGTTTCCTCAATAACAATTTGTAATTTATGAATTGAAAACTCTAGTGAAAGAGGAAGTGCACTTTCCACTCCATATACTAGTTCAAAAGGGGTCATCCCAATAGCCCTTTTTAGAGTTGTTCGGTCTACCAATAGGGATTCATACAACCTTTTGTGCTAGCCCTTTTGGTTCTCATTGACTAGCTTCTTGATAATACTTATCAAATTTTTGTTGCTAGATTTTGCTTGACCATTCCCCTAAGGGTAATAGTCAAATGAATGGGGAAAGGAGATTCCATAATTGTAGTAGAAAATTGAAATATCGCTAGAGGAGAAACTAGTAGCATTGTCAATAACTAGCTCTTATGGGACTCCAAACATGACTAAAATATTTTCTTTAATAAAATCAAAGACTACTTCATAAGTGGTTCTCTTGACCAAAATAACTTCCACCCATTTAGTGAAGTAATCAATGGATTCTATGATGTGGGTATGACCTCCACTAGATTATGGGATGATTGGGCCAATAAAATCAAGCCCCCACTATTGAAATGGTCCATCGATAACAACATGATTGAGTGGTAGAGCTGTTAATTGAGGTCTTCCTGCAAACAACTTGCATTTTTCACATTTAGCCACCCAGTGATAGGCATCTTTGAAAATTCTAGGCCATTAGTATCCATGCCTTATAATTTTTAAGGTGGTCACAGTGGAAGAGAAGTGACCTCCACAAGCCTCATTGTGGAAAATATTTAGTAACCGTTCTTGTTGAGCTTTATCCACACACTTTAAGAAAGTTCCATCTATGCCACATTTATACAAGGTATCACTCCAAATAACATACTTAGCTGCTTTTAGTTTTAAATTCCTTTTATGCTTACCTGAGAGGTGCTTTAGGCATTTTCCATATGTGAGGAAGTAGACAATATCAGAAAACCATTCCTATTGTAGACTGATAGTCAAAACCAATGGTAAATCCTCATCTTGATCTTCTTCCTTGGAATTTTTTTCCATTAATTTACAGAGTCCTCTTCCTCTAACTAATTTTGTAGGCTTCAAGTATAAGTTATATTCTTGCACCTTTTCTATCAAGATACCTCTCCTATTGCAATCAATATCTTGTTGGGTCAATATTCTCTTAACAACTGGTCTAACACATATACCACCAAGTGTGAATGCAAGATATAGAAGCGAAACTGCTTAACTACCCTGACCACTGCAAACACATTTTTTTTTATTGGAGAAAAATTAAGCTCATATTTCTTTAATGACTTGATCATGAAGGAAATAGGTGCTTGAACTCTATCTTCATTCTCTTGTAACAACACGATGGATGTAGTGTGTTCAAAGGCATAACGATAATAATGAAGTCCCTCTTAAAGTTTGGGCTAACTAGGATAGGAGCTCGGGAAATTTCCTCCTTGATATTTTCAAAGGTGTGCTTCCCAACTTCATTCCATTTAAAACTGGGTTTTTCCTTCATCATGTCCACAATGTGTTTAGTAATTTCAAAAAAATTTGGAACAAATTTCCTCAAGAAGTTCACCCAACCGAATAAGGACTTCACACCAGTATGACTTGAAGGAAGGCTTAGTTGTAATATAGCTTTCACTCTATTAGGATCTATTCTAATGCCTTCTTTTGATACAATGTGACCTAAAATTTTTCCCTCAGTGACAACAAAAAATAGACTTCTTGGGATTTAAAGAGATACTGTGTTCTTTGCATCTTTGTAAAACTCATTCCAAATCTTGCAAGTGGCCCACTCTTTTCTTAGAGAAAATTGTCAAATCATCAAGATAAATGAATATGATCTTGTTCTTAAGGTCACCGAAAGATAGATCCATAGCTCTCTAAACAATTTCTCCTACATTAATGAGTCCAAATGGCATTCGATTATAGGTGAAGGTTCCCCAAGGCATAGTGAATGTCATTTTGTGTTGGTCCTCTCCCACCACACTGATCTGATTGTAACATGAAAAGCCATCTAACATAGACATCATCTCCAAGCCAACAACTATTTGCAAGATATGGTCCATGTTAGGTAGGGGATAATTATCCTTTAATGATGCCTGATTAAGATTCTTGAAGTCGACACATATATGAATCTCCCCATTCTTCTTGTGAACTGGTACAATGTCCGCTACCCAAGTAGAATGATGTATAAGATATATAATCCATGCCTTCAACATTTTGTCAATCTCTTTAAAAATTGCATCAGTTACCATGGGATTGTAATTCCTCTATTTTTGTCTAAAATCAGCCTTCCCTTCTTTAAATGTTATGTGATGAAACTTTCCATCCATGAAATTCTTTAGATCATCATAGCACCAAGAAAAGACCTTTTTATATTTAATTAACATGGCTATTAATTTCTCCTTCTCTTTTGGAAAGCAACATTTCCCAATATAGACCATTTTAGGAGAGTTAGAGTCCCCAATATTCATTGCCTCAAACTCATCTGAATTTCTAGCAAAATTGCTCATTTTCTTCTTTACAAAATGATCATGGTGATCAAACAAATCCTCAAGAGATACCAATCCCCTAGGTATTTTATTTCCTTTTAACTGGATAACCTCATCTTGGAGGCTAACCATGCTATAAGGGAAAAATTATTTACATTGATTATCACTTTCTTCAAAGAAGATTTGAGCAAAGGTCCCAACATTTTCTAAGAAAACTTGAATTTTTTTGTCATCTTCAAAGACCTGCTAGTGACTGACACTATCAGGAACACTAGGCTTATAAATTAATTAATTTTGTAGGATTTATTTTTGAATTCTACATGCAAGAGGAGTAGAGAGGCATAAAATTCTAATGAGTTAGCCTTTGTGTTAACTTCCTTGGGGATGGCTTCTATTGAGAAGGCATCAAAATTTTCAATGGTGTCCCAGACTCGATTCTGGTAATGCTTTAATCTTTCATTCTTAACAATGAAAATATTACACACTTGCTTAACAATTAGTTGAACATCTCCCAAAACTTTAAGCCTCTTTATTCCCATACCCTTAGCTTCAATTAATCCTAACAAAAGGGCTTCATAATCAACAATATTGTTAGTATTTTCAAATTCTAGCTTATAAGCAAAAGGGAATCACTCACTAGAAGGAGAAATGAGAATGAACCATACTCCTGACCCGGCATGAGAATAACTTCCATCAAATTCCATCATCCAAAGCTCAAGTTCTGAATCTAGAATATGTACATCATCCTCCTTTTCTTCTAAAGAGAAAATCATATAATTCCCAAACTCATTTTCTTCATACAAGATTTGTGCTTTGGGGTCTTCAAATTTGAGCACCGTTATTTTGGCCTTTGACTTAGGTTCAAGGCATACATTCTCTTTACCAATAGGTATAGTGGCATACGACCAATCCAACTATATGTCTCTCCCCAAGTATTTACAAAAACTCCTGCTCAGAAGCATACCATAACTAGCAGGTATATCTATGACCAGTAAGGTGAGCTTGAGTCATTTGTTTGGATAAGCAACCAGTGCAACTTGAGCATCTTTAATCTATCCAAGTAAAGGAACTTTCTTAGAATCCATTGAATAACACTTTTCAAAGGTATTTGTCATTTCTAATCTTAAATCTTTAGCAATTTGTGCAAGCATGACATTATCAGAAGCACCTAAATCAATGATGCAATTGTTAACTCAAAACCCATTTATAGATAATGATGCATAGAATGGGTATGGTTTTGCATCCAAGGTTGATGGAGAGGACATTTTACTACAAGATGTAGTATTAGCGGTTGAGTCTAGGGATTTAGTTGTTGCTTCATCCAAGCCTGCATGCAATTCTGAATGTCATGGCCCAACATATTCAATCAACCTATCAAACTCCTTAGGGTTCATTTTTAAATATTCAACCTAAGAAACCTGGATTTTAGTAGTTTTACAAAATTCCACAATATCAAAGGTCCCTGTTTGACCCTTAGAGGGTGATATAGTAGGATTTTTAGGAGAGCTATTGACCAGGCTTTGTGAAACATTTTCACCCTTGGAGACTGTACTAGCTTTTGCGAGTCAAACTTTAGGAGAACTAGGAGTACCTTTTTGGTTGTGGTGTTGCTAGCTTCGGGTGATAGCAACACAGGTAGCATCATCCAAAGTAATGTACATGTCTCCTCCTCTATAATCATCAGGTTCATATTCTAAGTATCCATTTACAGAGTCGTCATATTGATTAGATGAAGTGCCTTCTTCTGTGACTTCTTCAATAACTTCTTTAGTAGTAGTTAATTGGATAAAACTATTAATTTTAGGGTAGTCAGCACCATCATGATCAGATGTGAGGTGAAAGACACACATATTATTTTTATTTTCTAGAGGAGATTCAATTGCCAGCCTTTGTTGAGTTGGAGGTAAGGGTAGTGTCTTATGCCCTGGCTGAAATTTTTTCTTCCTAGGAATATCTTGATAGAGTTGATTACCTTTCGACATCTTCCTTTTGAGGGAAATTATGTTGTTAGTCAATCTCTGAATCATAGGATCAAAAGAAGTAGTAGGGAGTGCCTTGTTTGTATGAAATTCTTTTTTCCATTTTCCAATTGAAATAAAATAATCTTCTAACTCAACGACCAATGCCTATGTAGCCTCAAGAGTATTCAATGGTTGCCTCTTTAAGAGAAGACCAATATCAGGATGTTGCACATTAATAAAGAAACACTTCTACGTTTCTACAGAGGGTCTTTTAGCAACTATAATTTGGTTTATTATCCTATTAAACTTAGCCACAAAGTCTCTCATAGGCTCATTTGCTTCCTTCTTCATATGAGTGACTTTTGCTATCAGTGTTAGGTCATCATATACACCTTTGAAATTGTCTTCAAACTTGTTGCGTATAGTGGACCAATTTGTGATACATCCATGAGGTAGCTAATAAAACCATTGTGTTGTTGCATCAGCTAAAGATTCTATGAACAATTTGACAACTACATCTTCTTCTTGTATTGCAAGCACACCACATGCGACAAAAAGGCATCAATGTGTTCTTCTGGTGAAATTTTCCCATATCCCTAGAATTTAGGAAAATTATTATGAGACCCCTTGGGTAAATCATGCAAATTATTTCCTAATTATGAAGGACCAATAACAACACCCCAAGGGATGAGCTGTTGAGGTTGTTGATGAGCCATATTAAGGGGGAAATTAATCACAACTGGTAAAACAGTCCCATGTAAAATGAGTGCTTGGGAGATAGAATGATTAGCAGGTGTTCTAGTAGGTGAGGTGGGTCTACTTCTATCCCCAACCCTTCACCTAGAGGGAATAATATAAGAGAAATCACTTCTTTGTAGGGTTTCAAAAATAGGATTAGAAATTTCCCTACTTCTTTCCCCTCTAGTAAATCTATGAAAATCCAAAGTTAATTAAATTACTCATGAAATATGCCCAGATAAGACAACCAGAAAAACAATTTGATCCCTAGTGGAGTTGCCAAAAATCTATTGGCTAATAGATTGAGCACCTTGAGAAATCACAATCCAATGTTCGAAAGGTGCCTAAATTAACCAAACAACTTTGAATATCAACTTTTAGATAAAGATTAATATTCTCTAAATTTTATCGAGGTACAAATCCCTCACATAATTTTTAATGAATTAAACTATTAAAACTAAATACCATGTATCCTTTTAACCAGAAAGCAGGAAAGGTATACCCAATATCAGAAAAATTCCCAAATATCAGGTGCAAGATCCAACGAATAATATGTATCAACTCAAACATTAATTAATTATTAGAAATAAAATATATGCCCAATACTATTGAGAAATGAAATCAATTATGAAGAATTGCATTACTTAAAAAAATATAAGATATGCATTAAGATATTCTCAAAAGAAAATATTTAAGAACTCAAATTAACTTCATAGCCGAAATGCACATAGATAAAACAATAATTTCATTAATAACCAGTATTGAGTAGTCTTCAAAAATGTCTAGAGAGAGAACATATGAAAATATATACATTAAATAGGTAGATGAACAACTACCTCTTCATGTCTCTAGCCAATCAAACAAAAAGACACATAAAAGAAAGAAAGAGAAGCTAGGCCATCACGATGGTGTTAGTTCATTTCTAGCTTATGGGGTCGCTAAATGTTTCTTTCACCAAGCCTAGAAAGCTTTGGGGATGTGCATCAGGTATTTATGCTGGGGAATAATTACATTTTCCATCTTCACCTTCTACGTTAGATGGTTTTCCTTAGCTATCTCCATGTGACATTCACAAACCTGCATGAGGTCAATTTCCTGAGATGAGACTAGGTGTAGTTCACTAAGTTTTTGTAAGTGCTCAACATTAAGTGAGGGAGAATCAAGCATCTCCTTGTCCATTTTCTAGAAACTGTCTATTAGGTCGTTGGAATCCATGTCATTCCTCATTCCACCTTTATCATAGAGTAAACCAAGACCCACCAAGGTACTCAATGCTTCTTTTGAAATGTCAGTGCATTCATTAATGATTTCCTTAAGCTTCTACAATTTTTTTTAGTAATTTGTAACTTCCACTCCACCCCTTTAATCCATGACAAATAACTAGTGTCTGAAGTATTAGGTATAACTTGGTCTATAGGTGACTTTTCCATGTTAGAGATTAACATTAACTTTAATTCAATTTGGTAATTATTCCATAGCCTCTCCTCCTTTTCAGTCGCAGTGATCTCTTCCCCTAAGGTGGTTTTCAAATCATTCATCTCTTGGAAGCATCTCATAGATTCAATAATGACAAGGCTTCCTTTCTTAATCAGAGTTTCATTCCAATCATCTACAAACCTACTTAGGCTTTAACAACTTTTAATTTTATTCAAGGCCTCTTTTCCAACTATAGTGAGTGGTTCTACAAAAGAATCAACTTGAGAGAGAGGTTGAGGAACAATCTCAAAAATAGACTTTAGACATTTGGTCAAGTTTCAAACCTAGTATTTCAACTCATTTTTACTTTCTTTATTCTTATTTTATCTCTTAACCATTTTGGTCGCAGATATCTAAAAAATATGAATATCTCCATCCCTAGTAGGAGGACTGATGTCCACTTCAAAGTCACTTGCAACTGCTTGAGAAACATCCCTTTGCATTGAAGGGTGCACAATTTCTATTTGGAGCCTCCTTGATTTTGTATCATCTATCAACCTAGCAGTAGTCTTTAACTTCTTAGGTTTTGGGGTTGAAGCTCTTTGCAATAGCTGGCCCACCATATCCTGTTTAGGCAAGCTAGGTTGTATAGCTTTTCTTTTCCATAACAATGAATCCTCCAACTAGGTTGGAGCTACTGAAACCTAGAGACTTGAATAATTTTCTAGTGACTAGAGGAGTGTCCTCTATAGATGTGATTGTTTGTGACCTCTGAGATGTGCCTACCTCTCTAACAGGTGATTCATCTTGGGAGGGAGAGGAATTGATATTTAGGGTTTCTAATGCTTCCTCTTTTTCTTCTCCTTCATTTTCCTTTTCTAGAGTAGGCAAGCTAAAGATATCTTCTCCACAGATTTGTGAATACACATTCTTATCTAGAGGATCCTCATCACCACCTCCTTGGCCTCCAGATGGTAAGGACTGAGAAACAATGCTAGCTGATTGCCTGCTAGGAGAGGCTTGAGAAGTGCCTTCAACAAGTAATGCATCTTTAGACCTAGTGTGAGGATGAGATTGTTCAGTTTTCTTCTTAGCTACCCATTCTTATGTTCTAGTCAAAACATCAATAGTTTTTTCTTCAATTTTCTCCTTTTCTTTAAAGTTCCAATCCATAGTAGGAATAGGTCGGTTCTCTATCAATTCAATATACACTAGGTATACCATGTTAGACCCATCTTCCACAATGCCCTACAAATCCCACTTCAAATCATAAATGATTATTTGTTCCACTGTCAATCTCATCTAGTTCCTCCTTCTGATCTCATATTCATCAAAACAATTAGCCCAATAATCTTCAAGGCTAGATTGATGCTAAAAATTAGGGCTCAATTTTTGGTTATTCTTAATGTAATCCTTTAAATCAAAGGGGAATCGCTCATCATACGAAGGCATGTTGTATCTGGATAGTTCCTTCTCAATATTCATTTCATTTTACATTGATTGAAAACTATATGCACCAAAACCAAAAGGGAAACAAATTGTCAATCTTTTCCTGCCTTGAAATAATCTATTAACATCAACCAATTTCCTAATTACCTTGATAATCACCCACTTATCTTTAGAATATTTGGGCAATTTTATAGGAAATACAACATATCTTCCAACTGTAATGTATGAGAATCTTTGGAATTAAATAAATGGTTACCATAGAGGTCGACAAATTGCATGGCTTCAGGTGACAGTTGCATTGTAGGACGTGCTTGTATCTCTCTGATCAGTCACTCTTCTAAAATGTAGAAATCTCTTGTGAAGCTTGTTAGAAAGCAAGATTTGAAATGCAAACCAGAAAATCCTTCCACAGAAGAGAAAATCAGAAAAAGCAAGAGCTTTGTAAAAGATGTGCAGAATATTATTATTTAGGAATTCATAATTACATGAGATAATTTACTTTATAAAAGCAAAGCATGCATAACCCTGATCTTATCTTGAGCAACAAGATAGCTCAACAAGATAAGGATGAGAATAATTAACCTAGGAATTAAATATTACCTAAGTAAAGTTATGCAAGTGTAATTAAATATTAATTACACTAACACCCCCCCATAAGTGCAACTTAGGGAGACTAAAAAAAGCATTCACCTAAAACTAAGATGAATGAAAGAAAGCATGAATGGGTCCTGACAACAAGGCTTGATCAGGTACCCATGTACAAATGCAATAATGAGGTAGAGAAGGAAAACCTAGTGGGACAAAACCCCCCTACAATGAGATGACTGCTGTAAAGAAGCATTAGAAGAACACTCTGGAGTAACATTGGAACCACAATCCAATAAGCAAGGAAAGATACTTTTGTCTACAAGAAACCAAAAATGGAATCATAATAATGTGATAACAGACCCGATGCCATGGAACACTGGAAAACTCACAAACTGGAACAACCCTAGAATCTGTGTAGCAATAGTAGATGAGATGATGACATAATCTGGAAACCGTGAATCTTGATGCCGATTCCAAACTAAGACTAAAAATATTCCATGGGAACAAGTACCATAAAGACTCTAGAACATTAACCATAAAAACATGGCCCTCAAACTGAGAAGGATTTGAACCAATGCGAATCAATAACCATAAACTCATAATCTAAAGTGTGAACCAATGTGAATCTAATATGTGTCAAGATAAAGCAAGAATGTGGCCAAAAGAAACTAAGAAAACAGATAACCCATGCGAGTTTCCATCAAAACAAGATGGAGATCAAAGTGCATGCACACTCTAATCAGATTATTATGCAAGAAAACCCCCTAATGAAACTTTATATCAGTTCATTTATTACAATAACCCAATGATTGTAAAAGGAGAGAATTATAAACATGCATAAATAGAAAATAAAAATAGACCTCAGATTTGTGTAGAGTACTGAACCAACTTTCCAATGTCGTAAGAATGACGAAAAAAGGATCACCGAGTCAATAGATATGTCCTTCGAAGTGAAAACAACAAAATTTGAGTTCAAGGACCTGAAAAATAAATCTAGAGGAAAATAAGAATAATCCACCTTCACCAATACATCGGTGTCAAAATCAACTTTCCAATGGTATCTCATTTTCCAAAAAAGGACACTGTACGCAAAAGTTATGGTAGATTTTGTAAAAGTGCTCCAGAAAGGCCAATCTGGCCTACAGGGTGCCCTGGGGGCTAAAAAAAAGTTAGCCCCTAGTCCTGTGCATGACCAAGGGCTAGAGGATAGGTGTTGGGGGTGGAGCCCCTGGTTCTCCATGGGACCGCCGCTGGGACTGGGCGGTCGAGTGGGGGCTGGGCACATAGTGCCCGGTCCCCCCACATGACTGCGACCCTATGAAGCTGGCCCATGGGGGCTGTAACTTGTCAGCGGAGGGTGAGCAGTGCCGCTTGGCTAAGCGGCTAGTGGGTGGTGGACTTTTCAACTGGAGGCACAAAAATCTCTACAAAATTTTCATTTTTTTTGATTCGCGTGCCTCGGGAAGCGAGCTGGGGAGGCCATACGACCTCCTTGGCAATTTTTTTTTCCTTAGAATCAACTTTCTTCAAAATTGATGAAACAAAAGGTGTTCTTAGGGTTGTTGGCTGCTACAAACGTGATGGTGACCTCTGTTTGTTCTCAAACTGCTCTGAAAAATTGGGTACCTCTAGAGCTTGCAAAAAATCTCCCAGCTTGAAACCTTCATGGATTTGGCAAACAATGGCCAAAATCTACAAAACATAAGTCAATCCTGAATTTTTCTAGCACTTTGAATCCAATGGTGAAGCCCGATCTGATCCAAGATGCCTCATAAATGAACTCAAGGCATGATACCCTTGAGGAATCTCGAATGAACTCTACAATGATTTTCTCAAAAATATGAGAAGGGGTTGCAAATCAAGGCTTTGATACCATGTTAGAAACCAAGATCTAAAATGCAAACCAGAAAAGCCTTCCACCGAAGAGAAAATTAGAAAAATCAAGACCTTTACAAAAGATGTGCAAAATATTATTATTCAGGAATTCATAATTACATGAGATAATTTTCTTTATAAAAGAAAAGTATGCATAACCCTAATCTTATCTTGAGCAACAAGATAGCTCAACAAGATAAGGATGAGAATAATTAACCTAGGAATTAAATATTACCTAAGTAAAGCTATGTAAGTGTAATTAAATATTAATTACACTAACAAAGCTGAAGTTTATCAAAATAATCATAAATTGACACTTTCCCCAGAGGAAAATCTCTTGGTCTTAATCCAGGCCAAGGTCTAGTGCTGGCAAGGGCATATATCAAATACGAGGACATATAGAAAAATATATTAAGGGTGAAGAATGTCATTAACTCATGTAGGCGGTCACTAATAATTTATGCCCAATCTAGGAATTATTTTCCACTTAAGATAATCCAGATGAAGAAATACATCCACTCTTCGAATCCATGAACATTTTCATTTTTCCTTACCCTATGTAAGAACACCATAATGTCAACCACTTCTTCTACAAAATGATTTTTGTGTAGGTTATGGGGCAACTGGGACTTACCATTTTTTGGTTTGGCCAACCAATTCTTTGTTATCACATTCCTCTAAACCCCTTTCTTTGCAGTAAATTCAATTTGGGAATTTTTCATGTTCATCAATGAATACTCATCTATTTTTGGAAGCCTTAAGAAAGACACAAAGGTAGACCTCTAAACCTTCAAAACAAGTCTATAGTATTCTATTCTAACCTCCCATGTTTGTCGATTATAATTCCTTATGCATTCTTGAATGAGTTCAGGGCATTGTAGGGCTATGGGAAATGCAACGGCTTTAACTAGCCCACTATTTATCATCCGTTCAATGATAGGCAAAGGATTGAGTTTATTGAATTTACTTTGCAATTCATCCAAACTAATAGGCCCTAGAAGAGTATCACCAATTTTTGGTCCCTCATATGTTAACCCAGATACATATTCACAACCCAAATATTTAACCCTCACCATGGATAAGAAATAAGAGCTTCTAACAATAGATTTTTTCTACAATGTAGGTAGAAATAATCCAGAAAACAGACTAAAATGAGTGAAATCTGAAAAATACCTTAATGGTGGACCCTGCAGCTTGAACTTCATGTCTTTAGCTCATCCTCAGAGAATTTTGTTACAATGAGAATGTTTGTCCAACACTTTAACTTCTCAAAACTTGATTTCACATAAAAACATGAAAGTAGATGAATATTTAATGCATTAACTTGCCTCATAACATGTGGTAACTGTCACATCACCACTTCCAACATAACTATCTTTCAAAAATTTGAAAACAAATGTCCATAAGCGACGAAGTGGGGAGTTCAACGAACCTCACAAATATGCACTTGAGTTTGAACATCATGGTGAAACACTGCCCGGGATAAATAATCATCACACATGTAGCAAAAGAAAGTTCAACAAAGCAGATAAAACATCACCTAGGATAAATGAGGAAAAGTGACTTAAAATAGGCACAAATGGCAAAGGGAGGGGTTTGACGAACTTTATAAAGAACCACTTGAGTTTGAATGATAACATAAAATACCACCTGCATAAGACTATGAGCCATTTATAGATTGGTGAATGACTTAAATGAAGCATGGCAAAAATATGTTGGTAACAAGTTGCTGTAAGATATGTTTTAATTATTGAATGGTTAGCAATTAAATGGTTTAGTGGAATACTGATTCACCCCCCTCTCAGTATTTTGGGTGTTCAACAATTATCTTAGTAGAGGGTCTTAAGATGGATCAAAATAAGGTGAAAGATATTGTTGAATGGCCTGCACCAAGGAGTGCTACAGAAGTGAGATCTTTTCACAGTTTTAGTAGTATTTGTGCACCTTTAATTGAAACAATGAGAGGGGATAGAAAAGAGTTTAAGTGGATTACAAGAGCAGCAAAATGTTTTGATATGTTGAAGAAGAAAGTTAAAGAGCAACCTATTTTGGAACTTGTAGATTTCAACAAGGTATTTCAGGTAGATTGTGATGCTAGTGGTAATGCCATTGGAGCAATTTTGAGTCAAGAAGGTAAACCTATTGCCTATTTTAGTGAAAATTTGAATGATGTAAAGAAGAAGTAATATATTTATGATCAGAGTTTTATGCTATAGTTCAAGCTTTAAAGAAATGAAGATACTATTTGTTTCCAAAAGAATCTGTTTTATATATTGATCACTAGGCTTTGTATTATCTCAATAGTCAAGGAAAGTTAAATCAATGACACTTAAAATGGGTTGAGTTTTTGCAAAGTTATACCTTTTTTTTTTGAAGCACAGGAGTGGAAGGTCAAACAGAGTTGCATATGCCTTAAGTAGAAGACAATTTTTTTTGATAGAGATGAATATAGAGGTTGTTGGGTTCAATGAACTCAAGAGTTTGTATCCTGAAGATCCAGAATTTACAGAACCTTGGAAGGCTTGTTTGGAACTTGTTACATTGGATATGACAAGATGGTTGGATTTATTAATCCAATGGAATTGTTTTTAGAGGAAGCCAATTGTACATTATAAGGAGTTCTATGAGAGAGAATCTAATCAAGGAGAAGCATAATGGAAGATTGGTTGGACATTTCAGTCGTGATAAGACCATTGCTCTTGTTAGTGAGAATTATTATTGGCCATAGTTACAACAAGATGTGAAGAAGTTTGTACAAAGTTGTAGAGAATGTTAGATGGTGAAAGAAACAAGTCAAAATACTAGATTGTATCAAACACTACCCACACCTTAGAGGCCATGGGAGGATATTAGCATGGATTTTGTTCTTGGCTTGCCAAGGACACAGAGAGGGCATGCTTCCATATTTTTTGTGGTGGATAGATTATAAAAGATTTCACATTTCATCCCATGTCATAAGACCAGCGACATTGTTCATATTGTGGAGTCACTTTTTAGAGAGGTGGTGAGACTACATGGTCTATCGAAGAGTATAGTTTTAGACAAAGATACCAATTTTTTTGGTTATTTCTAGAGGACATTATGGAAGAAGTTGAAGATAGATTTGAAGTTTAGTTCTACACACCATCCACAAAGTAATGGAAAAAAAGAGATGGTGAATAGGATTTTGGGTAACCTGCTAAGATGCTTAGTAGGAGATAAGCCCAAGGGATGGGATTTGATTATACCACAAGTAGAATATTCTTACAACAATTCTATCAACAAGAGCACTGGTAAATCACCATTCTGGATTATGTATGGGAGTAGTCCAAGAACTGCTTCTAAACTGAGAAGGATGGATAAGGGGGAGAAGAGTAGTGTTGAGGTTGAATATTTTTTCGAGCATCTGAAGAATTTGAATGAAGAGGTGAAGAAACATATCAATAAGATGAACTCATAATATAAGGATAAGGAAATTAGAAAAGGAGATATAAGGAGTTCTAGGTAGGAGATGAAGTCATGGTTCATTTGTGAAAGGAGCCGTTTCTAGTTGGTACATACAACAAATTAAAGATGAAGTTTGGACCATGGAAGATCATGAGAAGCATGATTCAAGAAATGCATATGAGGTAGAATTTCCTAATGAAATTCATATTTCACCTATGTTTAACATTTCAAACTTAACAAAATATCATGAAGGAGGAATTGATGAAGAAATAATAGAAGAACAGTGGAATACTCCAACACCTACTTTAGAAAAAGAGGAGATAGAAGAAATTTTGGATAGTTGTGTGGGTAGAAGCACAAGAAATAGGCAATATGAAAAGTACATGGTGAAATGGAGAGGAAGGCTTACTGAAGATTCATCATGGTTGTTATAGGATGAGGTTAACCATCTTAGTTTCCCTCTAACTCCTGAGAAGTGACAGGGTCACTTTTCAAATTACCCTGGGTGTCTGCTACAGGAGCATCTAGTGGTGTAGGGCAATCTTGCATCACCCAAAAAAATGGTTTTCCTTATTTTATTTAGTTTTTTTGAGTCCCATGATGGCACTTAAGGGGTTTAAGACAGTTAGAAGTCAGGAAAGTTGAGAAATGGTCACTTACTATTTTAGTAATTTGGCCTAAATGAGCTCGTATAGACTTGAAAATTTACTCCAAGGAGAGAAACTAAAAAATATTCGGTCACGAAAGAATCATCTCAATACCCTATACGGTTTGGGAGATATTAAAGTTTATATCCTAAGAAATTTCTCCAATGTAGCTTCAAATTCAAATATGAAAACCTTAGAATCCCTGAAACAACTAAAAAAGTGGACGAATTGATCTTTGATCAATTTTTCATTGTAGATCTCTTTGAGAGCTTTCCAACAATATATTATAATAGAAAATTGGACACTCGGATTAAAATTTATGGCCCTGTCAAGTTGCCCGACTAAAAAGTGAATTTCATTAAAATATCTTCCTAGGCAAGAAATCAATCGACAAGACTTTTGGTGCCAAAACAAAAGGGGAAGTTACAGTTTCTAGAACATTCTAGGGAATTTATTGGGTAAAATAAAAGGGTTAAGTGGAGGTTGTAGAAGGTGGCTCCATTAGTGCAGATTGTGGCTTCAAATAATATATTTTATTTTTAGAGTTGTTTTGGATGTAATGAATCAAGCCCATGAGGTTGTAGCATTGTAATTTCTGAATCTGTAATTTCAATTTTTGAAAATAATTGAAAGTGGGTTATTTTATGTCTCACATCTTATGTGTTGGTATCTATTATTGTGTTTTGTGTGGGTTTTAGGTGGTGTATCCCTCATTACCATGACTAACTTTTTGTCTACTATGTTAGCCTCTTAACCTTGGGACTATCACATATGGACTACTATCCATATAGCATTGCTTTGTCTCATATTCATACCTCCTACAAATTTGGATGTCTTCTCAACATGCTTGTCCACTACTTGTCAATGATTTCCTAGCTAGGGTTTTGACAAGGGTTTGTAAGATTAGTTCAGGCTCCTTTAGGAAGTTTTAATGTAAATCATATACTCTTCACAAAATTTCAACTACACATACCCTTGTTGTTACTATTTATTTGAGATCTTTTCCACTTGAAACTTGTCTTATGACTATCTCCTTTGGTTATCATGAATTTGATTACCTCTTAACATTATCTCATTCAATGTAACAAAGGTTTTGCATAGAGTTTTGAAACTTCCCTTTATTAAACTATCATCTTGATAGACATTTAATGTCATTCTACAATCCCTCTACTGTCATTAAGCTCTCACTTCTTGCTACTACTCTTAAAATTTGTTACTTTATATACATGTATCCTTTAAGTCTATGCTTAGCATATAACCTTACTTAAACCCTTCTATCACTGTTCTTAAAGCTCTATGATGTTTGAAACTCCTGCCTCTTTATGTGCTTTGTGATTGACATCTTTAGATTGTGTCTAGGCCTGATGAGTGAAATGACTGCCCTTCATGGATTAGTATCATGTACATTGAAAAATCAGTATCATGGCATGAACTGTTCACTTCGTTTGACTACATCTATGATTTCCTTCCAATTCTTTTGAAAATCCCTTGATAGTTCACTAATAATTCTTCATGAATACACAAACTATGGGGATTTTGATATGTTTGGCAATGACTTTAAAACATTATCCTATACCTTTTGATTGAGATAATAACATTCAACAAGTCTTTTCCATAAACATAGCCATTTAAACTTAACAATGTTGTGATTTCCATTTAGACTACCTATGAGCATCATCTTGTTCAAAGGTGTTTATGAGAGGTCAAAACTTAAAACAAACCCTCCCAAAATTCCTTAGATGCATAGATTTTAAGCAAATTTTCTAGTTTTAGAACTCTCATAGACTTGAATATATCTGTAGAGTGCAAAAATTTGAGCCATATAAGGTATACTTGGAAAAATATGGGCAATGAACTCATAGTCTTGGAAACCTTGATTAAACTTCAAAAAACTCTTGGAATCTCTATAATGTGACACAATTTTCTATAGATCTTTGGGATGTGGTGCTATATGTCTTTGCATCCTTATCTTCTTACGTTCCTTTTCACCATTCAAGATGAAAACCCTAAAACCTCTCCTTGCACTACATGCATTAATAAATTCAAACCCATCCTCCTTTACTTGGTGCCCAAAGACAGTCAAAACTTTTATTTTCCATTTGTCTTGAAATTCTCAATTACAAGCTCTTTTTCACCTTTTATTTTAAAAAGCTTTATAAGATTTTAACATATCTTCAATAAATAGTTCCTTTTCAAAACAAAAAGTGTCAACATCTTTGACGACCTCTATTGGTATTTTTCTTGCTAAAACTCATAAAACCAACTACCTTAGACCATCCTTTGGGCACAAGAGTCAAGGGGATCTAGAACTAACTCAAAACCAAACTTGGCTACTATTTGTTAAGACCTTGAAAATACCAACTAAACACCTAAACACAACCAAAACTTGTAGTCCCCTAATGGAAAAGAAAAGTGTACATTATGCACTTAGGGGAAAAGACACCTAAAACATTGTGCAACAAAACTTATTAGCAAGAAATAAAACTAACTTAATATATGACGTATCATACCTCAAAAATAATGTTTGAGGTGAATCCCATTGACTAGGATTGGTATTTCTTCTCCATCCATCTTAGTCAGCTGAAAGGAATTATGATTTTTTCACTAAGAAATTACATAAGGCTCACTCCAAAAAGAATCAAAGTTGTAATATTTCCCAGTCTTTCTTCTTAATTCATCCCACTTGAAGACCACATCACCTTCTTTGAAGACTGCCAGAGTTTTTGTCTTGTCAAAAGACCTTTTTACTTGTGCTTGGTGCATCTCCATTATTTTCATGGCTTGAACTCTGACTTCTTCCAACTCAGCCAATTGTGCTAACCTTATCACCATTGGATCCTCCTCTAAAATCTCAAGTTGTTTGATCAAATCAAGAGTTGGGAATTCAAGTGAGATAGACAATATTGCCTCTTTACCATAAACCAATATGTATGGTAAGTTTTCGATTGACCTTTTAGGAGTAATTTTATTATCCCATAGAGATGATTTCAATTTTGTATGACATGCTATTTGATTGTCTTCAATGTTCCTCTTATTTGTGGACTTAGCTATTTTGTTGCCTTGAGGGTAATCATTTGAAGATGTGTTAAAAAATATGGCATTCTTTACACCCCATTCACTTTATTTTATACCCACAAAATCTAATGAATTATAAAAAATAATAGAATCAAGAACACCAAACCTTGTCATCAAATCCTCATGAAAGTTTAGGACAACATTCTCATTAGCTTCTTTCAATCCCACAACTTCACTCCACCTAGTGAAATAATCAGTGGCAATGACAACCCAATTGTGATTTAAGGATTAATGACTCCAATGGAGTCAATACCCCACTTCATGAAGGGTTGTTCAACCTGAATAGGTTGCAAGGGAAGAGCTATTGACTTTTCCATACTTAAGAAAAAGGCACATTTCTTACACTTCCTTACCCATTCATGTGCATCCTTGAATGAAATAGGTCAATAATATCCTGCTTTCATTATGTTTAATGTTGTTGTTCTAGGTGCAAAGTGTCCACCAACTACTCCATCATGAAATTCTTCAAGAAATTTGTCAATTTGATCCAATATCAATGCATCTAATAAACACACCATTGAAATCATTCTTGAAAAGTATGTCATTCAAGAGTACATATGGAAAAAGTTGCAGCCTAAAATACCCTCTTTTAGCCCTATACATTCCTTGTGGACACTCACCAATTTGGAGAAAATGAATCATACCTTACACCTAGCTTAGAGGGGAAGTATGTGCAGTTGTTTGGAGGTCTTCTTGGATAGCTAAGGCAACATCCATAACCTCTTCTTTGTTATTTTTTGTGTCACCAACTATATTTCCACACAAGCCTTTTCCTCCTACCAATTTGGTTACCATTATTTCTACATCATATTTCTATAACCTTGGTAATCCAACCTACCCTCTTCTCATCCAAATCCTTTCTCAAGAGAAATTATTTGGCACTAGGATGAACAACCATTAAGTAAACTTTGTTTTTTGAAATGAAATGCCTAAATTTATTTTGAATTTTAACAATAGCTGTGTGAGTAAAATATGTGTAAATGAATAACAAAAACACCTAATAAGACATTATATCAAGAGATTTAAACAAACAATTAATCTATTTAAAACAAGAAATCTCTTAAAAGTGTCCTATTGCTCTCTATCTCCAAATATTTATTAAATCATTGTGGCTCTTAGACTGTGTAAGCACTGTGACTGTTAAAATGACAATCTAGAGGATGAGATATTGTTAAATGCAAGAATCTAATCCTATGTAATGATTGCTAAATGATATGGTGATGATACTGTAGCCTAAAATGACATGAAAATGATAAAACAAACTACTATAAACTAAGATGCAGCTAAATGAAAAGGCATGATTATGATTGCTATATGAATGCTAATTACTATTTGCTATTTTCTCAATACTCAAATACTTAATTTCTCTAATGCTATTTCTGCAGAGTAAGATTGCACAAAGTTGGGATCCATTTCTTGTGGAAAGAAGCTGTATTTATAGATTCCCAACAACATATTTGTGATGTGGCAGCAAAGAAAAGGTTTGGATTTAATTTGAAAGATTCAATGGTGAAATATGAAGAAGCCTGAGAAGATTATGGAGATTGTTCCTCCCCACAAAAACATTCAGCCAAAGGATAGGAATGATCAATGGAAGATGACGAAGAAGTTTGCATGTAATTTGTCTCAAATTTGTCTCCAAATTTGTCTATGAAGGTTGAGTTGAATTAATTAGATATGAAATATCTAATTTTGTTGGTGGATATGATGAGTGAAAAGAGGAAATAACTGTAGAAATAGGCTTTTATTTGAATATTTGGATTTATTCAAATTGGCGAAAGAGGATATTTAATTTAATAAAACAAACTATAGAAATTTGTTTATTAAATAAACATGGAAGAAATGTGGCAATTAAATAAATCAAAGTATGAAACTTGTTTATTTAATTAAAATAGAATGATGTGATTAAGATAGAATAAATATATAATTATAGAAGAATTTGATAATAATAATTAAATAAAACAAAGTATGTGATTTGTTTATTTAATTAAGATGAAATAATGTGATAAAGATATAAAAATTAAATGTGAACTATATAAATAAATATTTCTATTTATTTATAAGTAGATGAAAATATAAGGGTTAATTAATCAAATAAAATGTATTTAATTAATTAGATTATCCAGACCATTTTTAGGTGTATACAATAGCAAGGACATATTTTCCAACAAAATTATACCTTTTCTCATACTTTTCCAAGCCTTTGCTAAAGAAGGCTATTGGATGCTCCAAACTTTCATTATTTTTTTGTACTAACATACCTAAGATGATGTTGAGATTTCCATAAGAATACAATGTAAAATCTTTAGAAAAATCAAGATTCAAGAGAATAGGTGTTGCGTTTAATGCTTCTTTTATGCTCTCAAAACTTCTTTTCCCTTCTTTAGTCCATTTGAAAGTCACATTTTTCTTCAACATTGTTGTTAGTGACTTCAGAAGGTCAAAATAGCACTTAGGATAGATAAAGTGGCGCATAGATCAGATTTTGTAGCACATAGATAGCTCTAGTTATTTAGTGTATGAAACTTGTTTATTTGATTAAAATAAATAGCTCTAGTTATTTAGCGTATTGATCAAATTTTGTAGCACATAGATAGGTAGTTGTAGCGCATAGGCCAAAATAGTGCTTAGGATAGATAAAGTGGCGCATGGACCTCCCAGATTAGTGCATAGACATAAATGGTGCATAGGTGATATAGATTAGTGCATAGGGACCCTGAAATGGTGCATTGACTAATTTAGCGCATTGGTCATTTGAATTAGCGCATCGATGTCCTAAAATGGTGCATATGCTAATTTAGCGCAATGACCACCTATTTTGGTGCATTGATGTATTTGAATGGTGCATTGACTTCTCTGGCGCATTGAAATTCTATTTTGGTGCATTCAAGTTAGAATGATATATTTTGTCAATTAACTCCTTGATTTTGTTGATTTTCGATTACATCAGCCTTTGAGTTGATGTTGATTGATGATCCTAATAGGGTAGATGTTGATCAACCTCATGATTGGAGAGGTTTGATGATTGATTGATGATAATTAACCTCATGATAGGCGAGGAATAATTATAGTTTGATTGATAAACCTCATGATAAGCAAGGTTGATTTGATTAATTGACCTCATGGTAGGCGAGGTGCAATAATAGATTGATGACTGACCTTATAAGAGGTGAGGTTCAATGATAGTTTCTCATGAGATTCGATCAAAGTCTTACTAGAGTTGATTAGATTTGATAGGCTGATTGATGTTTGATTAATTGATAAAGATTATTAACTTTTGATATTTTGTGATGATAGGAGGCTTTGATGAACTTACAGATATGAGAGTGGTTTCCTAGGACATCTAATTTGATACCACAACTAGTGCATCCTGAGTAGCAGTTATCACATGATGTAGTTTTTCTTCTCTTCTAGATATTCCCCAGATTAGGATTAATCAGGGACTATTGATAGCCTTAGCAGAGAGATGGCATAGTGAGCACAATACCTTCCACCTTCCTATTGATGAGATGACAGTGACTCCCGAGGATGTATGGCGGATCTTACAGATACCTATTGTTGGGGAGCTGGTAGTTTATGATTCTTCTGAGCAGGGTGGGACTGATGCACTATGCCAAGTGTTTCAGGATGATACAATTTATGGATACGAGATCCCATGGCGAGAGATGGTGGATTCCTATGCTACCTTGCTATCGATACTTGCTAGTTTCATTGGATGATTCATTTATCCTGATTGTAGGTCTAAGGGACTTTCAGTTGGATGGGGTCATATTTTGGAGAGTATGATCATCCATGGTGTCAGATATGATTGGGGTATGTGCATGCTTTTCCACCTATACCACAATTTACATTAGGTGGTCTACCTTGGAGGGGCTAGTTTGTCTTTAGGAGTTACATTACTTTAGGTGTGGGTGTGGTACCATATAGCTATTATTTTTCCAGTTACAGATAGACAATGACCTATGATGAGGCCATATGTTCACGCATATGTAGGTCCACTTGCTTAGCCTAGACTGGGAAAACTGGAGCATTGGAGGAGAGTCCTTGATGATATTGAGGTAGTTACATGGTGGCCCTATCTTGATTGTGAGTAGTGGCTGGAGGATGATATAGAGATGCCATAGTTATGTCAATCCATGTTCCTAATTGGTAGGAAAAGTTTCATCATTGAGATATTTTTGTTGAGGAGGGTGCTTAGACAGTATGGCATAGTACAGGGCATGCCCCAGGGTGTTGCTTATTATGCACAATGTTAGATAGATACCACTGATTGGGGACCCTGCTTATCATATGATATTGCAGTGCAGGAGTACCAGGGTCTACCAAAATTTATTTGGGAGATTCATCCTGAGATCATTGAGGCTTCGATTACCAATGAGTATGCACAATATCTCATTTTACATCCCTTTCCACAAATCTCCATTCCAGATGAGCTAGTGTCAATACCAGATGAGGAGGAGATGGTAGTTGCACATGGGCGCTGATGGAGGAGAGATGAGGGAGATGATGATGATGAGGAGGAGGATGATGTGTAGAGCAGTGATGATGATGAGGGAGATGGATATAGGGGTGGAGGAGATGAGGGTGGAGGAGATGAGGGTGGAGGAGGCTTGACATTTGAGGTTAGAGACTTCATGGTGCCTCATAAGAGGTGATCATTGGTAGCTCCAATAGAGTATCATGTGAAGATTGGTGTACCCTCCCAAGAACAACAGATTCAAATTGCCAGCTTGCAAGTTCAGGTGTAGACACTACAAGGTCAGCTGGCATAAACCTAGGGGTTATTAGTCTAGACACAAACACAGATGCAAACATAGGCATAGGCTCTCTCACAAGTACAAGCACAACTGAAAATTGCACATGAATAGATAGCCTTGTTGACAACAAAGAGAGATGCAACTAGACAGACTGCAAAATGGGCACAATGATTGGCTAATAGACTATAGAGATTAGCCGATGGTACCTCTGTAGCTAATTATATGAGAGAGGTTCTTCATGTGGGTAGAGAGGTCAATACCATGATGTAGTTCCTGCAGAGTAGAGAGTTAGTTATGATCAGTCTTGATCAGGAAGGACTCATTCTAGGACTATTAGTAGGGGTGTGACATAGCCTCTACCGAGAGACTCGAGAGATCCTAGTATGTCTGGTAGGGGAGGTACTGGTCCAGAGATGTCGACACTGTCTGGGGCTAGCAACACATAGTTTCATGATTGGTTCCGTGATGTATGTTGAGACATGATGTATACTCCGATTTTTTATTCACTGCCATTTTGATGTTGTATCTCTTTACATTTCAGACATCATTGTACACTTTACATTATGATTTTTGAGATTTATATGATATGCGGCAGATTTATCGATCTATATGTGTTCTATATGATTCTATGATTGATGCTTATGATGGATGCATTTAATTTATTATTCTATATGCGATGTGATGTTTTATATGATGATGTTATGGATGAAATTTATGATCATGATAACATGCTATGATTTTATGATGTTTTATTTATGATGTTAAATTTTACTATGCCTATAATGATGATTTATGGATGCATGGTGCCCATAGTATTTACATGGATCAATAAGTGTATAATAATGTATATACTTGAATGATATGATAATGCAACTATATCTATGATTTTGGATATGATTTTTCTATGATATATGACATGATGATGCAAATGGGATACGATGCACTTTATTGTTGGTATTGCAAATGCAAATAAATGATGTAATGAAAGGATGAATGATCAAATATGATGATACTTCTAATGTATGATGTATGATATGATAATGTTAATGAAAATGAAACTATATAGATGATTTGTTTTGGATATTTTTCTTATGCAACTATATGATGTGGTACAAATGAAAAATATGATATAATAAATGCAAATATATGATCAAATGTAAGAATGATTAAATGATATAATAATGCCTTCCAATGTATGAAATGCAAATGATTATGCAACTACATGATAGTGATGATGTTTTTGTTAATGTCAAGTATACTCAATCCATCAATGATAAAGGATAACATTGTTTTTGAATTCTCCTCCAACCTAATTTGGAATAAACTACTCTACAGGTGCAAAACTAATATGAATGTAATCTAATTTAACCATGCAAATTTACATATGTCAAAGTTGTTATCTTAATAGTCCATTTATCGTGCTTTTTGTCATCATTGAGCCTTTTAAAATGTTGAAAGTGAGTACAAGCATCGATGGTATGAGTTAGACCATGATGACCTGAGTACTACTTTCATGATTTTTGATATTACAAGTGAACACAAACATCTAGGTATAATTAAACCAAGATGACCTGAGCATTTCTTGCGTAAACAGACAAGAATTGATCATTTTACTATGTGCATTGGAATGTCTTTGGTGATACTTTGTAGAGCACTTCTCACAAAAATTCACACAATAACAATGATCAACTCATAGACAAAAAACAAAGAAAATACAATTCTCCTTCCTAGCTTCTCTAGTTCAATACATCATCAAGTTTCTCCAAATAAATGATAACAAAAACCAAAGTGAAAAATTTGAACATTCAAGCTAAAGTGATAAAATCATGATTCAAAAGAATATCATCCATCTAAAGTTGTTTTGATTGATTTGATTTCAGCTGTATGATTTGCATGGTTTGATCTTCTGTCGATTGATGGTTGTTCAATGTTGGATTTTCCTATGATCATTATGTTTGTTGTGTTGTCATACTATTGTTTGTCCATTTGATTAAGCTAAAAGTTTATTGACCCCAATGAGTTCAAGATTTTTCCCCCAAGCTAGGGTGAGACATGACCACATTTCTAGGATATGTACATGAGGTTCCCTTTTCAATGAGATGTAGAATGATGGAAAAGGTGAACGACCAAGACATCTATCTAATAGATGGAAAGGCTAGTTTAAATCACAAGTAGCACCTATTTCCAGGTTTTCACTACATTTTTTTATTGCACTTTTTTAGACTTTATGATTTTTTGTATTTTCTCTTCTTTCTTTTTTTGGTATTTTATCTTTTCTTTATTTTTTTGTATTTTTTGTCACCAAGATGCCTGTTTGCCAGGTTTTCATCAATGTGACCATTTTCTAAGGACTTTAACCATGCACTAGATGATTCAGGTGTGGAATTTTCTAAGATGGGGACTATTGATAGGTTCATCGAACAAGTCCCCTTCAAGTGTAGACAACTGATAGGCTCCAAATCCATAGACTGATATGACAACAAAGGAACCTAGCCAGTTAGGTTCAAAATTATCTTTCTTTTCTCTATCATGTTGATTTCGAGGGTTTTCCTTTAGGACCAAGTCACCAACCTGAAATACTCTAGGTTTTACTCAGTAATTGTAGCTTCTGGAAATCCTCTGTTGATATGCCTTCAAATGGTCCACAACTTTTTGATGACATTCATCCAACAGTTCCAGCTCTTGAAGTCTAGACACTCTATAATCCTCATCTGAAATAATTCCTTTTAGTGACACACAAAGTGATGGTATTTCCACCTCAATACGTAGGATGGATTTTGATCCATATACCAAGGCATATGGTGTCACCCTTGTAGGTGTTCTAATGCTAGTTCAGTATGCCCATAGAGCAGTTGACTGCACCAATCATGTCAAACATCATTGACTATTTTCTTCAGGATTTTCAGAATAGTTTTGTTTGAGGCCTCTTCTTGGCCATTTCCTTGAGGATAGTATGGGGTTGAAAAATGATGTTGGATATGAAACCTCTCACACAGTTCTTAAACATCCTCATTCTTAAAAGGTCTACCATTGTCTATGACAATGGACTGAGGAATGCCATACTAACAAATGAGGTAATTTAGTATGAAAGAAGAAATCTATTTTCTAGTGATTGTTGTCAAGGGAACAACTTCTATTCACTTTGTAAAGTACTTTGTGGCCATGATTATAGATTTGTGTCCATTAGATGAAGATGGATTAATCTTTCCTACCAAGTCTAGTCCCCACTGATACGGTTGCAATTCTTGTGTTGGTGCATGGATTAGGTTACCATGGATTTGAAATTTTTGGAACTTCTTAACAAAATGAAAGGACTCCTCCATATTTGGCCAGTAATACCCCAAAGAGAGGAGTTTCTTCGCTAGGGTTAGTCGGCTTGAATGAGTTCCAAAAATACCTTCATGAACCTCATGTAAGGTTGTCTTAGACTCGTTTTGTTCTAGACAAAGAAGAGTACCATCCAACACTCAATGGTAAAGTATGTCAACAATTAAGGTATGTCATGAGGTTTGGTGGATGAAGTTGCGTTTCTGGTTTCTGGAAAGATCAGGAGGAAGGATATTGTCTTTTAAGTAAGTGTAAGTCTTTCCATAAATTAAGGATTCTACGTCAACTAAATGGCATATGGTTTGAGATTTAGGATTATCATAAGCAGGATTAGACACCTGTTCCACCATAAACTCATAATGAGCTCGCTTTTCTAGTATCTATAAGAGAGAAGCAATTGTTGCCATAGCATCAATGGCTTTATTTTATGCCTTTGGAATTTGTTCAAATTTGATATCTACAAAGTAATTTTTGTAATCATCCACCATTTTCTTATATGGAATCAACTTCTCATCTTTGGTTTGATATTCATCATTTACCTAATAAATTACTAGTAGTGAATCTCCATATACCTGTAGCTTTGTGATCTTCCATTTAGCTTCCACTTTGATGCCAATGATTAATGCCTCATATTCAGCTACATTATTTGTACATGGAAACATGAGTCTGTAGGACTTTCAAATGGTATGTCCTTGAGGTGTAACAAAAACAATTCTTGTACCTGACCCACATTGTGTGTAGGACCCATCAAATTAAAGTATCCATTGTTGTGTTCTCATAGCAAGAATGTTTGCATCAGGAAACTCAATGCTCATTGGATGATCATATAGTAGTGGAGCTTCAACTAATTGATCAGAAATCACCTAACCCTTGATGGATCTTCGATCTACATACTGGATGTCAAATTCACTCAAGATCATGACCCACTTAGCTATTCTTCCTATTAGGGCAGCCTTGCTGAGTAAATACTTTAATGGATCAATCTTTTCTATGAGTTTGACTATGTGGGTTAACATGTAATGCTACAACTATTGAGTAGCAAAAACCACTACCAAACAAGCTTTCTTGATGAAGGTGTAATTCATCTCATAACCATTCAAATTCCTATTGATATAATAGATAGCTTGTTCCTTTCCCGTAGGATCTTCCTGTGCTAATAGAGCACCCAAAGAAATCTTAGTTGTTGCAATGTATAGTAATAATGGTCTATCTTTTGTAGGTGGCATTAATATCGATGGTGACATAAGATATTGCTTTATTTGATTGAAATTTGTTTCACATCCTTGATCCCATTTGAAAGAGACATTCTTATGTAACAAATGATTGAATGGGTGACTTTTGTTTGCTAATTGGGAGATAAACCTCCTGATTGATTGTAGCCTGTGCTGTAGAGACCATAGCTGATTGATATTCTTAGGTGGTAGCATTTCCATTATGGCCTTGACCTTGGCGGGATCCACTTGGATACTCTTTTCTAAAACTATGTATCATATAAGCTTCGCTGATGTAACCCCAAACACACATTTCTTAGGATTTAAGATGACATTAAACTTCTCTAATCTAGTAAAGATTTTATCCAAGATCTCTAGATGTCCTTCTCTGGTATATGACTTTGTTAATATTTTATCCACGTAATCCTCCATAAAGGTATGCATCATCTCATGGAAAATGGTGGTCATTGCTCGTTGATATGTAGCCCCTACATTTTTCAACCCAAAGGGCATGACATTCTAGTAGAATTTTCCCCATAGACATGTGAATGTTGTTTTCTCTTGATCTTCTTTTGCTATTTTGATTTGGTTGTAACCTGAGAAGCCATCCATTAGTGATAACATGGCATGTCCTATTGTTAAGTCTACAATAATGTCAATATTTGGAAAAGGAAAATCACCCTTTGGGCATGCCTTGTTGAGATCTTTGAAGTTAGTACATATTCTAATACTACTATCTAGTTTAGAAATAGGTACAATATTATAAATCCACTCAGCATAATCAATAGATCTGATGAATCCTACATCTAGCAACTTTTTTAGCTCTACTTTTACCAACAAGGTGATATGTGGATGCATTTTCCTTAGTTTTTGCTTCATGAGTTTTATTCCAGATGGTAGAGATAAATGATGCATTAGAAGATATGGATCTAAACCTAGCATATAAAAGTAAGACCAGGCAAAGTTAATGTTTCTGTCCTCAAAGAACTTAGTGAATTTAGGCTTTTCTTGTTCAGTCATAGATGTTGCCAGATGTAGTTTTTTTGCTTTTTTTGTTTTTCCTAGATTGATAGACTGTGTAGGATCCACCAATACTGATGATATTTCATGATAGTTTTGTGGAAGGGTGTCAAATATCCCATCTTTTGGTGCCTTAGAGAGGTTTTCACTGTCAGATCCATTCTTTATTTTTACTTTTTTGAGATTTAATGCTATCGTTAAATGGTTTTCACCATTAGATCCATTATTCCTATTTTCAATTTTGCAATAGGAAGATTTGACACCCTCCTCACTCAAAGTTTCATTATGAGATTTATGAGTAGAAATTGTGTCAAGTTTGTCACAACAAAGGAAATTAATGATAGAATCATCATTCACAAAGATAGGTACATTGATAGGTTCATTCAGTTCCTAGTCAATAAGTTCAGGATGTATTAAGGGTAAAATGTCATTAGATTGGCTAAGGTCAATTGTAGTGAGGGTTTTGATAGCCACGTTGTCAAGGTTGTCAATAGCGATGTTAAGGTCTATGATATTACTCTCCTCCAAGTCATCTTTCTCAATCGATATCTATCCATCCTCACTTGAGTCATCGATATTCTGTGATCCAAATACAAAGGGTCTAACTTCCCTGAGCTTTGTCCATCCTCACATGTGGGTGCATACTCTTTTATGACATCAATTTGTATGTCCTTGTATGATGCTTCAAATAAAGAATCCTACTCATACTCATTGGAATCTGTTTCAGAACTATCCCGCACTTGAAGAATTCTTTCAACAACTTTATGAGTGATTTCTTCTTTTGTTTACTCTTTATAACCCAGTCCTATTTTGTCCTTTGAATGAAGTGTGAGAGATTGGATGTGTTCTACAATTCCCTCTTTTATTTTTCCAATAGGTCCTTGTCCTTCATACCCCATTTTCTCTAATATTGTCTTTCTCTTTCCATATTGATCTATCTTTATGTTGATAGTTGCCGATGTAGATGCTTCCTCATCTTTGTAGAGCCAATTGAGGATGGCCTTATCTTCATATTCATCTTCTAAAGTACCTACCTTTACAAATCTATCATCCAAAACCCTGGTAGGTTGTGATGATTGTTGTGTTAATGTTGACGACTGCCCATATGATCTTAGATATGGAAACAACTATGAAAGACATAGAGATTGGTCAATGGAATACTCTCCCATGCATTTATCTTTTAACTAGATATTTTCCTTGAATTTATATGATAGTGAATTCAGTTGACCTTCATTGTTTGATGGAGTGGAGTCAACAACACTTGTATCTTTTGACTTGTCCTTTTTCTCAACCCATTTAGATACCACGTTTGTTTTCCTTTCACTATTGGATGGAATAGAAGTGTTTGCTTCCCTATTATGGGGCACAATAGTTTCTGGAGCTATTTTAATCGTGTTACAATATTGGGGATTGTTGTAGTTAGCTAAAATAGTGACTTCTTGCCCATTGACAAGAAACTTTAAGAATTGATGATAATTTGAAGGTACTGCTTGCATTTCATGAATCCAAGGACGTCCCAAGAGTATATTATATGTTAGCTCTTTGTTTAGCACTTGAAAAACTATATTCTTCACAATTGGTCATGCTTGAATAGGAAACACGATCAATCCCTTGGAGGATATTTCTTCTTCATCATAAGCTTTTATTATGATTTTCCTTTTGACATCAATAACATTATCAGAATATCCTAGTGCACAGACTACTTTTAAAGTGCAAATGTTTAAAACAAATCCACCATCTATTAGGACACGTTTAACATGGTGTTTGTGGATTAATACTTCAATGTGAAGGGGGGCATTGTGTGGATGAGTAAGTGATACATCATCTTTTTTGAAAAATGATAGGCAGTGAGGTGTGGTTAAGTGTCCCACCATAACCTAGAATTGGAAAACTTCCAGATTATTGGGTACTGTGGTGGCCACAAGAGCTTGTTCCAAAACCTCCTTATGAGATGGAGAGATTTTAAGGAGTTCTAATATTGATATTTGGGCTGGTATTTTCTACAGTTGATCAACTATATTGTACTAATTTGATGGGACAATAGTGTTCTTAGATGCAAATCAATTCAATATTACTTTGGATTGCCCCCTTGTTACGTTGACTGGTTGATAATCTTGATTTTCCCTTATTTTTATGACATTACTCTGATTATTGGATGTAACCATGTTTGGGATCAAATTTAATGGTATGATGTCATTAATTCCAACATAATTGGTTTGATTATAAGTGGCATTATTATTCTCAACTGCAAAAATGCAAAGTATAGTGTTGTCATAAATGTAGTTCACATTTTTACCTTTACTGATTGTAGAAGAAGATTCTCCCTTTTCATAATTTGGTAAAGGATTTTTAAATGCACTATGATCATTTTTCTTTTGATGCCCTTCTACGAATAATTTCTTGTTATCAATCAAGTCTTGTACTAGATGTTTTAACGACATACAATCATTTTTTTTTGTCCTTTTTTTTTTATGAAAGTCACAATAGTTTGTATCATTCCACCAAGATGGATTTACTCTTGGTTCCCAATTTCTTGCTTCAAGTAATGTGATAATTTCATGTGTAATAAGTTCTCTCATGGATGATTCTAGTGTTTGTCCCAGCGGTGTGAATCTTCTTTGATTTGATGGTTTTTGATATGATTGTAGTTTAGATTCACCATTGTTTGGATTGTTGTTTTGATTGACACTTTGATTGATGTTTTGGTCATTGTTTTGATTGGTTTTTGTAGTAGTTTCCGTCAAATTAAATACCGGTTTCATATTTTGTGTTTCATTTGCAACATCGTTGTTACCAGTATTTCTATTCTTTTGCCAAAACTTTGGTTTATCATTGTTATTATAGTGATTCGAGGAGTTAGTATTATTTGATCCTTCATTGTAGTGTTTTATTACCGCTCTCTTGACCAAGGCTTCTTCGATCTTGAGCCCATTTTCAATCACGTTCTCAAATGTAGGGGGGTATTGTAGTTCAAGAATGTAGCTCATCTCATTAGTTAGGTTGTCAATGAATAGTTCCATCTTTTCCTCTTCACGTATGGAACGAGGTTACCTAGCAAACAACCTTCGCCATTGTTGTAGAAATGAGAAGAATGTTTCACCTTTCTTTTGTTTTGTATTGCAAAGATCCTTTATTGTCATCCCATGTTGAATGTTATAGGAATATTGTGAGATAAACTTGTTGACCAGTTCTTCAAAAGATCGAATTCCTAGCAGTAGTTTAGAGAAACATTCCATACATTGACCTCCTAAACTTCTTGGAAACAACCTCATCAAATAAGTTTCCTCTTGTACAAATTCTAAACTCATGGTTCTAAATTCCCTCACATGATCTATTGGGTTAGTTTTACCATTGTATTTGTCATATTTTGGGAATTCGCAATGTCTAGGAAATGGTATCATGTCCACACTTGGATCGAAAGGATAGGGACAAATTTATTGTAACAAGTATCTTTTCGTGGTCCCTTTTTGCATATCTTGAAGTTGTTGTAAATTTTATATTTGATGTGTTAGGGAAACCACTTGATTTGTGTTTTGCGGTTCAGTTTCAACTCTTATAGGTGCTTCTTTTAGTCGATTGACATCAAAGTCCTTTGGAAGTTTTTCACCTAGTTCAGCTAGCATCAAAAGGTATTTTTCTCCATCTTGTTCCAAAACTTTTTCCATAAATTTATGGAAGTTAGGATCTTGTTGTGTTGTTTGGATATCCTCTTTAGTTATTTCATTACTATCATTTTGGTGGAATCTGTGAAAGGGATTTTCTTTTGCCATGGTATTTAGTGTTTCAATTTCTTTCTAAGTTTCTACCTTTGTAATATTGTCAAAACTGGCATACAAGTGTTGTTATTTTCACTAGACTTTGATGTTTGGTGATTTTTTAGGCACTTTAGAATGTTAGATCTTGGTTTATTTTGAAGAATTTCACTTGAAAAGTTTAGTTTTTTTTTGGAAAGTTTTGAGACACTGGTTTGACTAATAAAATGTTTCTTTTCTGATAAAAATTCATATACTGATGTTAACTATCTGACTGATGGGGAAAATAACTCTCTAGTTTTTAATTCTGTGGATGCACTATAATAGACCTTCTATATAAAACTTTAGATGTTCTATAATAGACTTTAGATGTGCTATAATAGACTTTAGATGTGCTATAAGAGGGTATGAATGCACTGATATACTGACTGAATGTGTTGAAAAATTGGGTACATGCATTGAAACAGAGGTTGGTTGCACTAAAATTTTGGGTAAATGCATTGATAGACTAGGTAGATGCATTGTAAAATAGGACAGATGTGTTGAAACAGAGTTTAAATGTATTGTTTAAATATGGAAGATGCACTAATAGACTAAGTAGATGTGCTCAAAGGTTGGTTGTGCTAATCTGGAAGTGGTCACCGTTGTGTCCATTTGTTCTACTTTTTCTCAGTAAAAAGATTAATTTCCAAGGTGTAATTTTCTAACCAATGAAGATTGTGGAGGGGTGTTTTTCTTGTAAATCTTTGAATTTGATGATCTAATTGGATGATACCTTTGGAAATTATTTTACACACACAACAAGTTTGTAAACATTGTTTTCAACACTACGTATTAAACAAGGAGTGTGTATTCTAGAATCAAGTCTGATTCTTTCAAGTTGTTTGTATTCTAGAATCAAGAAATGTTTCTAATTGTCAATTAGGTCACTTAGAATATCACAGCCCACAACTTGCAACTATTTCAGCTCACATATCCTTGTCACCCCTAGAGGTCGCCTATGTTTTTTCCTTTCCTGAGTCTTAACCAAAGTCGAATCCTCCACTTTTCGCTAGGGTCTCTAATAGTTATACGGTGAGTGTCTTAGGGGTAGATTCTTCCCTTCCCTTGTTGGATATTGTGGTTGTCATTGATGTCAACATTATTAGCATAAATGTATTTGAAGTTGTATATGTCAAGGATATTGAGAAAATTGTAATAAATGAGTTCCAAGTTGTTAGTGGTGAAGTGAAGTTCAATATCGTGGTTATTTCTATACATTGTTGATTAGAGGTTGTGGAATAAAGGGTTTGTTTCTAAGTGTATCTCGTTTATCCATGTTGAGTTTCAAAGATCCACATGAAGATTTGATCAAGTTATGAAGATTTCCATTTAGACAGTTTTTTTGTTTCTTCAGTTGGTGTTCCTTATTGAAGATGATGCTATTTTAGTTAGTTTAGTTTTTGAAGATGCTTCTCTTGTGATTCATGATACTTGTGGATGTTTCTAGATCATTCTCTATCTTTGTTGCACATCTGCATTGATTGTTGTGATTGTGGTTGGCGATTTTCTCTTGCATGTTCATGTTTTTCTTGTTCCTGGCCGACATAGTGTTTGTAGCGTGTTGTGGATCTTTGAGGAGAAATTAATTGAAGTGTCTTCATGCTCGAGATGTTGATTTGGGTCCTCACTAAGTTGTGGCTAACTTTGGTTGATTCGTATTGATAATTTTTAATGTTTTGGGCCAACAATTTATATTCATTTTATTATTTTCTTTTTCGCCAACTTGTAGTGATGAAATTTCATGTTGTAGATATAAATAAGTGATTGTTCATTTCATTTGAAGTATGCCAAATGTGTGTGTGAGTGAATAATGTTCTAAATCATTCAAAGACAGAACAAAGTGTGAAGAAGAGTGAAGGAGAGTGAAGAAGTGTTCATGTGCTTAATTGGAACTATAATCAGGCAATAGCTATGCTATTTTCTCAGTTAAAAATCCAAATGGCTTTAATTCGAATCTCTTTGTAAGACACTGTGTCTTCCTTTGTAATTGAGCAGTGAACTCTAGGCAGTGTGCCTGAATGCATGTGCATTACCCATATTACATTTTCATTATACTTTTAATAGGGTATATTCTTGTGGACTGACCTCCATCGTGGTTTTTCCCCTAACATGGTTTCCACGTAAAAAAATATTGGTGTTATGTGTGTTTCTGATTTATGTTTTCATGGTTAATAATTAGATCAGAGAACAAGGTTAATATGTTGAATAAGTTTTGAATTTTTGTGACAACTGATTCACCCCCCCCTTTTAGTTGTTTGACCTTGTATTGCCAAAAATTGGTATCAAAGCAGGTTCCTTGGAAGAAGTTTAATAGCTTAAGGTGATCTGGTATGGCAAGTTACAAGAAGGATAGACCAAAATTTGATGGAACCAATTATTCTTTACAGAAGACTCAAATGGAGTTCCATTTTAGATGCATTGGTGAACCCTGTTGGAGTATTACAAATAATAAGTATGTTATTCCACCAAATAGTATATATGTTGAGTATAATATTTGGGCTAAGGAAGCTTTGTTGAGTGATTTGACTAATTCTGAGATGAAAAATGTTATGGATTTGAAGACTGCTTATGAGATTTGGAAAAATTTGGAAACCTTGTATGAAGGTGATGCTAATGTGAAGATTACTAAGTTGCAGAGTTTGAAAGGGAAATATGAAAGGTTAGGAATGGGTGATGATGAGAACATTAATACTTTCATGCAAAGAGTGAATGAACTTGTGTGGGGTATTAGATGTGCTGGTGGAAAGATAGATGAATCTGAGATTGTTAAAGTGCTTAGATCTCTACTTGACTCCTACAAAGTCAAAGCTAGTGCTATTGAAGAACTTTGGACTGTAATAGATATAACCAAAGATACATTGGTTGGTAAGTGACTTCTTTTGAGTTGAGAGAATTTGGTGATGCCCTTCCTATGGTTGAATCCACATTTAAGGTTACTACTTCTAGAAGGGATAGATAGAGATATGATATGGTGAGAGTTCATCTAGAAAGACATTCAAGTATGAGGATGAAATTAGACAGAATGAGAGATAGAAGAGCTAGAGGAACTTATTTTCAAAAGAGTACGGAGAGGAAAAGGTAATTATGAAGGAAAATTACCTCTTAAATTCTTTTCTTGCAATAAGATAAGTCATTTTGCATCAAGATGTTTGAAAAGAGCTGCTAAACCAAGACATAACAAGCCTGGATTTTAGAAGAAGTGTTACTATGTCATTGATGAAGGGATGAAAAATGATGGATCTGATAAAGGAAATAGAAGTGGTGATGAATGGGTATTTATTGCTATCAAGGAAAACAATTTTGTATCTACTGAATTTGTTGACTGTACAAATGTGGAGAAATCCATGGCTGTTCAAGTTGAAGAAAAAGATGAATGGGTAATTAACAATGGATGTTCACATCATATGACAGGAGAAAAAAGTAAGTTTGTAAGCTTGGAAAAGTATGATGGTGGTGTTGTGAGATTTGGTGATAATACAACTAGTGTGATTTGTGGAAGAGGTTGGATTTCTCTTCAAGGTAAGCATAATATTGATGATGTTCTATATGTAGAAGGCTTGAAGCATAATCTTTTGAGTGTTGGTCAAATGGTTGATAAGGGATACAATCTTCAATTGAAGGATGGAAAGTGTAGAATATTGAGTTCTAGAAATGAAATTACATTAGGTACAAAAAAAAAGGTAATATCTTTCACTTGAGTGCTACTAGTAAAAGTTGTTTGATTGCTCAAGTTGATGAAAGTTGGTTATGGAATAGGAGGTTTTGTCATGTTCACTTTGATAATATTGTTAAGATAAGTTTCACTAAGGCTTTGAGAGATCTACCTAAGTTGGTGAAACCTACCAATGCAATATGCAAGGAATGTCAATTGGGAAAGAAAACTAGGATTTCATTTTGGAGTAAAAAGCATTGTTCAAATGAATTGTTAGGGCTTTTGCATACTAATCTATGTGGTTCCTCTAAGTTTAGAAGTTTACAAGGTTACAGGTATTTCATGTTACTCATTGATGATTATTCTAGAATGGTATGGGTTACTTTTTGAAGGGAGAAATTTGAAGCACTGGAAAATTTCAAGCTCTTTAAAGCTATGGTTGTGACAGAGACATGTTTGAAGATTAAATGTCTGAGATCAGATAGAGGTGGTTAATTCACTTTTAGTGAATTTAATACTTTTCTTGAAGAACATGGAATAAAGAGATAATTATTTGCACTACAGACTCCTCAGAAAAATGGAGTTGTGGAAAGGAAGAACAAAACATTTGAAGATGTTGCTAGAACTATGATGTTGGAAGGAAATGTTCCTCATATCTATTGGAGAGAAGCCATGAGTACTAATGTGTATAGACTCAACCTAGTGTTGGCCTCCTACAATGATTTCATAACTAAGCCTTTAAACCATGATTCAAAGATTGGGCATCTAACTTGAATAGCTATTCAATCATCATGAAGGTGCATTTAACTTGTCAACCAAGGGATGTGAACTTGAAATGGGTCAACACACTATGTGCACTAGGGGATCAAGTAGTCATTGCACTCTACAGTTAAGAAACACAATACTGAAAGTAAATGGCTTAAAAGGAAATAAAGAAAATGTTGAATATCAACCAACAACTATGCTAAGCTGAAATGCAGAACAAACATGAAAATTTAAGTGACAAACAGGAGACTACTCTTTTTTCTTTGGCTGCAGGAATAGTCATAGAATGGAATTCTAGTGGCTGCAGGAATAGTCGATGCCAGATTTCTAACTAAGTACTAAACAACAAGTAATACTAAACTAATTAGATAGATTACTCACCAAGTGGGCCCCCTTGGATAAGTATCCTCTAAACTAACAAGAACTCAAATGCTCAAACTCAAAACTTTATTTTATTCACTGTAAATCATGCATACAAAGAGTAATGTATCTGTATTAAGAGAACTAGAGAATGAGAGTACAATTTCAAATCATGCAACCTCCTAAAGAAGGAGCATCAAATCATTATTTATACTACAGCTAGACAAGGAATTCAACTCCACGACTGGGAGGACACCATTTACAGAAAATAGGGGAAAGTGGAGCGATGGTGGTTATACATGCATGAAATCTAGTCAGACATGAAATTCAAGCGTAGATCTAGCACAAAAGTAATGCCCATGCATTCTTGATCATTAAGGTCCACTGCAAGGCAATTACGTTTAGATGCATGAAAAATATTTGTTGTCGTCTGCCTTTGACTTGGAGCAATTTTTCAGCTGGACGTTATGGTGCATGCCCAGCTGGCTATGTCTTCCTCAACTTAGCATATTAAATTTGCATGTCAAGGTCAGTACACATAATAACTGCACATCTATAACCAATCTAAGAAACATTCATTAATCAAATGCAAAATCGATATAGATGACCCACATATTATGCCTAATATCATTAAAGCTTGTAGAGATAGGGTAATATCAAATGTCAATGGTTTGAGGGAAACATTATGCCAATACCAACACTTAAGAATTAAATTCCATGACATCTATGAGAAAATAGACTATAGATTCTACCCAAAATGAGAATAAAAGCTATGCTCATCACTCCCCTCAACCTAACATTTTGTTGGTCCTCCAGTAGGAGAAGAGTTGTTCTTTTGCTTGTTCAAAGCTCTAAAATTTGCAATTGAGAGTTGTCCAACATCAATGGTAGTAGTACGTGAGTCAAGGTCCCAATAGAATCCTCCCAATATGTCAATCCTATTCCATCTCTACCTCTCTGTAGCAATGCCATACTAGTAGAATCTAAAATTTGGCATGGGCCACATGAGCATGGGTGGCTGAAAAGTCAGGGGAGGCCAATGTCATCCCTGAGTTCTCCCAATCCGAATGTGTCTCTCAATTATTTTTAATCCTGTAGCATAATTATGGATGGAATGAGGCTCAACCTATTTCAGCTCATTAGTCAAACTATTCCATCTCTAAGATAAACATCTCCTCATGGTTTCCTCCTTTGCTACTATTTTTACCTCATACTCAGTGTAAACTACCTCAATCCAAGGCATAATCCTATTTCCATAACTTGGTTTGAGCAACATTCTATACCATTCTCTATAAATATCCCTTGGGTTGCTTGATTCAACTCTAATAGGTAGAGGGATATCAGACTCCAATTATTTATAAACACCATGTTGATGTCCCCAACTAATCTCATTTTACACCCAAGACATGAATGCTCTCAATTGAACATCCCCAACATACAACATCAGATTCCAATCATGGTCTTTTGTGATAGCATAATTATGTAAATAAAATTCACATAGCAAATTCTTCAATTTAGGTGAGGCAATCCTATAAGCATTGAAAAATTCCATAGGGGTATCAATAGGAGGATTCAAACCTGAGGAAAGTCTTGACATCTTAAAAGAGAGATACTTCTCTTTCAGGAGCAGAGCATAAACCCTCATAGGATCTCTACATTCTAGAATCTTTAGCACCAAAGCTACCATATTATTTACCCTCTGCTTCAGGGTGGAAATTTTTGCATCTTTATCCTCAATCTCTTCATCCTTCTTTTTAATTTCCTCCTTCAACTTCCATTTTTCATTTTTCCATTCTTCCTCCCTTCTTTGTATTTCTCTCCATAAATTAAAAATTGTTGCATGTATTGTAAAACTAGGAGGACTATGAATTCCTACCAGTCTTTTTGTCGATGGAGGCTCCTCATATGGCACTATTTTCATGGACTCAGGCTGTCCAGTTATCTCTGGCTATAAGGGTGTTGTTTCTTCCTCTTTTTGTTGTAGGGACTCTTGTTCTTGTTGTGGCTGCAGGAACTCCTGCTCCAATTCTAGCTGTTGCTGCAAGACCTCTTGCTCATTTTTAAATTTTTGACATAGCCTAATATGATTTGACACATGGATAATAAATTCACAAAATATTTTAATCTTTTTCATTCCCTTCCCCCAACCTAAATTTGGACATGTGTCCACACATGTGAGATGGGAGTGGCAATTGACAGGTAATGGTGGCATTTATGTGAATACCTATACTAACATACAATGATTAAATGAACACACTTAAAAGATGATTAAAGATAACAATTAATGTGCACATACTTGAATGTGTGGAAGATTTACTTCAAAGATCATGGCTAAAGTAATGCTTGCCTTGTTGGAAAATGAATTGAGTAATAAGTGAAGATGAGGTGGAATGAGGTGAGGTGGAATGAAGTGATGGAAGAGAGAGAAAGGTTGTGATGGATGAGTGGATGGGTTGATGACAAAGAAATGGAATTCCATGTAAGTGAAATTATTTATTATGAAAAGTACGTACCTCAATTAGGTTGATGGAGGGACACTAGGTCCATCGCCTTCAACTGTAGAAAGCTTTGAGTGCTAGGTGAATTGTTGCAGGAACTCTTCTTTAGAAGCTAGCTTATAATATAATCTGAGGTGATGACCATTGACAAGTAATTTAAACCTAACAAGGTCAATGGTGGTAAGCTGAACTACTCCATTAGGAAATACCTCAACAACTTCGTATGGTCCTAGCCACCTTGTCTGCAATTTTCCTACATTGTCCTGGTATCTTGAATCATAGAGCAAGGCCTAATCTCCTGGTTTGAACTTCTTGTCCTTGATAAATTTGTCATGCCATTGGATTCTCTAATTTTGTACTACCTCAGTATGTTGCAGGGATGCTCTTCTTATCTCATCCAAAGCATTTGGCTACATGATTCTTTCTCTCTATGCTTCAAAAATATCCATCCCTAAATCCAGTGCATTTCACAAAGTTCTATGTTCAAATTCAATTGGCATCATAGCTGTCTTTCCATACAACAACTCAAATGGGGTGAATCCTGTAGTTGTTTTCCATTTTGTCCTATAGGCCCAAACAACTTCTGGTAATTTATTTTCCCAATCCTTTCTATGGATAGCTACTGTTTTAGTTAGAATGGCTTCAATCTCTCTATTGGTCACCTCAACTTAGCCATTAGCCTAGGGGTGATAAGGAGTAAAATTTTTGTGCCTTATATTGTACTCATTCACTAGTGTTGCACCAAGAGTTGATGTGAATTGTGGCCCTTGATTAGTCACTATTTCTCTTGGAACTCCATATCTTGTGAAAATCTCCTCATAAATAAAATCTACAACCTTGTTATCTCTTGCATGCTTCATGGCCTTAACTTCTACCCATTTTGTTACGTAATTAGTGCATACCAATATATAAGACTTACCATTTGATGGAGAGTCAATTGGTCCCACAAAATCCAATCCCCACTTTTCAAAGGGAGTGATTACTACTTGAGGGAAAAGTGGCATCTCATTAGATCTGGTTGGTTTGTCCACTCTTTGACATCTGTCACATTTTCTGGTATACTTTCCTGCATCCTTGTGGAGTGTTGGCTAGTAATACCCTATGTTCAAAACCTTCATTTTTGTCCTCGTGGCTGCAAAGTGTCCTCCACATGGTTCATTGTGACATGCATGCAAAATTTCATATGTCTCATCTTCTCTCATGCATATTCTCATGACATGGTCAGGTCCAGTATAAAACAAACATCCAACAGTCCAAGAGAAAGGAAAATATTTTTCAATGAGTTCCCTTTTCTCTTTTGGGGAGAAGTGAGAAGAAAATCTACTTGCAACCAAGTAATTGTCTAGGTCAACATACTAGGGTATTTGTACACTGAGAGAGAATAGATTCTCATCAAGAAAAGAGTCATCTATGGGTTGATTGTCTTATGATGTAGTTAGCCTTCAAAGAAAATTTTCAACAACATTAGCCTTCCCTGGCTTATCCATAATGGTTATATCAAACTCCTACATCAAAAATAACCATCTTTCCAATCTACTTGTGATCAAAGGTTTATTCATGAGATATCTAATGGTTTCATGATCAGTGTGCACAAAGATTTGGTAGCCCATTATGTAATGTCTAAATTTGTTTAGTGCATAGATTACTACCAACATCTCTTTCTCTGTCACTGTATAATTGAATTTAGCTCCTTGAAAATTTTTGTTGACAAAGTAAATAACATTTTCAACAACTCCCTCTTTCTATCCTAAGACCACTCCTATGGCATAATCTAATGCACCAGTGTGGATGTGGAAAGGAAGCTCCCAATTGGGTCCCTTGAGTATAGGAGCATGAGTGAAAACTTCCTTCAAGTTAGAAAATGCCTTGTCACAAGTTTCAGTCCACTGAAATTCAACATCTTTAGTGAGAAAGGTATACAATGGTACTGCTACCTTGCTGAAATCCTTGACGAATCACCTATAATATCCTGCATAACCCAAGAAACTCCTAACATCCTTTTGTTTTGTAGGTGTAGGTAGATTTGTGATTACCTCAATTTTTGCAGGATCTACTTGAATTCCCTTGTGGGAGATGTAGTGGCCAAGAACTACACCCTCTTTCATTATCATAAAACACTTTTCACTATTTAAGGACAAGGTTTGATCCTCACATCTCTATAGGACTCTCCTAATATTCTCCAATTCTTGATTAAAATCAGCACCATAAGTGGTGAATTCGTCCATATAAATCTCCATGCAATCATGAGAAATGTATGAGAATATGCTAAATGACTTCCCTATGGAAAGTTGCAAGTGCATTGCACAAGCTGAATGGGAGTACCGAATAGGCATAGGTCCCCAGTGGATAGGTAAATATGGTCTTCTCTTGGTCTTTTGGTGTAATTTGGATATGGTTGTATCCATTGAATCCATCTAGAAAAGAGAAGTATTGATTTCCTACAAGTGTGTCCAAAACTTGATCAATAAAGGGTAAAGGAAAGTGATCCTTCTTGGTGGAAGAATTAAGTTCTCTATAATCAACAAAAACTAGCCATTTCCCTCTTTTCTTGGGCACAATAACTAATGAAGATACCCACTGATTATCTTAAATGGGGTAGAAAAATCCTACATCTAGCAATTTCTACAATTCTCCTTTCACAATTTCTCTTAGTGTAGGGTTAATCCTTCTTTGTGGTTGTCTTACTAAAGTGCAATCATCTCTGATATAAATTCTATGGGTACAAAGTTTAGGATCCAGTCCCTTCATATCATGATAATCCCATGTAAATGCATGTTGATAGGCCCTTAATAGGTTTTCCAATAACGGTTGTTGCTCTTCATTCAATTTACTATTAACATTCAGATATTTTCCCTTTGACACTTGGACTTGTGTAGTTAACTCTATCATGGTTGCTTCATTAATACATGGTACCTTTAGTTCATATGGTAGCAATGTATGGTACATACCTGTTGATGTAGGAACTCTGTTTGTAGGAACAATGGTTGTAGGAAGAGTGGCTACATGAAGATCATCTGTAGGAAGAATGTCTATAGGAATAATGGCTATAGGAAGAACATGAAAAAGTGTCTTGACCAAAGTAGAAGATGATGCTTCCTCCACTTCATAATGGTTCTGAATGAGATTAACCAACACTTAATCCTCATCTTGGAGCTGCATGAAAGAGCTTATGCCTAGCATAATAAGTTGCTCCACAAAATTAACTTCCTCGGCCTCCTCACCAACTTGTGGCCATACAAAATATTTCTCATCATGAGATGGCTGAGCAGGTGGATAAAGAATTTTTTTTTTAGTACTCCTTCCATCTGAAATGGTCATGTCACCTGACCGACATCCAATGTACGCATTTTTAGTTTCCAACCAAGGCCTTCCAAGAATGATGGGATACCCACCTAGTGTAGCCTTAGGAGAAAAAATCATAAAATCTACTAGGTATTCCCAAGAGTCTAGAACTACCACAAGATCCTCCACTACATCAACAAGCTTAATAGTAGAGCTATCAACAAGCTGTAGGATAGTAGGAGATCTCATTTTTGCAATATTTAGTTGCTATAGGATGTATTTGGTCATCACATTGATTGCTGCCCCTAAATCAATCAGAGCATTCTTCACTTAGATCTCATTTATGGCAATTGCTACTACAAGACTGCCTGGGGAATTATACTTGGGAATAGTCACTTTTCCCAGCATGATATCAACTAGCTAGCCCACCACATGAATTGTAGTTGGGTCTCTCTTCTTCCTTCATGGCTTCTTAAGACAAGCTTTCTTGATATCTTTTTCGTAGATTGGAACATATTTTATGGCCTCAAATAGCGGTATCTGAACACATATATATGCTTTAGCTAATCTAGGATGTCAAAAGTGGTATCCTCCTTTTCTTCTTTCTTCTTGGAAACTTCCAATCTTTGGGGAAATGGTGGTTCTTGTTCAGTCTGCTTGACTTGAAATGGTGAGATAGATAAGCAACATTTATAAATCTGGCACAATCACCAGTGTACAAAAAACTTGTATCTTCAGACTGATTCCATCTACACTTAGAAAACTGGAAAGATACATTACTTTCTATACCGAATCTAACTCCTAACTAGAAGACAAAAGAAGCTCCCATTACAAAGAATAAGGATGCAGTTCTATCTCCTCTATCCTTCAGAAAATCCCTACTCTTCTAAATCTATATCTAGAATTGTCTACTCTATTCCTTCTCTATTTCTGCTAACTTTTCTTTCTAACTTCTACAAAGAGGCAAGAATGCCATATATACAGAGGGTACCAAAAGAATGCGTTGGCCCCTATTTTAGGGTTTACAAAATATCTTCTTCAAAAAGGTTGGCCCTCAGATCTTTTGAATAGAGTTAATGTTGTGTTGAATAGAATCCTCGCTGTCCATGTTTGTGAAAGATTTTTTAGGGGATGATCTATAGATCTTTTGCAGCTATAGCATTTACTCCATGCCTCCATGTTCATCCTCGAACTTCCTTGAAGGGCTGCCTTGAATGCTCCAAAGAATTATCATTAATGCTGATCCGCCCTTGTCAGTGGACACCACAGCTATTCCTATGACTTGAAGCTTCCTCTTTCTTCCTGCCTTTCTCCTTGCTCTAGATCTCTCTGCACGTTGACCATCTCTAGAAGCAGCACCAGACTCTCTATTTAAATTTGAACATCATTGCTCCTAGGCCAATCCATTAGCTCATCCATAGAGTAAGTTCATGTCGTTCACATTCTATTAATTTACTTCATAGGGATAGTCAATCAGTCAATGTTCAGTCCTTTTAGCCTCTTCTGATTGGTGGAAAAAACTCCACGTAAGACTCCCGGGCAGTCAAAGTTATTTGCACAAAATCGCATGTCCGTGAGACACCAATCGTGTCTCCCTGATGTGATTATTCCTCTCTTAGCAGCTATCGGCATGACACATGACGGTTGGTGAGACTTCATACTAGGGTGCACAAGTTATATCGATATCCATTGTGGTCACTGAGACAACCACCATCAGCCAGACATCATAGCAAGCCCAAAACATTCAGCCAGGAGTCTCTCCGATGTCCACCTTGTGAACAAATGTTGATGAGACACTACCGGGTCGGCAATATGTTATCCTGAACTCACTCCACCTCGGTGAGACCATCGCACTCAAGAAGACATCTCCCTGAGCCCATTATTATCCTCTGAGCTCAAGCCCTCCTTTTATTTTGGCGAGACCCTCACAAGTCAGTGAGACCCCATACCGAGTTCAAACATTACACTAAGGATGCAATCCCCTTGGCGAGACTAACAGCCATCGGTGAGACATTACACCAAGTCCATTTCATTTTGGTCAGACTTTATTTGGTTGTTGGGATGCTATGGTGAAATCATCCCACTTTCGCCGAGCTCAAACCCTTTCTTTCAGTGAGACTCTGTCGGGTCAGTGAGACCTTTTGCTGATATTATCTCCTATCACTGAGACTTTCTTCCTTCACCGTGACATTACACCGAAGTCACCTCTTTTTCCAAGAGCTCATTTTGTATCGGTAAAACCCTATCGGGTCAGGGAAACCTTATCGTGAACGAAAAATATTTGGATGAGATTTTGAACAACTGTCAGCAGGAGATTACATCGAAGGCATAACCTTCGGCGAGACATTCAGTAGTTGGGAAGACTTCCTGCCGACACTAACCATTGTCGCCAAGACCTCCCTTGATCAGTCAGAAATTACACCGACCAAGCCTCCCTCTCATCGAACCGAGAGCACCTCGAGGAGACCCTAGCTTGTCGGGCAGATTTCTCAGCGATGCAAACCCCCTTTGGATTTCAAATGAACAGAGCCAAACCACTAGTCAGCAAGACATCTGAAAGGTTCCAACGACTTTCTTCTTGAGGAGTTTTATGTTGAATGTGATTGAGACATGCCCTCAGTTGGCTTCCCTAAGAGATATCTTCAGATGAGCGATTCAATCTTGCAAAAAAAATGCCTCCATTAGTCCTCAAAGCATAAAATACACTATTGTTTATGATTATTTCGTTCAATTCTTAGCAAGAAGAAAACCAACTATGGTGGAGGCGGAACCAAATCTGAACCAGAAATGACACACCCCCTTCAAAACTGATAGGGGCGAAACCAAGAAGAAATCAGAATCGGGCCCGAAGTCAGAATGGGAACAAGATACAAACCAAATGCTAACCTCTCATATCGCCATCTCGGCTTCGCTCCCGCAAAATGGCAATGATACAAACAGAAAACCCAACATCCGACCAAGTGGTTGGAACTGGAGGAAAATGAAGAAATGAACCAGGTGGAGCCGGGACCGGAACCAAACCTGAACCATAAACTTTTGCAAGTTTTAGGTTTGGATTCCATTCTGAACCTACCTCCGACGACACTCGAAAAACACAGAAAAAGGACAAGAAAGAGAAGAAGAAAGGGGAGAAAATACCCCACGACAAAACAAAAGGAACAAAAGAAAAAGAACAAGACATGTGGAATCGGGATCAGAACAAAACCCGAACCTGAAACTTTTGAAAGTTTCAGGACTCGGTTCTAGTTTCGATTCCTGGTCCGCCAGAACAACACGAAAAGACCCAAGGAAGAGGGGAAACCCCCAAGACACGGGACACAAAATAGAAGGGAAAATGACCAACCATAGAAAGAGACCAAGGAAAAGGTAGAGTTGGGGCCGAAATGGAACACGGATTGGAAAACTCAAAGAGTTCAATGTTCCAACTTAGGTTCAAACCTAGATCCGACAAAACAAAAGACCAAAATAAAGGAACTGTCAGAACCAGAACTGGGAACGACACAAAACCAAAAACTTTGGATGTAATTCCAAGCTCGATATTGGTCCCGGTTCTACATCCGACAGAGTAAAAGGAAAAATGCCTAAGGCATAAAACAAAGGCCAAAGGAAAAGAAAAGAACAAGGGGGGCCCATTTTGTTCCACAACAAATTGGGGTGGTTATGCAAGGAATAACAAATGGCGACTCGGCTGGGAAAATGGTTTCACCATTTTCAAGAAATTGAAGAATTCAACTACCTAGAACTCCTAGTTTATGAACATCACAATTCCAGTTGCGTCAGTTTTAACAACCAAGGTTGAGCTAGAATCTCAAATGTAAATCAACAACTACCCCTTAATCTATGTGTGTGCTTAATTGTGCATCACTTTCTTATAAAGTTTTCTTCATCTTTCAAACAACAATGTGCAAGATTTGAGCTACATGAGTTTATTCCCTTTAGTTGTCGTGCAATGACATCCTGGGCATTGCTCCACTGCTAGTTAGGTGTCCATAGCCCTGACAGAGATACCTCTAGTTTTCTCACAGCATCGCTCTACTTCTAGCTAGGCGTCCATAGCCCCGGTAGAGATACTAGAATCACCCATTCATATTTAGTCCTATTTCTCTTTAAATAGTTCTCTCTTTTTTTTCTCATAGAGTTTCAGATATTTCATTCAATTTTTTTTCTCTCAATATGTTAGATGTTTAACATCTATTCTGGGTTGAAAACTACCATGGACCTCATAAGAACACTTGGGAGATTGGATTTTTCACTCAAATCTTACAACACTATCATCCTAGGACAAATATACCATTACAAGAGGAGATGATTTTGATGATTTGTGACAAATTCAGAGGGAGCTAATGAAGGTTATTTACTTTGTACTTTGTTTTCAATACTTTCCACAACTCTTATTGACAATGAGCATAAAGCAAAATTTTAGTACAAAATCACCCAATTAGCAAACCTGAAAATCCCTAAACCACTTCTCTCCTAATAACCATAATATGCCTCAGATAACAACCCACTATTTAAAGATGGAAAGAATAGAGAAACCCCCCCAAAAAAAAAGACAAACAAAAGAACAAAGGAAATGAAAGGACAGAAAGAAAGAACAAATAAATAATAACAAAATATTTACAAACAGAAAAACCAATTATTTACATAAAGAACAAAATTAATAAGCCTTATGACTCAAAATAATGCTTAAGAAACTACCCATTGATAGGCAAGGGAACAGGTTCTCCAGTTAAACTACTCAGTCTGAAAGCATTTTCTCCTAGGATCTTAGCAATCTAATAGGGACCCAACCAGAGCTTGTCAAATTTATGATGATTGCCCTTCTTTTCACTAGCTTTATCCCATAACAACATTAGGTCTGATACCTTGAAAGCCTTGATTTTGGCTCTTTTTTCAAACCAACGTTTGACAACAACCTGATGTCTAAAGAATTGCTGCAAGGTGACATCTCTTTGCTCTTCTAATTTCAACAAGGCAGCTAATCTTACCTCTATCCTATCATCACTAGAGTAGAATTTCTGCATGAACTCAAGGATAGGTATTTGCAGGTGAATGGGGAACACAGGCTCTTGGCCATACACTAATTTAAATGGTGAAGTCTTTAAAGCAGCCTTGATCCTAGTTCTATCTTCCCATAATGTGAACCTCAGCTGGGTGTGCCAGTCCCTATGATTGTTTTCTAGTAGTTTCTTAATTACCCCTAAGAGATTCTTATTGGTTGATTCTGCAACTCCATTTCCTTGTGGGTAATAGTTTGAGGAATATTTCAAAACAATTTTGTGATCATAAGCCCATGAAATGAATTTAGCAGAAGAAAAAGCAGAGCCATTGTCACATACCAAAGTGAAGGGTACCCCAAACCTAGCTGTAATGCATTCGGTGAGGAACTTGATCACTACCTTTGTTGTGCTATTCTTGTAGGGTATAGCCTCTGTCCATCTTGTGCAGTAATCAGTAGTAGTCAAAATAAACTTGTGCCCTGCAGAAGATTTTGGGTTAATTACCCCAATAAAATCTAGAGCCCATTGGGCAAATGGCCTTACCTCATAGACAAGCTGCAATGGCATGGCTGAATGGCATTCTTTTGATGCAGAAATATGACATATGTGACATGTTCTTACATGTTGATAGGTATCTTTGAATACTCAAGACCAGTAATAACTAGATTCTAGGATCTGGTGTGCCAATGAGTCTGTAGAACCATGACCTGTGCCACGTTTCCCATGGAATTCAGTGATCACATGTTTAGCCTCTTGCTGATCAAGGCATCGTAGGTACACTCCTTTGAAATTCTTCCTATTTAGCAATCCTCCTTTGAGCATATAATGAGAGCTCTTCATTCTCAATGCTCTCCTTTGAGTGACATTCATTCCCTCTAGACATCGATTGTTGAGGATGAAATAGATGATATCAGCATACCAAGGGTCATTGGAGAAGGAATGAGTGGTGTATTGCTGATAAATGATGTTGTCACTAGTATTGGCCATAGCCTTAGATAGGCTTGTACCTCTGACAAGTTTCATAGGGCGTATCTCTAAGTTGAACTCCTACAAAATGGCCATCCATTTCCCTCTTCTTTCTCCCAACTCACTCTGCATGAGTAGGGATTTCACAACTGCATCAGGGACTACAACAATAATTTAACTTTGGGGAATGTAGTGTCTAAACTTCTTGATAGCCCTGACTAGCGCAAAATCTTTATTTTCAAGAGGTGGGTACTTAACTTCAACATTTTTTAATGGAGAGCTCATGAAGGCGATTGGCCTCTCTTCTCCCTCTTCTCTTTGTTGAGTTAAGAAAACTACACAAGAATGTTCAAAAGAAAAGGAATAAATATAGAATGGTTTTAAATAGTCAGGGCTGGTGAGGACTGGCGCTTTTGAAATGGATCACTTGACCTATGAAAATGCAACCTTTGCCTCATCACTCCACTCTATCTTGGCATCTTTCTTCATCATTTCATTCAGTGGTTTTATGATTTTTGCAAAGCCTATGATAAATTTCCTTACAAAGTTGATCTTTCCAAAGAAAGATCTCATCTCCTTCTTGCTTCCTGGCCTGGTAATTCTTGAGGATGGACTCAACTCGGTCTGGATCAATTGATATTCCTCTTTCAGAGATTACGTGTCCTAAAAGCTTCCCTTTAGAAACTCTGAACACACACTTTTTAGGATTCAAGGAGACGCCATACTAGATACATCTTTGAAGAACTTTGGCTAAGTCTGCAACATGGTTCAGTTGATCTTTAGAGAACACTGTGAGGTCATCCATGTCAACAATAATGTACTTACCAATTAGATCCTTGAATGCTATGTCCATGGCGTGTTGAAAAGTTACTCCAACGTTTATCAGACTGAATGACATCCTTCTGTATGCAAATGTTCCCCACTTTGTAGTGAAGGTTGTCTTCATTCTATCTTCACAGTTAACCATTACCTGATTGTATCTAGTGTAGACACCTAAAAATGACCTAGGCCTACAAGCTTCATTTTTACCACTTTTCGTCCTAGCATAATTATGACACTTTAATTATGTTCCTAACCCATCTTCAACTATTAATTAAATAATTCACAATTATTTAATTAATTCAGGGTCTTCTATTCTTCCTGATTATTAAATAAATAAATCATATTTATTTAATGCGTCACTAATTATCTAAAGTCAACTCATAATTAAATAAAGTTCTCATTTTATTTAATTTATCTTCGTCATTAATGTCCTCCTGATTATCAAATAAATATATTTTAATATATTTATTCAATATATCACTAATTCCTAAATCCTCTCTTTTAATTAAATAGATTTTCTAATTTATTTAATTAATTAACCACTTCTTCTAAATTAAATAATTATTTTTAATTATTTAATTGTTGTATGTGACACTTCTCTATTTTTAAATAAAACAATTTATTTAAAAATATCTCACATAGTTAACTGATTCTTCTTTTAGTAATTAATTTCAAAAATCAATTCCTCTTTATCTCACAAAATCCAATATTTTGAATTAATTTAATTCAAAATGGAAATATTCTTCTACAAATCAAGTAATTTCTAAAATTACTACTTTTCTAAAATCCCATCTTCTTGTCTTTTGCTTTTTGCTAATTCCATCTCAACTGTCACATTTATCTTTGATTTAATTTATTTAATTAAATCTTATTCACACATGTGGGCATTTTTGCCCTAACCCTAATTGAGAGTTGCCATTTTGAATCTTAACCGTTGATTCTAGGGCATTTTCTCAATCTCTCATCTCTTCCGTCCGTTCAAAATGGCATTTTCTATAAAATGTCATTTTCCTCTCATTTTTTGGTATTAGACAATATTTTGGACATTAGATGCATAGAGATTCTATAGACATTGCAGCAATTGTCATTTTACTTCATTTAGTCTTGGCATATTTAGGCATAGACATTTCAATTATATTGTCATAGGCATTTAGGCATTAGGCATTTAGACTTTGATCAAATCCTTCAAAGCTTGGTGTAGGACTTAGACATTTATTTGTAGATTGCTCGCATGTTCGATCTGAGGGCAACATGTCAACCAACAAGCTAGAAGGTGTTACAAAAGTAAATCATGGAAGACTCGGCGGTTTACAGGTATAATCGTTCTTTGTTTTAACTTCCATTATGTTTTGTAATTGCTTTGGGTTTATTTTATATGCTTTATTGATTGAATCTAACATAAAATTTACCCTCAGTTACATTGGTGAACCCGACATATTTGGACAAATAAAAAACCATTTTTGGAGTTGGTTTCTTTTTGTTGCAGGTTTTGTTTGCTTTTTGTTGCAGGTTTGACATCATTGTGGATAAAGCCCTAGTTTACAAAGACACGACCATAACTTTCAAACGGCTATGTATTTTCTCATGAATTTTTTTTTGCAGCTTGGGGACAACATCACGTGTTTTCATTCAAAAAATCAAACATTTTGGATTAGTTTTTATTTTTTTTATAATTTTTTTCTATTTTTAATAAAAAATTAATTTTGAGAGAAAATACTTGAATTTTTCTGATATGTTTACATTTTTGGAAATCTCTTTAAATTTTAACATGGGTCTGTTATTTATATTTTAAATTTGGATGCATGATTATTAGTCAAAAAATAGATAATTAAAAATCTAGGTTTAAAAAAGATTTGCTTATATCTCACTCATGGTTGTAGATCTAATCACAAATTTTGTTTTTCAGATTTGGGATGACATTAGATGACTCCAATAAAAAATTCATAGTTTTAAGAACTGTTTTGTATTTTTTATAATTTTTTTATTATTTTTCATAAAAAATTAATTTCAGGTGCAAAACAACAATTTTTTCTAATTTATTTACATTTTTGGAAACCTCTTGAGATTTTAGATAGGCTTTATTATTTTTATTTTTGATTTTACTATCAAATTGTTTTTAAAAAATTAGATTTGTCTCGACTAGCTAACCCTCTAATAGTAGTGATCGATTATCTTGTTAGGGTTTGTTGTTGGTTTTGTGCATGTGTAGAAAATAAACACTTCAAAGGACACATTGGATCAAGTGGACAAAAATGACACATCTAACTATTTTTGCAGATTGATAGTCGAAGATCATTATTAAACTACTAATGTGTGGTCTTGCAGGTTGGAATGTCAAAGACTAAACATAAAAACAATGTGCTTGTCTTTTTTAGTATAAAACACATTTTATTTTGGTGAAATTAAAATGAACTTGTGTTTACTATGTCTAAATGTGTTTGCAAAATGATAGGTGAGTATGCTCTCACCTTGTGAAAACTTGGTGATCAGAAAACCAGACCCGTTTTTATCTGTTTTTACCTGACGATTTGGTATATCGAAGTATCCTCTCCCCTTGCACTTTCGGGAAATCTTGGGTGTAAGAGAAATGGTTACCAACTCTAGAAATTGGGCCTGCCTAGGGATTTCATCACCCCAACGCGACTCAAACCGAAAATGGAGCTAAAGCCAAGCTACCCCCGATCGGTATATAAATGTAAATCTTAAGGGAAAACCTAAGATTGTGAGTGTGGATGTGTCATACAGATAGAGTTGTACTCTCTTAAACCCTATTGAGCTTAACCTCTTCAGGCTGGAGTGCCACCTTATTGGTGATTAATCTCTTTCCCCATGTATGGCCACTCGAATGGGGGTCCCGAACTAAAAACCTTTGTGTAGTAAGCTAAAAACCTTCTATTTGCTAGCGCAACACCAGTCGGTGTGAAGGCATCCACACTTTCACAGTTTGTAGTAGAGGTGATCAATCTGCCATGGGAGTTTCATGAGGGTTAGAAGCTTGGTTGGCCTAAGAAGAGAGTGAACTGTAAGGGGGAGCCCGTGCAGCCAAGCTTCTGAATTCACACTCTACAGATATGCAGTTGGGGAAACTAACATGGAATCTAGCAAATATTGTCTTGGTCTAACCTAGGATTGTATTTGTCTTATGTGCGCTTGATTACATTCAAAATATTGTGCTTGTCAAGTGTTTTCTGGATTACTCAAACATTATACACAACCGTCACAAATCTGGACACAAACAACCAACCTTAGACAACTCATACTTTTCAAACAAAACATCAAAAAACAATCTCAGTCCTCATTTTGAACTTAGACTTTGCATTGTTCATCTTAGTCCTCATTTTGAACCTAGGCTTTGCATTAATCATTTTAGTCCTTCGTCAACATTATCATCTTAGTCCACATTTGACACTTTGGCTTTGACAACATTGTCATCTTACATTAGTCATTTCCCTTAGACAGACGTCATTATCACTGTGCATTTAACAACATCATGACATCCACCACCTTGTCTTCCCTTCACCAACATATTGATAGGCTTGCTAGTAAAGTTGAATATGAATTACTCTGTAGAGGTCAATACCAAGAAGCCTCAAACTTTAGGAGACAATTTATCCAAGCCGAAAGTCAATGTCCTTCATACCAACAACCCATCAGTCCTAGTCCTTCGTCTATCTACCCTCACTACCAAAATTCACTTAATACCATTCATGACATTAGTCCACAATAAACATCCATTACTCACCCTTATCCTAACTTTGACAAGGGAAACCAACTATCCACTAGTCCATTCCAAGTCTCCACGTCATATGCTAGTCCTTCACCTATCAATCTTGTCAACATCTACATGCCCTATCAACCATCTATCAACTCATGTCAAGTCCCCACATCATACCATATCAATCTAGTCCAAGTCTCCACGTCCTATTTTAGTCAACCTTACACTAATCTATTCCACGACTCCATGGCATATTCAGTCGAGGTCCCCATGTCACATCCTATTCCGTCACATCATAATCCAGTCCAAGACTCCATGTCATATCTGGTCCAAGTCTCCACGCCATACCCTTGTCCTTCACATACTAGTCCAATGTAAGTACCCATGTCATATCCTAGTCCTTCACATACTAGTCCAGTCCAAGTCCCCATGTCCTATCCTAGTCTGTCATTCATTAATCCTTTTCAAGTCATCCCCTCAAAAGCCACATCTAATCATGAAAATTTTGTCATTACTCAAAGTCAAATACCATTTAATAAAATTAAGGATACATGTCAAAATGAAAGCCCAAAGCATGACATTATAATGCCACCCTCATGTCAAGAACAAGGTAGTCCATCCCATGACCCTATTTCTGATTATATCATCCATGACAACCCCATCTTTGACCAAGACCCTACCATTGACCAAGAAGTCCGAATCCATGACAACCCTATCTTTGACCAAGACCCTACCATGGACCAAGAAGTCCAAAATGATCCACTCCTTGACCTTTACACCATTTATGATCAAACACTTGAAGACCCAATACAAGCCTCGACTATTGACACTTCCCACGATGAGACACTTGCCTCCATGAGACACATAGACAATATTCCTCCAGAACAAGAATCTTCCACTAGGGACATGCTTGCTTATGATCAAGTTATAGCTAAAATCATGGGACTCTATGACACTAAATGTAATGATGGCTTCGACATTGCCTTGGAAGCACCAACAAAATCATCTAAACCTAACATGTCACATGATCAGACCAAAGATATTAGTCAGGAATATGTCCAACATAACAATGAAGCTAAGACACTTTATCACTTAGGGTCATCTGTCTTTGTCAGAGCAGGCTTTCTCGCAGATGAAAATATTACAAGTGATAGTATCCACATACCTAATGATGGGTTAGCATATTGTTTTGAAAATAACAAATACCCCATCACAAATAGAATATGTCAAAGCATGCAATATCAAGGAAAAGGACTAGGCATACACGAGCAAGGCATTTTAGAACCAATACAGCTTCAGGAAAATTACAAACATCAAGGTCTTAGTTATTCCTCAGACAACAAATCAAACGATGTTAGTGGTACCTCCTCAATACTGGGGGCAGCCTTGTTAGATACAAACGTCAAAATGGAATCCATGAGAAATCTTTGTCATAAGATATTTGCCAACACCCCGTCCACCCACACTATAAACCATCATTCCATCATAAATAAACCTTCCCTTTGGGACCAACAAAAACAAAAGTCTTACAAGTCAAAAGATCAAAATCAAATGTGAAAGGCCATTGAATCAAACAAAAGGACAAGTGGACAAATGAAATTAAAATGGATCCCAAAGAAATATGGACCAAACAAAGACACCAGGTCAAATACAAAAGTCAATCACAATGTGGAGCCACAAGACAAGAGGACTCCCACATATAACACATGTCCACCTCCTTCAAAATGGTCATCAATCAAGGCATATAAAAGTGTTGGTTCCAAACACCATCCCTCCAAAATCCGTCATCCACCATCCCAAGTTTGGAAAATAAAAAGTCATTCATCCAAACGTCCAAACAATCTTTCCACGTCTACCATCATTCGTCATAATCGTACATCTCATCTAAAGTCCAAAAATCTCACGTCACAAATCCGTCACATCTTGGCAGCAACTCTTTACCGCAAGGACTCTCATGGCACTCTATCACGATGTGTGTATTCTGATAAGGCCAACTCTAGTATCAGAAAGGACCATGATGACATCAATCAGTTATATGAAAGTGCTATGATCCTGACAAGACAACTCCTTCAGAAAGGTCATTATTGGCATATCATGGCACTAGTCTCTACATCAGCACCGTAAGTGAATTCAATAGGCAGTGGTCATCTAAAGCATCCAGGCTATCTGAAAAATAAAAATACAAAAAAAATTGAAAAATTAAAAAATTGTCACCTTGATGAAAACCTGGCAAACAGGCGTCTTGGTGACACCAAAAAAAAAAGAAAATAAAAAAAGTCAAGAAAATAGTAAAGAGAAAAATTTTGTCCAATGGTGAAAACCTGGCAAATAGGCACCCTGGATAAGTACAATGATGAAAACTTGGCAAACAGGCGTCATGTGTAAAATAAATCATCTATGTGGACTTTTATACTTGGGGGCAAGTCATCTCATCTCCTAGACCTCCCTCTTGACATTGGCATCCGACCATTTGATCCATATCATTTTCATATCATTTCCATTCACTTTCCCACCTATCTTGGTCTTGACATAAAACTAGCACACATAAAACATGCTTTGGGAAAACTCTTGACATGTCTATCCTTCAGTCATATGTGATTCATGAAACATCATGGCATAACCATCATAGTCTTATTGTCCTTATACGACAGTCCTTGAAAATCATATGACAATTTCATTAGTCTCATGTCTCTCGTCTTTTACCAAGGCCATCCCCTATCCTTTCATGCTTGTCACCTATCTTGGCTTTCCCTTGTTAAACGGTCTAAGGATAATCATCATCCCATCTAGTCCTAACCAAGTCATTCCAAAGGCAACGAGTCTAAGCCATACAAGCACATTATCCAAAATTTTACTTAACTGCGTTCCTGGCCCGGCTGTAGACCTCCATACTTTCGTCACATTATCGTCATCGTCCTCAAGTTGTTTTGGGATGCGTCCTTCCCATGCCAAACAACGTTGTCATCACCTGTCAATTGGTATTCAGCTTGACTAGGGGCATAATCATGTTTGTCCTTGGATTCTCATGTGTAGGAATCAGTCACATGCATTTGTCATGATCCTCTTAAACATCAAAATTCAAAAAAATCATAAAATATCCTAAAAAAAGATAAAAACATCATAAAATGTCCTTAAAAAAGACAAAAACATCATAAAATATCTTGAAGAAAGACCAAAAACATCATAAAATGTCCTGAAGAAAGACCTAAAAATCATAAAACTTCCTAAAGAAAACACAAAAACATCCAAATCAATGTCACAATTGTCACATCGGTCAAATAAGTCAGACGTAGTCAAACTTAGACACAAGACAATCATTTGAAACGTCAATGTCAAAATTGGTCAAAATTAGACAACACAGTCCAATCAATCATACAGTCAACATCAGTCAACTTGCCAAAACATATTAGTCAAAACAATGTCAGTCTCGTCACTCTTTTTTCCTCTTCAAGATGTGTCCTTGGAGTTAGACTTTGTCAAAATGTCCTTTGCCTTTTCAGGATATGTCCTTCCTAACAATAGGCCCCGTCAAACTATCAACACCGTCAAATTGGAAAAACTCTTAAACTGTCAAAACTGTCAAACTGACAAGAATTCAATCTTTGGCAAACAAAATTAAATGGCTGTTAATTTTTTTGGTCTATCTTGTCTTATCTTTTGACTATCTTGGCTATTTTTTCTTATATTTTTATTGTCTTGTCTTTTTGGTCATGTTACTAGCTACCTCGAGGATGTCCCATGAAGGATTTAGAGGTGCGATGACGTCTCCTAGCCTATTTTATTTTCTTTGACTATTGTCTGTGGATTGTCTTGACAAATAGACTGGGGCAATTTCACCCTTAGTATGAGTTAGGACATTCCTTGTCTGTGACTGTCTATTTTTCAAATGGATGACCTTGCACACCTTGGTCTACATCATATCATGGTGTTTGTTGTCCATTTGTGTCATTTTACCACCCAATGATGATTAAGAGCAATAAATATTAAAGTCCTATGGCAATGTTTTGAAGGATTTGGTCTAGGAACTAACTTGTATTTCCTTTTGTCTTATCATCTTCTCTCACTCATCTCATATAGGCATTGTATCCATATCACCATCCACATCTTTTGCACTAACATTTGTTTGTCTCTCCATATTCTAGTCTTTTCATCAATTTCGAGAGCACACCCATGTTCTTGGAACCTGTCTTTCCTCTCGAGGGGGCATACCATAACCCTCCTCGTCATTCTTCCTCATATTATTTTGCATTGGGGCATATTTTTGACTTATTTTCTTTGTCACAATGCGACATGCTACATTATGACAAAGAGGGGAAAATGTAGACACCTAAAAATGACCTAGGCTTGCAAGTTTCATTTTTACCACTTTTCGTCATAGCATAATTATGTCACTTTAATTATGTTCCTAACCCATCTTCAGCTATTAATTAAATAATTCACAATTATTTAATTAATTCAGGGTCTTCTATTCTTCCTGATTATTAAATAAATAAATCATATTTATTTAATGCATCACTAATTATCTAAAGTCAACTCATAATTAAATAAAGTTCTCATTTTATTTAATTAATCTTTGTCATTAATGTCCTCCTGATTATCAAATAAATATATTTTAATATATTTATTCAATATGTCACTAATTCCTAAATCCTCTCTTTTAATTAAATAGATTTTCTAATTTATTTAATTAATTAACCACTTCTTCTAAATTAAATAATTATTTTTAATTATTTAATTGTTGTATGTGACACTTCTTTATTTTTAAATAAAACAATTTATTTAAAAATATCTCACATAGTTAAATGATTCTTCTTTTAGTAATTAATTTCAAAAATCAATTCCTCCTTATCTCACAAAATCCAATATTATGAATTAATTTAATTCAAAATGGAAATATTCTTCTACAAATCAAGTAATTTCTAAAATTACTGATTTTCTAAAATCCCATCGTCTTGTCTTTTGCTTTTTGCTAATTCCATCTCAACTGTCACATTTATCTTTGATTTAATTTATTTAATTAAATGTTATTCACACATGTGGTCATTTTTTCCCTAACCCTAATTGAGAGTTGCCATTTTGAATCTTAACCGTTGATTCTAGGGCATTTTCTCAATCTCTCACCTCTTCCATCTGTTTAAAATGGCATTTTCTATAAAATGTCATTTTCCTCTCATTTTTTGGTATTAGACAATATTTTGGACATTAGATGCATAGAGATTCTACAGACATTGCAGCAATTGTCATTTTACTTCATTTAGTCTTGGCATATTTAGGCATAGACATTTCAATTATATTGTCATAGGCATTTAGGCATTAGGAATTTAGACTTTGATCAAATCCTTCAAAGCTTGGTGTAGGACTTAGACATTTATTTGCAGATTGCTTGCATGTTCGATCTGAGGGAAACATGTCAACCAACAAGCTAGAAGGTGTTACAAAATTAAATCATGGAAGACTCGATGGTTTACAGGTATAATTGTTATTTGTTTTAACTTCCATTGTGTTTTTTAATTGCTTTGGGTTTATTTTATATGTTTTATTGATTGAATCTAATCCAAAATTTACCCTCAGTTACATCTAGAGTAACCATTCAAGAATGATATCATCTGAGATCCATTGACAGTCTGCAAGACTTCATCCAGAGAAGGAAGTGGGTAGTTATCTTTTTTTGAAGCTTTATTCAGATTTCTGAAGTCTACACATAGCCTAATCTCTCTATTTTTCTTACAGACTGGAACTAAGTTAGCCACCCATGTTGAATGGTGTACAGGGAAGATTATCCTTGCAAAAAGCAATTTTTGAACTTCTTTGAAGATCAATGGTTCAATCAAGGCATTGATAGGGCATTATTTCTGTCAAAATGGCTTAACTTTAGGCTTCAAAGGAATAGTATGAGTCATTACAGAAGCATCAAATGTCTTTAAGTCTTCATACTCCCAGGCTATTGCAGCAATATCTTTCTTCAGTTCCATCAATATGTCTTTTTTGATTGCTTCAGGGTGGGCTTTCCCTATGTATACATTCCTTTCAGGGCCAGAATCAGCTAGGTTAATAGTTTCATATTCGCCTCTTTCATCTTCAACTGATATCTTCTCCCGAACCCTTGGGTCTGAGTCAAAAATTCTTTCCAAGGCCACCATTCCCTTAGGAATGATATTGCCTTTTAAATTTAGGACCCCTTCTTTATCATGGTCTTTAGGGTTCCAATCTCCTTGATCCTTGTTAGACTCATCAATGATTTGTCCTTCGAAAACATCTAAGCTTGCTAGAAAAGAAAGAATATGTCGATCATCATCAAAGACTTGAAAATTCCTGATATTGTTAGGAACTTTAGGGGTGGAAATTAACTCCACTGAGAATCCCTTAAGCTTGGAACCTTGCATGGGTTCCAGGGTACTTGCAGCAACAGCTAATGAATCAGCTATCCGATTCTCCTCTCTAGGGATTAAACTAATCCCAAAAGCATCAAAATCTTTGATCAAGTTCCATACCCGATTTCTATAAGCTGCCAGCCTTCTATTGTGACATGTGTATTGGCTACACACTTGCTGATAACAATTTCTGAATCTCTGTTTGACCATCAAGGTTGTGCGAGCATCAGCCCCCAAGTTAGAGCTTCATATTCCGCTACATTGTTAGTGCATCCAAACTGCAACCTATAAGAAGCAAAGAAAGCTTTCCCTTTCGAGCTAGTTAATTTAATTCCAACACCACAGCCTGTTTTGAATTTGGATCCATCAAATGTAAGGATCCACAGCTGATCATGAGCTGGGGTTGATTCTTTGGTGATTATTGTGGGCATTTGGATAGGATGAGCCAGAGGTGGGGCTCCTTGATCCTTTGCATCAGATGTTGATAAAAGGTGTTCAATGGGTTCCTCGGGTGTAATTTCCAATTCCTGCTCAACTATATCATATAATCTGTGGCTATCCTTTTGACTGTCATTTGTGCCTTTGGTTAACCCCTTGGGTTTTGGTATACTCGTGAGTGCAGGGGTGTTGAACAAACCTCGGGGTTGCTCTTCATTAATTTGCTAATTCAAAAATGTGTCTGTGGTAGGTTCATTTTGAGAAGGAACTTCCTTTGAAGGTATCTTATCCCTGGTTAACATTATTGCTCCTTTGGCTTCAAATGAGAAGTGATCTACAATAGTCTCAGGGTGACTCAAGCTAGCTTCCTCAGCTTGGGAAACATGATTTAAAATGTCAATGCAGGGTTGGCAAGTCAATTCAGAATGATTTTGGTAATGCACCCTGCACCAATTAGGGAGTAAAAGATTTTACAGATCGGTATCTTCCCCTAAGACCAGTTGATCCTATTGTAGCTTCTTGATCAATGCTTGTTGGTTTTCATTAATCACAGAATTAGGGGATTTTGGTATTGACAGTTCTTTAGGATCAAGGACAGAAAAGGTTAAAATTTCATCTCTTTTATAAACCCCTATCTTGGTTTCAAAATAGGCTACCTCATTGGGGAAATCATACTCAGTGATGACATGCTTGAGGCGAGGTTCACTTTCAATTCTAATATGAGTAGGAATCCCTCTCCATGGTAGCCACATATGTGAAAATTCAAGGGAGAGATATCCTCCTAGACTTTTCATCAAATCTCTGCTCAACAGCATACCATAGGTCTCAGGAATGTCTGCTACTTGAATATCTATGTTGGTCAGGATCCTAGGGTTTGACCCTACTTGCATGTGTATGTTTCTCAACTCTCCCACTACATTAACCTCTATCTTGTCAAGTTGGATGACTTTCTTGTTTGTTTGGACAGGGTTCAATCCCAATTTATTGCATATAGAGAATGTCATAGCATTTCCAGAAGCCCCTGAATCTAACAGACAATTATGTAGATTCTTTCCACAAATTATTAAACTCAGAAGAAATGGTGGGGTACCTACCTTGCTTCTATACAAAGCTGTGTTCATGTCTGCAGCAGGTGCCACCTTGTTTTTCCCTTTTGATTTATCAACTTTCTCTAAAGCTTTCAACACTATCTCTCGTTGAGTAGGGCACCACTTTAGGATGTCGAAGTATGACAAAGAGGTTTTCTATTTCTACATCTCAAAACCAATATAAAATTCTGTATTATAACTTGCACTACTTTTGAAAACACCAGATGAATTACCCCTATTATGGAAGTCAGGCGGACCTTTTGGTGGAAGAGGGTTGTTATCAACACTTTGATTTGGGGGCACCATGTGATTATGTGGTGCTGATGTGGTAAACAAACTCTTATTTTGATTTCTTAGGAAGTGTCCTCCCTTTGTCTAAAAAGCTTGGGCATCATATGAATCTTCCTCTGGTTCATTCTCACTTTGCATTGGGAATGAAGGTTCTTCCTCAAAGAGGTCATAAGTCATAGCTGTATCTACTGAGCCACCTTCTTTATTTGAATTCCCCTAGAAGGTTTGGGCATCTGCTTGTGCCATCTTGACCATCTTTTCTATCTTAGGGTAGTTTACCTCAGAATGGGTTGCAGTATCATGCAACCTACACCAATTAGTCATAAAGTTGAGGTCAGCCACGTTTGCAGTATGTGACCTGTCCTCACTAGCTTGATAATTGTGGGAAACTCCACCATTGTTGGGCCCTGTATTCCATTGTCAATTGTTATTTTGTCTCTAGTTGTATCCTTTATTTTGATTTTGATAGCCTTGGTTAAAGGAGTTTTGACCTCGATAACCCCTTTGGTTGTAATTGTTGTGATTCTGATAATTACCTTGATTGTTATTGCTCTGATTAGGATAATTACCTTGGCTTTGGGAAGGGTTCATTCTAAGCTGAGCCATGTCATTTGTAACTTGATACAATGTTTTTTTCAAGGTCTCTACCTCATTTGTATGTTGAACTATCTTTTCGCTTTCCACATTCTTAGCAACAGGTGGCTGACCACCATGATTTGGTGTTCCAATTTGGTTATGATGACTATGGGAACTTTGAGGAACCTGTGGTTGTTGGAAGAAGTTGGGAGTTCCATTAGTAAAGAATGGAATAGGTGGTTGAGTTTGCAATTCAGACATAGGCCCGTAATGGGAAGAAGATATCCCTGGGACAGTGTTGAATAGAGGGGGTGGGCTATACATCTAATATCCTATTGAAGGGAAACCTCCTCCTAGACTTCCTTGTTGAGAACTAATTTGTTGTTGTAGCTTGATAGCTAGATGATAGACTTTGGACAGGGAATCAATGTTTGCAGGCTGATAAGTCCTTTATAGAAACAAGCCAAGCAAGGGGTCTATAACTCTAAAGTAAGCTTGAATGGCACTATTCTCAGCGACTAGATAGGGGTCTTGCAATCTCCTATACATTTGTTGGAACATGGTAATTAATAAAGGAAAGGATTCACCTGGTTCCTTCCTGATGGTAGCGAATTGGTAATACAACAGGGCTGGATCCACATAAACCCTAAACTGATTGATGAAAGCATTCTCCAGGTGAGTCCAGGTCTGAATGGAACCTTGCAGAAGATTAAGATACCAGTTATACACCATGTTTCCCAAGGAATAAGGGAACAACCTACAAACTACATCATGGTGAGCTATCTGTGCTCTGGTACAAGCATCCTTAAAAGCTTGTATGTGCTCTTCAACACTCCTTGATTCGCCATGAATGTATTTGGGGCAAAATTTCTCAAGATTCTTAGGCATATCATGAAAACCTCCAGGAATAGTCCCCAATGGAGAGGGATTATTCTGAAAAAATGCCATTGGTAGCGGTGGTGGTGGTTGAGCTAGCTGTTGTATGGGTTGAACTAGTTGTAATGACAATTGAGATGGATTCAATGGCGGGTTGATAGGAATCCACTGGGGTATTGGTGAAAAACTTGGTGGGGTGAGTGGAGCTGATAAGGGTGGTTTGATGGTTGAGCCAGTCTTATGACTCTTGTGTCTTATTGGGGTCTTGAGTTCTATCAAAGACAGTGGATTTTCAGCTGATCAAAGACCTCTACTAGACCTTTTTGGTGAGAAAAACCCGGTTTTATCCAGTTTTCCCTTCTAGGCCCTCCCTCTAGCTCCAATTTCTGTTGACATGTCCAATGGCACAACAACATGCAAAAAAAATATTGCTATTTTGTTTCTCCTGAAAGAGAAAGACAACACATGGATGTCTTAGCTCCCAAGGTCTTTGTAGTTGGTTCTCAACTGTGCTGATGTTGCTCAATGGTCAATGCAATAGTAATGTTCAAGGGGCATGTTGATTTTGAGCTTCTGGATTGTTCTGAGATGAAATATAAACTTAAACCTACTCTAACCAGGTTTTTTAAAGAAATAGAAAAAGATAGATCAGAGCTTTGGAATAGAAAGTAATTTTAATTCATCCAACTTAACTAGACTCGTTACCTTTCAAGGAATTCCTAACTAAAACTGAAGAACAAAATTAACTTGTGACTAACACACAGTTGCATTCATTCACAGTGCTGATTTCAACAACTGATTATAAGTTACCATTTAAACAAAACACAAAATAAGATTTCATTCCTTGAAAGCTTCCGAAATCAAATGATTAACTCAAGATAAATACCATTTTGGAACACAATATGGAGTAGATTCAAATCTGGTTGCTTCTAGAATTGATGAGATAGATAAGCAACATTTACAAATCTGGCACAATCACCAATGTATAGAAAACCTATTTCTTTAGACTACTTCTATCTACACTAAGAAAACTGGAAAGATACATTACTTTCTATGCCGAATCTAACTCCTAACTAGAAGACAAAAGAAGCTCCCATTATAAAGAATCAGGATGCAGTTCTATCTCCTCTATCCTTTAGAAAATCCCTACTCTTCTAAATATATATCTAGAACTGTCTCTTCTATTCCTTCTCTATTTCTGCTAACTTTTCTTTCTAACTTCTACAAAGAGGCAAGAATGCCATATATACAGAGGGTACCAAAAGAATGTGCTGGACCCTATTTTAGGGTTTACAAAATATCTTCTTCAGAAAGGTTGGCCCTCATATCTTTTGAATAGAGTTAATGTTGCATTGAATAGCATCCTCACTGTCCATGTTGGTGAAAGATTTTTTAGGGGATGATCTGTAGATCTTTTGCAGCTATAGCATTTACTCCATGCCTCTGTGTCCATCCTCGAACTTCCTTGAAGGGCTGCCTTGAATGCTCCAAAGCATTATCATTAATGTTGATCCACCCTTGCCAGTGGACACCAAAACTATCCTTGAGACTTGAAGCTTCCTCTTTCTTCTTGCCTTTCTCCCTGATCCAGATCTCTCTGCACGTTGACCATCTCTGGAAGCAGCACCAGACTCTATTTAAATTTGAACACCATCGTTCCTAGGCCAATCCATCAGCTCATCCACAGAGTAATTTCATGTCGTTCACATTCTATTAATTTCCTTCATAGGGATAGTCAATCAGTCAATGGTCGGTCCTTTTAGCCTCTTCTGATTGGTGGAACAAACTCCACGTAAGACTCCCAGGTGGTCAGAGTTATTCGCGCAAAATCGCATGTCGGTGAGACACCAATCGTGTCTCCTCGATGTGATTATTCCTCTCTTAGCAGCTATCGGCGTGACACATGATGGTCAATGAGACTTCATACAAGGGTGCACAAGTTATATCGATATCCATTATGGTCACCAAGACAACTATCATCAGCCAAACATCATAGCAAGCCCAAAACATTCGGCCAGTAGTCTCTTCGATGTCCACCTTGTGAACAAATGTCGATGAGACACTACTAGGTCAACAAGATGTTATCTCGAACTCACTTTGCCTCGGCGAGACCATTGCACTCAGGAAAACATCTCCCCAAGCCCGTTCTTATCCTCTAAGCTCAAGCCCTCCTTTTATTTCGGCGAGACCCCATATTGAGTTCAAACATTACACCAAGGATGCAATCCCCTCGACAAGACTAACAACCATCAGTGAGACATTTCACTGAGTCCATTTCATTTTGATCAGGCTTTATTTGGTCATTGGGATGCTATGGTGAAATCATCCCACTCTCGCCGAGCTCAAACCCTTTCTTTCGGTGAGACTCCGTCGGGTTGGTGAGAACTTTTTCCGATATTATCTCCTATCATTGAGACTTTCTTCCTTCGCCGTGACATTACACCAAAGTCACCTCTTTTTCTGAGAGCTCATTTTTTATCTGCAAAACCCTATCGGGTCAGGGAAACCTTATCGTGAAAGCAAAATCTTCGAATGGGATTTTGAACAACTGTTGGTAGGAGATTATGCCGAAGGCATAACCTTCGGCGAGACATTCAGCAGTCAGGGAGACTTCCTACCGACACTAACTACTGTTGCCAAGACCTCCCTCAATCGGTCAAAAATTACACCGACCGAGCCTCCCTCTCATCGAACCGAGAGAAACTCGTGGAGACCCTAGCTTGTCGGGCATACTTCTTAGTGAAGCAAACCCCCTTTGGATTTCAAACAAACAGAGCCAAGCCACCAGTCGGCAAGACATCTGAAAAGGCTCCAATGACTTTCTTCTTGAGGAGTTTTATGCTGAATGTGATTGAGGCATGCCCTCAGTTGGCTTTCCTGAGAGATATCTTTAGATGAGTGATTCAATCCTGCAAAAAAAATGCCTCCATTAGTCCTCAAAGCATAAAATACACTATTGTTTATGATTATTTCGTTCAATTCTTAGCAAGAAGAAAACCAACTCTAGTGGAGGCAGAACCAAATCCGAACCAGAAACGACACCCCATTCAAAACTGACGGGGGCAGAACCAAGAAGAAATCGAAACCGGGACTGAAGTCAGAATGGGAACAAGATAAAAAAAAATGCTAACCTCTCATACCACCATCCAGGCTCTGCTCCCACAAAATGGAAATGATACAAACAGAAAACCCAATATCCGACCAAGTGGTTGGAATCAGAGGAAAATGAAGAAACGAACCAGGCAGAGCTGGGACCAGAACCAAACCTAAACCAGAAACTTTTGCAAGTTTTAGGTTCGGATTCCATTCCGAACCCACCTTCGACGACACCCGAAAAACACATAAAAAGGTCAAGAAAGAGAAGAAGAAAGGGGAGAAAATACCCCACAAAAAAACAAAAGGAACAAAAGCAAAAGAAAAAGACACGTGGAACCGGGATTAGAACGAAACCTGAACCTAAAACTTTTGAAAGTTTTAGGACTTGGTTCTAGTTCTAGTTCGGGGTCTGCCAGAACAACACGAAAAGACCTAAGGAAGAAGAGAAACCCCCAAGACACAGGACAAAAAATGGAAAGGAAAATGACCAACCATAGAAAGAGACCAAGGGAAAGGTATTGTCGGGGCCAGGATGGAACACGAATTGGAAAACTCAAAGAGTTCAATGTTCTGACTTAGGTCTGGACCTGGATCTGATAGAACAAAAGACTAAAATAAAGGAACTGTCGGAACCGAACCGGGAATGGCACAAAACCAAAAAATTTGGGTGTAATTCCAAGCTCAATATTGGTCCTAGTTCCGCATCCAACAGAACAAAAGGAAAAATGCCTAAGGTAGAAAACCAAAGGCCAAAGGAAAAAAAAAAACAAGGGGGACCCATTTTTTTCCACAACAAACTGGGGTGGTTATGCAATGCATAACAACTACCAATGACTCTAAAAGACTTCCTAGCTTGACACCATCCCCGATAATGGCGTAAAAAATGTTGGCCTCCTACAATGATTTCATAACTAAGCCTTTAAAACCATGATTTAGAGACTGGACATCTAACCTGAATAGCTATTTAATCATCATGAAGGTTCATTTAACTTTTCAACATAGGGATGTGAACTTGAAATGGGTCAGCATAGTATGTGCACTAGAGGCTCAAGTAGTCATTGCACTCTATAGCTAAGAAACACAATAGTGAAATTAAATGGATTAAAAGGAAATAAAGAAAATGTTGAATATAAACCAACAACTATGCTAAGTTGAAATGCAAAACAAGCATGAAAATCTAAGTGAACAACAAAAGACTACTATGTTTGCTTTGGCTGTAGGAACAGTCACAAAATGGAATTCTAGTGGTTGTAGGAACAGTCGATGCCATATTTCTAACTAAGTACTAAACAAAAAGTAATAATAAACTAATGCTAAACTAAGAAGACAGATTACTCACCAAGTGGCCCCCCTTGGATACGTATCCTCTAAACTAACAAGAACTCAAATTCTTGAACTCAGAACTATATTTTATTCACTATAAATCATGCATATAAAGAGTAATGTATTTGTATTACTAAAACTGGAGAATGAGAGTACAATCTCAAATCATGCAACCTCCTAAAGAAGGAGCATCAAATCATTATTTATACTATAGCTAAACAAGGTAGTCAACTCCATGACTGGGAGGACACCATTTAGCAAAAACAAGGGAAAGTGGAGTGATGAAAATTACGCATGCATAGAATCTGGTTAGATATGCAAGTCAAGTGTAGATCCAAGACAACAATAATTCCCATGCATGCTCGATCATTAAGGTCCACTGCAAGGCAATTACATTCAGTTGCATGAAGAAAATTTGTTGTCGGCTGCCTTTGACTTGGAGTGATTTCTTAGTTGCACGTTATGGTGCATGCCTAGCTATTGGTGTCTTCCTCAACTTGGCATATTAAATCTGCATGTCAAGGTCAGTACGCATAATAGCTACACATCTATAACCACTCTGAGAAACATTCATTAATCACATGCAAAATCAATATAGATGACCCACATATTATACCAAATATCATTAAAGCTTGCAAAGATAGGATAATATCAAATGTCAATGGTTTGAGGGAAATATTATGCCAATACCAACACTTAACCATTAAAGTTCATGACATATATGAGCAAATAGACTATAGATTCTACCCATAACCAGACAAAAACTAGGCTCATCACTGGGTAAAAATCAAAAGTGATACTAGTAGGACCCCTTTCGAGCTATGGATTGGTCAAAAGCCTACTATTAAATACTTCAAGATATTTGGAAGTAGATGTTATATTAAGAGAGATGAAGACATAGGAAATTTTTATGGTAGGAGTGATGAAGGTATCCTTTTGGGTTATGCTACTAAAAGTAAGGCTTACTGGTGTTACAATAAAAGATTTGAAGAAAATGGTTGAAAGTGCAAATTTTAAGGTTGATGAAGACTTTGGTACACTATCTAGAACTTGTGGATATGTTGTTGATGATCACGATGACAATACAAACAAAGGAAAGAAATTTTAGACTACAAATCAAGTGCAAATCAATCTGGTAAATCAAGAAACTGAAGAAGAAGAAGAAACTAGTGAAAGAGTAGAAGAAAGATTAGAAGAGCCTAAAGTTGAAGAAAATCCTAAGAAGACACAGAGGTATGTAAGATTGAATCATTTAGAAGATCAAACTATAGGTGATAAGAAAAAAGGAGTCTAGACTAGGTGAAATATTGCAAAAGAGTATTTCTTTATTTCAAAGACTGGGCCTACTAGTGTGAATAAAGCATGTAAAGATGAGCATTGGATTCAAGCAATGAAAGAAGAGTTAAAACAAATTGAAAAGAATGATACATGGATTCTTGTTCCCAGACCTAAGGATAAGAATGCCATTGGAACCAAATGGGTCTTTAGAAACAAATTGAATGAGCAAGGTGAAGTGGTTAGAAACAAAGCAAGATTGGTATGTAAAGGATATTCACAAATGGAAGGAATTGGTTTTGAAGAGACCTTTGCCCCTATTGCTAGAATTGAAGCTGTAAGATTATTTCTTGCCTATGCTATTCACAAGAACTACAATGTTTATTAGATGGATGTAAAATCAGCTTTTCTAAATGGTGAATTGGAAGAAAAAGTGTATGTTGAGCAACCTAATGGATTCTAGTTGACTGATAAAGAAGATATGGTGTGTCGGTTGAAGAAAGCATTGCATGGACTCAAACAAGCCCATAGAGCATGGTATGCAAGATTGGACAAGTATTTGTTGAAGTTCGGATTTAACAAAGGTACTACTGATAGTAATATGTATTTCAAGAATGATGATAAAGATTTTATTGTTGAAGTCTTTGTTGATGATATTATTTTGGAGGAGATGATGCTTTGTGCATGAAGTTTGCTAATGAGATGAAAAATGAATTTGAGATGTCTATGATTGGTGAGATGAAATTATTTTTGGGATTGCAAATTACTCAGTTAGATAAAGGGATTTTTATATCTCAATACAAGTATGTGAAGGAATTGCTAAATAAGTTTACTATGGAAGATTCAAAGCTAGTTGGTACACCCATGGTGACCGGATGCAAGTTGAAAATAGAAGATGATTCTTTGAAAGAAAATCATAAAAGATACAAATCAATGATTGGTGGAATGTTGTACTTAACTCAAACTAGGCCTGATATCATGAATTTTGTATGTATTGTTGCAAGATTTCAAGCTAATCCGAAAGAATCTCATGTGACTTTTGTGAAGAAAATTTTTAGGTACTTGAAGGGAACTATTGATCTTGGCCTATGGTATCCTAAAGATGATGATCTTACTTTGAGTTCCTTTACTGATGTTGACTGGATAGGAGATGTGAATGACATAAAAAGTACTAGTGGTGGAGCATTTTTCTTGGGTAAGAAGCTAATTTCACAGTTAAACAAGAAGCAAAATGCCATTTCCTTATCTACTCTAGAGGCCGAATACATTGTTGTTGCTAATAACTCTACTCAAGTCATGTGGATGAAAAAGATGTTGAAGGATATCAAAATTATATATGATGAGTCTATTGCTATATTCAATAATAACTCAAGTGCTATTAACATTTCCAAGAGTGTTGCACTAAAAAAAATCATATATCTATCATTTTCACTTTTTGAGGGAGAAGGTAAGTGAAAAAAAAGTCAGATTGGAGTATGTGCCTAGTAAGGAGCAGATTGCAGACATCTTTACCAAGTCATTTCCTAAGGATACTTTTGAGTATCTTAGAGGAAATTTAGGGGGTGATTACTCATCCTAATTAGAATTAGGATGCAATGCAATGTGTGCATCAGTTTGTGCATTTCACAGTCATATCTTGTCTTAGATTGATGTTGTGGTGGCTATTACTGAGGGGGCTAGTCAAATGGTTAGAAATTTAGATATGTGGTTTAGAGCTTAGAGAACTTTGTCATTGATGTCAAAGGGGGAGAAAATTCATGTGAAAAATTGGTGATTATCTGAAGAGAAGAGCCTTATGGGGAGAAAGATTATGTGAAAGTGTTGAGGAGAAGATGAGTCAAAACCTAAGTAGGAGTTAGTTGTGTTGATGGCATTTTTCACATCATGCATTGCCATCAATGCCAAAGGGGGAGATTGTTGGATTTTGTGGTTTTTTTGATGCTATGTGGTCATCACTGATGTCAAAAATATTAGCATAAATGTATTTGAAGCTATCTATATCGAGGATATTGAGAAAATTGTAATAAATGAGTTCCAGTTTGTCAGTGGTGAAGTGAAGTTTAGTATGGTGGTTATTTTTGTATGTTGTTGATCAAAGGTTTTGGAATAAAGTCTTTTTTTCTAAGTGTATCTAGTTTATCCATGTCGAGTTTTAGAGATCCACATGAAGATTTGATTGAGTTATGAAGATTTCCATTGAGACAAATTTTTTGTTTCTTTAGTTGGTGTTCCTGATTGAAGATGATGCTATTTCAAATAGTTCAATTGCTACAAATGTTTCTCTTGTGATTCGTGATGCTTGTGGATGTTTCTAGATCATTCTCTATCTTTGTTGCACATTTGCATTGATCGTTGTGATCGTGGTTGGTGATTTTCTCTTGCGTGTTCATGCTTTTCTTGTTCCTAGCCGACATAGTGTTTGTAGCGTGTTGTGGATCTTCGAGGAGAAATTAATTGAAGTGTCTTATATAAGGCCAAGAAAGTGCACAAGAACAGATTAAGAGCAAACATGCAATGCTAAATCTAAATGCAAATCTAATGCTGAGCAACAAAGAACAAAGGAAAGTAATAACGTGAACAAACTGAAACAATCTCACCAATTTCAAATGTATTTCCATGATTCATCTCGATTGCCCTTCTCTATTTTGCTTATGTAGTATAATTGCCCTTAGATTTCTCATAAGTTCGTGCAAGTATAGCCTAAGATAATGATTTAGCAAAACATCAAAGATTCAAGACAAGTGCTCTCAAAAGTCATAAGATTTTGCAAGTTTTCGAAAGAGATTGGAATGATAAAGACCAAATCAATTTATAGAAAATTGATTATTCGAATGACAGGCCATGATTGAAAGATCAACAGACGATTGAGATTGACTAATTAGTCATGCATTATGATAACTATTAGTAATGACATGAGTGATACAAATTAGAAATAGAATTAAAGATTAAATAAATGATTTAATCTTCAAGTTCGATATTTGAAAACAAAAGAATTATCTTTGCATGAAAAAGATGAAGATGGATTAAAGCAACTCTTGTTCAAATGCACGCACAAGATTTAATTAATTAAATAGGAATATTTAATTAATCCACATGTACACGCAAATGAGTTAGAACTGGACGATTGAATGATTTCATGAAGAGATTACTCGAGAAAGCCACCCAGACATTAAATCAAGAGTTAACTAAGCGATTAAAATAGATGTCGAGTCGAGTCAAAGTGAATACTTAGATAACTCACACAATTATCTAAATATAGAGGAATGCGTTAAAATAGAATTCATGAATTAAATAATTCATTTAATTCAAGACTCGATATTTGAAGAATAATTAAATAAATAATATTTATTTAATTAAGTGATGAAGTGATTTAAATGAATAATTAAATAAATAAATAATTTATTTAATTATAGTTGAAGTATGATAAAGAATAAATTAAATAAGAATTTATTTAGTTTGACAAGAAGGATAAGGTTAATTAGTGACATAATTAAATAAAAAGTGTTTATTTAATTAATCAGATAGAATAAAGAAAAGTGTGAATTAATTAAATAATTAATATTATTTAATTAATAGAAGAAATAACAGAAGACTATAGAGAATAATTAAATAATTGACATTATTTAATCAATAGAAGAATATGAATTATGAAGAATATTGAAGTGGCAGGCTTAAACCAAATTTCAGTGTCTACATTTGCCCCTCTTTGATACAATGTCATTTCGGCATTGTGTCAAAGAAAATCGATAAGAAATATGCCCCAGTAATGCTCCAGTGTAAAATAGGTGAAGGTATGCCCCCTCAGGAAAATTGAAATTTTTTCAAAAAAGTTAATAAAAATTTGGAAATAGTCCCGATTAGGCCATTGGATGGCCAGAAATGCAGTGGAGTCTGCAGAATTGAGGTTGGAAATGTCAGGGACGGGTATAGGCTGATTGAAATGGGAAGTTAACACAGCTAGTAGGATAGAAATGCCACCTAAGCCCTAGGTATATATAGGAATATGAGTAAAAACCAATTCATTTTCACCCACTTAGCCCCATAATTGAGAATTTTCTCTACACCCACAGCGAGGATGTTGCCTGTTCTGTACACTCACCATCGCACCTACAGGATTTGGACCTTCTAGAGGCCAGCTAACGCGGACCTCCTGGTATGTACCTCAAACTTGGCTATTGAAAATTCTTGCATTGTGCGTGTTTTTATGCATTTAATGTAATTTTTTGTTGTGTCATTTTAATAAATCACTGCATATGATCACGCAAACGATGCATCTATCTGCGGAACAATGCATTTGTGATTTTACGTTAGCTATTTTGCATAGTTTGTGTGCGGTTCAATGCATGTGTAAATTTATGAACTACATTTGAAATGTTGCATCACATTTGCATTTTGAATAGCCGCATTTGTTTATTTTGAAACACATTTGAATATTTCTCAATGAAAATTTAATTTTTCAACGCATATGAATTTATTGTAATGCATGTGATATAATTAGCCACATTTGAAAAATAACTACACATATGAATTTTTTGCACTGCATATGTTAAAGAGTGACGCATTTGAATTTTATTTAGTATAGTCAGTTTGCACTAGAATATATGATTGAGACTGACATGAGGCATGTATAATGCCATTGTAGGTTGTGCTAGACACGATATATACATGGGAGTCGAGACCGATGATGTTTCGATTCAAAGATAGTTTACGGCCAGTAGAACAACGGATCCTATGGCACCTAGGTCTACTTCACGTGACAGACATGCCCCAGATTCGGGAAAATCGGGGATTATTGATAGCTTTGTGTGAGCGGTGGCATTCAGAGACATCGTCTTTCCACCTACCGACTAGAGAGGCCACTATTACCTTAGAGGATGTCTACAGGATCCTCATACTTCCTATTAGAGGCACATGGGTGACATATGATACCCAGAGGGGTGCAGGCGAGATGTGCAGATACTACCCACATGCGGACATTAGGTAGTTAGGATTTGACGACTATGAGATTAGGTGGCATGTGTTGGCTCAGAGGTATAGGTAGCTAGACTATCTATTCTGTACATTGATAGGTGGCACGGTACTTCCTGACCGCCAAGGTCATGGTTTTCCCGTGGGGTAGGGGGAGATTCTAATAGGCATGCTAGAGCATCGAGTGGTGTATGTTTGGGGTTCATGTGTGCTTGGGATGTTATATTTTCATTTGCATGATATTGCCTACTGAGAGGTACAGTCTATGAGTTGTGGTACCATGATCCTGATGGTATGGGTGTGGGAACACATTGCTATTTTCTGGCCACCTGTGATAGTTGATCTTCCACATGGAGTTCCTTATTCCTTCCGCTATGCGGGGGATAACACTCAGCACCACATAGGAGATACGTGTTATTTTAGACATGCCATAGACACTATGGAGCAATTTACATGGAGACCATACTTGGGTTGTGTGAAGTGGTCAGACAAGGATGAGCATTTTCCATTTTGTTGACAGACATAGTTCATGGTTGGGCAAATAGTGTCACATGTCCACATTATAGAGCGTCAGTTGCCAGATCGTGTCCTGCGGTAGTCTGGAGAGGTGTAGGATGTGCCTAGAGGATGGGCAGAGTTTGCGAGATCATCACGAGAGGTCCCCCTATGGGGTCCAGAGATTCCTATTTCCACAACAGAGGCCAACATTGATGCACTACAGGAAGTTCCATGGGGATGGAGGGATGGTCCAGCAGATCCAGGGACCATAGAGGAGTATGATCAGTGGTGGGAAATACACAGACCGATTCCACTAATAGATCCAGAGTAGCCAACACCGGTAGAGCAGTGAGGGATAGGTCCATGAGGAAGGCGTGGTAGAGGTAGAGGTCAAGGAGATAGAGGAGGTCGTGGTGATCGAGGAGATGATGGCCAAGGTGGACGGTGTGGAGGTAGAAGAGGGAGATGTGGTTGGAGGGGACGAGGGCCACCATTGTCACCAATCCATGAGGAGGGACAAGGAGGGGAGGATGTGGCCATGCCAGACATTGGGAAAGGAGGGGAGGAGGTGGATACTATGATAGGCAAAGAGGAGGTGCAACCTACAGAGGCGGCTATTCCAAACATCCCAGCAGAGGAGGAGGTAGGTACCGGGGAGGTAGGCAAAAAGGAGGTAGAGATTGATGCCTTGGGTTTGTTGGGAACCTACCAGGAGGATGATGAGGAGGATGATGATTATGAGAGAGAGATTCAGGATCAAATCCTAGAGGAGTTAGATGAGGAGGAGGATGGGAGAGTGAGGGGCAGACAGGATGAGATAGGGGCAGTGGATCCAGACTTAGATACATTGTGTGCTCAGGTTGCATCCTTGGAGGAGCAGATGAGAGTTTTGATGTCAGAGAGGGATACGTATCGGATGGAGAGGAACAAAGTGGTGATGGATAGAGATCAGGCTATAGCTCGGTGATAGGAGACAGAGTGGAGATTCTTAGAGCTTAGAGCCTTATGTACTGGGCCATCAGTTTCCTTTGCCACAGAGCTAGTTAGAGTTGGGAGAGAGAGAGATATTATCGGGATCTTTATGAGGCAGAGGTTCTGCCAGAGAGACGATCTCCTAGTTTCTCAGAGGCACATAGTAGCAGGTCCTAGACCAAGACCCACACTAGGACATTTAGCATAGAGGGGGTGGAGCAGCCTTATAGAGCAGGTCCATATGACAGACCTCCCTCAGCTCACAGGTCGTCGGGTTCCCATCATCATTCCTCCACACACTCCAGGCATGATATCAGTGGCAGTTCAAGATAGGGATACTTCTTGAGATGCATCGAGACATTGTATTATGATCCTATAGCCTGTGGGCTTCCATGTATTATTGATACATTATGACATTGTGATGTGGCACGGTTGAGCGAGATATATACATATATATATATATATATATATATATATATATGATTTTGGCAGTGATTCTCATGATATGCATTTCTATGTATTGATTATGCAGTCTTTATTTATACATGTGATGTTTATATGATATGCCTATGTGATGGATGATCATATTTATTTTATGGTGTGTATATGCAGCTAATGATATACTGTTGATTCTATATGATGTATTAGGTTTATAAATTATGAGATGTAATATGATGTTATATGTATAATGTCGGCTACATGTGATTCTATAGAAATGTAATGTGATGCATGTATTTACAGTTACTTTGTGCATGGAATGCTTATGATATGTATTGTTTGATGATGAATGTCTATTATGCCATGATGATCTAGATATGAAATATGCCTATATGTATGTATTTTTCTAACATGTACGTTGATGTAGGATGATGTACAATGTTTTGTGTCACAGGATTCCATCATAATACAAGAAAGAAGAACTACTAGTGCGGAAAGAAAGATCGAGAAAGAACGAAAGACATGAGATAGATGTTAGTATTAGCAATCTTTGATGTTTCGTTGTATCACAAAATGTATTGCACTTTATCATCATTGGTCAAGACTAATACAAATGGAGAAAAACACCATGATATGACATAAATCAAGGTGTGCAAGGTCATCCACTTGCTAATAACAGACAGTCGCAGACAAGGATTGTCATTAACTCATACTAAGGGCATAAGTTGCCCCAATATTTTTGTCAGGACAAACCACAGACAACAAACAAAGTAAAAGATGGGTCATGAGATGTCATTGCTCCTCTAAATCCTTCATGGGACATCCTTGAGGAAACTAGTAACACGACTCAAAATCAAATGTAAAAGATAGTCAACAGACAACAGTTAAAGAAAATAGAATTTGGATACATCATTGCTTCTCTAAATCCCTCATGGGACATCCTTGAGAAAGCTAGTAACATAATTCCCATCATAAAGCCAAGTGAAAAGATAACATAAATAAGCCATAAAGTCAAAAAGCCAATAAAATATTTTCCAAAACTTGATTTGTTTTGATTGATAAAAGGATTGGTTGGTAGAGCCTGATATTAGGAGATACACATACCGGATAAGATTGTGAGTCTGGTTTCGATGTTATGACTATCTATATAAGGCATGACAAAGCCTGGTTTCAGAAAGACATGTATCGTATAAGACGTTGAGTCAGATGTCGTTGATGTGATAACCTGTGTAAGGCTATGTTTGATTGTTTGACAATGTCAATTATGCAGGAAGGACTCATCCTATATAAGACATAGATTGTTTTGCTGATATCAGTATTCAAGAAGGACTCATCCTAAACAAGATACAAGTTGATTTCCATGATGATGATGTTTGTTTCCAAGAAGGACACATCCTGTAGCAGACATTTCTTGATCTATTTTTTTGATTATTTTGTTTGGCAAGTTGTTTGATTTGACTTAGAGACATTGTTGACTTGTTCAACAGATTGATGCATGACTTGAGACAATGCATTGACAATTGACTTTGTGTGATGACAAAACCCTAAAGGACTGACCTAGTGCAGCCTCGGGGGCTCATCGATTGATGGCCTTGCCTACATTGTACACGCAGAGACCTCGTAGTTCAACTTGACTTCAACTGACAAGACTAACTACAAACAAAAGACGTGTGTGAAAATGAATGTGACAAACCCTAATGGACTGACCTAGTGTGGCCTCAGGGGCTCATCAATTGATGGCCTTGCCTACGTTATACATGCAGAGACCTTGTAGTTCGACATGACCAAGGACCTTGTCATATAGACATATGGATTGAATTATGAATTTATATAGACAAACCTAAACTGACTGACCTAATGCCTCCGGGGGACATCGGTAGATGGCCTTGCCTATGTCCAGTCATAGAGGCAACGTAGTTTGACAAACGACAAAGACTGACAAGTGCGATTGACTTTGACTCTATTTTTTTTAGATTTTTGAAATGTTTTGATGATTTTTTTTTTTTTGTCTTTTTGAAGTTTTCTGATGTTTTTGTGTTTTCTCAGGTCATTTTCCGATGTTCATGGATTTTCCATGGTTTTATGTCTCCAACACAACCAATGTAAGAAGCAATATGAAACATGTCAAGTGTTTGCCCCCAGTCGAGTATAAGACCAATTGATTATGAATAGGGTAAAATGGGGGATATGAACTGCACTCGATGTCAATCGTTCCAAGTTATGGGAAAGACTACCACTTATTACAAATGGTATATACAAGCGATGGATATGAAAGATAAGGGATATGTATAGGGATAGGCAGTATGTACAGGGATAAGGGATATGTACAAGGGAGCAGACTATGTATAGGGGAGTGGACTATATACAATGATAAGGACTATGTACAAGGATAAGGACTAGATTAGAATAATAGTAGACAAAGGAGCAGAGTTAACTACACATGGCACCTGTTTGCCAGGTTTTCACCATGGTACCTATCCAAAGCGCCACCGAAGTAGTTTTCACTATTGGATGAATGATTTGTCTTTACTATTTTCTAGATTATCTAATTTTTTTGGTGTTACCAAGACGCCTGTTTGCTAGGTTTTCACCTTGATAACAATTTTTGTGATTTTCTAATTTTTTTTGTATTTTTGCTAATTAAGACAAAGGCTCCCAAAAGCTATGCGTAGAACTTCTTAAGATGCAGACTATTGATTGGTGAGGACAATGGTTCCCCTTCAGGAGTAGAGAGTTGGTACGCTCCTGATCCAAAAGCTTTTGTAACAACATAAGGTCCTAACCAATTTGGTTCAAACTTTCCTGGTTTTTCTCTTTCTACTTGATTCTTTAGGTTCTCCATTAAAACCAGGTCACCAATGTCAAAGTTTTTGTTCAATACCTTCCTATTATAGCTACAACGAAGGCGATTTTGATATGTTTGAAGAAGGTCTAGTGCCTTCTGTCTTCGCTCATCCAGGAATTCTAGCTCATGGAGTCTCAATACTCAGTACTCTTCATCATCAATGTGGCCTTTCAGGGATACCCTTAGGGAAGGAATCTCAACCTTAATAGGCAGAATAACTTCAGAACCAAATACAAGTGAATATGGAGTAGCACCAGTGGGAGTACAGATACTTGTGTGATAAGCCCATAAAGCAGGGTTAAGCTATAAATGCCAGTCATGATCGACATCATTGATAGTCTTCTTGAGGATTCTAATGATGGTCTTGTTAGATGCCTCTACTTGGCCATTACCTTGTGGGTAGTATGGAGTGGAAAAGTGATGTTGGATATGAAATTCATCACACAGGTGGCAGACTTCTTGGTTCTTAAATAGGCAACCATTATCAATGATTATGGACTGAGGGACACCATACTGATAGATGATATAGTTCAGGATAAATTTAGAAATCTGCATGTCGGTAATGTATGTCATAGGAATGGTTTCAATCCACTTCGTAAAATACTCAGTGGCAGTGATAATGAATTTGTGTACATTAGATGATGTGGGGTGGATCTTACCTATGAGGTCGAGTCCCCATTGGGCAAAGGGCCATGGTGATGTTATAGGACAGAGCTCCTGTGCTGGCACATGTATCAAGTCTCCATGAACTTGGCATTGGTGGCATTTTGTTACAAGGACATATGAGTCTTTTTCCATAGTAGGCCAGTAATAACCCAGTCTCATAATATTTTTGGCTAAGGTAAGACCACTAGAATGGGAACCACATATACCCTCATGCACCCCACGCAAGGTTGATTGTGCTTTAGTAGAATCAAGACATCTCAGTAGGGTATTATCTAAGGCGCGTCTATATAGGGTGTCTCCGACAATGGTGTATTTGGATGACTTGCGGAGGAATGACCTATGTTGATTATTTGATAGGCCAGTGGGTATGACTTTGGCATGAAGGTAATCATAGATTTCTTTGTACCATGGGGAATCAAGACCAACGATGTCACACACCATTTCAAAATCTGGGATATCGTAGGCTAGGACCAAAAGCTATTCTACCAAGAACTCAAACTTAGGCACGTTGTTAGGAATGTCAAGAAGTGATGCAATTGTAGCCATAGCGTCTGTTGCCCTATTTAAAACATGAGGTATTTTATGAAATTCAACTTTGTAAAAGTACTCTTTAAAACTATCAGCCATGCACTTGTATGGAGCAAGCTTCTCATCCTTAGTCTCATAATCATCATTTACTTGTCTAATTACTAATTGAGAATCCCCATATACCTGTAAAATCTTAATTTTCCACTTGACTACCATGTGTAACCCTGTCACTAGAGCTTCATAATCTACTATGTTGTTAGTGCATGGAAATGCAATCCTGAATGACTTAGGGATGGAATTACCCTGTGGTGTTATAAACAGTATACCAGCCCCTGAACCATGATTTGTATGTGAGCCATCAAAGTACAGTTTCCATGTTATGTTTGTGTCAATTGTGAATATGAACTCATCAGGAAAGTTTGCAACTAATGGGTGATCTGCCTGTATGGGTGCGTCAACTAACTAATCAGCAATGACCTGTCCTTTAATAGCCTTTCTTTCTACATACTGGATATCATACTCACTAAGTATCATAACCCATTTAGCTAGTCGCCTTGTTAATGTTGCCTTACTAAGAAGATATTTCAGAGGGTCTATTTTAGCAATCAACATTGTTTGATGGTTTAGCATATAGTGCCTCAATTTTTGAGTAGCAAATATGACTACAAGATAGGCACATTCAATGGTACTATAGTTGAGCTCATAACCTACCAAAGTTCGACTGATATAATAGATTGCCCTTTCATGACCTTCATCATCATTCTGTGCAAGCAATGCTCTGAGTGATGAATGGGTTGCCATAATATAAAGAATCAATGGTCTTCCTTCAACAGGTGGCATTAAGACAGGTGGTGTGAGTAAATATTCTTTAATCAGTTGAAAATCCTCTACACACTTGGCTATCCATGCAAAGGGTACTCCTTTCTTAAGTAGATGATGAAAAGGATGTGTCTTATCTGCTAACTGCACTATAAATCTTCTGATAGATTGTAACCTTCCTTGTAATGTCCTTAGTTGACTAAGATTAGTGGGTGGAGGCATGTCCATGATTGATTTTACCTTAGCCGGATCCACTTCAATGCCTCGTCTAGAAATGATATAACCTAATAGCTTTCCTAACTTGACTCCAAACACACATTTCTTTGGATTGAGTCTCACTTTATACTTCTCCAGCCTCTGAAATATCTTGTCTAAAACCTGTAAATGTTATGCCCTTTTTTTCGATTTTACAATAAGGTCATCGACATAATCCTCCATAAGAGTGTGTACTAGATCATGAAAGATAGTAGTCACGGCCTGTTGATAGGTTGCTCTAGCATTCTTGAGTCCGAAGGGCATAACATTCCAGCAATACGTTCCCAAAGGACAAGTGAAAGCCATCTTAGGTTGGTCTTCAATTGCAATTTTGATCTGGTTATATCCTAAAAATCCATCCATAAGGGACAACATCTGATATCCTGCTGTCATGTCAACTATCATGTCTATGTTAGGCAAAGGGAAGTCATCCTTAGGACAAGCTTTGTTGATATCTCTAAAATCAGTGCAGATGAAGATGCCCCCAGTTGGTTTAGTGACTGGTACAAGATTGGAAATCCAATCTGCATAGTCGATAGATCTGATGAAACCAACATCTAAGAGTTTCTTGAGTTTTGCCTTGACTAACAACGCAATCTATGGGTGCATTTTTCTTAATTTTTGTTTCACTGGTTGTAAGGGAAAATGATGTAGAACAAGTTTAGGATCCAACCCCGGCATGTTGGCATATGACCAAGCAAAATTTATCTATCTTTGTGCAAAGAAGTTATGGAACTCTAGCTGCTCTTCTGTTGTCAATGATGCTGCAAAATAAACCAGTTGAGGATTCTCTTTGGTACCTATGTTGACTTCTACTGATTCTTCAACGAGCATGGGTGACTTTTCCTGTGCAATAGGGAGAATGTTCAAACCTCCATCCTTAGGTGCCTTAGAGGGTTTTTCACCTTCGTATGCGTCCTTTATTTTTACTTTTTCATTGTCTAAAGGTTCCTTTCGGTTTTCACCTAGAGACTCATCCTTTTTATTTTATTTATTCTTTTTCTCATTTTTGCGATTGGAGGGTTGAACAGATTCCCCAAAATATGATTTTTTGTCCAAGTCAATAGTAAAACCATCCTTATGATCACCATTTGGTATGCCTTCTCGTAATCCTAGGAACTCAGCAATTGCTTCGTCATTCTCAAAAATGTCTAAGACGGGTGTGTCTTGTTGGTACCAATCAATGAGTTGGGGATAAACTAAGGGCATGTCATTGTTGGAGTTATCAAAGTTTAATGGGGTCAAGGTAAATATTGAATTATTCATGTGGTTACAAAAGTCTTGTACTAGGTCCTTTTTGCTCTTAGGTTTGAGTCTAGGTGGATGGATAGGTGGGCCTAATGCCAAGGTTTGACTATCAGAAACAGGTGGCTCAGGTTGCCACGAGGTAGGATCAAGTGATTCCCAATAGTAGTGTTTAAACCACTCCTCCTTTGTCATTTTCTTTGGTGGACAGGAATTCAATGGATTTGGTGAGGAACTTAACATCAAGTCAAGTTCTCCAAATAACTTGTCAAGGTCAATGGAAGAAGTAGAGGATAGGGAATCCCACTCATAATCGTTAGAGTCGGGGAAGTCACAATGATATTGGTCCACTAGTTCGTGAGATGTCTTAATATATTCTGAAGCACTTACTTCCTCAAGTAAGGGTAATGGGGTACTAGGAACGCCAATTTGAATGGGTTGAAACCCTAGCCCTACTCCTTTTGGCCACTTAGAAACAAACATTGGTTCAATCCTCCCATCTTGGTTTAAGCCTAAACCACTCTATTCATCATATCCTTTGCTTTGCATGATTTTGAAACCCTTTCCATATAGATTTGTAGGAATATAAGCAAGTAAGAGGGGTTCCTCATCATCTTCCCTATACAGCCAGGAAGTGACATCTTCTGTATCTACGACCTCTTTGCTTAATTCACCCCATTTAGTAAAAGTTGTTGTGGGAGGAATGTGTATAGTGACCATAGATTGTGTCCTATCCAATGTAGGTAAACCGTATGACTTAGGAGGAATCAAATGGATAACACAATAAGAAGTTTTCATGTAATACTCTCCACAACCCTTGTCTTGGATCTCAACCCTAGGAATAGTAGGAATTGAGGGTATAATAGATGTTCGAGTGAGTGTGGTTGGATCAACATAGGAGGATGAATTGGATGATGAGGCCTATTGGTTTACTGGCACTTGGTGTTGGGGGATCTCCTTTAGATTGGTGCAATACTGAAAGGGATCTAAATCACCATCTATAGTTATTTTTGTGCCATTGTAAGGGAATTTAAGACACTGATGATATGTGGAAGGGACTACCTTCATGGCATGAATCCATGGTCTACCTAGTAGAAGGTTATAAGGGAGGGTGAGATCCAAGACCTGGAACTTTGTCTCCATTACTGCAGGACCAATTCTGATAGGAAGTGTTACCACCCCCTTTGATTTTCATTCCTCATCATCATAAGCTTTTATGACAATACTTTTGGTCGTGTCTACACATGCTTCTGAAATACCTAAAGCCTTAATTAGTTTTAAAGTGCACAGATTTAACCCTGCTCCTCCGTCTACCAAAACTCCTCTAACTTTGGTGTCATCAACAAGGACTTCTAGATGTAAAGGGTCATTGTGGTTCATCTTTTTAGTTGCATAGTCTTGTTCAAAAAATGTGGCATGGTGATTATTGGTCAAGTAGCCCACCATTTCCTAGAAACGATTGACATCAAGATCATTAGGGACCATGGTGTTCTATAAAGCCTTATCGAGAATAGATCGATGCTTAGGGGAAATACACAACAGTTCCAAGATTGAAATTTGGGCTGGGGTTTTCCCCAACTGGTCAAGAAGGTTATATTGTAACTTGGAAGGTTGGGGTGTTTGCTGTGATGGAGGGCCTTGGATAGTGAACTTAGTATGATGAGTATTGACCACACACTCAGGATTAGTATTGATAATAATGGTATTGATATTCTCATCGGTGGCACAAAGGTAGTGAATGATTTTTCCACTATTATAATCGTGCTTGACATTGGCATAGTTGGCTGACATATTGGTCTTAGTACTCGAACTGGGGACAGTTCCATTCCCATGGTCATGTAGTGGGTCAGAAAATACTTGATGATCAGTGTTTGATGACTTCTGTTTTTGTCCACTAACTTCAATAATTCTTCTTTTGACAAGATCCTATATGATATTCTTTAGTTGTCAATAGTTTTGTAGGTTATGTCCCTTATTTCTATGATAATCACAAAAGGCATTGTCATCCCACCAAGCTAGTTTAAATTGTCCTAGATCATATTGTCTTGGTTCCTACAACTGTATAAGATTATGTTGTAACAGTTGTTTGAACACCGACTCAATGGGTTCCCCTAAGGGAGTGAACTCACATTTTTGAAATCTCCTTTGTTGTGGATGTTGATTATTTTGGACCACGTTAGGAGGTTGATTGATAGCATTAAGCGTGTTGGCAAAAGTATGAGGTCCTTGTAATGTGAGGAGGGGTCCTGCTTGTAGCGTTTTAGCATCAACCACCCCATCATTGGTGACATTTTTGTTGCGAGACCAAAATCTGTTTCTGTCAGTAGGGGTGTTTTGTACGATTAGGTTTCTATTGGATGTTGATTTCTTGAGTTCGCCCTTTTTGATGAGATCCTTCTCTATTATAACCCCTTTTTCCACTAGTTCCGAAAAAGATGTACAACAATGTACCCTTAAGTTACTCCTGAGTTTTGCATGAAGGTTTTCTTGAAACATTGTAACTTTTTGTTTTTCGGGTATCTCGACAGGACACCTACTAGCTATAGTTCTCCATCTCTGGAAGAAAGAAATGAATGTTTCCCCTTCGTCTTATGTTGTGTGACACAAGGTTGCTATATTTATCTTGTAGTATTTTGAAGGAGAATTGCTCCACAAATTTCTCAACCAGTTCACCCCAAGATCTAATGCTAGAATCTAGACCCGAAAACCATTCTAGTGCAATTCCTACAAGACTTCTTGGAAATAGCCTCATAATACATGTGGGGTCATCAGTGACATCTATGCATATGGTATAAAATTCCCTTATATGTTCTATTGGATTTCGTTTTCCATTGTACTTAGGGAGATTCGGTATGACATATCCATGAGGGAAAGGGGTCATGTACAATGATCTATCAAAGGGGAATGGGCATATGTCCTTTGTTGAAAACAATTTCTTAGTTGACACCGACATGTTAGCCATTTGTGTTTGTAATGCGTGCATTTGTGTTTGTAAGACATCAACTTGGGTCAAAGATGTGCTAGGGGGATTGTGTGGATCCTTGTATGTGTTCTAAAATCCAAAGTCTCGTGATGGGTTTCGATTGAACATTGGCATCTAAAGTGGATTTGGATTTAGAATGTTGGTAAATGTGTTCTACTTTGGAATCTGCATAAATTTGAGTTGACCTGGGATTTGTGTAAATGGATTCTGAGTAACACTTTGGGAAAAGGGGTTCTGATTGGGAATCTGTGTAAATGATTGGTGTCTTGGAATCTGTGCAAATGGATCATGACCACTGATATGAGAGAATGAATTTTGATTCAGAATTTGTGTGAATGGATTATGAGTACCAGTTTGGGAGAATGGATTCTGACTCAGAATCTGCATGAATGGATTTTGATTGCCATATTGGAAGGAGGGAATGCCTCCTATTTGTGTAATCCGTGGTATAGGACTAGTGACTGGAGCACTAGGTATGGCCATTGACTATGGTATGGTGCTCGTGATACTAGCATTAGGTATGACTGTTGAGTGTGAACTTGTGACACCAACATAAGGTGTAGAGGCTGAGGTTTTAGGCCTTTTACTCCCAACAAGAGGACCGAAGGGAGTGGATGATGAAGCCCCTATAGTGAAATTAAATCCTGATGTCATGCTAGATGTACCAAATGGGGACGTATGGATTGTCGTACTTTGTGTAGGTGTGCTAGATGGCATAGTTGTGCTGACCTGAGGTATAGTAGTACTAGCAGTCATGGTATTTGTCCCTTGTGTATGTTGAGTTTGTAAGGTGTTGATAACAAATCCTATAGGTAAGGTAGCGCCTTTAGCTAGCAATTTGGCTAAGTATCATTGTCGATCATTTGCTATGTACTCATCTACGAAAGAGGCAAACTCAGGGTCCTGTGCGGTAGCCTCTATGTCCTCTACTGCAATATTTCCTTGAGTGTTTCTAGTGGTGAATATGTCTAATAGAGTCTTATGAGGTCTTGAAGAAAATGGATTGATGAATTTGTTTGGGTTTGACATGTTTTCTCTCTCTCTTCTCTTAGACCTAGTTTCAACCATGTAAGACAAGCTTAATATGCGAGAAATAAAAAACTATATCTATGAACAGTATGACCCTAGTCTATGTTTTTGGGATTTTCATATGCAAAATAAGGAATGTTCTAGGATGACACTAGCCTAAAATATAAAGATGCAAGGCCTAAGAAAGGTTCTAAAATAATCAATTCTATAAACCTGAAGATGAAGGAACCAACTACCTAAAGTCTAACCAAGGCGTTAATTTAATTTAAGTCAAGGAACCAATGTAGGACGAGGATCAAAGACAAGTTGAGTTTCCTAACTAGATTGATGAGCTAGGGGGACTCTCTATAGGACAAAGGATAAACTGGTAAAACTAGGTTCAATGACAGATTTTGTTCACACTATGACTTTTCTAGAGTGTAGATGGTGAACTAATCCTAAATTTTGTAAAAGTGACCTTTCTAGAAGTTTAATGCAAGGTAATATGTATTCTAAGATGAAACCAAACTCTGAATTAAGACAACTATGGTAATGACCAAATGAACCTAAAGGATGCAAAATTGAGCAAATCGTTTCAGGTTTCTGTTCAAAGACTGTTTGTGTAAAGACAACTAAAACTGGTATAATCGTGTTGACTGGACAGTGACTATGAATTCTGGTTTTCTAATAATCAGACAAATGCGTCGTGGGATTTCACAGATGCGGTTCAATTTAATAGTTGCAGTTTTCCAGTGATCAATTGCGTTTCTCTGGTAAGGTTCAATATGAGACTCTGATAGATGTGGTTAACCTTCTAACAAATGCGACTCATAATTACAATTGCGACTCAGAATATAATGCATGTGGTTTTTTCAAAACAATTGCAAGCTAAACTAGCAGATGCAACTCTACACTAGACAGATGCGACTGATACTAATAGATGCAACTCAAAGCTAAACAGATGTGACTTGTAATAATAGATGTGACTCAAAGTTAAACGAATGCGACTCGTAATAACAAATGCGACCCAAAGTTAAACAGATGCTACTCTAAAAATCAATCGTGACCTTCTAGTGAATAGTTGCGACTCTCTGTGTATTTTCAATGATGAGATTTAAACTGACTCTATTTTCTATGATCAAATTATGGCAATCAAAGACAATCATAAGACAAAGTGTTTTCAGTTTCAATTTTGGACTCAAAGAATGTTTAAGTTGATAACAGACAAGCACATCCTAATAGGCCAAATACCTAGGGTTTGTATACTTGGTATAGCCCACCGAAAATACCTCGGATTGGTGATAAAAACCTTTCCTTCTCTAGAGCGGATAGCTTAGAAATTTGGTGGCATTGGCTCCCCTCCATGGCTCATTAATGTCTTTCGAGCACACCAATTTAAAATTCTTTGGGCAATGACCTCCCAAGAACTGCTATCTCTACTCAAGGGGATCAGTAGTGAGTCTCTTCGAGCATGATACTGTACCCTGCACTATACCAAGCAACGACCACAAATAGGTTGGTCTCTAAAACAAAAGGTATTTAGTACATGCATTCCATTCATGGGGCATGATCCATACGATGAAAGTCCCCTTTCGAATCCATCTCGTCGAAACCATACTCGTGATTCTTGGGTTTTCCCCAAGAACCCACTTTTATATATCGACTGGAAGTCCCTTGGGTTCAGGGTGCTACTAGTCTGAGTTGTCCTGGGGTGAGTACTTTTTCCCACCATAATAGGCCCAAGTTCTAGTGTTGGTAACCGTTTCTCTTACACCCAGGATTGCACGGATGCGCAAGGGGATAGGATATTTCGATGTACCAAGTCGTGAGGGTAACCAAACTTGTGCTTTCACACCAAACACAATAGACACTTGTTAATTTTAAACCAAATGAAAGATTTGCTATGCTACCAAACAATCTATTTCAAAAATTAACTAGGGTCTTCAACAAGCGTCCTACAGAAAAACTCGTTAGTAGTTTTCAATATCGTCTTTGTCAATCATCCTACAAAAAATTATTAACTCCAAAAGGCCACACGCTGAAAATCAAATATTAGTAACACACCAATCAATTGAAAATTTCAGATTTCCAAAAATAGAAACAAAGGTTACTAGTCAATTGCATTGTTGTGTTACCAGTCAGATGTGTCGATATTCTCTTCAATTGTGTCTCAGTATTCACTAGTCAATTGCGGTTTAGGAATTTTCAGAGGCGTCGTAGCTTTTTAGATGCGTTGTTTCTGGTGTCAGATGCGGTTCATGAAATCAATTGTGTCACTTCATCAAATTGATGCATCTATTAATTTCAAATGCGGCGTTTCATCAAGCTGATGCATTGTTCCGTATGAAAAACCTACAAAAAATAAAATAAAATTCTATGGATATGCGAAGATGGTGTCTTCACGTCGGGTTCACCAAATGTTGTTAGGATTAGAGATGGTAGATCTAACAATTAAATGCAGATTTTAATTAATAAACAGAGAAACTAAAACATGCACAGAATAAATCATAACATAGAATTTAACGTGGTTCACCCAATCTGGGCTACATCCACCAAACCGCAGCCATCCAATACTTTTATTATCCAGTGTAAAACCTGTTACAATCTTGCAAATAATTGCATTTTTCATTATACAGTAATACCCATCCGAACCCCTTTTTACCAAGCTTAGAAGCTTCTAGATTTTTTAGGTTCTACAAAATTGGATTTTTCAGGGGGCCAGGGTGTACAGTATACCATGGGCTATACAATATAGCATGATCAGTCGCCACATACCAACAATCTCCCACTTGGAGAGTGATCAAGCTCCACACCATCACAACCTCCCACTTGGAGAGTGATCCTGGACAACACTGCTGCAATTACAGCTCCCACTAGAAATAAGTACCTTGGACCCTGCTGCTCTATTATACTTGAATTCAACCTTGAAGGCCAACCGAAGCTGAAGAGGAGCTCAGCTTCTCCCTTGGCACCGCCTTCGTAAACATATCTATGGGATTTACATCTATATGTATCTTTTCCAACTTGACTTGTCCATCCTCCAACACTGACTGAATGAAATGATATCTCAACTGTATGTGTTTTATTTTAGAATGCAAGGCAGAATTCTTTGCAAGATGTATGGCACTCTGACTGTCTATAAACAAGTAGTTTCTAGCCTGTTGTTTTCCCAACTCCTCCATGAAAAGTTGCAGCCATATCATCTCATTTGCCGCCTCTGTTGTAGCAACATACTCTGCCTTTGTGGTGGATAAAGCAACCACCTTCTGCAAACGAGAAATCCAACTCACTGCTGTCCCACCAACTGTAAATACATAACCTGTGGTACTCCGCCTGGTATCTATATCCCCTGCTAAATCTAAGTCAACATAGCCTTTTAAATCAGTATTAGAGCCCCCAAAACATAAACAATTATTGGATGTACCTCTCAAATACCTGAGAATCCATTTTACTGCATTCCAATGCTCAACTCTGGGATGGCTCAAATACCTGTTAACAACTCCTACAACATGTGCAATATCCAGTCTAGTACATACCATGGCATACATTAAACTACCTACAACTGAAGCATATGGTACCTTGGACATTTTTTCTTCCTCCTCATGTGTCTTTGGACACATATCCTTAGTCAATTTAACATGACTAGGCAAAGGTGTGCTGACAGCTTTTGCATTCTCCATATGAAATCTCTGCAACACCTTTTCAACATAATTAGCCTAAGATAAAAACAATTTTATGTTTTTCCTATCTCTACAAATTTTCATACCAAGGATTTGTTTTGCTACCCCCAAATCCTTCATAGCAAAATACTTTGCTAACTGTTGTTTCAACTCTCTTATGTGGTCCATGTTAGACCCAACTACAAGCATATCATCAACATATAAACACAAAATAATGTAGCTGTCATTATCTAACCTCTTAAAATAAACACAATGGTCAGAATTACACCTACTGTAGCCTTGCTCAGCCATAAAATTGTCAAATTTCAAATACCATTGCCGAGGTGCTTGCTTCAAGCCATATAAACTTTTCTTCAATCTGTACACTAGTTTCTCCTTACCTTTGACCTCAAATCCTTGTGGCTGTTCCATATATATTTCCTCTTCTAAATCACCATGGAAAAAGGCTATTTTAACATCAATCCTGACAAGGTCAGGGGGCCAAGGTGTACAGTATACCATGGGCTATACAGTATAGCATGATCAGTTGCCACATACCAACAAATGTAATGCCAAGAAAGTGCACAAGAACAGATTAAGAGAAAACATGCAATGCTAAATCTAAATGCAAATCTAATGCTAAGCAACAAAGAATAAAGGAAAGTAATAACGCAAAAAAACTAAAACACTCTCACCAATTTCAAGCGTATTTCCATAATTCATCTCGATTGCCCTTCTCCATTTTACATGTGTAGTATAATTTCCCTCAGATTTCTCGTAAGTTTGTGCAAGTATAGCCTAAGATAATGATTTAGCAAAACATCAAAGATTCAAGACAAGTGCTCTAAAAAGTCATAAGATTTTGAGAGTTTTCGAAAGAGATTGGAATGATAAAGATCAAATCAATTTATAGAAAATTGATTATTCGAATGACAAGCCATAATTGAAAGATCAAGGGACGGTTGAGATTGACTGATTAGTCATGCATTCTGATAACTGTCAGTAATGACATGAGTGATACAAATTAAAAATAGAATTAAAGATTAAATAAATGATTTAATCTTCAAGTTTGGTATTCAAAAATAGAAGAATTATCTTTGCATGACAAAGATGAAGATGGATTAAAGCAACTCTTGTTCGAATGCACGCACAAGATTTAATTAATTAAATAGGAATATTTAATTAATTCGTATGTACACGCAAATGAGTTAGAACTGGACGATTGAATGATTTCACGAAGAGATTACTCGAGAAAGCCACTCAGACATTAAATCAAGAGTTAACTGAGCGATTAAAATAGATGTCGAGTCAAGTCAAAGTGAATACATAGATAACTCACACAATTATCTAAATATAGAGGAATGCATTAAAATAGAATTCATGAATTAAATAATTCATTTAATTCAAGACTCAATATTTGAAGAATAATTAAATAAATAATTAAATAAATAAAGAATAATTAAGTGATGAAGGGATTTAAATGAATAATTAAATAAATAAAGAATTTATTTAATTATAGTTGAAGTATGATAAAGAGTAAATTAAATAAGAATTTATTTAATTTGACAAGAAGGATAAGGTTAATTAGTAACATAATTAAATAAAAAGTGTTTATTTAATTAATCAGATAGAATAAAGAAAAGTGTGAATTAATTAAATAATTAATATTATTTAATTAATAGAAGAAATAATAGAAGACTATAGAGAATAATTAAATAATTGACATTATTTAATCAATAGAAGAATATGAATTATGAAGAATATTGAAGTTGCAGGCTTAAACCAAATTTTGGTGTCTACATCTTCATGCTAGACATATTTATTTGGGTCCTCACTAAGTTGTGGCCAACTTTGGTTGATTTATATTGATAATCTTTAAAGTTTTGGGCTGACAGTTGATATTCATTTTATTATTTTCTTTGTGGCTGACTTGTAGTGATGAAATTTCATGTTGCGGATATATATAAGCAAATTTTCATTTCATTTGAAGTATTTTGAATGTGTGTGTGATAGAATAATGTTCTAAATCATTCGAAGGCATAGTAGAGTGTGAAGAAGAGTGAAGGAGAGTGAAGAAGTGCTCATGTGCTTAATTGGAACTATAATCGGGCATTAGTAGATGCTATTTTCTCAATTCAAAATCTGAATGGCTTTAATTTGAATCTCTTTGTAAGATAGTGTGTTTTCCTTTGTAATTGAGCAGTGAGCTCTAGGAAATGTGCCTAAATTCATGTGCATTCCCCATATTACATTTGCATTATAGTTTTAACAGAGTATAATCTTGTGGACTGAACTCCACCATGGTTTTTCCCCTAATAGGGATTCCATGTAAAAAATCTTGGTGTTATGTGTGGTTTTGATGTGTTGATGATTTATGTTTTCATGGCTAATAATCAGATCAGAGAATAAGTTTAATAAGGACTAAATAAGTTTTGAATTTCTATGACAACTCATTCAGCCCCCTCTCAGTTGTCTACCCTTGTATTGCCAATAATTGGTATTAGAATAGGTTCCTTGGAAGAAGTTTAATAGCTTAAGGTGATCTGGGATGGTAAGTGACAAGAAGGATAGTCCAAAATTTGATGGAACAAATTATTCTTTGTGGATGACTCGAATGGAGTGCCATCTGAGTTGCATTGGTGAACCCTACTAGAGTATTACAAGTAATAAGTATTGTTGTGCAATTTTGTACACACGCCCCACTTGGAGTAGGGACCCTCTTTTGATTTCTGATGTCTCTTTGACCTTTGGTTTTTATTGGATTTGTCTTTTCAAGGTCTTGGGATGTTGGTCTTGCTGACTTTGGTCTTGCCCTGAGGATTGAATTGGTTAAACTTGATTTTTATTGAAAGTCCAAGTTTTGACCTGGGTCCAGGATTTTCCAGCTCAGTCGAATTTTCCTGGGTCCTGGTCCATTGTCTGGTTATGGCTGGATTTTCTGAAGTCCGGGTTTTTGCTTGAATCCAGGATTTTTCGGCTCGGGCGGGTTTTCTCGAACTTCGTTAAAATCCCAAAGGGTGCATTATCCGTGGAATTCTCATCCACCTAGATTGTCCATCTGGCTTGGTTTTTTCCAGAATTTCGTCCTAGGCTCGGGTTTCTGGATTTCTTCGATAAGTCTTGTTGCTCATTAATGTTCGAAGTACATCCTCTCTGGCACGAGTGCAGGTGGATTTAAGGCCTTTTGGGCATTCTTTTGAATTCATTATTTCATCTATTATTTTCTCTGGCACTTGAGTTCGTTCTTCTTCAGCTTTGATTGTTGGATTCGAGTTGCTTGCGTGTGGATTGCTTGAGTGTTGGTGTTGAGTTTTTCACTGCTAGGGCATGTTGTTTCACAATTACTTTCTCGAGTTCGAGCCTCATCCAGAATTGATCCATGGTAAGTCGTTGCTGACTCCTCCATTTGTTTGCACTTTGAATCTTTTAAGTTGATTGGCAGTCCTTTTAAGTTGGCCCTTGCTTGCTTTGTGATCATGTATTTATCGAACTAGGGTTTGACCTACCTTCTCATGGGTTTTATCACCCACGCTGAGCATCTCCTCTTTTATCGATTGAATGTCGGGTATATTCCTGTGGTCAGGTATTTCTGGTAGGGCCTTGCCTTGTGAGCGCATAACTTGCTATATATTGTGGGGTTAGGGTTTAGGCAGGTTTGCCTGAGTTTGCTAAGATCGATGGAGTTGCCACAATTTTCATGTCTCGAGTTTAGCTCGACCCTGTTTATACCTTATGAGATCCTGGTGCTTTAGCTTGATTATTTTGAGGGATAGATTTGAAATTCTGAGCTTACCCTAGCTTTTATGGTAGAGGTCTGGTTAGTAAATTTAGGGCATCATTGTTTTCATCATGAGGATCAGCCCCTTGAAGGTTTTGGGAATCTAAATTCATGTGCTATCTAATTTTTGCTTATTGGGATTGATTTTAGGACCATTGGAATCCACATAGGGAAGTTTGCATGATCATTTGGATAGTGGTTTGTGCATTAGCGATCGTCGGGTTTCTGAGGGGTCCGCAGAATTTTTGCGCGCCCAAATTTTCTCAGTTTTTGCCAATCTACAGAGTATGATGAATTCTGGAATTTTGAGCTATCCGCGGAAATCTGACTTGTTCGAATTTCTCTGATTTCCTACCTAGTTCCATTCCTTTTTGATTCTCGATGTTGGAGATAATGAAGTAAATGCTAAATGATGATTTCTTGTTGCTAATGGATGGATTTCATGGTAGTTGCACAATTATTTTGTCTGTATTAATGATTTATTTGACATATGATGACTTGGTAGTAGGAGTCCGTCTGGGTCAGATTTCTCCGAATTCCGCCCCGACTGTATTTCCCCGGATTGCCCCATTTCCCGAATTACATCATTTTTTCAGTTTTTTAAGATTGATGATTAGTGATGGATTTTAATTGCTTTATGTGCTTTCTAGGCTAACCTTTGATTGGAATATGGATGATAAAAGGATACTCATGAGGCTCTTTTGTGAATGTAGGTTGAATCAAGCAAAGCTATGGCAGGAAAGTCCAAGGGTGATACTAAAGGGTCCTCCGTTACAGATGTAGAAAGATTAAGACTAGATATAAAGAGTTAGGTGCCTGATAGCAAGATCGCTTCAATATGGTCTGAGGTCTCTGACACTAATGTAGGGGCATGGAGGTATGAGGAATTCAAGGCAAGAACAACTTAGAAAGATCCATCAGCCCTGACCAAGGGAATGATGAAGTCCAGATTGGTCAATGTAGCAGGATTCCCTCCTGCGGTTCAATGTTATGAGTTGATATTGGAGTGTGCCTGGCAGTATGATTTTGATATGCAGAGGGTTGTTAGCACTGAAGGAAGGGTCTTGGAAAACTTCAATCCGATTTCTATTGCCTAGGCATTTGACAGGCCAGACTTACCCTATGTGTGCGCCTTGGACATGGACTTGGCCAAAACTTACTATGAGGATGAGCCCACCAAAGCCCAGCAGATGATTAATTCTTGGTTGGAGAAACCAAAATATCATTTTTCCAAACTACCCAAGCAATTACACAGGGTCAAATTCAGACCAGACATATATGATGCAATCACATTATTGAGCAGAGTAGCCGGTTTAAAGAGTGTTGGGGTATTGGAGAATTGGATGGTGCATGTGATCAACAAGATTGAGTAGGGTATTAATTACCATTGGGCAGGACTCATCAGTGCAATGATTGATAAGTAGCTGAGGGATGTGTTAGAAACAAAGAGGTTCATCATGTCCTCTTATGTGATATATGTGTTGGCCATATTTTACCCATACAAGGGTTTGAATCCAAGAGGAACATTTGGACAGGATATCATTTATGAGATATACCCTGAATTGCACCTAGGAAATCAAAACTATAGGAGAGAAAATGATGCATTCACAATGCATATTACTAGGCTGCTTCAAAATGCAGAGCATGTGAGATTATCTAATGGACCCAAGGAGCTAATCAAAAAATATAGAGCCTGGTTTATTCAATTCCCCACTTTCTTCTACATCAGAATTGACAGATGTCAAACTGCTCCATACAGGCTACCTAGATATCCTACTGATCACATTATGCTATTGGAGGTTACAAGGCAGATATATGACTTTGATGTTATTGTTAAAAAGGAAAAACATAACACAGGGTTTGGTGGTGACTTCCCTTTGAAAATTGGTATAGCAGAAGTTCATCCTTCAATTCAATCAACGCATGCATCAAGGGATGAATTGAGTACTTATGGTCTCTCTTTCCATTCTAAGAGGACAAATTTTGACACTACTGGTGAGGCCCAGAAGAAGGAAACCAAAGAATACCACCACAAGGATGACCTAGAGGATTATTGGGCAAACATCAAAGATGACCTTGAGGCAAGGAAGAAAAGATACTCTAGGCTTCCAGTTGATGTGATCAGACTGTACAATGTCAAGTTGATCCCTGACCAGTTAGAGGATGACGGGAATCTGGTTCAAGATCATGCATATGAGTCAGTCAAGGACAAATCCATTGGGGAGATAAACCGGTCTCAAAATGAGGTAACCAAGCTGGAAGAACTAATGATTCCTGTCATGAAGTTTACTAAGTCATGGTTGAAGCACAAAGTATGGGAACTGGAAAGTGAGAAGGTACCTTGTACCTTTAATTTAATGGGAAATCTGAATCCTCTTTCCACCTCAGAGGAATGCAGTGAAGATGATTCCAAAGGAAAAGCTAAAGGAAGCTCACCTTTCAAGATCAAAATAAGAGGCCCTAAGGAAAGTGATCCGAAACAGAAAAGGAAACCAAAGGGAAAGAAGAGAAGCCAAACTTTGAAAATAGGAAAGTCTTCTGAAGAGGAAGAACTTGAGAAAATAGAGGAAGAAGATGCTCCTCCACAGCCAAAAAGGAGAAGGACAATTAGGGGCTCAAAGAAGAAAGATCAAGAAACTTCTAAGGATGAAGTAAACCCTCCAGTGGTTGATGTGGAGAGCTCAGGAGAAAAGCCTCAGGTTTATTCGAGGAGGTCAAGGACTCCATCTCCTAAAGAGGCTATGCAAAAGATAGATCCTCTTCCAAAGGCACCGTCTATGGAGCAACAGAAGGCTACTTCTCCTACGTTGAGTATACCTGAGCAGACAACCCATGAAGAACAGGAGACTAGTGGAGAGGCGGAACCATTCAAGGAAGGAGAACTCTTTGGTGCAGCAGTTGAGCTTGAGGTTGAAGATGTGGAAATGCACCCTTCTCCACTAGTACAGTATGAGGATTCACCAAAGAGAAGCAAGGATAACAAGTCTCCTTAGAAGGGGGATGTTCCTGTTAAGACCGCATCACCTCTACAAGAAGAAGGGCCCAAGCTAGGTAATCAAGGTGATCAGTCTCCTAAGAAGGAAAAGAATGAGACCGTAGAATAGCATGAAGAGGTCAAAACAGATGAAATCCGGGTGGATCCTACTATCTTAGATTGGTTGGATAAGGAGATTACAAGAAAGAAACAAGTTATTATTGAGGACACCCCCCTTGATTGGGATGAAATGTTAGCCAAGATTGGTAAAGGAAAGAAGAAGAAGATGGCTAAGGTAGTCTCAAAGATAGAAAGAGATGAAGCGAGCAACAGGGTTATTTATATTGCCACCCCTGCTGCTGATAAGGGTAAAGATGAGGTCACCGGCAAAAATTACAATGTACAGACAATCAATCTTGGACCAACTTCTATGGAATAGGATATTGAAGAGTATGAAGGGTCCAGTGCAATAATAATTGGGAGACTAAGGAAGGAGACATAGTCCAAGCATGAGATTAAAAAGAAGAATGAAAAGCTTAAGACGTGTCTAGATGACTTAATGAAGCCTTTGCAATCATTGCACCCATCCTCTTCTACTGCTACTGGTTTCTTGCCTAAGGAAACTATTTCTAAAATTGAAAGGATGAAAGCTTCCACTCAGACTACAATAGATTGGTTAAAAGATGTCCAAGTGAAAGGAGATGATGTAATAAAAGAAATCCTTTCAATTGGAAAGGATGTAGTAAGAGCTAAAGATTTATTAGAGCATGTCTTATCTCAAGATAAGCAGGATATTGACCTTCTATTGCAAAAGGCTAAAGTGATCATGGAGTATGGTAAAGAGAAGTTGGTTGTAGATGGAGTCCTTTCTTCATCTAGAATTAATGAGCCGGGGGAATGGTTCGAAGCTTTGCAAGTTTGACAAAAATCCATTAGGAAGATCCATAAGCGAAAGAAACAGATGGATGGTGATTTGACTGGTGTTTATGATGGATGTATTGCATTGTTTGAAATAATGACTAGTCGGAGGAAGATTGCCCCTAAATACCTGAGCTTAGAACAATTGAGGGAATGGTAGCATGATGTCTATGCCCCTGATTTTGAAAATGTGGTAACAGGGCACCAACTTGATGATGCGGCAACTTACTTGGCTGTGATGGAAAAGTACCAAGCACATAAGGGTGAGTGTGATAAAATTGTTATGTAGTCGAAGGAAGAAATTGGATCCATTGAATGTCGGCTCAAGATCTTGCCTTTGCCACTTGTTGCTGAGTTGGATAGGGTATTTTTGAAGGTTCAGGATCAAAATAAGGATAAGGGCGGTGGTAGCTAGTGAAAATTTTGAGATTTGTGCTTCCCTTTTATTATAGGGCATGTGTTGATCCTGGCTGCATTGAGGAGCGTGTTTGGGCCAACCTTGATGATGTATCAAAATTTAATGTGTGCCTTATCTTGAAATTCCTGAGGCCGACTTGTTTGGACTATTTTATTCTATTTTTTGAATGTTTGGTTGGGCCAACATGTTTTGAGGATCCTCTATAAAGGCATTCTTGCCTCATTGTTAGTCAGTTAGAAAAATAATAGAGATAAGCTAGATTAAGGAGCTAGAGCATTTTTTAGTAGGGATAATAGTTAGTTCTTGAAGCAAATATTATAACATAACAGTGGAATTGTTGCTATATTTTGGTGATCTAATACAATTGAAGGCATTGTGGTTTCTCTGGTGAATTCTTCTGTGTTAGTTTATCTTGCATGGTTCCTATTGTTCCATCATTTGAGATTGCTTTCGGATTAGTGTTAGATTTAGAATTAGATTAGTTCGGTGAATAATATTCATGATTTCATATTTGGAATGTTTGTAGCAATCTCTAGTCTATACTCCTAGTAACTATCTGATTGTAGTAGGCTGGTAAAGTCAACCTGGACCATATATCTATTTTGTGTTTAGTTCGATTGTGGATGAAAGTCTATAATTTTAAAATTTATATAACTTAGAAGATTGCACCATTCTTGTGATATTGCATTGTGGGTTAAGCAAGGATTGGTTATTTGAGATTGGTCCATCCCAGATATCTGTCATTTGGATTGTTCATCCTAGAAACAGTTTAGATCTCATTATATCTTTGCACCCTTATCTTTTGTTGTTTCTTTATCATTTGGTTAGATTTAGGATCTAAGATCATCATATTGCAATATTTGATAAATTGAAAAGATACAGTCTGCTTGTAGTAAGGTCCAATTGTGATTACCAACATTTTCACATTTTATCTGAGTTGTTTATGCATTGTCATGACCTGACACCTGAGAGACCTTGGGGTGGTTTTCAGTAATTTATTGTTGAAGATTACCTTTCAAGAGAGATAGGATATTGTATTATGTCTGAATTGTTGCTGTGCAGAAAACAACATCAATAGATTGGCGTGAGAAGGAGGGCTTGAATGAGCACATTGGATCGTTTCTTAAATGCCATCTCTCTTGAGAGATATAGGAGAAGTACCAGATCCACCCCAAGAGAAGAAGATTTACAGGAATTACAGTTCCCCACTAGGTCAAGGAGGACTCGAGAAAGGGGAGAATCATCATCACCTATCCCTTCACCCATATCATCTGCATCTTCACTTCCAGAAGTTGGGGCCATACCCATCCTTGAGGCAGTTCCCATTCAACAACCCCAGCCTATCGTTAGCTAACCACAACCACCACCCCCACCTTTTCCAATGGATTTCCTTGCTAATAATCCATCTCCCTTGTTTTTCAACGCCTACAATGTTATGCCCAAGAACCCTGAGCATTTCTGTTCAAAATTTTATGTTAATGATCCAAACAGGACCGTAGAAGAACATATAAGGATCTTCCAAACCTATCTCAAGGATAGAGAGATTGTTCATGAGGATGTTGCATGTAGGTTGTTTACTTATTCACTAGGAGAAGAGGATTTTTATTGGTACAATCACCTCCCATCTGACTCAATTTTTAACTAGAATGATCTTGAAACTACCTTTTTACAGAAGTTCAGAATACCTATTAGTGCCAATGAATTGTATCTGCAATTCACTAGAGTCAAGAGAGAGGTTAATGAACCAATATCTGGTTTCAACAATAGGTTTCACCGTGCATACACCAGACTTCAAGACCCTTATGTTTTGGAAAATAATATAGCCCTGGGAGTCTATTATGAAGCCTTAGACAGTCTTACAACAATGTTTCTGAAGTGGAGACCCAATCCTCCAACTAGCTTAACTGATGCCTATACAAAAGTCGTCAAGCTTGGCACAAATTTAAGGCAACATTTGACTGGACCATTGCCTTCTTTAGGACCAATTGCACATCCCAATCAGGTTCAGGCAGTAAATTAGGCACTCACTAATCATACTCCAATCATGAATCCAGTGCCTCAATTACATTTGGTGCCACATCCTGGTCTCCCCATGAGCCAGGTCTCTCCTATGATGAATTTTCCCCAGCGGCAAGTTAACCAGCCCCTGTATCAGTCACAACTAATGAGCTTCCCTGCCTATTTACAAAATTTTGAAGTGTTGCATCAGTCTATAGGATCTGCTACAATGCATGTTCCTCCCCAAAGTAATCCAAGCTAGCCCCCTTATGGAGATCCAAATAAGGAAAGGATTGATGAAATGGATGAGCAGATAAAGAAGCTAAACCTAGAGGTGACCTAATTAAGGAATCAAAATAGTCAATTACAAGCTACTCAGAAGAATATACAATCTAGCCAGAATAGGGAATTTCCATAAGGGCATAATTTTGACAGGGGACAGCGTAATGAGAGAGGATTCCACAATGACAGGGGATATAATCAGGATAGGGGTTACAACCATGACAGAGGACTCAATAATGATAGAAGACAAAATTTTGATAGGGGACAAGGTAGTGGACCAGGATTTGATAGGAGACAGCCGCAGGGGTAGAATAGAACGTGGAATATAGGACCTAATAATGGAGGAGTTCCTACTCCCTTGGATCAACCTGTCAACCAATCTACAAATCATCCAGTCAATCAAGACAAGCCTCCCAGTGGTTTATATCCGATTGAAGCTGCCCTATCAGGATGGTGTAGGCTCCATAAGACAAGTCAACATCCGGAGTTAGAATGTCCAGAGTTCCAAACTGCAGCCTCTATTTTCTAGTATGAGGTGGAGAATAATACAAATGGTCAGGAGATTTTCGCCTCCACCCCCTATGACTCTCTTGTACTGGTGTTAAACCATGCCCCTTTTCCAGCAAGTGAAGAAAATATTCCAGAAGAAGAATTTGATTCACAGGAAGATAAAACGGATCAAATTTGCAATGGGGATGAGGTGGCTTAGTTATTCAATGAGGAAGCAATGAATGATAATGGCCCCCTTGATAGTGAAGAAGCTTATGTTGAAGAAGTAGAGATGTTCCAGAGGTAGGGTAAAGGATATGATTTAAGAGACATGCCTCATAGATGCCCGCAAGCTAGGGGACCTTTCACCGCCTCTATTCTTCCCAATAATTTCAATACCCCTCCAGACCCCAATGCTAGTAATAATCTATCCTTTCCACATGTTTCCAGGCAATACCTTGCAAAGGAAGGACAAGCTCAAACTAACTCACATAAGGAGAAAATGGTTCAACTAAGTAAAGATAAGGTGGAAGAATCTTCCAGGGAGGTCCCTACGAATCTAAGTGAGGAGAAAATGGCCTCGTATGTCGCTGAGGAGTTCAAGAAATTAAAGGTAAATCTTTCAGCATTCGAGTTACTGAGGTTCCTTACAATTAGGAATGCAGTTCTAGGTACTTATGATGCACAGCCAGTGTCCTTGGATAAATCTTCCAGTGAAGGTATCAACAAGATTTCTAGTTTCTAGCCTGTAAAGACACCAAACCAGGCCCACAGTCGGACTAACTTGCCCCTTGGAGATAAAGGAAAGGAGAAAGACAAGACTCAAGTGGCCCAGGAAGATACTCAGCCAACCTTGTTTCAAGGGAAGACAAAGACTCCACCATTTCTTATCTTTGTGCGCATATTCAGTAAGAATCTACATAACTGTTTACTGGATTCTGGTGCTTCTACTAATGTGATGCCCTTTGGAGTATGTAGAGCTTTAAGGATTACACCTCCTGACTCTTAGAAGAAGGTAACCCAATTGGATAGAACTGAAGTAAATGTGGTGGGAGAATTAAATATGATTCACATGCAAGTAGCTTCTAACCCAAGGATTCAATAGGTTATCAATATTCAGGTAGCTGATGTCCCTGATGCGTATGGCCTGATTCTAGGAAGAGATTTTACTAAGGCCTTAAATGGATATGTATCTACTGAGCACTCTCACATGTGGCTTCCTTAGAAAGGGGTACCAAATTAGATCTGAATTGAGAGAGAACCAAGAATGAAGTACATGATTACAGAGTACCAAAATACTTCGAATGAAGTTCTGATATCGGAAGTAGGCTTGGGAAATTACATGCTATCAACTCAACATGAGGAGTCAGATTCAAAGGAGATATTAATGATACATACGATGCCTATTGATACAGAGACAGAATCCAATAATGCTACTGTTCAGGTAAAATCGACTAAGACAGAGGAGGAATTCAAGGACAATCAGATTAGCTTACTAGACAGCTTCTAGGAATTCATGAGACAGTGTGTTGAAAATAAAATTCACCTAGGTAGAAGGACAAGATTTGAAGAATTACTCTTACCCAATTGGTGTAGAGTTCATAATGCTTCCCATTCAGAGTTGGAGTGTTGTTTATGCTAGATAGTAGTAGAACGAGTATAGAAATGCCTAAATCCAACCTTGACAGTTAAGATGGATATGCAAAACTCTCAGGAAGAATATAAAGGAAAGAAACCTGTACTATTCAAGTAGACATCTAGTAGTAATAAGCCGAAGGATAAGATGAAGAGGACTGCAGCTATTGAATGTTGGACTCTCAGATTTGATGGATCCAAATCCAAGCATGGAGTTGGGGCAGGGTTCGAACTAGTCAATCCAAAAGGTAAAAACTTCTTTGCAGCCCATAGACTTCAATTTCACTGTACTAATAATGTAGCAGAATATGAGGTGTTAATTCATAGACTTCTTATGGCACTAAAGAAAAAGGTTAAGATTTTGCAAGTTTTTGGTGATTCTAAATTGGTAATTAAGCAAGTAAGGAAACAATATTCATGCCATGATAGGAGAATGACTAATTATAGGCATAGAGTATGGGACCTCATTGAGGGATTTGATGCCTTCAATATTCAGCTGATACCACGACAGAAGAATCAAACTGTAGATTCTCTGGCCCAGGCAACAAGCTCTCTGCAACCTTTATCTTTGTTAGGTTTGAAGAAATTTACTGTAGAATTGACTCCTATGCCACCAGTTCTGGCAATGTTACTAACTTTCAGGTATTTGAAGGTGACAAACACATTCTGGACTTTATCACAAACACATGTTTTTGCTTCTCAAATCATTGATGAAACAAAACTGGATTTGGAGGGAGTGATGAATCTGAAATCGAATACTATTCCAAAAGGGATGGTATAGTTGGAATGAATTTTTGATATGGATAAAATTAGAGATCAAGAGCAAGAGTCTAAGAAAGAGTCTATCAATGGACAGTGTGATACCTACAATCTGGGAACTGAGGATAATGCTAAGAACATTTTTATTGGTAAGGTATGCACTCCAGAAGAAAGACAAGGAATAATTGAAGCATTGCATAGCTTTCCGGATATAGTAGCCTGGAGTTACGAGGACTTGAAAACTTATGATACATCAATCATAACTCACACTATACCTTTGAAGCCAGGTGCTAAGCCTTTCAGGCAGAGACAAAGACCCATCAACGCATTACTAGAGCCACTTATACAGAAAGAAGTTCAGAAATTACTATCTGCCAGAATTATATTTTCCATCAGGCATTCAACATGGGTGGCGAACCTAGTTCCAGTAAGGAAAAAGAATGGAGAAATTAGACTTTGCGTTGATTTCAGGAACTTCAACAAGTCATCAAAAAAGGACAACTATCCAGTCCCTTCGTTGGATGAAGTACTTCAAGTTGTTAATGGATCTCAAATGATGTCCTTTCTGGATGGTTATTCAAGGTACAACCAAGTAATGGTTTAATATGAAGATAGACACAAGACCGCTTTCACAACTAAATGGGGTACCTTTGCTTATAGGACAATGCCTTTTGGTCTCATCAATGTTGGTGCTACATTTCAAAGGGCCATGGATATTGCTTTCAAGGATATCATAGGCAAATGCATCATTATTTATATGGATGACCTAACTGTCTTTTCAAAAAATAGAGGGGACCACATCTCTAATTTGCGCAAAGTGTTTCAAAGATGCAGGGAATTTGGCATATCTCTAAATCCTAAAAAATGTATTTTCGGAGTAACAGAAGGGAAGTTGTTGGGACATGTCATATCTGAAAAGGGAATTGCTATTGATCCAAAAAGAGTGGAGGCCATATTGAAGATTCAGCCACCTGCTAGCAAAAAGGAGATGAAATCTTTCTTTGGCAAGAACAACTTCGTTAGAAAATTCATTACTGGATTCGCTGAAATTGTGAAGCCATTAAATGCTATGTTGAAGCAAGATGCCAAGGTCGAATGGACTACAGAAGTGAAGGAAGCATTTGCATAGATCAAAAGAGCCATTGTTGATGCTCCAGTATTGGTAAGTCCTAATTACAGTAAGCCCTTTTACATCTATTCATTTGCTTCGGACCATTCATGTGCGGGAATGCTGACTCAAAAGTCTAATGAGGGAAATGAGCATCCTATTGCTTTTATGAGTGCACCATTAAAAGATGCTGAATTGAAATATCCAAGTGTGGAAAAGTAGGCGTATGCCTTGGTCAGAGCAATAAAGAAATTTAGACATTATATCCTTAGGAATAAGGTCTATGCAATTGTCCTAGATCCTGCAGTCAAGTTACTTTTGATGCAAAATAAGTTAGGTAAGCGTAGAGCTAAGTGGGTGACAATGCTATAAGAGTACAATATTGAGATCCAACCCATGAAGTTGGTAAGAGGACAAGGACTTACTCAGACTATGGCTGAAATGGGGCCTGAATTGACTGTCCAGAATTATAGCATTGAGGAAGTTTCCCCAGATGGTTGGTATGATGACATAGTTTATTACTTGCTAAACCAATGATCTCTAGGTCATCTTAATGTTGTTCAGAGGAGAGCTTTGTGATTAAAGAGTGACGGTTTCATGCTAAAGGGAGTTGTTTTGTACAAGAAAAATTATGAAGGCATTTATTTGAGGTGTCTTGGGAAACAGGAGGCTGAAAGAGTGATGAATGAATTTCATAAAAAGTATGGCACTGGCCATGGGTCTGCGATTGCCACAGCAAATCAGATTTTAAGGGCTGGGTATTATTGGCCCACATTGTTCAAGGATGTTCACCATCATGTTAGGACCTGTCACATTTTCCAAATCACAACAACGAGGGAAATGTATGCAGCAGTTCCACTTCAATCGGTCACTGAGGTAAGGCCTTTTGCTCAGTGGGGTATGGATTTCATAGGCTCCATCAACCCACCATCTTTTGTAGGACACAGGTACATTCTAACTATTACTGATTACTTCACAAGATGGACTAAGGATTTTGCTTGCAGGAAATGTACATCTGAGGTAGTAATTGATTTTCTAGAATCTGCTATCATTAATTGATTTGGATGCCCAATTGCTATTGTCTGTGATAACAGTCCTACTTTCTCATCTTTAAGATTTTCAAATTGGGCTTTTGATCATGGCATTATTATAAGGTTTGCATCCAATTACTATCCCCAGGGTAATGGCTTAGCAGAGTCCTCCAATAAGAACTTATTGACTGTTATCCGTAAGCTGTTGGAGAGGAACCCAAAAAACTGGCACACCCAACTTTGATTTTCCCTCTAGGCAGATTGTACAAGGCTTAAATCATCCATCAGAATATCTCCCTATCACCTAGTATATGGTCTGGAGCCAGTATTTCCTATTCAACTCAAGATCCCAACCTTGCAGTTTATTAATGAGTTTTATGACGAGGGGGGTAGAAAGGAGGCTAGATTGACAGAGCTACTGCACCTTGAGGAAAAATGAGACAATACCTTTGAGAACTTTTCCAAACATCAGGGGGTAGTTAAGAGGTGGTTTGACAGAAGGGCCAAGGTCAAAGCCTTTAGGATCTCTGACCTTGTGTTATACTGGGATAAACCTCATGATAAAAAAGGGGACCATGGGAAGTTTAACAAAATGTGGCTTGACCCATATCAGATTGCTGAAATACTTGAAGATAATGCCTTCCATCTGAAGACTCTCACAGGAGAAGATATTCCACTGCCTGTCAATGGGCAGTATTTGAAACATTATTTCCAATCCTGAGCTATTTTTAGCTCACTGCTTTGTATATAGTTAGTTTAGATTTCTTTCTGTCATTTTGTCTTGGTTAGAGTAGGTTTGCTTTCAGTTTGTTCTGCTTTTTTTTGGTTAGATTAGGTTTGCTTTGCTTTGTTTTGTTTTGGTTTACGTTGCTCTTGCTCTTGGTTCCTTCTCTTGCTGGGGATCCCTTGTTGCATTTGCATGACAGTGGTGAAAAAGTAGGTGTGGTGTTCTTAGTATTTCCCTTACAAAATTTAATCACCTTTCTAGAATGTTATGGTATTAATTCTCCACCCAATGTCACATGTCCTTGTGTCTAAGGCAGAGGGTCTCCTAGTCAAATCGAACAGGAATACATTAGGGTCTCATATTTTTAAATATTAAAACTACCTGAAGTTGCAGAAGGTCCTTATGAAGTTTGCACAAGTGAAAAATCATTTTTTTGCTCTAGTGCCACTGTGGTTCTCATCCTTGAGTGTGAACTTCATTGTTCACAGGTTGAAGTAAAAGTAGTAAAATGACAAGTAATATCAGCAAAGAGGGAAATAATATTGAAAATTTAAAAGGTCTGAATTCACCTCATCAGAGGAATCTGGATATCTCTACCAAGGCTATGGATGCCTAGCTGGCAGGAGAGCTATTTTCAGGAGAACCAAAACAATAATCTCATCGGGGCTATGGACACCTGACTAGCAGCGAGAATCTATCTAGATTACTTTTAGAGTATGAATATTTATGTAGCTTGTTCAGACCAAGTTTGGTTCTTGTTGCAACTAAAGGAAGGTAATGAATACATGTGCACACACTTTGACCCTAGTGTAGGAAAGTTTGGGTGACTGGGGGGTTCTTTGAGTTAACCATAGGTGGTGATAGGATGAATAAGTTGAAACCATAAGTTCTGGGTTCTTGATTCCAGTTTGTCATCGAAATTCTCTAGAGCATTTTCCTAGCGGAGTCGCCATTTGTTGTGCAATTTTGCACACACGCCCCACTTGGAGTAGGGACCCTCTTTTGATTTCTGATGTCTCTTTGACCTTTGGTTTTTATTGGATTTGTCTTTTCAAGGTCTTGGGATGTTGGTCTTACTGACTTTGGTCTTGCCCTGAGGATTGAATTGGTTAAACTTGATTTTTATTGAAAGTCCAAGTTTTGACCTGGGTTCGAGATTTTCCAGCTCAGTCGGATTTTCTCGAGTCTTGGTCCATTGTCTGGTTATTGCTGGATTTTCTGAAGTCCAGGTTTTTGCTTGAATCTGGGATTTTTTGGCTCGGGCGGATTTTCCCGAACTTCATTAAAATCCTGAAGGGTGCATTATCTGCGGAATTCTCATACACCCGGATTGTCCGTCTAGCTTGGTTTTTTCCAGAATTCCGTCCTGGGCTCAGGTTTTTGGATTTGTTTGATAAGTCTTGTCGCTCATTAATGTTCAAAGTACATCCTCTCTGGAATGAGTGCAGGTGCATTTAAGGCCTTTTGGGCATTCTTTTGAATTCATTATTTCATCTATTATTTGCTCTGGCGCCTGAGTTCATTCTTCTTCAGCTTTGATTGTTGGATTCAAGCTGCTTCTATGTGGATTGCTTGAGCGTTGGTGTTGAGTTTTTCACTGCTAGGGCACGTTGTTTCACAGTTCCTTTCTCGAGTTCAAGCCTCATCCAGAATTGATCCATGGTAAGTCATTGCTGACGCCTCCATTTGTTTGCACTTTGATTGAATCTTTTAAGTTGATTGGCAGTCCTTTTAAGTTGGCCCTTGCTTGCTTCGTGATCATGTATTTATCGAACTAGGGTTTGACCTACCTTCTCACGGGTTTTATCACCCACACTGAGCATCTCCTCTTTTATCGATTGAATGTCGGGTATATTCCTGTGGTCAGGTATTTCTGGTAGGGCCTTGCCTTCTATTCGCATAACTTGCTATATATTGCGGGGTTAAGGTTTAGGTAGGTTCACCTGAGTTTGCTAAGATTGATGGATTTGTCGCGATTTTCATGTCTTGAGTTTAGCTCGACCCTGTTTATACCTTGTGAGATCCTGGTGCTTTAGCTTGATCATTTTGAGGGATAGTATTTGAAATTTTGAGCTTACCCTAGCTTTCATGGCGAAGGTTTGGTTAGTAAATTTAGGGCATCATTTTTTTCATCATGAGGATCAGTCCCTTGAAGGTTTTGGGAATCTAAATTCATGTGCTATCTAAGTTTTTCTTATTGGGATTGAATTTAGGACCATTGGAATCTGCATAGGGAAGTTTGCATGATCATTTGGATAGTGGTTTGCGCTTTAGCAATCGTCGGGTTTCCAAGGGGTCCCCAGAATTTCTGCGCGACTGGATTTTCCCAGTTTCTACCAATCCGCGGAGTATGATGAATTCCAAAATTTTGAGCTATCCACAGAAATCCGACCTGTCTGCATTTCTCCGATTTCCTGCCTAGTTCCATTCCTTTTTAATTCTTGATGTTGGAGATAATGAAGTAAATGCTAAATGATGATTTCTTGTTGCTAATGGATGGATTTCATGGTAGTTGCACCATTCTTTTGTCCGTATTAACAATTTATTTGATGTATGATGACTTGGCAGTAGGAGTCCATCTGGGTCGGATTTCTCTAAATTCTGCCCCGACCGCATTTCCTTGGATTGCCCCATTTCTCGGATTACTTCATTTTTCTGGATTTTTAAGATTGATGATTAGTGATGGATTTTAATTGCTTTATGTGCTTTCTAGGCTAACCTTTGATTGGAATATGGATGATAGATGAATAGTCATGAGGCTCTTTTGTGAATGCAGGCTGAATCAAGCAAAGCTGCGGCAGGAAAGTCCAAGGGTGATACTGAAGGGTCCTCTATTACAGATGCAGAAAGATTGAGACTAGATACAAAGAGTCAGGTGCCTAATGGCAAGATCACTTCAATATGGTTTGAGGTCTCTGACACTAATGTAGGAGAATGGAGGTATGAGGAATTCAAGGCAAGAATAGCTCAGAAAGATCCATCAGCACTGACCAAGGGAATGATGAAGTCTGGACTGGTCAATGTAGCAGGATTCCCTCCTGCGGTTCAATGTTATGAGTTGATATTGGAGTGTGCCCGGTAGTATGATTTTGATATGTAGAGGGTTGTTAGCACTGAAGGAAGGGTCCTGGAAAACTTCAATCCGGTTTCTATTGCCTAGGAATTTGACATGCCAGACTTACACTGTGTGTGCACCTTGGACATGGACTTGGCCAAAACTTACTATGAGGATGAGCCCACCAAATCCCAGCAGATGATTAATTCTTGGTTGGAGAAACCAAAATCTCATTTTTCCAAACTACCCAAGCAATTACACAGGATCAAATTCAGACCAGATATATATGATGCAATCACATTATTGAGCAGAGTAGCTGGTTTAAAGAGTGTCGGGGTATTGGAGAATTGGATGGTGCACGTGATCAACAAGATTGAGCAGGGTATTAATTACCATTGGGCAGGACTCATCAGTGCAATGATTGATAAGCAGCTGAGGGATGTGTTAGAAACAAAGAGGTTCACCATGTCCTCTTATGTGATATATGTGTTGGCCAGATTTTACCCATACAGGGGTTTGAATCCAAGAGGAACGTTTGGACAGGATATCATTTATGAGATATACCCTGAATTGCACCTGGGAAGTCAGAACTATAGGAGAGCAAATGATGCATTCACAATGCATATTACTAGGCTGCTTCAAAATGCAGAGCATGTGAGATTATCTAATGGAGCCAAGGAGCTAATCAAAAAATACAGAGCCTGGTTTATTCAATTCCCCACTTTCTCCTACATCAGAATTGATGGATGTCAAACTGCTCCATATAGGCTACCTAGATATCCTACTGATCACATTGTGCTATTGGAGGTTACAAGGAATATATATGACTTTGATGTTATTGTTAAAAAGGAAAAACATAAGACAGGGTTTGGTGGTGACTTCCCTTTGAAAATTGGTATAGAAGAAGTTTTTCCTTCAATTCAATCAACGCATGCATCAAGGGATGAATTGAGTACTTATGGTCTCTCTTTCCATTCTAAGAGGACAAATTTTGACATTACTGGTGAGGCCCAAAAGAAGGCAACCAAAGAACACCACCACAAGGATGACCTAGAGGATTATTGGGAAAACATCAGAGATGACCTTGAGGCAAGGAAGGAAAGATACTCTAGGCTTCCAGTTGATGTGATCAGACTATACAATGTCAAGTTGATCCCTGACCAGCTAGAGGATGACGAGAATCTGGTTCAAGATCATGCATATGAGTCTGTTAAGGATAGATCCATTGGGGAGATAAACTGGTCTGAAAATGAGGTAACCAAGCTGGAAGAACTAATGATTCCTGTCATGAAGTTTACTAAGTCATGGTTGAAGCACAAAGTATGGGAACTGGAAAGTGAGAAGGTACCTTGTACCTTTAATTTAATGGGAAATCTGAATCCTCTTTCCACCTCTGAGGAATCTGGTGAGGATGATTCCAAAGGAAAAGCTAAAGGAAGCTCAACTTTCAAGATAAAAATCAGAGGCCCTAAGGAAAGTGATATGGAACAAAAAAGGAAACCAAAGGGAAAGAAGAGAAGCCAAACTTTGAAAATAGGAAAGTCTTCTGAAGAGGCTCCTCCATAGCCAAAAAGGAGAAGGACAACTAGGGGTTCAAAGAAGAAAGATCAAGAAACTTCTAAGGATGAAGCAAACCCTCCAGTGGTTGATGTGGAGAGCTCAGGAGAAAAGCCTCGGGTTTATTCGAGGAGGTTAAGGACTCCATCTCCTAAAGAGGCTATGCAAAAGATAGATCCTCTTCCAAAGGCACCGGCTATGGAGCAATAGAAGGCTACTTCTCCTACGTTGAGTATACCTGAGCAGACAGCCCATGAAGAATAGGAGACTAGTGGAGAGGCAGAACCATTCAAGGAAGGTGAACTCTTTGGTGCAGTAGCTGAGCTTGAGGTTGAAGAAGTGGAAATGCACCCTTCTCCACTAGTACAGTATGAGGATTCACTGGAGAGGAGCAAGGCTAACAAGTCTCCTGGGAAGGGGGATGTTCCTGTTAAGACCCCATCACCTCTGCAAGAAGAAGAGCCTAAGCTAGGTAATCAAGGTGATTAGTCTCCTAAGAAGGAAAAGAATGAGACCACAAAACAACATGAGGAGGTCAAAATAGATGAAATCCTGGTGGATCCTGCTGTCCCGAATTGGTTGGATAAGGAGATTACAAAAAATAAACAAGTTATTGTTGAGGACACCCCCCTTGATTGGGATGAAATGTTAGCCAAGATTGGTAAAGGAAAGAAGAAGAAGATGGCTAAGGTAGTCTCAAAGATAGAAAGAGATGAAGGGAGCAATAGGGTTATTCATATTGCCACCCTTGTTGCTGATAAGAGTAAAGATGAGGTCACCGACAAAGATTACAATGTACAGACAATCAGTCTTGGACCAGCTTCTATGGAACAGGATATTGAAGAGTATGAAGGGTCCAGTGCAGAAATAATTGGGAGAATAAGGTAGGAGACACAGTCCAAGCATGAGCTTAAAAAGGAGAATGAAAAGATTAAGAAGTGTCTAGAAGACTTAATGAAGCCTTTGCAATCACTGCACCCATCCTCTTCTGTTGCTACTGGTTTCTTTCCTAAGGAAACTATTTCTGAAATTGAAAGGATGAAAGCTTCCACTCAGACTACAATAGATTGGTTAAAAGATGTCCAAGTGAAAGGAGATGATGTAATAAAAGAAATCCTTTCTATTGGAAAGGATGCAGTAAGAGCTAAATATTTATTAGAGCATGTCTTATCTCAAGATAAGCAGGATATTGACCTTCTATTGCAAAAGGCTAAAGTGATCATGGAGTATGGTAAAGAGAAGTTGGTTGTAGATGGAGTCCTTTCTTCATCTAGAATTAATGAGCTTTGGGAATGGTTCGAAGCTTTGCAAGTTTGACAAAAATCCATTAGGAAGATCCATAAGCGAAAGAAACAGATGGATGGTGATTTGACTGGTGTTTATGATGGATGTATTGCATTGTTTGAAATAATGACTTGTCAGAGGAAGATTGCCCCTAAATACCCGAGCTTAGAACAATTGAGGGAATAGTGGCATGATGTCTATGCCCCTGATTTTGAAAATGTGGTAACAGGGCACCAACTTGATGATGCAGCAACTTACTTGGCTATGATGGACAAGTACTAGGTGCATAAGGGTGAGTGGGATTAAATTGTGAAGCAGTCGAAGGAAGAAATTGGCTCCATTGAATGTTGGCTCGAGATCTTGCCTTTGCACCTGTTGCTGAGTTGGATAGGGTATTTTTGAAGGTTTTAGGATCAGAATAAGGATAAGGGAGGCGGTAGCTAGTGCAAATTTTGAGATTTGTGCTTCCCTATTATTATAGGGCATGTGTTGATCCGGCTGCATTGAGGAGTGTGTTTGGGCCGACCTTGATGATGTATTGACATTTAATGTGTGCCTTATTTTGAAATTCTTGAGGCTGACTTGTTTGGACTATTTTATTCTATTTTGTAAATGTTTGGCTAGGCCGACATGTTTTGAGGATCCTCTATAAAGGCATTCTTGCCTCATTGTCAGTCAGTTAGAAAAATAATAGAGATAAGCTAGATTAAGAAGGAGCTAGAGCATTTTTTAGTAGGGATAATAGTTAGTTCTTGAAGCAAATATTGTAATAGAACAGTGGAATTGTTGATACATTTTGGTGATCTAATACAATTGAAGGCATTGTGGTTTCTCTGGTGAATTCTTTTGTGTTAGTTTATCTTGCATGGTTCCTATTGTTCCATCATTTGAGATTGCTTTCAGATTAGTGTTAGATTTAGAATTAGATTAGTTCAGTGAATAATGTTCATGATTTCATATTTGGAATGTTTGTAGCAATCTCTAGTCTATACTCCCAGTAACTATTTGATTGTAGTAGGCTGGTAAAGTCAACCTGGACCATATATCTATTTTGTGTTTAGTTCAATTGTGGATGAAGGTCTATAATTTTAAAATCTATATACCTTAGAAGATTGTGCCTTTCTTGTGATATTGCATTGTGGGTTAAGCAAGGATTGGTTATTTGAGATTCGTCCATCCCAAATATCTGTCATTTGCATTGTTCATCTTAGAAATAGTTTAGATCTCATTATATCTTTGGATCCTTATCTTTTGTTGTTTCTTTATCATTTGGTTAGACTTAGGATCTAAGATCATCATATTGCAAGATTTGATAAATTGAAAAGATACAGTCTACTTGTAGTAAGGTCCGATTGTGATTACCAGCATTTTCACATTTTATCTGAGTTGTTTATGCATTGTCATGACTTGACACCTGAGAGACCTTGGGGTGGTTTTCAGTAATTTATTGCTGAAGATTACCTTTCAAGAGAGATAGGATATTGTATTCTGTCTGAGTTGTTGCTGTGCAGAAAACACCATCAACAAGTATGTTATTACATCAAATAGTACATATGTTTAGTATAATATCTAGGTTAAGTAACCTTTGTTGAGTGCTTTGAATGATTCTAAGATGACAAATGTTATGGATCTGAAGACTACTTATGAGATATAGAAAAATTTGGAAACCTTGTATGAAGGTGGTGCTAATGTGAAGATTGCTAAGTTACAGAGTTTGAAAGGGAAATATGAAAGGTTGAGAATGGGTGATGATGAGAACATTAATAATTTTATGAAAAGAGTGAATGAACTTGTGTGTGGTATTAGATGTGCTAGTGGAAAGATAGAAGAATTTGAGATTGTTGCTAAAGTTCTTACATCTGTACTTGATTCCTACAAAGTGAAAGATAGTGCTATTGAAGAACTCTGGACTATAACAAACATAACTAGAGATACACTAGTTGGTAAGCTGACTGCTCTTGAGTTGAGAAAATTTTGTGGTTCCCTTCCCATGGTTGAATCTACATTTAAGGCTACTACTTCCAGAAGAGATAGATAGAGATATGATTTGGTGAGAGTTCATCTAGAAAGACATTCAAGTATGAGGATGAAATAAAATAGATTAAAGAAGAAGAAAGAGAGCTAGAAGAGATGGAAGCACTTATTTTCAAAAGAGTATCGAGAGGAAAAGGTAAGTATGAAGGAAAATAACCTCTTAAATTCTTTTCTAGCAATAAGATAAGTCATTTTGCATCAAGATGTCTAGAAAGAGCTGCTAAACCAAAACATAACAAGCCTAGATTTCAGAAGAACTCTTACTATGCCACTGATGAAGGCATGGAAAATGATAAATTTGATAAAGGAAATAGAAGTAATGATGAATGGGTATTTATTGATATCAAGGAAAACAATCCTATATCTACTGAATATGTTGGTTGTACAAAAGTGGAGAAATCTTTGGCTACTTGAGTTGAAGAAAAAGATGAATGGGTAATTGATAGTGGATGTTCACATCATATGAGAATAAAAAAAAGTAAGCTTGTAAGCTTGGAAAAGTATGATGGTGGTGTTGTGAGATTTGGTAATAATACAACTGGTGTGATCCATGGAAGAGGTTGCATTTCTCTTGATGGTAAGCATAATATTGATGATGTTCTTTATGTAGAAGTTTTGAAGCATAATATTTTTTGTGTTGGTCAAATGGTTGATAAGGGATACAATCTTCAGTTCAAGGATGGAAAATGTAGAATATTGAGTTCTAAAAATGAAATTGCATCAGGTACAAAAACAAAAGGTAATATCTTTTACTTGAGTTATGCTAGTAAAAGTTGTTTGATTTCTCAATTTGATGAAAGTTGGTTATGGAATAGGAGGTTGTGTCATGTTAACTTTGATAATATTGTTAAGATAACTTCCACTAAGGCTGTGAGAGATCTACCTAAGTTGGTGAAACCTACCAATACAATATGCAAGGAGTGTTAATTGGTAAAGCAAACTAGGATTTGATTTCCGATTAAAAGGCATTGTTCAAATGAATTGTTAGAGCTTGTGCATACTGATATGTGTGGTCCCTCTAAGGTAAAAATTTTACAAGGTTACAAGTATTTCATGTTACTCATTGATGATTATTCTAGAATGGTATGGGTTACTTTCTTAAGGGAGAAATCTAAAGCACTGGAAAAGTTCAAGATCTTTAAAGCTATGGTTGAGATAGAGACAGGTTTGAAGATTAAATGTCTGAGATTAGATAGAGATGGTGAATTCACTTCTGGTGAATTTAATACTTTTTGTGAAGAACATGAAATAAAGAGAAAATTATCTGCATCGTGGACCCCTCAACAAAATGGAGTTGTGGAGAGGAAGAACAAAACATTTGAAGATACTGCTATAACTATGATGCTGGAAGGAAATTTCCCTCATATTTATTGGAGAGAAGCCATGAGTATTGTTGTGTATAGACTCAACCAGGTACAAATCAAATGTGATACTGGTAAGACCCCTTTTTAGCTATGGACTAGTCAAAAGCCTACTATTAAATATTTCAAGATATTTGGAAACAAATGTTATATTAAGAGAGATGAAGACATAGGAAAGTTTGATGCTATGAGTGATGAAGGTATCTTTCTGGGTTATTCTACTAAAAGTAAGGCCTACTGGTGTTACAATAAAAGATTGAAGAAAATGGTTGAAAGTGCAAATGTTAAGGCTGATGAAGAATTTGGTACACTATCTAGAACCTGTGGATATTTCTCTGATGATCAAGATGATAGTTAAAACAAAGGAAAGCAAGTTCAAATGACAAATCAAGTGCAAATTAATGTAGTAAATCAAGAAACTGAAGAAGAAGGATAAATTGGTGAAAGAGCAGAATAAAGATCAGAAGGGCCTGAAGTTGAAGAAAATACTAAGAAGACTCCAAGGTATGCAAGATTGAATCATTCAGAAGATCAAATTATTGGTGATAAGAATAAAGGTGCTAGACTAGTAGAAACATTATAGAAAAGTATTGCTTTATTTCAAAGACTGGGCCTACTAGTGTGAATGAAGCATGTAAAGATGAGCATTGGATTGAAGCAGCAAAAGAAGAGTTAAAACATATTGAAAAGAATGATACATGGATTCTTGTTCCCAGATCTAAGTATAAGAATTTCATTGGAACCAAATGGGTCTTTAGAAAAAAACTGAATGAGCAAGGTGAAGTGGTTAGAAATAAAGCAAGAATGGTATGTAAAGGATATTCACAAATGGAAGGAATTGGTTTTGAAGAGATTTTTTCCCCTATTGCTAGAATTGAAGTTGTAAGATTATTTCTTTCCTATGTTGTTCACAAGAACTACAAAGTTTATCAAATGGATGTAAAATCAGCTTTTCTAAGTGGTGAATTAGAAGAAGAAGTGTATGTTGAGTAACTTGATGGATTCCAATTGACTAATAAAGAACATATGGTGTGTCAGTTGAAGAAAGCATTGTATGGACTCAAGCAAGCCCCTAGAGCATGGTATGCAAGATTGGAAAAGTATTTGGTGAAGCTTGGATTTAACAAAGGTATTGCTGATAGTAATCTATATTTCAAGAATGATGATAAAGGTTTGATTGTTGAAGTCTTTGTTGATGATATTAATTTTGGAGGAGATGATGCTTTGTGCATGAAGTTTGCTAATGAGATGCAAAATGAATTTGAGATGTCTATGATTGGTGAGATGAAATTATTTTTGGGATTGCAATTTACTTAGTTAGATAAAGGATTTTTATATCTCAGTCCAAGTATGTGAAGGAATTGCTAAAGAAGTTTAGTATGGAATATTCAAATCTAGTCGGTACACCCATGGTGACCGGATGCAAGTTGAAAAAAAAAGATGATTCTCTAAAAGTAATTCAGACAAGATACAAATCAATGACCGGTGGATTGTTGTAATTAACTCAAACTAGGCCTAATATCATGAATGTTGTATGTATTGTTGCAAGATTTCAAGATAATTCAAAAGAATCTCATGTGACTTTTGTGAAGAGAATTTTCAAATACTTGAAGGGAATTATTGATCTTAGCCTATGGTATCCTAAAGATGATTATCTTACTTTGAGTTCCTTACTGATGCTAACTGGGTAGGAGATGTGAATGACATAAAAATTACTAGTGGTGGAGCATTTTTCTTTGGTAAGAAGCTAATTTCATGGTTAAGCAAGAAGTAGAATGCTATTTCCTTATCTACTGTAGAGGACGAATACATTGTTGCTACTAATAATTGTACTCAAGTCCTATGGATGAAAAAAATGTTCAATGATATCAAAATTCTATATGATGAGCCTATTACTATATTCTATGATAACTCAAGTGCTATTAACATTTTTAAGAATCTGGTGCCGCATTAAAAAACAATGCATATGTCTATCAAGTTTCACTTTTTGAGGGAGAAGGTTAGTGAAAAAAAAGTCAGATTGGAGTATGTGCCTAGTAAGGAGTAGATTGCAGACATCTTTACCAAGTCATTGCCTAATGATACTTTTGAGTATCTTAGAGGAAAGTTAGTGGTGATTACCCCTCCTAATCAAAACTAGGATGCAATGCAATGTGTGCATCAGTCTGTGCATTTCACAGTCAAATCTTGTCTCAGATTGATATTGTGGTGGCTACTACTCAGGGGGAGTAGTCAAATGGTTAGAAATTTAGATATGTGGTTCAGAGCTTAGAGAACTTTGTCATTGATGTCAAAGGGGGAGAAGATTCATGTGAAAAACTATTGATTATCGAAGGAGAAGAGCCTTATGGGGAGAAGGATTATGTGAAAGTGTTGAGGAGAAGATGAGTCAAAACCTAAGTAGGAGTTAGTTGTGTTGATGTTGTTTTTCACATCATGCATTGCCATCAATTCCAAAGGGGGATATTGTTAGATGTTGTGTTTGTTTTGATGATATGTGGTTGTCATTGATGTCAACACTATTAGCATAAATGTATTTGAAGCTGTATATGTCGAGGATATTGAGAAAATTGTAATAAATGAGTTCCAGGTTGTCAGTGGTGATGTGAAGTTTAGTATTGTGGTTATTTTTGTACGTTGTTGATAAGAGGTTGTGGAATAAAGGGTTTTTATTTAAGTGTATATAGTTTATCCATATTGAGTTTTAGAGATCCACAAGAAGATTTCATTTAGTTATGAATATTTCCATTCAGACAATTTTTCTGTTTCTTTAGTTGGTGTTCCTGATTGAAGATGATTCTATTTTAGTTAGTTCAGTTGTTGTGGGTGCTTCTCTTATGATTCGTGATTCTTGTGGATGTTTCTAGATCATGCTCTATCTTTGGTGCATGTCTACATTGATCGTTGTGATTGTGGTTGGTGATTTTCTCTTGCATGTTCATGTTTTTCTTGTTCCTAGCTAACATAGTGTTTGTAGTGTGTTGTGGATCTTCGAGGAGAAATTAATTGAAGTGTCTTCATGATGGGGATGTTGATTTGGGTCCTCACTAAGTTTTGGCCAACTTTGGTTGATGCGAATTGATAATATTTAATGTTTTGGGCTAACAATTTATATTCATTTTATTATTTTCTTTGTCGCTGAATTATAGCGATGAAATTTCATGTTGTGGATATATATAAGCGTTTGTTCATTTCATTTGAAGTATTTTGAATGTGTGTGTGAGAAAATAATATTCTAAATCATTTGAAGGTAGAGCAGAGTGTGAAGAAGAGTGAAGGAGAGTGAAGAAGTGTTCATGTGCTTAATTGGAATTGTAATCAGGCATTAGTAGATGCTATTTTCTCTATTCAAAATTTGGATGGCTTTAATCCAAATCTCTTTATAAGACAGTGTGTCTTCCTTTGTAATTGAGTAGTGAGCTCTAGGTAGTGTGCCTAAATGCATGTGCATTCCCCATATTACTTTTTCAATATACTTTTAACAAGGTATAATCTTATGGACTGACCTCCACCATGGTTTTTCCCCTAACAGGGTTTCCACATAAAAAATCTTGGTGTTATGTGTGTTTATGATGTGTTGATGATTTATGTTTTCATGGTTAATATTCAAATCAAGGAATAAGGTTAATAAGTTGAATAAGTTTTGAATTTCTATGACAACTCATTCACCCTCCCTCTATTGTCTGCCCTTGTATTGCTAACAATTGGTATTAGAGCAGGTTCCTTGGAAGAAGTTTAATAGTTTAAGGTGATATGGGATGGAAAGTTACAAGAAGGATAGTCCAAAATTTGATGGAACAAATTATTCTTTGTGGAAGACTCGAATGGAGTTCCATATGGGATGCATTGGTGAGCCCTACTAGAGTATTGCAAGTAATAAGTATTTTATTCCACTAAATAGTACATAAGCAGAGTATAATATCTGGGCTAAGGAGGAATTTTTGAGTGCTTTGAATGATTCTAAGATGGAAAATGTTATAGATCTAAAGATTGCTTATGAGATCTAGAAAAAGTTGGAAACCTGGTATGGAGGTGATGCTAATGTGAAGATTGCTAAGTTGTAGAGTTTGAAAGGGAAATATGAAAGGTTGAGAATGGGTGATGATGAGAACATTAATACTTTCATGCAAAGAGTGAATGAACTTGTGTGTGGTATTAGATGTGTTGGTGGAAAGACAAATGAATCTGAGATTGTTGCTAAAGTGCTTAGATCTGTTCCTCATTCCTACAAAGTCAAAGCTAGTGCTATTGAAGAACTCTAGACTATAACAAACATAACTAGAGATGCATTGGTTGGTAAGCTAACTACTTTTGAGTTGAGTGAATTTGGTGATGCCTTTCCTAAGGTTGAATCTACATTTAAGGTTACTACTTCTAGAAGAGATAGACAAGGATACGATCTGGTGAGAGTTCATCTAGAAAGACATTCAATTATGAGGATGAAATTAGACTAATTAAAGAAGAAGAAAGATAGCTAGAAGAGATGGAAGCACTTATTGTCAAAAGAGTACTAAGAGAAAAAGGTAAGTATTAAGGAAAATTACCTCTTAAATGCTTTTCTTGCAATAAGGTAGGTCATTTTGCATCAAGATGTTCGAAAAGAGCTACTAAACCAAGAAATAACAAGCCTAGATTTTAAAAGAAGTGTTACTATGTTGTTGATGAAGGTGTGGCAGATGATGAATCTGATAAAGGAAATAGAAGTGATGATGAATGGGTATTTGTTGCTATCAAGGAAAACAATCATGTATCTACTGAATCTGTTGGTTGTACAAAAGTGGAGAAATCCCTGGCTACTTGAGTTGAAGAAAAAGATAAATGGGTAATTGACAGTGGATGTTCACATCATATGACACGACAAAAAAGTAAGTTTGTGAGCTTGGAAAAGTATGATGGTGGTGTTGTGAGATTTTTTTATCATACAGTTTGTATGATTCATGGAAGAGGTTGCATTTCTCTTGATGGTAAGCATAATACTGATGTTGTTCTGTATGTAGAAAGTTTGAAGCATAATCTTGTGAGTGTTGGTCACATTGTTTTCTAAGGGATAAGATCTCCAGTTCAAGGATGGAAAGTTTAGAATATTAACTTTCAGAAATGAAATTGCATTAGGTACAAAAACAAAAGGTAATAACTTTCACTTCAATGCTACTAGTAAAAGTTGTTTGATTGCTCAAGTTGATGAAAGTTGGTTATGGCATAAGAGGTTGTGTTATGTTAACTTTGATAATATTGTTAAGATAAATTCCACTAAGGTTGTGATAGATCTACCTAAGCTAGTCAAACCTACCAATGCAATATGCAAGGAATGTCAATTAGGAAAGCAAACTAGGATTTCATTTTGGAGTAAAAAGCATTGTTCAAATAAATTGTCAGAGCTTATGCATATTGATCTGTGTGGTCCCTCTAAGTTTAGAATTTTACAAGGTTATAGGAATTTCATGTTACTCATTGATTATTATTCTAGAATGGTATGGGTCACTTTATTAAGGGAGAAATCTAAAGCACTGGAAAAGTTCAATATCTTTAAAGCTATGGTTGAGATAGAGATAGGTTTGAAGATTAAATGTTTGAGATCAGATAGAGGTGGTGAATTCACTTCCGGTGAATTTCATACTTTTTGTGAAGAACATGGAATAAAGAGACAATTATCTACACCACAAACACCTCAGAAAAATGGAGTTGTGGAAAGGAAGAAAAAAACATTTGAAGATGTTGCTAGAACTATGATGTTGGAAGGAAATGTTCCTCATATCTATTGGAGAGAATCCACGAGTACTGCTATGTACAAACTCAACTAGGTACAAATCAATGGTGATACTGGTAAAACCCCTTTTGAGCTATGGGCTAGTCGAAATCCTACTGTTAAATACTTCAAGATATTTGGAAGTAGATGTTATATTAAGAGAGATGATGACATAGTAAATTTTGATGCTAGGAGTGATTAGGTATCTTTCTAGGTTATGCTACTAAAAGTAAGGCATACCGTTGTTACAATAAAAGATTGAAGAAAATGATTGAAAGTGAAAATGTTAAGGTTGATGAAGACTTTGGTACACTATCCAGAACCTGTGGATATGACTTTGATGATCAGGATGCCAATACAAACAAAGGAAAGAAAGTTTAGACTAAAAATCAAGTTCAAATCAATCTGGTAAATCAAGAAACTGAAGAAGAAGGAGAAAATGGTGAAAGAGCAAAAGAAAGATTAGAAGAGCCTGAAGTTGAAGAAAATCCTAAGAAGACTTTAAGGTATGTAAGATTGAATCATTTAGAAGATCAAATTATAGGTGATAAGAACAAATATGACCAGACTAGAAGAAAGATTGTAGAAGAGTATTACTTTATTTCAAAGACTAGGCCTACTGGTGTGAATGAAGCATGTAAAGATGATCATTGGATTGAAGCAATGAAAGAAGAGTTAATTTTTTTTGAAAAGAATGATACATGGATTCTTGTTCCCAAACCTAAGGGTAAGAATGTCATTGGAACCAAATGGGTCTTTAGAAAAAAATTGAATGAGCAAGATGAAGTGGTTAGAAACAAAGCAAGACTGGTATGTAAAGGATATTCACAAATGGAAGGAATTGGTTTTAAAGAGACCATTACCCCTATTGCTAGAATTTAAGTTGTAAGATTATTTCTTGCCTATGATATTCACAAGAACTACAAAGTTTATTAGATGGATGTAAAATCAGCTTTTCTGAATGGTGAATTGGCAGAAGAAGTGTATATTGAGCAACCTGATGGATTCTAGTTGATTGATAAAGAACATATGGTGTGTCAGTTGAAGAAAGCATTCTATGGACTCAAGAAAGTCCCTAGAGCATGGTATGCAAGATTGGACAAGTATTTGTTGAAGCTTGGATTTAACAAAGTTACTACTGATAGTAATCTGTATTTCAAGAATGATGATAAAGATTTGATTGTTGAAGTCTTTGTTGATGATATTATTTTAGGAGGAGATGATGCTTTGTGCATGGATTTTTCTAATGAGATGCAAAATGAATTTGAGATGTCTATGATTGGTGAGATGAAATTATTTTTGGGATTTCAAATTACTCAGTTAGATAAAGGGATTTTTATATCTCAGTCCAAGTGTGTGAAGGAATTGCTAAAGAAGTTTAGTATGGAAGATTCAAAGCCAGTTGGTACACCCATGGTGACCGGATGCAAGTTGACAACAAAAGATGATTCTCTGAAATCAAATCAGAAAAGATACAGATTAATCATTGGTGGATTGTTGTACTTAACTCAAACTAGGCCTAATATCATGAATGTTGTATGTATCGTTGCAAGATTTCAAGCTAATCTGAAAGAATCTCATGTGATTGTTGTGAAGAGAATTTTTAGATACTTGAAGGGAATTGTTGATCTTGGCATATGGTATCCTAAAGATGATGATCTTACTTTGAGTGCCTTTACTAATGATAACTAGGCAAGAGATGTGAATGACATAAAAACTACTAGTGGTGGAGAATTTTTCTTGGGTAAGAAGTTAATTTCATGGTTAAGTAAGATGCAAAATGCCATTTCCTTATCTACTATAGAGGACGAATACATTGCTACTACTAATAACTCTATTCAAGTCTTGTGGATGAAATAGATGTTGAAGGATATCAGAATTATATATGATGAGCCTATTGCTATATTCTATGATAACTCAAGTGCTATTAACATTTCCAAGAATCTGGTGCTGCATTAAAAAACAAATCATATATCTATCAAGTTTCACTTTTTGAGGGAGAAGGTAAGTGAAAAAGAAGTCAAATTGGAGTATGTGCCTACTAAGGAGCAGATTGCAAACATCTTTACCAAGTTGTTGCCTAAGGATACTTTTGAGTATCTTAGAGGAAAGTTAGCGGTGATTACCCTTCCTAATCAAAACTAGGATGCAATGCAATGTGTGCATTAGTCTATGCATTTCACAATCATATCTTGTCTCAGATTGATGTTGTGGTGGCTAATACTCAAGGGGAGTAATCAGATGGTCAAAAATTCAAATATGTGTTGCAGAGTGTAGATAGATTTGTCATTGATGTCAAAGGGGGAGAAGATTCATGTGAAAAACTGGTTATTATCTAAGGAGAAGTGCCTTATGGGGAAAAATATTATGTGAAAGTGTTGAGGAGAAGATGAGTCAAAACCTAAGTAGGAGTTAGTTGCGTTGATGGTGTTTTTCACATCATGTGTTGCCATCAATGCCAAAGGGGGAGATTGTTGGATGTTGTGGTTGTGTTGATGATATGTAGTTGTCATTGATGTCAACACTATTAGCATAAATGTTTTTGAAGTTGTATATCTCAAGGATATTAAGAAAATTGTAATAAATGAGTTCTAGGTTGTCAGTTGTAAAGTGAAGTTCAGTATGGTGGTTATTTTTGTACATTGTTGATTAGAGGCTATGGACTAAAGGGTTTATTTTTTAGTGTACCTAGTTTATCCACGTCGAGTTTTAGAGATCCACATGAATATTTGATCGAGTTATGAATATTTCCATTTAGACAGTTTTTTTGTTTCTTCGGTTGGTGTTCTTGATTGAAGATGATATTATTTCAATTAGTTTAGTTGTTGTGGATTCTTCTATTGTGATTCATGATGCTTGTGGATGTTTCTAGATCATTCTCTATCTTTTTTGTACTTCTTCATTGATTGTTGTGATCATGGTTGGAAATTTTCTCTTGCATGTTCATGTTTTTCTTGTGCCTCGACGACATAGTGTTTGTAGCATGTTGTGGATCTTCAAGGATAAATTAATTGAAGTGTCTTCATGTTGGAGATGTTCATTTGGGTTCGCACAAAATTATGGCCAACTTTGGTTGATTCACATTGATAATATTTAATGTTTTGGGCTAACAATTTATATTCATTTTATTATTTTCTTTGTGGCTGACTTGTAGTGATGAAATTTCATGTTGTGGATATATATAAGTAATTGTTCATTTCATTTGAAGTATGTTGAGTGTGTGTGTGAGAAAATAATGTTCTAAATCATTCAAAGGTAGAGTAGAGTGTGAAGAATTGTGAAGAAGTGTGAAGAAGAGTGAAGGAGAGTGAAGAAGTGTTCATGTGCTTAATTGGAACTCTAATCAGGCATTAGCAGATGCTATTTTCTCAGTTCAAAATCTAGATGACAGTGTGTCTTCCTTTGTAATTGAGCAGTGAGCTTTAGGTAGTGTGCCTGAATGCATGTGTATTCCCCATATTACATTTTCATTATACTTTTAACAGGGTATAATCTTGTGGACTAACCTCCACCATGCTTTTTCCCCTAACAGGGTTTCCACGTAAAAAATATTGGTGTTATGTGTGTTTCTGATGTGTTGATAATTTATGTTTTCATGGTTAATAATTAGAATAGAGAATAATGTTAATAAGTTGAATAAGTTTTCAATTTCTGTGACAACTGATTCACCCCCCCTTCTCAACTATTTGCCCTTGTATTGCCAACACCCCTTGCACCGTGATATAAAAAGTGTTTGAAAATTGACATAGTTGGATTCTATGCTAAAGTTCATAGAAAGGCTATCCATTTGACATGGAAATTGATAAACTCCCTCAGGAGACCTCCCAATCTTTATAAAAAATATTTTTGGGATGGTTATCTTGCACACTGTCGTTGAATTGTGGGTTTCCCCAAATTCACTTTTGATTAGATTGGGTTTGAAAACTTGGCTTTGGTTTTTCCCACTTAGGTTGTTCTTGTAGGGTGAGTATTTTTTCCCACTACGGAAGGCCTTCTAAATGTGTTAATAAAGCAGGATAGAAAGTCTAGCATTTTATCACGCAGTTAATGGGAGAGCTTAAGCCTATTGCTTTCGAAACAAATTAGACATGGGGTTCAAACTATTTCTTTAATTAAGCTAGATGAACTATCTTAACCAAAGGAAAAGAAATAATAAAATTAAATCCCAGAAAACACCATTAGTAATTTGTGATATTTTTTCTTTGACTGGCGTAAGTGTTTTCTAGCAACTGTCTTTGACTAGCATATTTTGTCTATAGGACAGAAAACATGGATTAATTCTAGGAATTTTTAAAATTCTGCAAAAATAGTCAGATGCACCATAACAGTCCTTAGATGTGCTAAAATAGTATATGAATGTGCCAAAATAACAGTTCTATGCGCTATAGAAATTGATGAATGCGCTAAAAGAAATTGCCAATGCATTGAAAGAAAAACCCCCTGACTGGTGAAATAGAATACTGGATGTACCATAATAGTGGTTGTATGCTCCAAAATATCTATTGGATGCTCCATAACAATACTTAGATGCACTAAATTGTTTGTCGTATGCGCCATAAAAACTCTCGATCATACTAAAACAAAACACGTCAGAAACCTGCGAACGTACTTTTCAAAAAAAGATGTTAAAAATGGGGTTTTCGGGCCCCACGGTGGGTGCCAATTTATGTGTGAGTAAAATATGTGTAAATGAATAACAAACACACCTAATAAGACATTATATTAAGAGATTTAAACAAAAAGTTAATCTATTTAAAACATGAAATCTCTTAAAAGCGTCCTACCGCTCTCTATCTCCAAAGATTTATTAAATCACTGTGGCTCTCAAATTGTGTAAGCACTATGACTTTTAAAATGACAATCTAGAGAATGAGATATTGTTAAATGCAGGAATCTAATCCTATGTAATGATTGTTAAATGATATGATGATGATACTATAGCTTAAAATGACATGAAAATGATAAAAACAAGCTACTGTAAACTAAGATGTAGCTAAATGAAAATCCATGATTATGATTGCTATATGATTGCTATATGATTGCTGATTACTATTTTCTATTTGCTCAATGCTCAAATACTTAATTGCTCTAATGCTATTTCTACAAAGTAACATTTCCAAAAGTTGGGATCCATTACTTGTGGAAAGAAGTTGTATTTATAGATTCCCGACAACATATTTCTGATGTGGCAACAAAGCAAAGGTCTGGATTTAATTTGTAAGATTCAATGGTGAAAGATGAATAAGTTTGAGAAGATTATGGAGATTGTTCCTCCCCACAAAAATATTCAGCTAGAGGATAGGAATGATCAATGGAAGAAGATGAAGAAGTTTTCCTATAATTTGTCTCAAATTTGTCTCCAAATTTGTTCGTGAAGGCTGAGTTGAATTAATTAGATATGAAATATCTAATTTTGTTTGTGGGTATGATGAGTGAAAAGAGGAAATAACTATAGAAATAGGCTTTTATGTGAATATTCAGATTTATTCAAATTGGCAAAAGAGGATATTTAATTTAATAAAACAAACTATAAAAATTTGTTTATTAAATAAACATGGAAGAAATATGGTAATTAAATAAAACAAAGTATGAAACTTGTTTATTTAATTAAAATAGAATGATGTGATTAAGATAGAATAAATATATAATTGTAGAAGAATTTGATAATAATAATTAAATAAAACAAAGTATGTGATTTGTTTATTTAATTAAGATGAAATAATATGATAAAGATAGAAAAATTAAATGTGAACTATATAAATAAATATTTCTATTTATTTATAAGTAGATTAAAATAGAAGGGTTAATTAATCAAATAAATCGTATTTAATTAATTAGATTATCCAAACCATTTTTAGGTGTATACAATAGCAAGGACATATTTTCCAACAAAATTATACCTTTTCTCATACTTTTCCAAGCCTTTGCTAAAGAAGGCTATTAGCTGCTCCAAACTTTCATTATTTTTTTGTACTAACATACCTACGATGATGTCTAGATTTCCATAAGAATACAAGGTAAAATCTTTAGAAAAATCAAGATTCAAGAGAATAGGTGTTGCGTTTAATGCTTCTTTTATGCTCTCAAAAATTCTTTTCCTTTCTTTAGTCCATTTGAAAGTCACATTTTTCTTCAACATAGTTGTTAGTGACTTCAAAAGGTCAACAATATTTGGTATGAACCTCTAACAAAATTGATTCTTCCTATGGAACTTTGTAAACCTTTTTTATGATCTAGTAAAGGTAAAGATAACATAGCACTCACCCTTTTAGGATCAATTATAATACCATGTTTGGATACCACATAACCAAGCAACTTACCTTCATGGGAAAAAATGATGCATTTATTTGGCTCAAGGGATACAATATACTCCTTACACCTATCAAAAATATTCCTTAGATGGTTGAAATATTTATTTTCATCCTTGGAGAAAACAAAGATATCTTCCAAATATATAAGGGAAATCTTGTTCATGAGGCCTTGAAAATCCATATTAATTTCCCTTTGAAAGGTTACCCCAATATAAGAAAATCCAAAAGCCATTTTCTTATATTCCATGGTACCCCATTTGGTGATGAGAGTTGTTTTGAGCTGATCTTCCGCTTTAACCAATATTTGGTTATAACCAAAAAACCCATCCAACAAAGAGAACCTCTTTGAACCTGATACAACCTATAGTATTTGCTCCATAGAGGTCAAGGGATAATGATCTATGGGTGAATCTCTATTTAAATCCCTATATTATACACACAATCTGATTTTCACATTATTTTTTCTCACATGTACTAAATTAGATACCCATGATGTGTGTCTAATAGGGAAAATAATACTACCTTCAATTAGCAAGTGCTTGATTATTTTTTCATGAGGTGTTCAATCTTTTGATTTAAAGGTCTTTGCTTTTTCCTTACTGGTTTGGTATTTGGTTCCAACTCAATGGTATGTTGTGCTAACTTAGGGTTAAATTATTTTGTATCATGGTATTTCCAAGAAAAAATTTCATCATAATCTTGGCAAAGAGAAATGAAAGAATTTCTTTCTTCTTTGGTACAAACCTTGCCAAGTTTGAGATGTTTACCTTTGAAAATATCAATAGATTTATAATGTTCTTCCTTAACCAAAATGATGGATTTTTCTTTTCTTATTTGATCATTTGTGTTGAAAATAGACTCTAAAGTCACCAACCCCTTTGGCAACTTGTTTGAATTCAACTATAGGATCAATCACCAAACTACTGTTGCAACCTTTGTTGGTTACTAGCTACAAATTTAGCTTCTCTAATTAAAAATTTGATGATCTATTTGTCACTATCAAATACTTTCCAATGGACTTCATTGTCAAGAATTGATAGCCTTACAACCACCTTTATGTACTATTGCTACTTAATATTTTTATTTCTTTTTGTTCATATTCAACTCCTATAGCATCTAATCTATTAGGATGCTTATTTTCATTTCAAGTATGGACAACAAATTAAAATCATTAAATTATTCAATCATATCCAAAAATTTGTCCTTATAAGACTTGAGAAAATCATTATTAGTCATATTGACACCTCTTACCTAATATACAATCAACTAATTGTCCCCAAAAACTTGCAAAAAACCAATACCTCTTTTCCTTGCCCACTCCAAATCATAAATGAGAGCTTCATACTCAATAGTGTTATTAGTGCAACTAAAAAAAAATCTAAATATAGAGTAATACCTCTCACCTTGAGGAGAAATAAACATGGCACCTCCACTAGCTCCATTTTTCTTGAGCCTTACATTCCATCTCCTCCATCTATTGTTTCATTTGGTGACACTTGTGTTGCTATAGATATGGCGTCTTGTGATTTAGTGCAATAGGACCTTCATTATCTTCCAACTACATCTACTTTAGATGCATAATTGATAGACATTGGTGGGTTTTTTTTTTAGTCTCACATTTTAGATTTGGGAGACACCATTGATTGTACACATCTTCTCTTTGATGAAGATGATTATTCTTCAGTTGTTGTAAGGGAATACTATGACCCTCTTGTTCATTCTCTACATGATAATTCTTTTTAGTTTGGTATGAGTGTGGATACTTTTAGACAATATTTGGAGGAGGCTTCTTTGTCTTTAGAGGAGGCATAATTATCATTGGATTGTGTTCTACATTCATCTCTAATATATTTTGGATTGACTTCTTTTGTAGTGTGGCCTAGAATGCCTATTTGGAGTGTGTAAGCTTTCAACATCGAGATGGAGACACTTGAGCATAGTTTAGAGACATCACATATCATTCTTATTCTTACATATTCCTTTCACGAATGGGAAGACATCTTGCATATCATTGTGGTTTTTTTTCTTCCTAAGGGGAGGAAGGTTGTTCGGCCAAATTGGATCATCTTCAACATTCAATATCAAGCTTCTTCCATTGCATGAGACTCACTAATGAGGGGGCTACATGGTCTGTATTCTTCTTCTCTCTTATGCGGGGTATTTTTCCTCACATGGGGTTTTGTCCCTCTATGCATCATTGAGATTATTTTGTTTTCATCTCTTTTTTGGAGAGGATTTTTGTCCCATTGGGTTTTCTCCTTTTCTCTATTTGTGAGAGATTGTATTTTCATTTGTACATGGGTACCTAACATGGCCTAGTTGTCAGCTTCCATTCTTGCATCATTTGCATAATAATCTTCTCCCTAAGTTGCACTTAAGGGGGGGTTGTTGGTGTGAATAAATTTCTTGTACCTAGTTAATTCACTTACTAGGGACTTAGGGGACATATTCACATGTTAAGTTTACATAGGTCCTAAAATTCTTTCTAGAAGACTTAGTTGTCATGTCCAACTCTTATAATTTTTTGACTTTTATGTCAAGTTATTTGGCTCATGTCATAGGATTAAGACACTTCTCATGATCGTGTCTAATCCTAAGTCTCACCTTGGCTATATAACCAAGGGATTCTCATACATTATATATGGAGGAATTCTTGGGTAATCAATTCCATTGCAATATTGAGCATTGCATATTGATCTCTTTGTGCTTTCTATTTGGCCTCTAGATCTTAGGTAGCTATTTCTATAGCCAACTCTAACACTATGAATACCTTAGATAAAAAATTTACAACTTATTACTGAGTGTGGTACACAAAATTGACAAGATGTAAATGTAGACATACTAAAAACACATTAAGACATTGTACCCACCTCTGCATCATACATAGATAACCAACTAATCACTAATCTTTCATACACTACAATGTTGACTTGCACCATTAGATAACTTTGCACACTTAGAAATATCTGGAGTATATACAATCATAAACCTACTTTTGAAATCAATGAAAACCAAGATTATCAAGCTAAAATAATCCCCCCCTTTGTCATTGATGGAAAAACCAATTGATGTACACAAACATTCCCCATTAGATGCACATTTATCTCCCCCTTTAGCATCAGGAGCAAAGGGTAACAAAAATTTCTTTGTACATACAAAAATTATACTCTCCTTTATCTATACAAATTTATTCCCTCTGGGATGAAATCTAGTTTCTTCATCAAAAAAAATATCCTTATATCTACTCCACATATATACACAACAAAAAAAGAAAGATATCTTACATCAACAATCAAACACAACTCACTTGGATGGAAAAATGCTCTTGTAAAATAGACTTGAGATGGATCAAGGTATTGTCCCATTGTTTCTTTGCTATAGTCAGGGTTTGGATTTGACAAGTCATTAGCACACCATTAGCCTCTGCCAGAAGTCTAGTGAGTGAATCCAACCTTAGGCTCACTACTTCTCTCAATTGCTTTACCTAGCCTTTAAACCACCCCCTTTGATCTTGTAGTTGTTGTATTTGGGAATGAAGACTCTCCACTTGTTCCCTTATGAAACTATCATTGTCTTGTATAGGATCATAAGTTGTAGCCACATTAGTGATTTGCATTTCAATTGCATGAATCTTATCCTTTATAATTTTTGTTGTATGAAGCCATTTGAGACAAAAAAATATATAAAAAATTTGCTTCCTACAAGCATTTTTTAATGTCTTTGATACAAGATTACACTTTGGTCAATGCATTGTCACACTTCTCAGAGGAATCTTCCAATCTCTTTTCATTGATTTTTTGTTATGCCTACTTCTCCATATGTGATGAATGAGTCTCAAAAGACTCCATTAACTGCTTCATCTATTGTTTAGGGGGCAATGATGAATCCCATTTTTCTTTCAATAGTTTCTCTTCTAACACTTTTATCACTTCTTCCAAAACATCAACACTCTCCACCTATTATTGTAGCAACTCTTGTCTTGTTGTGGAGTTGAGTATATCTCCAAGTTTCATCTTATGCAAGGGTGACATACTAAACAGATTAACTTGCCCATAAAATATAGGAACATGTAGCAATTGAGGAGACGCCACTAGTTGAATCTTCATTTCCTAAGCCAATAAATCCTTGAATGAGTCCATCAAAAAGGAATATGAATTCTCTGAGCTTTCTTCTTTGGAACTCTTCTCCTTCTCCTTCTCCTTTTGTTTCTCCATTTCCATATTGAAGACATCTTACTAACCAAAGGCACCTTGTTCTTCTTGTTGGTCAAAGACAAATTTCTCATTTATATTCACTAGAGAGGGAATACTAACAATTTCTTGTTCACTTGGAGGATCCTATACATTCATATCAACATAAATTTTTATTTTTTCAATGATATTCTTTGTAATTTATTTTGTTTTAGGGTGATCCCACAAAGTTGGTTTACAATTTCTGGGAGGAACTGATTTTTGTTGAAATCACATATTTTTAGAAAATATAATGATTTAAGCCTTAAAAGGTTCCATTTAAAGAATTCCAATTGAAGAGGGTTTGATCAAACTTCCTTAAATAAAACCCCCGTGGATAGAACCATGCTAGTTTTAAACCATATGTATAACAGAGTCTCCTCTACACCTATCAAAATGCTGATAAAAAACCACTTTTGATTTACCTTTTGGGGGATCAAATGAATTCATTTAAAATTTATTTTTTGTAAGTATGTATTCCTTATTATAAGCTTCCCAAAAAGTATAATTTTAAATAAATTTAATTTTATTATTATATTTATTTTTTATTTCTTGTGAATGTAGGTTTTTCACCGAAAATCAAGCTTTTTGTTTTGCACATGTGAAAAAATAGCAGGATATTAAAAAAAATAAAAAAATATTAGTGCATTATTTATTGAAGTCCTTGATCCAAAAAATAAAAAATAAATTGAATTTCAATACATACAAAAAAAAGTTACGTGTTATATAGTCACGCTATATCTAAATTATAATTGGTTTGAATTAGAAACTTGATTAAAGAAAAAATATTCAATGAAAAACTATCTAACCAAGTGGAAACACTAGATGTCAAAGTTAAAAATCTAAATTTGAAAGAATTAGAATTTTATCCTTCATGGAAAAAAAGTTATGCGTTATACGGTGAGCGTCATGTTTTAAAAATGTTGTTTCCTGAAGAAAAAAAAACTAGTTTTTGAGGGAGATGGAAAAAGAAGTGCAATCTGATTCCAAAAATTTTGAAAAAAATATATTTAGAATCTATAGAAAAAATGTCACAAAACTCTAGTTTGCATCATCTTCAAATTCCTCACGGTTTAGCTGCTATAGGTGCCCGAAAGTGAAGATTTAGTTAAAAAAAATTATTTCAGTGTCCAGATTGGCCAAAAATTGTAAACCACTATTGTGGGATCACCCTTCATTCTAAATCTTCCTTTTCACATCATCATCCATACTCATTAGAAGATCTATCATTTTCTTTGTGTGAATCTCCTTAGCCTACTTTCAGACTATCTTCTCTATATCTACTTGGGAGACAAAGGACCCATCCTTATTAACTTCTTGCTATCTAAGCTCCTCGTCAACTTTGATTGCATTTTCTTTTCTTTATCTCAAATATTGTTTAAGGCTTTCTCGAGCCTTATAAATGATGTCACTAAAAGAAATGTTATTCTTGAGCATATATATAATGATAGCCCTTTCAATGGTCTTCTAATATTTTAGAGGGACTTTTGTATGGAACACTATGGTTTCATCCAATAGACTATGGTAAGAAATTCCATTTAAAATGGCTTCAATCTTGAGGGGGTCATATGAGGCTGGAGGATTTTTCTCTATTTTCGCCTCTTCTATCTTCTTCCCTTACTTTTTCTACTTAGAGGTTCCATTTTCCTCAAATTATTCCTCCTCTTTAGGTTTTTCCTCATCTATCTTCTTCCTTTTTTCCTTTTTCTTAGGCCTAGTATGCACAACTTTTGAGCCCTTCTTCTGTGGTGGATTTTATAATGCAACTCTTCTCCTTGCATTAGTTGACTATGTAGATATGGAGGGCTACAAAGTAGAAGCAAAAATAGAAGCAGATCTACTAGACCTTCTTGGTTCTTTTCTAGCTTGTGGAGAAACAAATTTAGTTTTATAACTCTCCCTAGGGGCATCAAATGTAGAATTGGGAGGAAGACCCCATTTCCTGTGAAGCTCATCCTTGTGTTTTTAAAAGTTCTCCTCTACATGCTTCTTATAAAACTTATCTATTATCTCATCATATGTGTCAAATCTCTTAGCAATTGTATCTTTTGGCTTCTTTAGCAGGATATCCACATATCCTTGTACATATTCAGGTGCAAACTCATAAGGAAATATAGGAAGACATGAGGTTCTGCATTCTACAACTTCCATATAACAATGATCCTTATCCACGATGAATGTTTTTCATAACTCAATTTTATTAAATATTTATCATAATATGGAAAATTGAATTATTGAAGAAATTCAATTAAATATTAAATGGAGATTCTGGAATATTTGAAAAAATTGAATGAAAGAAGTTGATTGATGTTGACCTTGCAAAATTTTGAAAATTTATTTCATATGTTACCAAGAATTGAACGTTACTGGTAAATTTTCAATTGCAAGTGTGTGTAGTTGTAGGGTGATAGGTTGAAGGATGAGAACTTGGTTGAAGTAGGATTGTTTAGCTAGATTGAATGGTAAGCCAATTGGGATTTGGGTGCACACACCACAATGGCATGATAATTGGAATTTGATTGATTTGCATATATAAAAAAGCAATTTTTTCCCGATTTGAACTATTTCAATGCTTGTAAATGAATGGTTAGTAGATTTAATTGTTTATTAAAACACTGTGATTTGAAGGAACTAAAAAAAAACTTGTATATGAATATTTTATTTAAAAAAAACATATATTTATATATATATATATATATTTATATATATATATATATTTATATATATATATATCTATACATATATATATCTATACATATATATATATATATATAAATACATATATATATATATATATATATATATATATATATATATATATACATTATTTGAATGCATGGTAAGATGTGAATGAAATCATTTAAATGCATAGAGATACAAATATATAAGTATATATATATTACACACACACAAACACACACATGTATATATACACACATATACATACTTATACATATTTGAATTTGAATTGAAATCAAGTTGATAACTGATGCATTAAGAGTCAGACTATGGAAAAATCAATTACAAGGAAGACCCATGATGGTCGTGGCCTGCCAAATAATAAAGGAATTACTCAAAATTAGAGAGCAGTGATGGCAGAAAAGCTAGAATGTTAGCACCCAACTGCATGCAAGAAGCGATAGGTTACCATTTTGAATGAAGGTGGTGGGTAAAAAGTAGGGGATTGATTTGGAAGAAAATCGACAAGCACCTAAAAAGGCAGAAAATAGATTGAAGTTGTAGGAAAAATATGAGGAAAGCTTTAATCAAGTCTTGACCATTAAGGTAATTTGATTCTTGGATTAGTATCGATATCACTATCATATCTTATCAATTTTTTAGCTAATGTTTATCATTGCATTTGATGGTAGAACTGATAGTATAGTGGACTACAATGTTTCTTTTTGTGTGTTTCATCCTAAGCCAAAGGTATAGATTTGGTGAACACCCTTTGGGGAATTGCATGGCCTACAAATTTCTCTTGTTAGTATCTTGAATGGAGCCATTTGGCTAGCCTTCTGTGATAGTATGAGGCATCAAATCCTAAAAAATTATTGTTAAGAATGTTTGCTCAATAGAGTAAGCCATAGCTTGGCTATCAGAAAACCATATTCTGATTTAATTTGTACCATTTGGTGTCAATTTTGTAAAGGTTTTCCTACCAAACCTATGAAAAGAGGAAACAATCCTCTGTGTTACCCTCGATATGTGTCGACAATGTTATCTTTAAAAGCAAAAAACCTTCCATTATTGGCCTAGCGAATAATGCTAAAGGGGAAAATTATTCTTTTATGTAGGACTATAGTAAAAATATGTGTATAAAGAAGAAGCCTCAATTTGAATAATTGATGGGATGTTAGAGAAGGGTTTCTTTGTAAACTTGTAAGGATCGATCCTCACGATTGATGTAGGGGCATCTTTTGATGCATATTGAGTCATGTTGCAAAACTTTGAATTTTAGGTTGTTTTGTGTGTTTTGAAGTTTCCTAAGGTCATTTATGACCATTTTGAATCATATGGGTTCATTTTTGAGTGTTTAAGGATTTTTGATTAAAAAATATAAAAAATTGCCAAATGTTGCTAAACGATGTCATGCAACTTTTAGAAAGTGTAAAAAAAACAAGTAACTATTACATGCATTCAAGAAAATGTTTTTCTAATTATTGGAATTAGTTGTAATGAAAGGAGAAATAATCCTCCAAGTCGAAAAAGTGGTGGATCAACTGATTTTTCAATTTGGTGAAGAAAAGAAGATTTTTTAGGTTTCCTATTATTTTCAGTCATTTTCTGTTGTTTGGTGTGGTCTGTATGACCCATGTAATGGTCTGAAATCTATTGGAGTTTGTCAAGATATGAATATAATTTATTTTGGTTTTTGTGGCATCTATTTTCATTGAGTTTTAAGAAAGTTAGAGCCATTTTTATGAAAGCAGGTTAAGTTTTTTGTGGCTTTTCTGAGTTGTAGCAACTTCTATCCTCTTGTACAAGCTGTACGAACCATGGAATGATCTGAAATCAATTGTATATTGATATCCCCGAGAAAATACTACATTTTTTTTGGTTTCATCAAATTTTATTAATTTTTTTTAAAGTTATTGAATTTTTACTAAAAGTTGTTTAAATCCTAGCTAGGGCAAACTATGAGCACTAAAAATGTGATAACTTTTGTTTCCACCACTCAAAAGTGCCATAAACTTGTCAAAAATTATGTATTTGCATGTTCTTCAGGATTTAAAATGTTAGAAGTACCAACATTCTCACGTTTTGGAGAAATCTTTACCAGTCTACTTCAAGAAAGCACAAAAAAAGTGAAAAATCATCTACTTTTTGCTTGTAGCTAAAAACCTTGCATGGTTCTTCAAAGTTTGGAAGTGGAGAACATTGTGTCTTAGAAGTATGTGCAAGCCTAGAATCAAAAGGCTTGAGTGTTTTGAAGTTTTTTTTTAAGTCTTTGTAGGACTATCCCAAAAGACAGAATGCACGACCAAGGAAATTGATGATGCCAAGTGAGTTTGGGTCCATGCATGAGTCTAGACTTTATGTGCTTGGTGGAACCACCTTTGTATTGTTGGGAAAATGATTTCCAAGTTTGAGTTGAGGGATTTAATATGTCTAATGGTTCCTTCTTCACTCATGGAATCATCCATCTTAGTGGGGCAACAAAAGTTGCAAATCCTAGTGAATGGAGGTTTGTGTCTTCACCATTTTTTTTGAATTGATTCATAATCTAGTCTTAGTTAAGCTATCTAATGAAAGTGTATTGTCACAAGATTGTTGAACCAAGTCCTTTTTATGGAATCCCCTGTTAATGGTACTGAAGATGCATTTAGGAGCAACCATGGAGTTGAAGCAAGCTACACCCTACCCCTTGGGTCTATTTTGAGTTGGTTCATCCTTCATTTGCATCAAATTGGTATCAGAGCCCAAAGATGTAGGCAAGATAATTTTTGGAAATTGTGTGTTGCTTTTGACAGGTTGAAGTGAAGAACCTGGATTCCAAAAGACTAGGTAGTGAGGAAAATGAAAGGAAACCTAGGTGAGGTATCACAAGAAGCATGGATCAAGAAAAGAGGAGAGATAACAAGAAGATGCAACAAAAAACTCATAAGGAGAAGTTTACAGTCAATAAGATAAGATCAAAGTTTGAAAGAGATATGGAAGAGTTTGAAAGACACATTAAGCTTATAGTGCAATAGTCTCTTGAGAAATCCTATCAAGAAAATGTTTGGCATTGGCCAATGAGAAAAAAAGGTGATTATTACAAAAAGAAGGAAGCAAAGGATAGTTATATTGGAAGGTGAAGGTGATACAATAGTAGCATGCATTTTTGAAGAGGAAAAACATAAATTTGTAGTAGAGAATGATCCATGGAAAGACATGGAATGTGCGGGACAACGATGTGGAGAAGATGAAATTGATGTAGTAGCAGTGACAACTTATCCTTTGGAGGATAAGGAGATATAGGAAGAAGGAAACAAACTTGCAGATAAGTATGAAGAGAGGAAAATTACAGTAGATGAAGAATCAGAAATGTAAAAGATAGAAGGTCCTTGATTTGACAAGCAAGTGATCGAAGAGGAGAATGGTCTCCTATGGAGAGAGGAGATAGAGAAAATAGAAAAGTTGTTGGAAGGAGATTGGAAAGAAGAACGTGAAAACATGAATAGTGCAGCAAAAAATGATGGAAAAGAAGTTGGAACAGCAAAAGAAAATGAGGTAAAGTGTGAACATTATGAATCAAATTTGTTTGAATGGAATAATGCAATAGAGGATATATAACAAGAGGAAAGTAGGTATGTGGAATGGTTCAATTTCCATGAAGATGTTGCAGATTTGTTTGTTGATGAGGAACATGATTTGCTTGAGGAAGTTGATAGGGACTTGTTTGTTGATGGGATGGATGAGGAGTTGCAAGTAGATGGATGGAAAGAAAATAATGATACATATTTATATGAAGCTATTGAAAGTTTGTGTATGGATAGTATAGATGGAGATATGAATATAATTGGGACAACAAATGACAAGAAGATGAAGGTCGTAGCTGATGGTGAAGAAATGTTTGCAACAGTGAGGGAAAAGGTAAGTTTGTTTACCTATAATGATGATGTGGTTTTATATTCGTTTGTTATGATGAATATTGAGGAGTATGGAGGTGATAATGAAGAGGTATATGCATATTTTCAAGAGTATAATGCAAATTGTAGTGTGAGTAATGAGGAATATGACAAAGAAATATAATTTTGGAGTCTTGCAGTTGAGAATAAGATTATCAAGAGGTTCAAAAAGCAAGCACGATACAAATGCGTGAAGATCAAGGCACCTAGAGTAGATCAAGAAAAGAATGGAGAAAAACTCCACATGCAACACAATTGGAAGAAGAGAAAGAAAATTAGACCATCATTTGAGATGGAACTCAAATTCCTTTTCCTTGGGGAGTATGATGTAGGGGCATCTTTTGATGCATTTTGAGTCATGTTCCAAAAATTTGTATTTTAGGTTGTTTTGTGTGTTTTGAAGTTTCCTAAGGTCATTTATGACCATTTTGAATCATATGGGTTCATTTTGGAGTGTTTAGAGGGTTTTTGATTAAAAAATGTAAAAATTACAAATGTTGCTAAAAGATGTCATGCAACTTTTAGAAAGTGTCAAAAAAAAAGTAACTATTACATGTATTCAATAAATTTTTTTATAATGATTGGAATTATTTTTAATGAAAGGAAAAAGACTCCTCCAAGTTGAAAAAGAGGTGGAGAAATCGATTTTTCAATTTGGTGAAGAAAAGAAGTTGTTTTTCTGGGTTTCCTATTATTTTTAGTCATTTTCTATTGTTTGGTACGACCTGTACAACATAGTAATGGTATGAAATCTATTGGATTTTTTCAAGCTATGAATCTACTTTTTTTTTGGCATCAATTTTCATTGAGTTTTAAGAAAGTTAGAGCCATTTTTCTAAAAACATGTTAAGTTTTTTATGATTTTTCTAAGTTTCAATAATTTTTGTCCTCTTGTATGAGTTGTACGAACCATGGGATGATCTAAAATCAATATTTTATATCCCCATGAATATATTGTATTTTTTTTTTCATTTCATCAAATTTAATTAAGTTTTGTTAAAGTTATTGAATTTTTACTAAAAGTTGTTTAAACCCTAGCTATGGCAGACTGTGAGCACTAAAAATGTGATAGCTTTTGTTTCCATTGCTCAAAAGTGCTATAAAATTGTCCAAAATTTTGTCTTTGCATGTTATTCAATATTTATAAGGTTATAATTTCCAATATGCTCACGTTTGGGAGAAATATTCACCAATCTGCTTCAACAAAGCACATAAAACAGTGAAAAATCATCTACTTTGTGCTTGTAGCTAAAACCATTGCATGGTTCTTCAAAGTTTGGAAGTGTAGAACATTGATTAGTGTCTTAGAATTATGTGCAAGCCTATAATCAAGAGGTTTGAGTTTTTTGAAGGTTTGGTTTAAGTCTTTGTAGGACTGTCCGAAAAGATAAGATACACAACCAAGGAAATTGATGATGCCCAAGAGAGTTTGGGTCCATGCATGAGTCTAGACTTTATGTGCTTGGTGGAACCACCTTATTTGTGTTTGGAAAGATATCTTCAGGTCTAAGTTGAGGTGTTGAACATGTCTTATGGGTCTTTCTTTGCTCATGGAATCATCTGTCTTAGTGGGGCAACAAAGGTTGCAAATCCTAGTGAATGGAGGTTTGTGTCTTCACCATTTTTTTTAATTGATTCATAATATTAGAGTCTTAGTCAAGCTGTCCAATGCAAGTGTACTATCACAAGATTGTTGAACCAAGTCCTTTTTATGGAATTCCTTGTTAATGGTATTGAAGATGCATTTAGGAGCAACCATGGAGTTGAAGCAAGCTACACCCTACCCCTTGGGTCTATTTTGAGTTGGTTCATCCTTCCTCTGCATCAATGATCAATATTATAATTTATTTGATTTAGTATTAGATATGAGTTTGAATGAAGTAAAGAGTAGCATGCATTAAGGAATAAGCTAGAATACCCATAAGGGTAATTTCGAATGAAACTTGAGGTTAAGATAGGAAGTACCCGACCATACAAATGGGACGAAATCTAGAACAACCTTGGTTTATTTGTTGCAGCTTGAGTAGGAAAAAATACTGTTTGATCCTAAAACCTCTTTGTTTTCTTAACTGAAATATTTGCTTAAGAAATTCTCCAACAAGCATGTCAAATTTTGTTTCTTTATAATATTAAAGTTGCTCATAGTCATTTTAGTGATGAAAGAGTTCAAGATTTGGATAATAGACATTTTGTTCTTAAGGTTGAAACTATGCTATCTGATTTGTTTATTTTATGTTCATAATGGAAAAATCCGTTTAGTATTAAATGGTGAACATTTACTTGTAATTGAATATGTAGCATGTAAACAACTTAAGATCAAAAAAATGAGTTAATGACATTAATTGTCTTTAAATATATTCTGTTAGTTTGAAATAGAAAAGTATTGATGTAAACAAAAGTTATTCTTTAGCAAAAAAAAATTTTGTTGAAAAGTTATCATCATAGCTAGAAACAACTTGCTCTATAAACCATTTTTCTTGTAAACAACTTACTTTATAACTATTTAGTATGAAATAGTACTTATTCTATACAAACAATGAATGCACATATGTGAACGACTTGCTTAATAACTATTTAGTAGGAAACTGTACCTATTATGTTCAAACAATGAATGCACATATGTAAACATGTAGATTTACAACTGTTTAGTAGGAAACAATACATGTTTTTTGTAAACAATGAATGCTCATATGTAAACAACTAGATTTACAACTATTTAGTAGGAAACAATACATGTTTTTTTTAAAGAATGAATGTTCATATAAACAACTTGTTTTATGACTGTTTAGTAGGAAACAATACTCGTTCTATTTAAACAATGAATTTTCATATGTAAACAACTTGTTTTATGATTGTTTAGTAGGAAACAATACTCGTTTTGTTTAAACAATGAATGTTCCTATGGAAACAAAAATGTTAGAGTATAACAGTATGTGAGAAACTGTTAGCGTAGACTTGCTTAGATTATTTATTTTGATAAGAAATTTCAAGGGAATACTATTTTAAGATTACAATTTGAATTTTGTAATTATTTTAGAATGTATGCATAAACATAAACATTAGTAGGAATATATATGTGTACGCACACAGACTTTTTCTATGTACATACACATACTTGTGACATACCTTCTTTTGTTTTAAGTACATTTTTAAAAAGGAAAATGCTTAAGATGTTAAGTAGATATAGTCATAAGAATGATATGACTGAATGTTGAATTACTCCATGAATCATAAATCTATTTTTTTATTAGAGTAAAAATTAGTATTTTGTTTCTTCTTTGAAGACATTTGGGAAGAATATAATATAATTCTTGAACATAACAGTAATACCTTAGTAGACTAGGGCATGTTGGGATTTGTGCCTCAAATTATTGGCTTGATATACTCCTTGAAGTCTTGCTTCTATCTCTCATCAACCTAACTTCTTGATATCAATGTGACCTTGTTCTTAGTTTCCTCGATGCTCCAATGACCTCCATGGTTTGGTGCTGACAGTTTCCTCTAGCTTTCTGTTTCTATCGACGAGAGTTAGTCATGTCAGTGGAAGTCTCCAAGAAGTCTTTGCGATAGCCCGATGTCTTGCCTTGGTCACTCATTGGTAGGACTTCATGTTGTCAGTGGGAGTTTGTCTTGAGCTCCCCTAATGGTTTGATGGACTAGTGACTTGTATGGTAGTGAATACTTGTCGGTGGGAGATGACATCATCAACGAGAGTCTATGAGCTATCACATCAATAGCTTGATATGTAGCATTGGATCCTCATCAGTGGGAAGTTGTTTCTTTAGTGGGACATTGAATCTTGTACCATCGGTGGAATGATGGAGTGGTTCATCGGTAGGAGATTTTGGTATCGGTGGAACCTTTGTGAGTGTCCCTCTAATAGACCGATGGGTTGTGGCAATGTTGCAAGGTTGCGAGAAGTTGAAACTCTAGAACCTCATGTCATAGGTTGTGAGGTTCTAGATACCTCTGACATACTGACTGTAGGCTTCATTGGTGGGATGTTATTTCATCGGTAGGGCTCTAAAGGTGGTCTCTCCATTATGATGATAGTTGACTTGGTGAATTGTGTAGAATGTCTCGTTGGAACCCAATTGATGATTAGCTGGAAAGTAGTGATTGGTTGCATGTCTTTGGGGGTTAATTTTCTTGTGGTTGTTTGTTTGTTATGGTTAAGGTTTCCTAGAATGATTAATAGAAGAACGTGAATGCCATTTTGTTGTTTTCAAACTAGCCGAGAGGTTGGGTAGTCATGAGGGTGCCATGAGGTGAAAAGGAAAAATGTAAAGAGAGTGAGGAGAAGGATATGCATTGTATGTTGTGTGAGAGTATTGTAACAGTGCGAGGATTATGAATGGTTATGTTGTCTGTATTTTCCAGATGGAACAAGATGTAAAATTTGTAAAGGCTTAGAGCCTAAGATTGTATTGTAACTCTGTTTGTTTATGAATAATACAATGGATCGATTGATTTGGGAGTGTGGGGTTTTCTACCCAAAAGGGTTTTCCCCACATAAATTTGTGTGTCCATATCATTTTTCTTTCATATTGGTTGATTCTACAAGTTGAATCTATTTGATGCATGTTGAAAATGGCTATATTTTCATGTGCTTTTCTCAGGAGGGTTAATGTGGGAAATCAACTATGTCTATTTTTGCTTTGTGGAATAGTAGTATGTGTCTTTGAGGCAATATGTTGAAATTAAAATTACTTAAGGCACTACTGATCTTAGATGTTCGTTCTAAGATGACCATAATTTCCCTAGAAGTGGTATCAGATCCTTTCTTCTGGGATTTACTTTTTCTTGCATGTGCAAGTTTGTGAGACAACTTGCATGTGTGTTGCATGTACTTGCATGGACTCACATGTGGATTTCTTGCATGTGCTTGCATGTAAGAATTCTTGGTGTTTCTCAATTTTGTGGATTCCTTTTGTGAAGATTCTTAGCCTGGCAAGCTTGAGGAGATCTAAAGGAGTCGACTAATGATTGATCCTCTAGTGAGTATAAGTCCTTGCTCCTTGTTTTGAGAGACAACACATAGCATGGAGGATGTTGAAGATGGAGAAAATGGAGTTGGTCATATTGAAATGATGTGGCTTGAGGCTCATGAGTTGACAACGAATAATCCTAATGCAAGGGGTGTGAGTTTATGCTTGTGGTTGTGTTGCAGCAAAGTTATTCATACTAGGTGTCTATGTGAGAGGATCCCTGATGATATGGAGAATCTTGGGTTATTATTCAGCCATGGAGTATTTTGCTTGTGTCAGGTGCTTTGTCTTGGTATTGAAGGTGTTGTTCTTTGTTACCCTAATTGCATGTAGGCTATGAAGTTGATCTTTGGGTGGTCTAATTTTTTTTGAATAGCCTAGCTCTCTCGTATGCATGTGCATGTTGGTGGTTATGGAATTGGTTTGGATTGGGCCCATAGTTTTTGTACTACTTGTTCCTTTTACAGATTCCTTGTACTTGCATGGCTCAAATTCATGTTCTTTGTTCTGAAGGGGTTTTATAGATTTCTATGTAAAGAATATATGGTTATGCATATTCATGTTATTCCATTGTTCTGGTTAATTATGATGGTTGTATGTAGAATTTTAAATCATCTAGATGTGTAGTGGATATGGGTGTGCATGGGTGTATTATAAACATAGTGATTTTGTAGGTTTTACATGGTCAAGAAAAACTTGCGGTTTTGTGGAGCAGTTAGTTCTAGACCTTGACTTTTGGGGTGTTGCTGGATGAGATAGTTGTAGTTCTGCATGCATGCTTTGTGCATGGTGTGAGGGGGTGTGATTTCTTCTTTGCATGGGAGTTTTGGTAAGTGTATAGTCACTCAACTTTTCTGTGGTGGTGCTTAATAGATTCCCTTGACTATGGTACTCGAGTTGTGGACAAGATTGGCAAATTGGATTTGAGAAGGATCTGGTATTTGAGTCATGTTGTCTGTGTGGTTATTCTCTTTGAGATCTTAGTGTTGATGTTTCTAGTGTTATGGTGGGTTTGCACATTCATTGTGATTGATCTTCGAGTTATGCAGTTGGTGGATTAGCTACCCATTGGCTATAGTGAGATAACTCTAAAGTGGACTATCTCTATCCATGAGGTTGATTAAGTGTTGATGCATACTTGTTAGCTGGCCTTGTCTGTGGTCACTTATGCATTGGTGTGGTATCTTTGAGATGAGAGGATGGATGATGTAGAGTACTTGAATAGTCAACTATGGGGACCTATAACATATGTATCATGATGTCATGGATAGCTTGGGTACACTGGTTTGTGTTTCCTTTTGACAATGATGGTTTTGTTTGTTTGGTTTGGAGATCTTGGTGTTGCTTGGCATTTTTGGAAAATGGACATGTTGTTGAGTGGACCTAGAGGTTTTTCAGATTAGTAGATATTTGGTCATGATACTTGGAGAGCTCAGGTGTCATGGTTCAGTGGGATCTTTAGCAGTCGCTATGGATTCATCACTTGGTGGTGAATGATCTTCTTTAGTGATGCAGATGTTACTAGGAGGGACTCTTAGATTGTGTTGTTGTAATAGGGTTCTTTTGCATTTGCATGAACACTATTTGAGGATGTGTAACATTTTGGAACCATGGAGGATGCTTGGAGTCTTTGGTTGAGGTGTTGGTGGTGCTTGATAGGTGATGTTGGTTTAGAGTCGTTTCATGTCATGTTATACTCTTGCTTGTGTATTAGAGTTTTGGCATGAGGAATTTCTCTTGAGACCATGGTAAGGTCACTTGGAGCATGGTATCTCCTAAGGGGGATGGTAAGATCATGATTTCATGATAAGTTCCCAGTTCAAATGTTTGGAGCTTTGACAGTGGTCTGGAGATTCTTTGTGTTTTGGGTGCATTGGTCATATACTTGAGAACTTCATGATAATGCAGTGATGTAGATTGTAATTTAGTATGACATTATTTTTTGCAGGTGCTCATGGATACATGGAGAATAAGGTGAGGCTATAATTCTCTTGAGAAGAGAGAAGTGTTGTTGATGGTTACTGCTGATGAAGATTTCATCAGATAGTTTGAGGAGCCTACACCTTGGGTGGACATGAGTTCAACAAAGACCAATGAGGAGATTAATCTTGGAGAATTCATGATGACTTGGTTACCCTGGAGAAGCATTCTCATTCCCCACACTTGGTCTACTTGACACTTTATTGCTTGAGAGGTATTTTCCATTGTTTCTCTAAGGTGTTTTATGCTTTCTTTCATGGATATGGATCTTGAATTACTATTATATGATTCTGAAGGATTCATTGTGAGAGATGGATAACATGGTTATCTCCTAATGCATTGTGATTACATTCATTGATGTTGAGTTTAGGAGATGCATTGGGAATATTTACTAAAATGGGAAATGAAATAGTTTGATATTCTTTGAGAGGATTACATCCATGTTGATTACTTGATATATATATGTTGTGTTTGATCTTGGAGATTGAACGGTTGGGTGTTGTTAAGGCTTTTCTCTTGGATTTTTTTTTAAGGAGATCATACTTGACTTAGCTGGAATTTAGAGGTGTATGTAGGAGGATGTTTTATAGGTATGTGATGTGCAAGGTTTCTCTCTTTGGTCTTGGTTATCTTCTTGGAGGTTTGTTTTCATTTTACATTGGTTTGAGATTTGGTTGGAGCTGTTGTTTTCACTCAGGATCTGGGTGGTAACTTGGAGGTTCTCTATCTCTTTCCTATGTTGGGTGTGAAGAACTTGGGAGAGCTATGAATACTAGTGGTGAGAATTGTTCTTGTAGGTTATTAATTTACATATTATGCATATCACTATGGATGGTTCCTTGAAACTACATGTTTACACTCTCTATGTTATGCTATTGGTAGAATCGTTATGCCTTGTTCTTTTAGATTTGGCATTACCCATGTAGTGGGAGTTCCTGAATGTGTTTGGTCTTCTTCGATTGGTTTGTACATGGAGCTTGTATCTGTGGTTGATGGGTTGGATGTGTTGCTAGCGTGAGTTTACTAATGAAAACATATTGGAGGTATGTGTGACTAGATGGAGTAGCACTTGCTGTGTGTGCTATTTTTTAGTTGTGTGGGTTGATTAGTTGGATGGGAGTAGTTAGTTTTATGTTTGTTGTTCTAGATGGTGTTCTATCTTATTTTCTAGAGAATGTCTTGACGGTTGTGTTCTAGTTTGGGCTTTGAATTTTATGTTGTTTATGATTCTATATGGATTTTTGAGCATAGTGGAGTGGTGGTCGTGTGTTGAGGCCCTTTCCTTCTATTGGTTCTATTGTTGGTGTCTCGGTTTAGATTGGTGCATATACACCATAGCTTGTTCCTTTCCTTTGGAGGATGGTTGGAACTTGTTGATCATGTTTTACTGCTGTGCTGACCCAGACCGAGAATATGATATCCTATCTCTCTTGAAAGGAAATCTCTATCAGCAAGCCTCAAGAGATAACCCCAAGGTCTCTAATGTTAGGTCTTGATAGTGCATAAACAACTCGATAGCAGAAATATGAAATCTTTGGCGAAAGTAATCACGTTGGGACCTTACTACGAGCAAAATGTTGAATCAATTTTATTAGATTTAACAAATTGGTGAGCCTTCAACCCAAGATTTAACCCAATGATTAAAGAAATAGAAAAGGATAAGGTTTTTAAAGAGAGTTCTAAATCTAATACTACTTCTAAAATTAACAATGTAAGTAACCAATACTCGAAATGGACCAATCCCTCAAAATTGATTTCTACTTGACCAAGATAAATCTACAATCTCATAGAAAATAGTGCAATCTTCTGAGGTGTTGAGATTTTCAAATCATGAACACTCACTCAAACAACCCTTTTGTAGTTGAAGTGAATGAACCTTCACAATCAAACTTAAGCACAAGGAATATGAAAAGTCCAGGCTAACATTGCAAAGCAACTAACAATCAGTTGGTTGCGAAAAGTATGGACTGAGAGATTGCTGCAACATTTAAGTATCATACCACAAACACTATCAAATCGAATCTAATCAAGATATTTACCAACTCAAAGCAATTTTAAAGATGGAATGGAAAAAACCATGCAAAACAAGAGAGCACAAATATGGCACCAAATTACAATGTCACTATTTGCATTCGAATTGTTCACTATAGCAACAATTTTAGCTTTTTGTTACAATATTTGCTTGAGGGAAACTACCTGCTAACTTACTCTACTTCTATATTCTGATTACAAGTTCTAACCTCCTAACTATTTCCAACTATCTAATTCTTCTAGCCCTTTAAAAATGAGGCGACATGCCCAGTATATAGAAATCCCCAGAAGTCCGCCGGTCGGGCAAGGGTTTCACAGCAATAACTCAGCACAACAACCCAGCCAAGAGAGTCTTTGAAATGGGTCAAACAGGCATTAAATGCGCGTCCCGTCGAGGTCGGCCCAAGATCTGCAATGCAGCTTGGATGACGTGTGAGAAGATAATAGGGAAGCAAAAATCGCGCTGCAGCCTATCATTAGCTCTCTTCCCTATTACCCCCATGCTGATCCGACTCTTCATGTAGCTTCAAAAATGTTGCATCTAAGTCAGCCATAGGTGGTACTGGTAGAACCCTAAGTCGCCTCTCCATGGACGCAATCTCGTCCCTTGAGTGTTCGACTAACCTATCCCAATCTACCTTGTATGCCACATGTTTATCAATAATTGCGAGGTAGGTGGCCGCGTCATCCAGTTGGTGCTCGGAAATAGAACCATCATCAAGTGGTGCATACACATCATGCCACCATTCTCTCAACTGTTCCAAGCTCAAGTACTTGGGCGTGATCTTTCTTCTTCCCATCATGATTTCGAAGAAGGCAATGGAACCATTGTAAACCTCAATCAAGGTGTCATCAATTTGCTTCCCTCATTTGTGAATCTTTTTCAACACCTTCTGCCTAATTTGCAGGGCCTTGAACCACTACCAAGGTTCAGCAGCTCTAGAGGAAGAAAAAATCTCATCACTTACCAACCTATCATAGGTGTATTCCATTAGAGTTCTAGTTTTCTGTAGAAGGAGGTCTGTATCCTCCTTATCTTGGGCCAACACTTGTTTCAGCCACTCAGTTGCCATAATAGCATCTTTCCCCGTTGACAGGATCTCCTTAATAGCTTCATCACCCTTCTCTTGCACTCCTTTCAACCAATTCTCAGTGGCAAGGGTGGAAGCTTTCATCTTTTCAAGCTCAATTATGGTCTCCTGAGGTAGAGGATTGGTAGTAGAGGAGGAGGGATTAATGGAATGCAGAGGCTTTATTAATTCCTCCAAGCACTTCCTAAGATTTTCATTTTCTCTCTTTAGCTCCTGCTTGGCCTTCATTTCCTTCCTCAATCGATACACCATAACTACACTGGAGACCTCATAGTCCTTAATATCCTACTCAACTGATGTAGGCCCAAGATTAAAAGTCTGTATATCATAATCACTTCCAGCCACATCATCTTTATTTTTGTCTGGAGCAGGGGTAGCAATATGAACCACCTTGTTATGTGCCTCATCCCTCTTGACTCGTGAGATCACCCTAGCCTTCTTTTTTCCTTTATCCTTCCCAATCTTGGCTAGTAGTGCATCCCAGTTCGGTGGACTATCCTCCACTACCACCTGTTTTCTCTTTATTTCCTTCTCCATCCAATTAGAGATAGTGGACTCCAATTGCACCCTGCTCTGCCCCATTTCTTCTTCATGTTGATCCCTAGGTGCCTCCTCGCTCAAATTATGTCTCTTAGGGGTCTCATCCATTTTACTTTCTTCCTCTACAACATGCTCCTCTTCATGTGTAAGTGATGGATCCCTCATTACTTCTACCTCCCTTGGAGGAAATTCAACTGCTTTAGTTCTGATCGAAGAGTCTGCATGTGCAACCATAGGGGACTACATTATCTTTTCAATTTTTTCCTCTGCATTGTGGAGTTCCCCTTCATGAAATTCTTCCTCTCCTGTATCTGGATCCTCATCAATCTCCTTTGTCTCACCTAGTTCACTTTGGGTTTCATGAGTGGGAGGGAGGTCATCATGTTGCTTCTCATGAGCAGCCATCAGAGGTAGCTCAGCCTTGGGCACACTATCCCTAGGAGAGGGAGTCCTAGACTTCCTTGCATATACTTTGGACTTCTCCTCTGAACTTTCAACATCCACCACTAGTGGAGTAGGTTTTTCCTCAACCTTGGAGCTAGCCTTCTCTGATAATTTAACAATTCTTCTCCTCTTAGACACAGTAGCACCAGCCTCAAGACTCTGGTTTTTCAGTCTCTTTCTGCTCAGGCTTCTTAGTCCTAGTCCTTTTCTTAGCCTTTGGCTTCCTCTATTTCACTATTTCCTGGGCCTCCTCTACTTGAATGCTTTTAGATTTAACTTTGATAGGGGAATCTAGCTTGCCCTTTCCCTTTGAATCCTGCTCAGTGGACTCCTCAGAAGTAGAATGGGAATCTAAGTCCCCCATCAGGGCATAGGTGCATTGTAATCCTTTGTTTTCCAACTCCCATACCGTGTGTTTGAGCCACATCTTGGTAACTTTGAGAATTGGATCCATCAGTTGCTTCTGCTCTATTTTTTCCTCTGACCAATCCACATCACCAATAGGCCTATCCTTTAATGCCTCATAGGCATGGTCCTAAATTACATTCCCATCATCTTCCAATTGATCAGGCACTGCTCTTACATTATATAATCAAACTGCATCAACTGGAAGCTGGGAGAATTTCTTCCTTTTGACCTCGTATTCATCACTGCAGTTGGCTCAATAGTCCTCTAAATTAACCTTATGGTTGTACTCTCTACTGGCCTTCTTTTGAGCCTCCCCTGTGATGTCAAACCTGGATCTCTTGGAGTGGAGAGACAAACCAAGAGCACTCAATTCTTCTTCTGAAGCTTGGGCAGAACCAATGGAAGGACATACCTCTCCAGTGCCAATCCTTAGGGGAAAATCCCCACCAAATCCTGTCTTATGTTTGTCCTTCTTGACAATGGCATCAAAATCATAAATCTACCTAGTGACTTCCAACAATATGATGTGGTCAGTGGGATACCTTGGAAGTCTGTACGGGATACCTTGGAAGTATGTATGGGGCCTTTTGACAGCCATCAACCTAAATGTAGGAGAAAGTAGGGAACTGGATGAACCATGCCCCATATTTCTTGATGATCTCCTTAGCCAGATCTAAAATCTTGACATGCTCTGCCTCCTGAAGCATTCTGGTGATATGCATGGTAAATGCATCATTCTCCCTCCTATAGTCAGAGCCTCCTAAATACAACTGAGGGAACACCTCATAGATGATGTCCTTTCCAAAAATTCCCTTTGTATCCAATCCTCTATAGGGATGGAACCTAGCAAGTGCATAGACCAGATATGAGGTCATTGTGAAGGTCTTTGTCTGCAACACATTAAACAATTGCTTATGAATGACTTGGCTGATCACCCCCGCCCAATGGTAGTCAATTTTCTCTTGGTCCATCCTTACAATGGCATGGCACATCCAATTCTCGAATGTACTAGCACTCTTCAATCCGACCACCCTGCTCAGAAAGGTGATGGCATCGTAGTACTCCTTGATTTTTTCTCTAAACAACTACTTAGGTAATTTGGAGTAGTGGGACTTGGGCTTCTCTAGCCAGGAATTGATTAGCTATTGTGACTTCATAGTTTGGTCATCGTAGAATTCCTGGGCTGCCTCAATGGTGAATCCCACCACATGAGATCTATCTAGCATGTCCAAGGTTTGGGCAATGGAGACCGGGTTGAGATTGGCAATAACTCTCCCTTGAGGCCCAATAATCCTTTGTGTATCCTGATCATAGTGCCTGGTGCACTCAAGGACCAACTCATAACATTGTACTATAGAAGGGAAACTGGCTACGTAGGACAAGCCTGACTCTTTCATTCTCCTGGCCACCAAAGGAAGATCCTCAGCCGCTATTCTTTCTTTAAATTCCTCATAGTCCCAGAGGCCAACATTTGTATCAGTCACTTCTGACCAGACAAAAGTGATCTTGCTTTCAGGAACCTTGCTCTTGATGTCCAGCTTGATCCTCTCTACATCAGACAACAAGGAACCAACTGCCACATTGCTTGACTCAGCCTACACTCCACATGAAAACATAGTAAGAACCCCAGGAAAGCAAGGTTAATCTATCAAAACACCATTAGAATGCATCTCATATAGTCAGGGTGTTGTTAAAATTCATATAAAATGATCACAACATATTTCTGGTTTCAAGACCATCCGTGGAATCTGAGCCAGAGAGGAATTTTGGGAAATTCCAGACCGGTCGGATTCCAAAGAAAAACCCAAGAAACACCTACTTAATCATCAAACCTAATCATCTTTTCATCAATAAATCACATGAAAGACCCAATTATGACATGATATAATCATCAAATGCATCACCAATTATAATCAAATCCAATTATCTCGTGTTTCCTTATATTTCATCAATTTTTGGGGAAATCCGTAAGGGATGGATTTCCGCGAAGAACGGGCCAAAGAAGAAGCTTTGAAAGATCTAGGAGACAACAGATTTTAGAGAAATTCAGACCTGACGGATGTCTGCAGTCAAGGTAAAGTTCCGAACCAACGAGAATTCCTGGAACGAAACGTTCGGCAAAAGTTATGAGCTCGCTGAGAAGTCTCAGCGACATTCAGGAGTCTCGCCGAAGGAAATCACTAGGGCATGCTTCGTTAAGACTTAGGGGTTTCGGTGAAACATCCTGGCGACTGAAGGAAACCCTCAGTGAAGCAAATGAGTATACTTTGGCTAAACTAATTTTTCTATGTAATGTCTCAGCGAGTCCGCAGAGTCTCACCGAAGGCACATATGGCAATCTTATCGGTATAACTCGAGTGGTCGGGGAAGGGTCTTGGTGAATGTTTCATGTCTCGCCGACTGGTGGGTTTAAACAATCACTTCGGTCAGACAATAGTTTATCGATATGAATTCCTGGCGAAGTTGCGATGTCCTGGTGACTAGGGCTTGGTTTGGATTTGGCCAGAGGTCTTCGGGAAAAGGCCTAGGCTCGCTAAGAGAAGTCTTCGCTACAACGTCTTGGAAAACACCAGTAGTTATAGCGAATCATGTGAAGTATCGACAAGATTTGGAATCTCACGGTAGGGTATTAGCGAAAGATGGATGTCCTCCCAATAGAAAGAAACAAAGCTCAGCGAAAGTGAAAGATGCTCGGCAAGAGGTCTCACCGAAAGTGAAAGTCAGAGCAATAGATGGAAGATCGGCAAGGCTTTAGGGGCCCGCTAGGACATCTTGGCGACTGGGGCATGTCTTGCCGAAAACAAAGGGGGGGTTTTGTCAGTGTGAGGGATAATACCATCACAACGATGAGTCATGAGCTTAAGAAGGCCCCCTCAATGAAACACAAGGCGATCGATATGAGGTCTCACCGAGGAATGGATGTCTTGGTGAAAGCAAATGTTTCGCCAGCTGATATGCACAAGGAATTTCATCGGTGTAAGAACAATAGTGTCACGGCGAATAAAATTCGAAAGGGATGGATAATCCTGAACTGTGACACTAAATCAAGATTTCACCCAGATACTGAACCAACTATGGATTTCAACAAGTTTAACCTAAGGCAAGTTAGGGATGGGCCTTTAACGAATATTTCTTGCATTTTAGGTCAATCTTAAGATGAAATAACAGACATGGCCTCGCCCTAGGTTTCAAACCTCACCATCTACCATTAATGCATAGGCCAACTCTGACTTTAGTTGTTCCTACCGTTGAGTCACAACCAGGGTTTACTAACCACTCTCAGGCGAGATTCATTAAAATGCAGACGGGTATATGAACTCAAAACTAGCTTGGGAGATGACAAAGGATGCAATACAGAACAACCCTAGTGTGAAATAAACAACTAAACAGGAACTCAAATCCCACAAGCCCTCACAAAACCAAAGTGCCATTCATAATTCAATTCAAAGCAGGGCAATCAGACACATACCATTATAAAGCGAGAACTGATCTTAGAAGCAACAAACGCGAAGCCCAATGGTGTCCACAACAAACACAAGCAATAACGCACAAGATATAGCCACCAAATCAATAAATTCAAGCCCAAATGTCTTTGAATGAAGTCAATCAATCGTAGGAAAGCACTTCGTAGCTCAAATGATGGAAAATAGTGAACATAATGGCGCGAAAGATCTCAGAAATCAAGTAGGATCTAGCCTTCAAAGCGTGTACGAAGCCATTAATGCACTAGATAAGACAGTTATGAAACTCAGGGAGCCGAGGATAGGGTGGAATCAGGGAAAATTTGGACCACGTAGAAATCCATGAAGACCCAAAAATCTCGAGCAACAAGGTTCAACCGGAATCCAAGTAGGATCCGAGAAAATCCGACCAGGGCAGAAAATCCCGAATCAGGGCAAAAGCCCGAAATTCAATCAGAACTTAAGATTTTCAATAAACAACCTAGGGGAAACACTTGGGCATTCAAAATAAACATTTAAACACATACCCAAGTAAGAAAAAAACCTCAAAAGAAAGGGTCAGAACACCAAAACTGAAGCGAAAGAGGGTCCCTGCTTACAGCGGGGCGTGTGTGCGAAAAATTGCACAACAAGAACAAAGCTCCTGATGAAGGGAGTGTTAAACCTTTCAGTTGCAAAATGAAAAATATAGGAAATGGGTCTAATAGTGAAAACCACTTGGTGGCACTATTAAATTAGGAAAAAGTAAAAACAAAGAGCGTATCTCAAGGTGAAAACCTCTCAGAGGCACCAAGAGATGGAAGGTTTGACACTCTCCTAGAACACTATCAGGAGAGATATCTAGTGCTAATAGAACCTACACAATCCATCAATGTTGGTACAGTTGAGATGGTGAAGACTCTGCATCTAGCGGAATCCATGATAGAAGAGGAGAAACCTCGTTTCACCGAATTCTTTAAGGAGAGACAAATCAACTTTTCTTTGTCATACGCTAACATGCCAGGAATAGATCCAAAACTCATTATGCATCATTTGTCATTACTGCCTGGCACAAAACCAGTAAAGAAAAAATTGAGAAAAATGCATCCCCATATCGCCCTTCTGGTGAAAGCTGAGTTGAAAAAGCTATTAGATGAAGGATTCATAAGATCTATTGATTATGCCGAATGGATATCAAACATTGTTCCGGTATCCAAACCAGATAAGAGCATCAGGATATGTATGGACTTTAGGGACCTTAACAAAGCCTTTCCAAAAGATTATTTTCCTCTACCAAACATTGATTTGATTATACACTTGACTGTTGGGCACAAAATGTTATCACTTATGGATGTATTTTTAGGATACAAACAAATAAAGATAGTACCTGAAGATCAAGATAAAACAACCTTCACATGTCCTTGGGGAACTTTTAGCTGGAATGTGATGCCTTTTGGGTTGAAAAATACTGGAGCTACATATCAGAGAGCTATGACTGCCATCTTCCATGACATGATGCATACTTTTATGGAAGACTATGTAGATGATTTTTTGGTGAAATCCTACACTAGAGAAGGACACTTAGAGATTATAGACAAAATCTTCACAAGATTGGAGAAATTCAAGGTGAGGTTAAATCCCAAGAAATGTATGTTTGGTGTTGTAGACATCAAATTTGGACACTTAATTTATCCAAATTTATCACTTTTCGTCTAAGCATCCTCTTATCCAGGTTAATTAAGTAATATTAGTATTATTTAATTAATATCTTTAATTCGCCAAATCCTAAGGTATTTAATTAATAATTAAATACCTTACCTCCTTAATCCCTTTTCAAAATGAATTAAATAAATATTACATTTATTTAATTCCTCACATGTCATTTTCATCTAATCCTAATCCATCTCCTAATTTCTTCATTAGGGATGTGCACATGCCTAATCCTTGATTAGGATGTGTCACATCCTCCAACTTTTGCAAGTTGGCTTCTAATCCTCATTTATCCTCTAATTACTGATTAATTAAGCCTAATCATTCTCCAAGGAATTTTTAATTCCTTTTTATTTTCCTAGATTCCCCTCCTTTTATATGTGAATTTTTAATTCACATTCCATCCTTCCAAGGCTTCTAGAACACTTGGTGACCAACCTTGGACTTGTCACAATCTCCACATGTGACTAAGTCCCACCTTTTTGGAGCCCACCTTTTACCCTCTAGATCATTTGTGAATTTTTAATTCACATTTATCCCCCAACCACCTTTCCTTTTCCCATGTAGATTTTTGAGGAATTCTAAAATTCCTCAAATGTCCCTTTCACTCCCACTTGGGGACAAGAAATCCCTTTTTGTGGAAATCCTCTCATCCCCAAGGTGCACATTTCCACCTCATGTACCTTTTTGACAACTCATCTCCACCTCATATCCCCTTGTCCACTTCACCCTCCACATGTCAAGATGTGAGGGCTTGTGGGTTCTCAACCCACCATAGCCCTTCATCTTGACCTTGTTGGATCAATCTTGACCCTTGAATTCTCTAGAGAATTCAAATTCTCCTATAAATACCCCCTTCTCAAGGGCAGCTCCAAAACACTTTGCATTTTGATAACTACATGCTGTCCATTTGAACTCTCAATCCTTTTGCCATCATTTAGCCATCTTTGTTCATCATCTTGCATATTGAATCTTGCATATAGTCATTCAAACAATCATCTAAGGAGCACACAACCAATTCCAAGCAAGGGCCAATCAAAGAGGTATCAACAACAAGGGAGGTAAAAGTGTTTGTGTTTTATCTTATTTGCATTCCTTTTCGTTGAACCACTCTTTTGGCTAATCTTGAGGTGTCCTTGGTATTTTGTTATTCATGTTTCTTAGTTGTTTTACACATTTAGAGTAGTAGAAATATCAAGGTATACAGGTGTAACATCAACTAAAATTTTGGGATACATTGTCTCAGGTGAAGGAATTGAGGTGGATCCTACAAAGGTCAAAGCCATCATGGAAATGCCACCTCCTAAAAACATCAGCCAACTCAGATCATTACAAGGAAGGTTCCAGTCCATCAAGAGATTTCTTCTCAACTAGCTGATAAAACTCATCCTTTCAATCACTTATTACACAAGAATGCCTCTTTCAAGTGGGATGACAAATGTGAAGCTTCTTTCAGTCAACTAAAACAGTACCTGATGACACCCCCAGTGTTGATACCACCAGTCAAGGGAAGACCATTATTACTATACATTGCAACAACTGAGAGATATCTTTGGGAGCTTTATTAGCACAAGAAGATCCTATAGGAAAAGAAAGAGCCATCTATTATATCAACAGGACCCTAAATGGTTATGAGATCAACTACACCTTTATTGAAAAAGCTTGCTTAGCGGTTGTAATTGCTACACAACAATTAAGGAACTACATGCTGACTCACACCATCAAGCTCATTGTCAAAATTGATCCATTAAAGTACTTACTCTGCAAAGCTGCTTTAACAGGGAGGTTAGCCAAGTGGGTCATGATATTGAGTGAGTTCAACATCCAGTATGTGGGTAGGAAAGCAATTAAAGGTCAAGCCATAGAAAATCAACTAGTTGAAGCACCATTGTCAAATAACAATCCAATGAAAATTGAATTACCTAATAATGATGTCATAACCATATCTACACAACAGTGGCTGCTATACTTTGATGGCTCTTATACACAACATGGATCAGGCGCAGGAATCTTGTTTGTTTTGCTGCAAGTATAAATAATTCCAAAATCCTACAGATTAATGTTCCCCTGTACTAACAACACAGCTGAATATGAAGCATTGATCATTGGAATCAAGATAGCGGTTGAATGGAAAATCACAGAATTGCTAGTCTATGGTGACTCACAATTGGTCATCAACCAAGTCGATGATGATTATCAAACAAAGGATGACAAGTTGCTACCTTACAAGAGGATGTTGGATGATTTCAAAAAGTACTTTGTTGAGATCAAGTTTGCACAGGTTCCTATAATAGAAAAAAAATTGCAAATGCCATGGCCACCATTGCTTCTCTCTTGCAGATACTTGAACAACGAAAACGTTATGAATTCACGGTAGAACAAGTGTCCAACCCAGCCTATGAAGATCCAGAATCCCAAGTGATATTCCATATTGTTGACCCTCAAATTTCCCTCTATGGATAAATCCATACCTACCTACAAGACAATACCCTTCCAATTAACTTATCTCGAAACCAAAAATGAAACTTCATTCGACAAGCGGCTTGCCACACCCTAACAGCTGATGTACTTTATAGATGAGGTTTGGATGGTACTCTTCTTCGGTGTCTAGAATGTAATGAAGTTGAAATCTCTTTACAAGAGGTTCACGAAGGTATCTGTGGCACACATTGAAGTGGCTTAACCTTAGCTAAGAAATTATTACGATTGGGGTATTACTAGTCGAACATGGGGAAAGAGTCATTTCAATATGTCAAAAGGTGTTCCAAATGTCAAATTCGTAGAAATTTGATACATGCACCTGCTTAAGAGTTTCATCCATTCACAACTACATGGCCTTTTTTCAGTGGGGATTGGACCTTGTAGGTAAGATTCACCCCTCTTCCTCCAATGGACATAAGTTTATAATCACAACCACATAATATTTCACCAAGTGGATTGAATTTTTTCCTCTAATCACCATCACCGGGAAACAAATCTCATCATTTATACTAAATTATCTCATATGTTAGTATGGTGTTCCTCAATCTATCATTACGAATAATGGCCGACCCTTTAAGAATCAAGAAGTTCAAGAGATTTGTGAAAGATTCCATATCCAACATTGGTTTTCTACACCTTACTATCCCTGGGGGAACAACCAAGCAGAGGCCTCAAACAAGACTATCCTGAATATTTTGAAGAAAACTGTCAATGAAGCTAGACATGATTGGTATGTTCAACTAAACCTGGTATTGTGGGCTTACAGAACCAGTATCTGTACCCCGACAGGAGCAACACCCTATTCTCTTGTCTATGGATCAAAAGCTATTCTACCTATTGAGGTTGAGATACCATCCCTGCATGTGTCACTTAAAGGGATGATTTCAAATGAGGATTACAGAGTATCTAGGCTACAAGAATTAGAACTGTTGGATGAACGCTGACAGCATGCATTTGATCACCTAAAAGCTTATCAACAAAGGATATCTAGGAGCCAAAATCATAGAGTAATACCTAGAGCATTTCAGGTGGGTGACTTAGTCTTAAAAGAAAATCCCCATAATCAACAAGATCGAGAGAAGAAGGGGAAATTTGAACCTAGCTGGCTCGGTCCCTTTGTTATAGTATCAGTCTTTGGATCAAGATCATATCAGTTATCCACACTAGAAGGGGATTTGTTTAATGAACCCCTCAACAGCTTGCATCTCAAAAGGTTTTACCCCTAGCTCATTTGGTGCATTGGTAAAGGTCATGGAAAAATACCAAAAAAAGAAAAAAATCCGAAAAAATCATAAAAAGGATTGAAAAATAGTAAAGAAAAAAAAATCATCCTCTAGGGAAAACCACTTCAGTGGTGCTTTGGGCAAGTACCTTGGTGAAAACCTGGAAAACATGTTCATCCATCATGCTTCCATCTTTGCATTTTTCATGCTTCCATGTTCACCTAATAGCTTGATCCAGTGTTTGTATTATGGTATCCCCTGGTATTACTCGGCCCATTCTAAAAATTAGTTTTTCCTATCATATCATACTGGGGGCATGTCCTCCATTGGATTGGATTCTTGTACATTCTCAAGCTCGAAAATTTGAAAATACCAAAAACATTCAAAACATATCAAAAATCCCAAAAACATTCAAAACAGATCAAAATCCACAAACATTCAAAACAAATCAAAATCCAAAAATAGGTCAAAAATTCAAAAACATAGTCTTCATTCGAACTATGTCATCTCTGAGCTTTGAATGTAGGCAAGGGTGATCTTTGATTATCCCTCGAGACATTTTAGGTTAGTCTTATAGGTGTTCGCTATGTTCATATTTTCATCTTGTAAATCTTGGTCGTGTCATCAGTTGAACTATGTGGTCTCTACTTGTATAACGTAGGCAAGGCTAATATGTTGATCAGCCCTCGATGCCCCTAAGATAGGTCTTTAGGCTAGGTCTTGGTCGTCATGGTCGTGTCTCACCCTGGACTGGGGGAAAAATCCTGCATTCACTAAGGGAAAATAAACTTTGAGCTTGAACCAATAGGAAAACAGTTGTTGGACCAAAGTTACAAACACAAACTTCAAATGAATGATGATCTTTCTGAATCAAGGGTTTATCACGTTAAACACGAAATTTCAAATTTCTCTACTTTTATTTTTGATATCTTATCTCTCGAGTCCTCGATGATGTATCAAACTAGAGGAGCAAGGAAGGAGTATGATTTTTCTTTGTCTGTTGTCTATGAGTTTATCATTATTACTATGCAAGTTGTCATGAGACATGCACTACAAAGTATCATTGATGACATTCCAAATTTGCATCAGAAAAAGATTAACTCTTGTATGTTTGCGCAAGCGATGCTCATGTCATCTTGGTTTAATTATACTTAGATGCTTGTGTTAACTTGCAATTTTAAAACATCATGGAAGTAGTACTCAGGTCATCTTGGTCTAAAATATTCCATCGATGCTTGTACTCACTTTCAACATTTTAAAGGCCCAATGATGATAATAAGCATGACAAATTGGTTAATATAAATGACAACTTTTGAGAACAAGATTTTCATAGTTAAGTTAGATTGCATTCATGTTAGTGTTGCATGTGTATTTATGGGGTTTTTCAATGTTGAATCAATTTCACAATGGTGTCATCTCTATTATTAATGGATTGAGTACACTGGAAATTAACCAAAAACACATCATTCTCATTTAATTGCACATTTCATTATCATTGGAATATGTTATAAAACATTCTCATTTCATTTACATTCATACACTCCATCATGATATTTGCATCAGAAAATACGAAAGAAAATAACAAAGGACATACATTGCATATCATTTCCAACATCAAAATCATGTCATTCACTATGCCTGAATAAGTGAGTCTCTTCATATTTCCAAGAAGGTTGGGAAATGTGTCAGGGTTATGAAGCTTAAAAGATCAATCTACTGTAGTTTTCCCACAACTTTTGGAAGTTGGACAAACTCGCTTATTAAAGCTTAAGGCATTGAAAATTTGAAATCATACGCATTCCATCATTTGCATTATAAACCAAATCACATTGCATAATCATATTAATCACATCACATTGCATTACATAATCATAATCATCACATTGCTTTACATAATCATAATCATCACATCACATTACATAATCGTAATCAAATCACATTGCATTGCATAATCATAAATACATTCATCGCATTGCCTAATCGTTATCACATAGAAATTAAATCAAGTCACAACATTGCATATCATAATAGTGAAATAAAATGCATATCAACATTTAGATCATAATCACCGATGCATAACATATATCATAAAAAATGTCATAATGTCCACGTGTACAAGGATATCCAAAAAAAAAAGATGAGATACATCAAAAAAACCAAAAGGGAATTGTATCATGGGAAACATATCCTCAATATCACAAAAGGCGTATACACAATGTCCATGGAACACTGCAAAATGCTATGTCGAGCTCCCACCAGATGCTGCTACTCTCATGGAACTGGTACCCCCTCTACCCGACGGACCTGCACCTGGATCTCTCCTATCTCCAGGCAATAGTTGTGTGACACCCATGCTCACAGTCTGAGAATGAGATTTTCCTGAACAAGACTATACAAAACTCTCTCGTCACTCAGGAGGAACCAAACCATGATATTTACCCCTATAAAACTACAACTCCTCATAAATGTGTCTGATCTCTCTAAAGAAATCCATTGTACCTACATATGGTCGTCTATTTTATCCTCTCGGCAATGGCCTCAGCTTGCTCTATCTAGTGTCTGAAGGAATCCCTCTCTGGAGTAAGTATGATCATATATGCTTGCAACTATTGTATCTATTGCCTATCTATCCCTCTATCGGTCCTCAAAATATCAATCTACGTCTGACACTGCCCTAACTCATCCTGAAGGGAAACAATCTATGTTTGAGCATGCGCTATCTCACTCTAAAATGACTAAATCTCTGCCTACAAAGATGCTATTTGTGCTAACTGCTACTGTGAGGGTATCTCAATCCGAATCCTAGGAAGCACTGCCTGAGCTACGGTGATGCTCCTCCTACGTCTCAGAACTGCAAAATCTAATGGATGACTATCATATGCACCACCATCACTCTCCCCACCACCCACTACACCACCATCACTTTCCCCACCATCATCACCTTTGTAACCACCCTCTGCATCACCCTCATCACCTCTACAAGTCCCCTACCCACCATCATCACCACCCTCATCATCTCCTCCCTCTCCATCAACTGGAGGTACTAGCTCCTTGGGATGAGTAAATCTAGGAAAGGGATGCATTTGGAAGAACTCTGAATAATCCTCGGTCATCCCGACATCTGTAATATACGAAACATAATCCCATAAACTAGGGGTCAAGGTATAATACTCTGTATAGGCTATCTCATATGATACATAGGGGCCCCACTCTAAAACATCATGTTGTTGTGCATAATGGGCAAATCCTAGGGGCATCCCCTGAACCCATCCAAACTATCGACATACTCGTAGATACAAGTAACGCTCAAGCAGAGCATGTGTCTGCCCAATCAGATAGTGGGATAATAACATATATGGCATCTCCAATTGATCCTCTAGCCATTGCTCACAATCCAAGTATGGATGCCATGTGATAGTCTCCAAATCATCCAAAACATGCCTCCAATCAGCAACCTTGCCAAGCTTATGTTGGACATGTGGACCACTATAACTGAAAACATAGGGTCTCCCTGGTGGTCAATGTCTCTCTCCCATGGGTCGAGTGATGACTATATGCTCCCATGCCCAGGTCTATAGTAATGTGACACCACATGATAAGCTCGTTGACCCATAATAGACAACCTCATGCAAATCTCGATATAAGTGGGCTAACATACATGAGCCCCGGGCATACCTCATACCATCAAGTGTCATCCGTGATAGCACACGACCCCAACCTGCTAAAAATCCCTTTGACCTATGATCAGTACAAATGAATCCACCAATAAATCTAGAAAGTACACAGGGAAAAGGATCATATCTTCCAATCATCTTTGTCCAAGGGATCCATTGGCCCATAACATAATCATTTCGACACAATATCTGCAATACAGTTGTCCCACCCCACTCTATCTTATCGTACACTACTATCTCTCCCATCAATGGGATCCATGGAATATGATAGACATCCTCAGGAGTCATGGTCATCTCTCTAGTCAGTAAATGAAATGAATTATGATCACTATGCCATCTCTCTACTAAAGCTGTCAATAAACCTCTGTTGATCCTATATTGTGGAATGTCTAACAAGGAAGTCAACTAACAATGGGAGATAATCTCTAAGTCGGATGACGACAATCGACGGACCATGTTCCAGGTCTTCGAGAATCACTCCTGAGATAGGAGTACATCTCCATCTCCCTAATCATGAACACAAATCAATCAATCAAGATTACCAGTCAATCAAGCTAATGTGTAGCCATTCAAATCAAATCAAATCAGAACAATCAACATCTCATTCAATCTGTAGACCCTAAATCTATATTTTGCTCAAAAACAAACAAGCATGAGTATTGTTAGTTAAATCAAGCAAATCAGATATAGAATCCCTATGAAATAATTGCTCATGTTATCTATGCAAACAAAGTAAGTTATCAACCTAAGCTAAGTGAAAGCATGGGAAAAAAAAGAGTCAAATTCTATCCCATAGTGGATTGGTGTCACATGTGCTAGTGACCCTTTCCCAATCCTTGATCAAAGCTTAAGATAAAAATGCTATGAAGATGGTGGAGTGATGATGAGAAAAATCAGTTCTCAAACCAAGAGAGTGACTTTGCATAAAGATTGTGGAGAGATGGTGAAGGATTTGATAAGAGATGAAGCCTCTATTTTATAGATTTTCTTGATGCTAAATGTTGAAGAGAGACCAATGGGGGACTAAGATTAGACAAATGAAAGAAGGACACTTGTCATCATGTGATAGGCCAATGGATGTGCAAGATTTGGGAAGAGTGCCCATGAGAGGGAGAATTTGAATTCAAATTGGCAATAAATGTTGATTTTGACTTTGGAAGGGGACATGTAAGAGACATGTAAGGCCTCATAAATGCTCTATTGGGTGTACATGTCCACTTGGGGGGAGATTCAAATTTGGAGAATATTCTTCCTTTATGCCAAGTTGAAAATAAAGATTTTGATAAATCAATTAAATGCAATTTCATGTGCAAGTGGCCAAATCTAGAGAATGCAAGTGGGTGAGATTAGCATTAGATTTAATTGGGATTAATTAGCTAGGATGATGATTAGGATGCTTTGACTTATGACTTAAATATTTGATTTGTTTTAAATCGAGGGAAAAGGATGGAAAATGATTTGGTTAATTAAATAAAGAGTTTGATTTATTTAATTAAAATGAGGGTGATGGGATCAAGTTGATTTATTTGATTTAAACTAAGGACTTTAGGAGATTGATAAATAAACTTGATTTATCTTCTGAATGGATGAATATGACCTAGTTGAATGCATTATGTCAATTTGGCGTGTCTACATTTTGCCCCTCTTTGAAGCAATGTACTTGTTGCATTGGTTCAAAGAAAAAACTTGCCGCAATCAAAATTTAAAAAATTTCTAATTTTTCAGATGCTTGTTAGGAAAAATACTGCTTCGGTACATTACCCCTCAGAGATCGGTGAAAAGATTCATTTGAAGATGCGATCTGTGATAAAGAGGTTTCAAAATGATAGGTGGTTATGAGACTGATGATGCAAATGAGATGATTTCAAGATGTAGAATAACAAATCTATATTATCTAAAACTTAATGATGATATGATATGAGATGGATGAGATTGATGATGTGAATGATACTGTAATTATGCAATGGATGATTTATGCGGATGTAGACTAACGAGATCTATATTATGATGATGATGCAAATGCAATGCAAGTGAAATGATTGATGTTTCCTACTATGTATGATATGAATGATATGTCGTATGCTGACGGTTTGTGGATGCAAGATGTATGCAGGATGCAAGATGTATGATGGATGCATTGGTGATGATGATGTTAGCACAGAAATGAGATGATGGCGAGGACCCGACGAATTCATGATTTGATGAGACTTTTATTAGAGATGATGATGATAGATGATGATGATGATAAATGATGATGATAAATGATGATGTTGCTTATCAGATTTAGGATTTTCAAAGGGTCCTTACTTTATGTTTGATACTTTACACATGATCTGGTGATGCATCAAATTATCAAGAACCCGAGGATGGTGTTGTACCTAGTGTGATGGACGACTCAACAAAGCGGATAGGGTATTCTTGTTCACCTTGACCTCTGGGCAACGCTGGGCGTACCTAACAAGCAGTATTCACCAAGTTATATTACAAGGCATCCAACAAATACGTGAGACAAAATAATAATGATCGTTTCCCCATTCCTATCTCAAATCATTACGTTAGAATATCATTACGAGAGAGGTCCTTGGAATGGCGCAATAAATAAATCAAAGAAAAAGGCCAGTGCTTCAAACAAGCCAATGTTCTTTATACCTTGTTGAGAGGATGTGTTTTGATAGGATAAGAATCAAGGTGATGTCCAAAATGATGCTACATTGTCAATAATTATATCCTAGGACATGCATTGTATGGGATGATGATGGTTTGATAAATTGATTCATAGGCTGTTGATATAAGGTCAATTGACATGTTTGAAAATGATCAAGACTTTGATTTTGTTTTAAAGATTTGTTGTTTGCTTTTGATTTTACGATTGAAGCTTGCTTTTGCTAATTGTTGTGATTGTTTCTGTTTGCATTGCCAAAGGATGAAGGTGACAATCAGTTTATTATGGATGATTGATTAATTTTTGGGGTCAAGCAAAATGAGATGGATGGATTTTTCAAATATTTGGATGTTTTGGCGTTTCTAAAATGTTTTGAGGCTATTTTTGGATTTTTATGTTTTCGGATGTTTTGGTTTTGTGTTTTGAATGTTTTGGATTTTTGGCGTCTAAGAGGCTAGTAAAGGCGTTGCCTACGTTTAAGCTCGGGAGATAGCGTGGATTAGGATTCCAATGTTTTTGATGTTTTCTATTTTGACTTGTTTTGGATTTTGACATGTTTTGGATGTTTTTGGACTTCGCATGATTTTTGATGGTTGGATAAGGATGTGTGTGATGATATTAGTGCTCTGTTTTGGGATTTTGTTGAAAACCAAGCTAAGGTTGATTGATCAGAATCGATGGATTGATGATGATGATACCATTGTTGAGGATGCACAACAATGCAAGGATAGTGTTAAGCAACACAAGGATTTGATGGGATTGATGATGATAACATTGTCGAGGATACACAAAAATGCAAGGATAGTGTTAAGCAACACAATGATATCCTAAGATGATTTTTTGATTGGATTTGATTGATCATGTTTGATGAAGCTTGACTTTGGAACAAAAGCTATTCGAATAATTTGATGTGATGTTTGAAATGCAAATTAGATGCAACTGATAGTGTTTGTTTGGATCGATGTTCAATGAAAGATGAAAGATGAAGCTTGATAAGGAACGTGTTCTCCTCAAAATATGCCATGGGCTAGTGATTTGGATTTTTGGATCACAAATGCTTTGACCAATTTGGTTTCATGTCTTTAATGTTCATATCACCATATAAGGCGAAGGATATAGATCAAGATTTATTCCTGAAGCAAGATGTAAATATCTACCCCCAATGTCTAGCAATGTATGGAATGCGATGGATGGATGCTCGGATAGGTGTATGGATGGATGGATATGGTAAGCATGCAAAGGATGCCAAGGATTATCTTGCGATAAGATAAGGTGTTTAGATAACAAATGCTCATTGGATAATGCTTCATAGCTCAGATAATGTTGCATAGGATGGGACCAATGAAAACGTCCCATGTCAAGATGTTTACCATAAGTAACTATAAAGTGTGCCCCAAACTTCATCAAGATCAAGATAATTTGGACTATGGATGCAGATGGATAAAGATGGATTGGATAAATGGCTCATGGATGAATGGATTTATTATGGTTGAGGTGGATGGAATGTTGGATTTATTATGGATGGAATGAGATGCTTTCAAGCGAAGGAAGCTGGCGTATGGATGCTTGATTCTACTCATGACACTGTTGCAGGTTTTCATCATGGTCTTGCCCAAAGCGCCCGCAAATGGGTTTTCATTAGAAGGGGCGATTTTTATCTTTACTATTTTCAATCCTTTTTGTTGATTTTTTATTTTGCTTTGAGTTTTTGATTTTTGAAAGATTTTAAGCTCATGTTAGATCATGAGTGTTTAAATGTAGATACTTTTGTCATAGCGTGCCATCGATATCACCATGGAAGGGTTGCTGCTAGGAATAAGTGCACTTGAGATAAACTTTGAGTTCATAGTACCGCTTCATCGATATCGATTAACTTTGTCTTTTGTCGCACATTGCGATAAAAGTGCGCCAGAATCATATGATGAAAGGGCAATTTTGTACAAGTCAATGTAAAATTGGAGATACTTATATCATGCATGGGCATGGATAGATGCGTTGCAGGATAAAGAGATGGATTGGTTGTGATTTGGAATCTTTGACTCTCAAACTTGGAAGATGACAATGATGAGTGGATACGAAAGTGTGCATAGATTAGGACCATTACAGCATTACACTTTGTACATTGCTTAGCTTTGCTTTTCTTTTTGGAACTTGTCGTTGATGGTCTTGCTCCTCTTTTATTTTCCCATAATTTCTTTGTTGATGGAGTGTAGGGATGATCTTTCCATTGTCCATATATTTGATTTTCAACTAATAACTGCTTCTTTTGCTTTGATAGCATTCTTTGTTCTTTGATTCAATTCTTTCTTTTGATGTTGGTCCCAATTCATGGATGGGGTGATGGGTGGATGAAGATTCATGGCGTGGCTGGTTGTAGTATTGACACTAGTTTCATCATAAGTATTCTTCGTGCTCCCTATGTTGACATTTGCTTGAGACAAAGTTTCCCCCAATATGGTGGAAGTAGTACCTTCATTCTTTGATTTTGCTTGCTTTGAGGTGTTTTGTTCAGTAAACGTGCTCTGACGAATGACCACTGTAGATGATATTAGTTCAATTTGCTGCTTGGCTAACTCTGGGTGTTCTATCTGACTTGTTTCCTTGAGCAGATAATGATGGATATCTTTATTCATGATGACCTCAATTTGAGTTTGGGACATATTCGATCCTGATGTTGACAACTCCATTTGATTGTAGGAGTTAAGAATCTACTCTTTTTGTGTAACACAATCTTGTTCTAGATGAAGATCATCTACGTGTCCATCCATAGAAAGCATCTCATGGGTAGATGGAGGAGTAAGTGCTATGTGGATATTATCGTCTTGCATAGATAAGAAAGTATCCATTAGATTATTGTAGTATCTTGAAGATACAAATTCTTGATCTTGAATGATTTCAGAGTTGCTTTCGATATGCTTTGGATCAAGCTCTTGACATGGGTCAGTTTCAAAGGATGGATTGCTTACAAATGGTGCTTGGATATCTTCATTAGACATGGTAAGTGGTTCAACATCCTCAAGTGTCGAGTTTAGGGTTCCTTTAGTATCTGTAGCCATGAGGTCAAAGGATGCCAATATGTCTTGGGAAGGACCATTGCTAGACTTTGGTGAAGGATTTTGATTATGTTTTGGAATAAATTCTCGAGATATATCATCTAACTCATTAGGTGATGTAGAGACATTTTTGACATAATCATTGGTCGATGCCTCATTGGATGAGACGAAAACATCTTTATTAACAGATAGATCTTGATCATTGTTTTCAACAATTGTGGTGGAGAGATTGACAATGCTATCATTGTCCCCAATAGCAATTATCTTTTGATCAATCAAGTCTTGGATGAGAATTTTTAGTCGAATACAACTTAATGTTGTGTGTCCCTTTGTTTTGTGATAATCACAATGGTGCTCCTCATTATACCCTGGTGGTTTAACTAGGGGTTCTTGATAGTTCCCATAGATGGGGAGCTTGATGAGATTTTCTTGTACCAATTGTTGCAAGACTGATTCGATTGGTCTCCCAAGTGGTGTGTATTGTCGCTTGTTTCTTTGTGAGATTTGCACTTTAAGTTGACCTTGTGGTGATTGATTTTGGAGATGTGGTGATTGATCTTCGACATGTGGGGGTTGGATTTGTTGATGTGGTTGACCTTGATATCTAACTTCTTGACCTTGGAGATATTGTTGTGGTTGTGGACACAACTCAATGCTTTGATGACATGGATTAACCAATGGAAGATTGTATTGATTTTGGAGTGAAGATATCTCTTGGCCCAATAGTTCAATTAGTTTTGCATGTGAAGCAAGTTGCTCTAGTGAAATTTGATCTTGATTTTGAATTTGACTCCCTTGATTTGGCTTTTGTTTAAGCGGATTTGGGATGTGTAGTTGTGTTTGATTTTGGACAATATTCTGATTTGTGATGATGGGTTGAAATTGACCATTTCTCATGTTTGGAATATTCATATGATTTGTAAATGTATCCATCCCAACATTTTCTGGATTCATGTTTTGAAAACTCATTCTTGGTACATTCTCCTTTGGAATGTAAGGATTTGGTGGGATGACGTTCATTTGAAGGCTCATGCATTGATTATTCGGTTGGTGGATTTGTAGGTTTGGACTTAGATCTATCATTGGGAAATGTGTTCCAAACTTTGACTTGGGCATACTCACACTTGTTGTACCATTGACATTTGTTGAAAGCAATGATCCCATGCATGGACTTTGATAATTGATAGGCATTGCAAGGCTTTGAAGATTCAACTGATTTGGATTACCCAAGATGTATGGATCAAGTTTATATTCCATGTTCTTCTTGTGTCTTGACCTTGTTGCAAAAGTGACCTCTAAGGTTCTTAGGACCAATGACGATATGGAGGATGAAATGTGGTGAATGATATGAGTGATGAACGTTTAGGAACTTTGGATCAATGCTAGACTTAGGGCTTGATTTTGATTGTTTGATTTGGATGATGAACTTGTAAACCCTAAGATGTTGGATGTGATCTTAGGATGAATTTGTTCAAAGGATGGTTGATTTAATTAAATGTATGAGAAAGGATGCATTCCCACACACCTAATTAAACAAATGACTTTGATTTGATTTAAGGATGATTTACCCAAGTCTAGGATGATATTTTCAAAAGCTGTAAAGTTGTTTGGTGGGATGGATTTTTATAAATATTTGAGATGGATGAAGTGTTTGATTTGATCCTAAAAGACTTAGAGAGACTTTGTTTACTAGGCCAAGGTATTGAAGAACACACTTTTTTCTAAGAGCAATCAAAAGACCAATATGACCAAAAGATATCAAGCACATGTGTGGGGTCCAATTTGTTATCTTTTGCTTAATGAGTTATTTTTACAACAAACACACTTCTTGATTAGGTTTCAAACTAAATGTCCAATGTCACAACTTCTTTTCATCCCACAAAGTGCTATGTGGAAGTTCCAAGAAATTAGGATAAAGGTTGCCTAATGTTGACCTTTGTAAGAGCAAATTAAGATGTAAACCCAATTACTTAGGAACCTCTAAGGACATAGTCCCAAGGGTAATCAATAGTTCTTGGGCTTTGTCAAAGGTATTTGCTCTAACTAAGGGGCTTGAAATTTTGATGATGATGTTGAATGTTGTTTTTGCAATGTTTTCAATAAAGGCACTGTGTTTTCAAACGAAGAACAAGTACAAGCCCTATGGATGTGTAAGCCAATATTTGTTGAATCCCCACTTGGACAAGTCCAGGTACACCTATCTTTAGCGAATGGTTAGATGCTTGACCCCACTGGCTCCCCTCCACGACACTCACTTATACGAGGCAACCAAGCATCAACACCCATGAAACTCCCATGGCATGTTTTCAATTTCTACTAAAGACTGTAAAAGTGTGAGGAAGCTTTAGAATGACCGTTCTTGCACCAACAAATAGATTAAGGATTTTGGAAAATTCTAGCACATGGGTTCTAGTAAGGACTTTTCGTTCATAGGAGTTGACCCAACGTGGCAAGAGTCCCCTTTCGGATCCATCTTGTCGGAGTCAACCGCATGATATTGGTGTTTTCCAATATCCACATTTATATCCCAGCTGGAAATACTCTTGGCTTTAGAGTGTTACCGGTTGAGTCGTTCCCTTGGGTGAGTACTTTTTCCCCAAGGCAGGCCCTCTAAGATAAACAAAAGCAAGCAAAGACACAATCTATAACTCGATCAATCTTTGATGGCACAAAGAAAGAGAATGTACGCAAAAATGCCCCTACTCACACTCGCACAAGATGTTCAATTTTTAAGCCCAAATCAAAGTGTTTCAAAGCAATAAAATGTATTTTGAGTGTTTCTCTTGCACCCTAGATCGCACGAAGCGCAAGGGGAGAGGATATGCACTCAAAATACAAAATCACACAATTCAAGCACTTGTTCGTTTGATAGCCTTCAAAGCAATTGTGAGTTCATTTTAAGCACCAAAATGAAGTGTGAGTTTTGATTGTTCAATTCTTAACCTCAAACAAAATCTAGTGAGTTTTTCCTAAGATTCATTTTAAGCCCTTTGCAATGAAAAATCAAATTGTTCTTTTTAGACCCAAATGAAAATTAGTGTCCTAAAGTGAAAAGACAAAAAAATTCATAAATAAGTGTTGAACAAACACTTAAAGCATTAAAAAACACTTTGAGTTTTCAAAAAAAATCCTCCTCCTTTCGTTTTCGTTTGCTAGCCTTCTCCTTCGCTTTGTACCTTTTCCTTTCGCTTTTCCTTTGTACCTATCAAAAGAAAATCATGTAGAAATTAGAACATTACATTCATTTTGATCATTAACCCCAAATAATAACATGATAAATGATTTGGATGATCATAAAAGGAGGATTGGATTTACTAAGAACATTGAGCCAAATGAATCAACCATAAAGCATAATTCTTTCAAAAGTATCATCCTAATCCCATATGTTGACTATCATATTAATTAAGGTGATGGGATAAAATTTTGAAAGTTTATGAATTTTACCAATCATAAAAAATAAGCACCTTTCAAAAAGTACTTATCATGAGTTCAAATTTTTTCTATCTAAAAACAAAAACCGTAATGGTGAAACACCATTTTAAAGATAAATTGCATCAATAAGTTAATGAATAAACCCTACAAAACCTCCTTTCCTCCAATTCTTTAAATTATCAAAATTTTAATTAAAAGGATTTGGTGAAATAAAATTTGTCAACATGGTGACATGATCAATGAAGCACATAACCTGCTAAATCATGCCATATCATTCAAAATAGAAATGAAGATCTGCTACCTACGTGCCAAATAATGAAGTCAGCTAAGACAATCATTTATGTTTCAGAATTGGCAGAGAGATTTTATGACCGAACAGATCTTAATGATAGAAAAAGGAATAGCATCATAATTATGCAATCTTTGAATATCTCCAGGTTTTGACTTGATTTTTTGAAATTACTCGAAGGAAGCCACTTTCGCAATTACTTCAAAGAAACTACCCTTTCTATTTTATGAAACAGTCATTATGATAAACTGCGTGCAGGGCTTTTTGCTTCTTGGCACAGACAGTCGCTGCCAGCTATAGATTCGCACGCCTATACATGACATTTTGGCATAGAAAATATCAAAAGAAAACATCAAATCTTAGAGAAAAAATGTAGTTGCACAGGAACAGACGGCATATTGATCCACATTTATTTCTTCTGACACTCCCTGCAGACATTAAGCTTAATATTGAAACTAAAGAGTAAAACAAATCTGCAGTCTTCAAGTCAATGCATTTGGTATGTGTAAAAAATGAATGAATAAGCTTCAGAAACTTTCAATAAAAGGCAAGTTGTGAAAGCACAGACAAGACACGTGAACTGTTTAAAAGTTTACTACAAAGCATGGACAAGGCGTGTGAAATGTTTGACAGAATAGTTCAATGAATCGAACACTTCCTTATAAAATGTATGCTAAATGTGGACGCACAGATAACACACATGAACTGTTAGACAAAATGCCTCAAAGTAACGTGGTCTCAAGCAAACTCAATTCGTGTAAAGAAATCTGTATTGGACCGAATAGATGATAAACAAGGATTAAAGAGGCATGTAAAAAACTCTCAAGAAAACTCAATTCGCAGGATACGATGTGATGCAAAGTCAGGCATGTGAGTTGTTTGACAGAATGCTTTAAAGAAATGTTAGCTACAGTATTTATGGGATAAAAAATGCATTTCTTAAAAAATGGTTGTAGAAATTTTCAAGCAGCGCGGCCTCTGGGATTCTTCTTCTTTTCTTGTTTGGCAACGTTGGGGTCTGCCCCTTCACCTTCCTACACGGGCTAATGGAAGCAGAGACAAGGCACATGAACTATTTGACAGAATGTTGTAGAAGCATGACAAAGCACGTGACCTGTTAGACAATCTGCTTGATAAAGAGAGCTTTTCCAGCGTACTCTCTACATAGTTAGCAAGCGCAATATTGAAAAGGCCTAAACTTTCACATAAATGCTTTCAACAGGCACAAAGTCAGACCCTTTACCAACAAATGATTTTCCATACTGATGATGTTTCAGATGAAATATATAGATTACTTTGAGCTTTTATAAATTGTTATGCTAAGAATCATTCGGTCCAATGCAAAGATTAGCAAGCAGTCAGGCATCATCTATTTATCACTGGCGAAGGAAAATCTGACAAGCAGTGTTGTAAAATGACAACAAGAACATATGACAAGTCAAGAATGCATTGCATACTAAACCTCAACGATGATGCGTACTAAACCTCCTTCTAGCGCCAAATGTAGATCCTAAATCTACATTTTGCTCAAAAACAAACAAGCATGAGTATTGTTAGTTAAATCAAGCAAATCAGATATAGAATCCCTATGAAATAATTTCTCATGTTGTCTATGCAAACAAAGTAAGTTATCAACCTAAGCTAAGTGAAAGCATGAGAAAAACAAGAGTCAAATTCTATCCCATAGTGGATTGGTGTCACATGTGCTAGTGACCCTTTCCCAATCCTTGATCAAAGCTTAAGATAAAAAATGCTATGAAAATGGTGGAGTGATGATGAGAAAAATCAGTTCTCAAACCAAGAGAGTGACTTTGCATAAATATTGTGGAGAGATGGTGAAGGATTTGATAAGAGATGAAGCCTCTATTTTATAGATTTTCTTGATGCTAAATGTTGAAGAGAGACCAATGTGGGACTAAGATTAGACAAATGAAAGGACACTTGTCATCATGTGATAGGCCAATGGATGTGCAAGATTTGGGAAGAGTGCCCATGAGAGGGAGAATTTGAATTCAAATTGGAAATAAATGCTAATTTTGACTTTGGAAGGGGACATGTAAGAGACATGTAAGGCCTCATAAATGCTCTGTTGGGTGTACATGTCCACTTGGGGGGATATTCAAATTTGGAGAATATTCTTCCTTTATGCCAAGTTGAAAATAAAGATTTTGATAAATCAATTAAATGCAATTTCATGTGCATGTGGCCAAATCTAGAGAATGCAAGTGGGTGAGATTAGCATTAGATTTAATCAGGATTAATTAGCTAGGATGATGATTAGGATGCTTTGAATTTTATGACTTAAATATTTGATTTATTTAAATCAGAAAAGGATGGAAAATGATTTGAATATAATTAAATAAAAGGTTTGATTTATTTAATTAAAATGAGGGTGATGGGATCAAGTTGATTTATTTGATTTAAACTAATGACTTTAGGAGATTGATAAATAAACTTGATTTATTTTCCAAATGGATGAATATGACCTAGTTGAATGCATTATGTCAATTTGACGTGTCTACACAATCAACCCATCATTCCTTTCCTATCATGAGAACGATCTATTGTCAATCAAACTATCATTCCTCACCTATCATGATGACGATCTACTATCAATCAAGCTATCATTCCTCGCCTATCATGAGGATGATCTATTATCAATCAAGCTATCATTCCTCACCTGTCATGAGGATGATCTACTATCAATCAACCCATCATTCCTTGCCTATCATGAGGAAGATATGCTATCAATCAACCTATCATTCCTCGCCTATCATGAGGAAAATTTTCTATCAATCAACCCATTGTTCCTCGCCTATCATGAGGACGATCTACTATCAATCAACCCATCATTCCTCGCCTATTATGAGAATGACATGATATCAATCCTATTATTGTTCCTCACCTATCATGAGGATGATACAACACTAGTTCTATCATTTTATTCTCGCCTATCATGAGATCAAATAATCACACAAAACATCAATCGAACACTACACATACCACAATCTGATTGAAATCAATCCAAAACATGACAAACCAATGACTCCTAGACTTCAAGGACATCTTACGAACATCACCCCGAGGGCTTTCTGCAATCACACCCCACAAAACAGGTCAAATGACAAGCTAAACCACCTCAAATCAACAAGGATGAAAACTTTCCAAGGCAACAAGAGGCACCATTTGGGACCCCAAAGGCGCCAAAATAGAGTTTGCAACTAAAAACAAGGTTTTCAAGGCTTACAAGAGGTGCCACTTGGGACCCCAAAGGCACCAAAATAATGTTCAACTTCAAAAACCTCCATTTTCAAGCTTGCAAGAGGCGCCACTTGGGACACCAAAGGCACCAAAATAGTGTTGGAGGCCAAAAACTTGAATTCCAAGCTTGCAAGAGGCACCATTTGGGACCCTAAAGGCACCAAAACTCTCAAAAGACTCAAAAACATCAATTTCAACCTTGCAAGAGGCGCCATTTGGGACCCCAAAGGTGCCAAAACTATTAAAACACATGAAAACTTGAATTTAAAGCTTGCAAAAAGCATCATTTGGGACCCCAAAGGTGCCAAAACTCTTCAACATGCTCAAAAACACTCAAAAATGACAAAAACATCGCTTGAAAGTGCTTAAATGACATCCCATAAGCTACAACATCTATCTACAACATTCAAACTACCATTAAAATGCAAGAAAATGACTAACAAAGAGGTTTTCTCATAAAGTGTACCGTAGGTCCAGAGGCAGTAGGCTGATCAGGTTGGCGAAGACGCTTGAAACGATGCTTGTGGTATGGGATCGCCATCTTCCTCTAAGCTCTCCAATCTTCACCTTCTCCAAACTGAAAATGTAAAAATGAATCCCACTTTGATCATTTTCACCTTTTAGGGGTAAAATGGAGGGAATTATGGTGGGATTTATTTCCCATTTTTACCAAAAAGGAGGGGTAATTAATCAACACTATTCAAAGAAGGAGCTCGCAACTCAATTTTGAGAGATAAATCATCTCTGACATCAAACCTTCACCGAATTGACATTGGATCATCCTTGCATAATCACAACACTTATCACATCATTCAACACTTCATTTTCACATCCTTATATTCACCGATTTATCTCTCGAGGGGGCATAATATCCAATAATATCCATCAATACCTTTAAATTCAAAGCACGAGGCATCAAAATCTTGCATTGTCTAGGGCATCAAAATCTTACATCGTCTGGGTATCAAAATCTTGCATCATCTGGGGTATCAAAATCTTGCATCATCTGAGCATCGACATCAAAATCTTCTTTAAAGTAACATGTAAACACATCACTTTAAAGAGAGGCTAAATTTATACACCTGAAAACAGTCATCATATTCAATTAATTAAATACAACCTATTTGATTAATACTTCAACTACATATAAATAAGGTCTTACTTTATATTGTTCACTTTCCTTTTAATTCTCCTAATTCACATTCTCCTAAATTAAATAAACAAAAAACCCTAAACGCGTTTATTTAATTAATCTTCCCTAATCCTGATTAAGAATTAGAGCACATTTCTACAACTTTTTGTGTTCCTCCTCATAAAGGTCACACGAAAATAAATAAGCCTAATTATTAATTAGAATTATCCTTACACACTTCCACTAATAAGAAAAATCACATGGCTTTATTCCCCCACACTTCCAACAAATTTGGAGCATATGGGTCTTTGTTTCATACACTTGGAATCCCACACATTTGGCATGCTTCCAATTGGTCAAGGGATTCTCTTCACACACATGGCATTTTGTCCTTGGTCAATGGGATAACATCTTGATTCCTTTCATCTCCACCATCTATCTTGTCTCCTTTAAATATGAACCATTGATAGGTGCCACCTCACAAAATGCTTGAGAAACTCTATAAATACACCCTCTTTCCTTAGCATTTATCATCCACCTTTTGAGTAATGTTATAATGCTATTTTGAAATACAAATTGGAAGTGTTATAATGCCATTTTTCACCCACACTTTGAGTATTGTTACCATGTAGGTTTTTCATAGGAGCTTGGAGCTTTCATGGAGTTCTATACTTAGCTTTCATATCATGTGTTACTTTGCATTCTCATCTTAGATTAATTAATTGCTTCATAGTTACATTTTATCATCCCCATTGCATCATAGTTACATTTTAGGTTAGTTTGTTTTATGTTTGCATTTGATCGTATGCATAATTATGGATAGTTCACTATAGTTTCATATCATCTCACTCATCTCCACTTGTTCATTCATCATCAACATCATCCTTCGTTTATCGTTGCATCCATTATCCTTTCCATTGTTTTGTTTCATTTAGAAGCATACCACTAATCCTTCCACCACACATTTGCACATAGAAATAATCTTAGCTTGCATATTAAGCATGAAATCTCATTTTCTAGGTAGTCATTTTAACAACCTTTGTGCCCATAGAAATCTGAAGGCCAAATGGTTTAATAAATCCCTAGAAATAGAGAAAAATGATACGTATTTGAAAGGTTTGATTGTATTACGAATAGATTAGTTTTACTTGCTTCAAACATTGAATGTAAACCGTCTCATTAAGGTTTGTGTTGACATTAAAATAACACTCTACACATTTCGACACACACACACCTTTTGCATTTTATGTCTCTTTCTATCCATTTTCTCTATGATATGTTAGAATAGAGTAGTCATAGGGTTTTCATGTGTCTGGTTAGACCAAAACATATTGCACTTAGTTTATAAAAATAATCTAGCCTTCTTCATGTTGGATGTTGTGGTTGTGTTGCTGATTGTAGGAGAAAAACTCCAAATCATCCAGGAGCAACCTACAACTCAATCTTCACAGCCGAGAAAAAATAATCACAAAATAATGTGATAAGCTTAATTAAAGCTAAGATGATTGAATAATCATGTACATAGAAGCCTATTAAATAGGCAAGAAATGTGGTGAGCAAACTCACCATCATAAAACAAGATGAGTCATGGGTGAAACTACCTGAGACAAATATTAACAAATATTAAATATATGTGTCCTAAGTTAAGCTTAAGACAATGTGTAAAAGGTAAAAACCTATTTACACCAACACCCCCCCTTAAGTGCAAACTTAAGGAGATTATTATGCAAGATGAAATGCAAATATGAGTCCCAGCTACGATGCCATATTAGGTACTCATGTACAAATGCAAATGAAATCTCTCACAACCGAAGAAAAGGAGAAAACCTAGTGGGACAAAAATCCTCCCCAAAAGAGAGATTCAATACAATAATGATATCCATCACAAATCCAATCAATCTCTATCCATACAAAGGATGATAAAAGAGATCATAGGACCCCCCATAAGAGATAACCTTCTGCAAGAAGAAGCACTAGAAGTACATTGTGGAGTAACATTGGAATCTTGAATGTGACAAGCAAGGAAAGATACTTTTTTTTGCTAGAAACCATATTAGAGTCACTCAAGGACTCAAGCTGGAATCATGATAAAGCAACAATAGAACCAATGCCAAGGAACACTAGAAAACTCATAAACTGGCACATCTCTGGAATCTATGAAGCAACAGTCGATTGAAAGATGATCTGGAAATGAACTGAAGTATAGAGAAAATCTGAAGAGCACTGGAGTGCAACTAGACCTTCAAACTTCAATGAGCAATAAAAGCTACCAAACAGAAAAAATCTAAAGAAACATCAACACCACTAGAAAGTTGAGATCACCACCTTTCCAATGATATTTCGTTTGCAAAATTTTTCCACCTGGATCAAAAGTTGTGTAGAAATGAAAAAAATGCCTAAAAAATGGACCTTTACACTAACTGAGTGCACTAAATGACTAAAACGGGTCAAAAATTGAGCTCCTGGTCGCTCAATATGACCTCCCTTATTGAAAAAGTAAAAAAAATATTATTCACCACTCCACCATTGGTGGTGAGTTCACAAAGAAACTGGAGTGGGGGTGGGCCCCGATGGCCATGCCACCCACGGGCCACCCCACCCCATTCTACTGTCGGCCTTACAAACCTTTATAAGTACCTATTGTCGGCTAAAACAACTTTATAAAGAAAAGAAACTGTTGATTAAACCAACCAATCGACGGAAGGCAAGGCACAATACCTTGCAAATTAGACAATCGTGCATAAATGCTTGGATGATTGCACCCTACCACAGAGCCGATGAAGGATGAACCATGTAATGCCAGATGAAATATGGAAGGAAATCACGGGTTTTTGACGATGCCCATCGATTTGATGATATCGGTCCAATAAACCAACAAACGACCAATAATGAAGGATGCTTGGTTGAGGAGATACTTGACCAAGGATGTAGGTCGGCCTGTGCACAAGATGGAGAAAAATCCTGCAAAAATCTAATATCTCCGCAAACAATGATGCAAAAAAAGCCTTTTAAATATAACAAAGGTTGCAAAATGGGTACATGCCAACCTAAATCCGATGATGGACAACTGTTGTATGTTGAAAATAGAGATCAAACGCCGAGGAAGAGAATGAGCCGGCCAACTGGGCCGAGGATGCCAATCAAATAAATCTTGTAACTGATCGATCCACAAAAAAATTTCGTTGATCCTTTATAAAGCCTATTGTATGCCGATCTAATACATAGAATATGTAGACAAGATACTACCGATGTAGCCAGTGAGATCGATGGAGGTACCCGCCGATGGAATGGACTCAAACACAAACCATGTACAATATCCATCGATGAGAAGATAGGTCGGACTGGATGGAATGGGTATTATACTGACAAATTATTCGCCAAAAAAATGCCAGTATGTGCAGACCACTGATCTACCAAGCAATGACACAAATCAAAGGTACCTATGTACCCTGCAAGAATCAAGGCTAAAAGACCAAGCCGATGTACCAATGGATGATGTAAATCTGAGCAAAGTCTTCAGTCGGTGAGTGGAACAAAGGCTCAGTCGGAAAGAGCTAGTGGGCGCTGATGGTGGAAAAAAAACAACTTCCAATACAGACCAAGATTGGTATGACTGGTTGTCACCTCATCCACAAAACAGTCGGTGATGGACAAGATAATGAAGGATCCCAATAGGAGCGAAGGATGCCAATGCAGGCAATTGACCTCTAATAGTTGCAAAAACAAATTTGCCCCAAATTTATAAATCAACTTACAGAAATATTTTCTTGAAAATATTTTTTGCAAAAATAGGTGTAGGCTAACCACATGGAGGTCTACCAAAACACCAATGACAAAATATTCTCAGTGGAAGGAAGGGAAAGAGGCCTGCTCTGATACCATGTAGGAGAAAAGCTCCAAGTCATCTAGGAGCAACCTGCAACTCAATCTTCACATCCGAGAAAAAATAATCACAAAATAATGTGATAAGCTTAATTAAAGTTAAGATGATTGAATAATCATGTACATAGAAGCCTATTAAATAGTCAAGAAATGTGGTGAACAAACTCACCATCATAAAACAAGATGAGTCACGGGTGAAACTACCTGAGACAAATATTAACAAATATTAAATATATGTGTCCTAAGTTAAGCTTAAGACAATGTGTAAAAGGTAAAAACCTATTTACACCAACACATATATGTGGTTGTCATTGATGTCAATACTATAAGTATTATTGTATTGAAGGTTGTATATGTTGAGGATATTAAGAAAATTGTTAAAGAAAGAGTTGCAGGTTTCCAGTGGAATAGTGAAGATCATGAAGGTTTCTTGCTTAGTACATTGAAGATCAATGATTGTGGACTAAAGGGTTTATTGCTGAGAGTATCTAGTTTATCCACTAGAAGTTTTAGAGGTTCACATGAATATTTGATTGTGTTATGAATAGTTGTGTTCTGACAATATTTTTGTGGTTTTTGTCAGTGTTCCTAATTGAACTTTATGTGATTCTGGTAATCTCAGTTGTTGTGGATACCTCTATATTATTTCTTGTTGCTTGTGGATGCTTCTAGATCATTCTCTATCTTTTTTGCACATCTGCATTGATCGGTGTGCTCGTGATCGAAGATTTTTCTTGTATATGTTCAGGTTTTCATGTTCTTGGCTGACATGTAGAAGCTATTTTCTCAATTCATACCTTGTGGATCTAATCTAAATTGTTGTGTATTATTTGGCTAGTGAGCCCTCTTGTATTTGTGTAATGAGATATAGGAAGTGTGCCTGAATGCATGTGCATTCCCATTATTTTTATTATACTTTTAATAGGGTATAATATTGTGGACTAACATCCACCGTGGTTTTTCCCCTAACGGGGTTTCACGTAAAAAATCTCAGTGTTCTCTATGCTTCTAATGTGTTGATTGTTTATGGTTTATTATTCTTTCATCAAATCTGAGATTAAGTAAAGTTTGAAAATTTTAAATATTCTATGACAACTGATTCACCCCCACCTCTCAGTTGTTTGTCCTTGTTTTTCCCAACAATTGGTATCAAAGCAAGTTCCTCTGAATAAGTTTAAAAGCTTCAGGTGATCTGAGATGGCATCATACAAGAAGGATATTCCTAGATTCGATGGAACAAACTACTCATTGTGGAAATCCAGGATGGAGTGTCATTTGAGTTGTATTGGTGAACCCTTCTGGAAGATTACAAAGAACATATATGTTATTCCTCATAATGGTCCTTCCACTCCTGATGAGGTTAAAGAGGCTAAGAATAACATCAGGGCTATTGAAGATTTGTTGACTGCTCTGACAGATTCAGAAATGACAAATGTGATGGGTCTAAAGAAAGCTCATGAGATTTGGATGAAGCTAGAGACTTTGTATGAAGGAGATGCACATGTGAAGATGGCCAAGCTATAGAGTTTGAAAGGAAAGTATGAAAATTTGAAGATGGGTGAAGATGAAAATATTTCTTCTTTTATGCAAAGAGAAAATGAACTAGTGATCAATATTAGATGTGTCGGTGGTATCCTAGAAGAGGAAGAAATCATAGCTAAAGTGCTCAGATCATTTTCTCCCTCTTATAAAGAAAAGGCTCATGCTATTGAAGAATTCAAATTAGTGACAAATGTGACAAGAGATACATTGATTGGTAAAATTGTTTCCTTTGAGTTGAGTGAATTTGGTGAATTTGTTCCCAAGACTGGATCTGCATTTAAGGCTTTTGTATCTGAAAGAAGCAATCAAATATATGATCTAGGAGAGTGTTCCAGAAATTCATTCAAGTATGAGGAAGAAATGAAACATCTTGAAGATGAGGAAAGAGAGGTAGAAGAGTTGGAAGCACTAATTGTGAAGAAAGAAGACAAAGGACAAGGTAAGTATAAAGGAATGTTGCCTATTAAATGTTTCTCTTGCAATGAAATAGGTCATTTTGCATCAAGGTCTCCTGAAAGAGTTCCTAGTTCTAAGCCTAACAAATCTAGATTTCAAAAGAAATGCTATTATGTTGAAGGAGTAACTGATGAAAAATCCAACAAAGAAAATGGAAATGAAGATGAATGGGTGTTCCTTGCTATCAAGGAAAATGGTCTAATGGCTACTGAATCTGCTAAAGTTGAGAAGGCTCTTGCAGCCTGAATTGAAGAAAAGGATGAGTGGGTTATTGACAGTGGATGCTCACATCATATGACTGGTGACAAAAGAAAATTTGTAAGTCTAGAAAAATATGACGGTGGGGTTGTAAGATTCGGAGATAACAATGTTGGTGTGATTCATGGAAGAGGATCTATTTGTCTTGGTGGTAAACATAACACTAATGATGTCCTTTATGATGAAGGCTTGAAGCACAATGTATTGAGTAGTGGAAAAATGGTAGACAAGGGCTATGATCTTTAGTTCAAAGGTGGAAGATGCAAGATACTTGGAGTTCTAGAAATGTAATTGCTTCAGGTAAAAAGACAAGAGGTAATATTTTTCACCTGAATGTTGCTAGTGAAAGTTGTTTAATTTCTCAAGTAGATGAAAGTTGGTTATGGCATAGGAGGATGTGTCATGTGAATTTTGATAACATTGTCAAAGTAAGCTCCACTCAAGTAGTAAGATATCTACCTAAGCTAGTGAAGCCTACTAACACAATATAAAAGGAATGTCAAATGGGAAAATAGACTAGAGTTTCTTTTCAGAGAAAAAATCATCATTCTAATGGAATACTAGAGCTAGTGCATACTGACCTATGTGGTCCCTCCAGAGTCAGAAGTCTTCATGGAGAAAGGTACTTTATGTTTCTTATTGATGATTACTCTAGGATGATATGGGTTGCTTTCTTAAGAGAAAAATGTGAAGCATTAAAGAAGTTCAAAAGTTTCAAAGCTATGGCAGAGAATGAGAAAGGTCTGAAAATAAAATGCTTAAGGTCAGACAGAGGTGGTGAGTTCACCTCTAGGGAGTTCAATTCTCTCTATGAAGAGCATGGAATTAGAAGACAGTTATCTACTCCCTGAACCCCTCAACAGAATGGAGTTGCAAAGAGAAAGAACAAAACAATATTGGATGTTGCTAGAACAATGATGATAGAAGGAAATGTGCCTCACATCTATTGGAGTGAAGTTGTAAGCACTGATGTGTACACTTTAAACTAGGTAAATTTCATTCGTAATTCTGGTAAGACTCCTTTTGAACTATGGTTTGGTTGTAAGCCTACTGTTAAATATTTCAAGATCTTTGGAAGCAAGTGTTATATTAAGAGAGATGAGGACATAGGAAATTTTGATGAAAGAAGCGATGAAGGAATCTTTCTAGGTTACTCTACTAAAAACAAGGCCTACTGGTGCTAAAAAAGAAGATTGAGAAAAATGGTTGAAAGTGCAAATGTCAAAGTTGATGAGGACTTTGCTAGATCATCCAGATACTGTGGATATGATTCAGATGACTAGGAAGATAGCATAGAAAAAGGGGAGAATGCTCAGACACAAAATCAACTTCAAGTTGTTCTGGTAAATCAAGAAAGTCGAGAAGGAGAGATAAGTACAAGTGTAGAAGAAAGAAAAGAAGAACCAGAAGTTCAAGAGAATCCTAAGGTTTCAAGGTATGTAAAGCTAAATCATTCTAAAAATCAAATTAGAGGAGACAAGAATAAAGGAGTGTTGACTAGAAGAAGGATTGCAGAAGAGTATTGCCTAATTTCCAAGATTGAGCCTAAATATGTCAATGAAGCTTGCAATGATGAACACTGGATGGAAGCTATGAAGGAAGAACTTATGCAGATTGAAAAGAATGATACATGGATACTTGTTCCCAGACCTAAAAATAAAAATTTGATTGGTAATAAATGGGTCTTTCGAAATAAGATGAATGAACAAGGCGAAGTAGTTTGGAATAAAGCAAGACTAGTATGTAAAGGATATTCACAAATGGAAGGTATTGATTTTGAAGAAACCTTTTCCCCTGTTGCCAGAATTGAAGCGGTAATATTATTTCTTTCTTATGTTGCATATAAGAACTATAAAGTCTATCAAATGGATGTGAAGTTAGCCTTTCTGAATGGTGAGCTAGAAGAAGAGGCATATGTTGAACAAACAGATGGATTTCAACTGACTGATAAGGAATACATGGTTTGTCAATTAAAGAAAGCTCTGTATGGACTCAAGTAAGCCCCCAGAGCCTAGTATGCTAGACTGGATAAATACTTATTAAAGCTTGGATTCAATAAAGGTATTGTTGACAACAACTTGTATTTTAAGTTGGATCATGATAAAGAGTTGATTATTGAATTCTTTGTTGATGATATTATTTTTGGAGATGATAATCTATGTATGAAATTTGTTGATGAAATGAAGAGCAAATTTGAAATGAGTATGATTGGAGAGATGAAGTTCTTTCTAGAGGATTGCAAGTTACTCAATTAGACAATGGGATTTTCATATCTCAGTCCAAATATGTGAGAGAGCTGCTGAAGAAGTTTGGCATGGAAGACTCAAATATTTTTGTACACCCATGGTAACCGGATGTAAGTTAACATAGAATGATGATTCTCCTAAGGAAAATCAAATAAGATACAGGTCAATGATTCATGGATTTCTCTATTTAACTCAGACTAGACTAGACATTATGAATGTTGTATGTATGGTTGCTAGATTTTAGGCTGATCCAAAAGAATCTCATGTGACTGTTGTAAAGAGAATCTTCAGATACCTGAAAGGAACAATTGATTTTGGCCTTTGGTATCCCACTCTGAGTTTATATACTGATGCGGATTGGGAAAGAGATGTAGATGACAGGAAGAATACTAATGGTGGCGTTGTCTTCCTAGGGAAGAATTTGGTGTCTTGGTTGAGTAAAAAGTAGAATTCCATTTCTCTATCTACTATTGAGGCAGAGTATATTGTTGTTGCAAATAATTTTACTCAAGTGATGTGGATGAAACAGATGCTGAAAGATATCATAGTAGTATATGATGAGCCTATTGTCATATATTGTGACAACTCAAGTGCAATTAACATATCGAAGAATCTAGTGCTACACTTTAAGACCAAGCATATATCAATCAAGTTTCACTTCTTAAGGGAGAAAGTGAATGAGGAAGAAGTCAAATTGGAGTATGTGCCTACCAAAGACTAGGTTGCAAACATTTTCACCAAGCCGTTGTCGAAGGATACTTTTGAGTGTCTCAGAGGGATGTTAGGGGTGATTACCCCTCCTACTATGAACTAAAGATGCATTTTCTTGCATCAATCTGTGTGCTTCATAGATATTTCCTAATCTGGATTGATGTTTCTGTGGCTACTACTCAGGGGGAGTAGTCAAATGTGCAGATATGTGGTTCATAGCTTGTATGTGGGAAGATAATGCTTATCTTTTCATTGATGTCAAAGGGGGAGAAGAGAAATGTGAAAAATCCTTTTGGGGAGAAGAGCAATTGAGGAGAAGAGTTAGAACCTAAGAGGGAATAAGTGTAGTTGTGTTGATGGTATTTTTCACATCATGTGTTGCCATCAATTCCAAAGGGGGATATTGTTGGATTTTGTGGTTGTGTTGCTGATATGTGGTTGTCATTGATGTCAACACTATTAGCATTATTGTATTGAAGGTTGTATATGTCGAGGATATTGAGAAAATTGTTAAAGAAATAGTTGTAGGTTGCCAGTGGAATAGTGAAGGTCATGAAGGTGTCTTGCTCAGTATGTTGAAGATCAGTCATTGTCGACTAAAGGGTTTATTATTGATAGTATCTAGTTTATCCACTGGAAGTTTTAGAGGTCCACGTGAATATTTGATCTTGTTATGAACAGTTGTGTTCTGACAGTATTTTTGTGGTTTCTGTCAGTGTTCCTAATTGAAGTTTATGTGATTTTGGTAATCTCAATTATTGTGGATGCCTCTCTATTAGTTCTTTTTTCTTTTGGATGCTTCTAGATCATTCTCTATCTTTGTTGCACGTCTACATTGATCAATGTCCTTGTGGTCAAATATTTTTCTCATGTATGTTCGGGTTTTCATATTCTTGGCCGACATGATTCTTGTAACATGTTGTGAATCCTTGGAGATTAAAATTTGAATGTTTGGCACACTCAAGGATATTTTTTTGGGCTACATCATAATATTAGTCGATGGTGTATGATTTGCATTGAAAATTTATTTGTAAATTTGGGCCAACATTGTAAATGTGTTTTATATTTTTGGCCGACAAAGTTGTTGATGTAATTCCATGTTGCAGATATATAAGAGTGATTGTTTGTGTGAATTTAGTGTCTATATGAAGTGAATAAAATCCATAGAAGAGAAAGTGTGTGAATATTGATCTATTCATTTGATTGCAGAGCAAAGTGTGAAGAAGTTTGAGCGAAGTGTGGAGTGTTTTTGTGCTTAATCAGAACTATAATCGAGCTTTTGTAGAAGCTATTTTCTCAGTTCATACCTTGCGGATCTAATCTGAATAGTTGTGTATTCTTTGGGTAGTGATCCCTCTTGTATTTGAGTAGTGAGCTCTAGGGAGTGTGCCTAAATGCATGTGCATTCCCATTATTTTTCATTATACTTTTACCAGGGTATAATATTGTGTACTAACATCCACCATGGTTTTTCCCCTAATAGGGTTTTCACGTAAAAAATATTGGTGTTCTTTGTGCTTCTAATGTGTTGATTGTTTATGGTTTATTATTCTTTCATCAGATCTAAGATTAAGTTAAGTTTGAAAAGTTTAAATATTTTATGACAACTGATTAACCCCCCCTCTCAGTTGTTTTTCCTTATTTTTCCAACACTTCGGAGATTCAATCTCATTTGTGCAAGGTCCCACAATCTCAAGATTGTTTCCATTGTTTCATTAAAACACTAAACTCTCATTCAGTAGGGTGAAGTTTTATGTGACAACACTAGCCATGTAATTTTTTAATGTTTTGAGTATGTTAAGTTTTTCATATTTATTTTTTTTTGTTAGTGTATCCATTTTTTGTCAAAAACCAATGTGTGGTACTTTTTACTTTATTTTTAACCATTCATGAAAATTTCAAGTAAATTACATTTTTAGAAACTAGACTCCATTCTATACATATTCAAGAATGTAAATGTCCATATATAAATGTCACTTAGACTTAAATTTTTATTTCATGTATATAGATTCATTTAAATAGAAAGAGAAAGAGAAATTTCAAAAGTAGACAATAAAACACTCGCATTATGGCTTGGTAATGACCGAGCCTAAGCTTGATCACTACCAACCCATAATAAAAGAAAATTTTATTATAATGTGCTCACATTTTATCTTTTATAAGACCAAAAATTTGAGTGGCCACTTTTTGGTCCCCCATCTTGGTGCACATTCCCATATAGAGAAATTAGAAAGGATGAAATGCATAACAATCTAAATTATTCACTAAGTAGAAAATAGTCAAGGCTTTACACCTACTTCCTAAAGTCTCAACATAATTGGTACTATTGATTCACAAGGAGGGGTGAAAAACCTAGAAGTTTTCACCAATGGTGCTACCTTTGGTAACACCATAACCATTATCATGGTCCATGGAAACAAGGGGAATGCTTCTCAAGTCTACAATATGCAAGGGTATATCCAAAATTATCTAGGGAACAAAAAGATTGAGTTCCACACTTTATGAAATGCCACATATATTTAAAAAACACATTAAACTTTTTAGAGGCATAATTTTGAAACAAATGTGCCTCAAAAAGCATCATGTAGTTTTAAACATATCTCCAACATGGTTCAATTCACCTTCTATACAAACCAAATCCATCTAATTCATGAATATTTTCACCAAATTTTGAGCATCATTATATAGATTTAAAATAGTTTGGTCAAAATGAAATCTAAGTTAGCATTCATGTAAATATTTTAGTTGTTGCAAGTATGATGGTGTTTTAATTGATGTCAATAGGATGTATACTAATTGTTATTGTTGTTGATGTCAACTATGTGTTAAGGAAGTTGTTGCATGATAAAAATGTCGAGGATATTGAGAAAATTGTTGAAAAGAGGAAAACAGGTTGTTCTAGGTTGTGCACGGTAGTTGAGATATTGAGGAAGTGTTATGAGTACATGGAGCTATCTTTTATTGTAGTGTTTGGAGATGAGTTGGAATGTTATAATGAGCTAAGATGATGTCTCTGGTACTTGATTTCCAAGTTCTTTTGAGAAAATTTGATAAATAGAGAAAATAGTATTGTGCAAGTGTTTAGAATGTGCTCTGAATCATGCTCCATGTTTATTCTGTATTGATTCTATGCCTATGTGGATTTAGTATGTTGCTCGAGGTTGCCATAGGTTTCTATATTCAAAATTTTGGGTTCTAGATCATTGGTGAGAGGAAGTTGTGTTTACTAGAATGAGAACTAATTTTATTGTGTTATACAGAGGTGTCGAGAGAGATGTATTTGCTCCAAATTTCTCTACAATTTCTTTTCAAGACTTTTGGTTTTAAAGGAGATTTAATGATGTTGGTCTCTTGTTTGTGTCAAGAGGATTCATGGTAAGGTGTATTGAAAGTTTCAAAAGTGTGTACTTAATGTTTAATGTGTTTTCATAGGTAATGACAGACCTGGTGTCTACACTACATTTGGAAATGTTATAGTATTAATGGATGTGTAGCATGGTGTGTGAGACTTAATTTTGGGTCTCAGTTAACTATTATTTTGGTCCCCTTTCATTTCTATCTACTATGGGAATGGTTAGGTGCTGACCTTATTTGAATTTGTAAATAAAACGGATAGAATGTCGACCTTGGAGAAGATGTTTAAGGTGAGGTTGATATAAATAAGAGTGGATTTTTTGTGAGTTGAGAGAGAATGAACAAAGAAGAAAGATAGATGCAAGGTCAATGCAAGTGATGTGTGTGATGTGAATTTGAGTAGAGTAGTGTGAACTTCAAAGTATTGGATTCTTGAATGTAGTGAGTTGAAGGTGTCCAAAATCTTTCAAACAAGACTACGAAAATGCTAGAGCATTGTGGTGGATTCCTTGTTGCATTGAGAAAGTGTTATTTGTGTAACATTTCTCTTCTATCTTCTTGTTCTTTTTTTGGATAGTGTGTCCTATTCTGGCAGTGAGCCCCTTTGTACCAATTTTGTAATTACTTATATTGTGAGCTAATCGTCACCATGGTTTTTCCCTCATTGGGTTTTTCATGAAAATTTTATGTTCTCTTGTTTATGGTGTTGCTATTTCAGTTCTTGTTATCTGTATTTCATGATTAATCACATTAACAAAATAAGAGTTTAATTGAATGCATGTGGATCTAATTATTGTTGAGGGTTTTGATGTTTTGACCAAATACAACTAATTCACCCCCTCTCAATTGTCTTGTTCATTCAAAAATTGGTATCAAAGCAAGATTCCTTGGAGAAGAGCTTAATCACTTGAGGTAGATGTGGAGTGGTGAAAAATGTTACTTTGGAATACCCTAGTTTTGATAGAACAGATTATGAATTTTGGAAGACAAAGATGAAAGGATATATGGAAGCTTAGGGATTTGAAGTTGAAAAGGCTTATCAGACTACATATACTCCACCCACAAATGGTCCAAGTACAAGTGCAGAGATCAAGGTGCATGAGATCAATGCTAAGGCAAGATTTATTATCATAAATAGTCTTTCAAATATTGAATTTGTAAAAGTTATGAGTTTGAAGACTGCTAAAGAGGTTTGGGATAAGCTAGAAAGAATTTATGAAGGAGATGAAAATGTCAAACAATTAAATTTGTATAATTTGAAGGCACAACTTGAGACCCTACATATTTCTAAAGATGAAACAATCAAAATCTACATGTAGAGAGTTGATGACATGGTGAGCGCAATGAGAGGTTTTGGTGCACAAGTCAAAGAATCTAAAGTGGCAAAGAAAGATCTCAGATCTCTTCCTGATTCTTATAGTGAAGAGGTGTCTACTACTAAGGAAATCACAAATCTTGATACTTATTATAGAGATTAGATGATTAGTACACTAACTTCTTTTGAAATGAGGAAAAACGTTTGAAAAATGGTATAGTTGCAAAGACTACTTTCAAAGCTGGAGTATGAAAAAAGGTTGAAGATTTAGATAAGGAAAATCTTGATGATGTGGAAGCTAATTTCGTGAGAAGAATGAAGAAGGGAACTAGAAAGTACAAAGGTAAATTACCTTCCAAATTTTTTAGTTGTGGTGATATAGGCCATTATGCTTCTTGATGTCCAAAGAGAGCTATAAAAAATAAGAGTAAGGATAATAAAGGAAAGATGATTAAGAAAGCTTACTATGTTAGAGAGTATGTTGGTATTTATGATGATCAATCTGATTATGGAGACTTCGATGACAGTGAATGCTTTTTCTTGGCTATAAAAGAAGAACCTAGTTCTACTAAGTCTGAAAGTTGTGTGAAGGAATGTATTTCGGAGAAGAAGGATAAGGTTGAAGGCACTTTGGTATCTATTTTTCATGTTAAAGAGGATAATAATTACAGGGATGTTGGTAGTGGTTGCTCTAATCACTTGAACGGAGACAAGAGTAATTTTGTTAAACTTGAAAAATATGATGGAGGACTAGTTAAATTTTGGAGATGATTTAGGAGCTAATATTTTTGGAATAGGATTAATCAGTTTTGATGGAAAGCATAACACTGATAATGTTTACTATGTTAAGATTTTAAGGCATAACCTTTTGAGTGTTGGAAAAATGTGTAGCAAGGGATATAATCTTGTGTTTAAGGATGAAACATGTGAGATCATAAAAGGGCCCAGAACTGTGGTTATTGTTGGTAAGAGAACATATGGAAACATTTATCAGCTTAAGGGTGTTGATGGTCATTGCTTTATATCGTAGATTAGTGAAAGTTGGTTATGGCACTGGATGATGTGTCATATGAATTTTGATAATCTAATGAGAATCAGTTTAATTCATGTAGTGAAATACCTACCTAGAATCACAAAGCCTATCAATGTTGTCTTTAGAGATTGTCAATTTGGAAAGAAAATAAGGAGTAGTTTCAAGGGAAAGGAACAATCTACTACCAGACTACCATAATTAATTCATATAAATATTTGTGGTCCTACAAGAGTGAGAAATCTACAAGGTGACAAGAACTTTATGATTTTGATTGATGATTATTCTAGAATGACATGGGTTACTTTTCTTAGAGAAAAATATGATGCACTAGATAAATTCAAGGCATATAAAGCTATGGTTGAAAATGAAATGGATTTGAAAATAAAATGTTTGAGGTTTGACAGAGGCAGTGAATTCACCTTAAATGAGTTCAACATGTTTTTTGAATTTCATGGAATAAAGAGGCATTTGTCTGCCCCTAGAACTCCTTAGCAAAATGGAGTGGTTGAGAGGAAAAACCAGGAAATTCAAGAGGCCGCTATGACTATGATGAAAGAGGAAAATCTACTAGAAGTCTACTAGAGAGAAGCTATTCATACTATTGTTTACATACTTAATAGAGTACAAGCCAAAGCAAACATCACAAAGACTCCATATGAGTTATGGTTTAGAAGGATTCCTGCTATGAGATGCTTTAGATTATTTGGAAGAAAATGTTATATCAAAAGAGAAGATGAAAACTTAGGAAAGTTTGATGCAAGGTATAATGAAGGTATCTTCCTTGGATATTCTACTAGAAGCAAAGCTTATAGATGTTACATCAAAAGGTTGAGAAAGATAGTTGAAAGTGCAAATGTTAAGGTTGATGAAAACCTACAAAATTCAATTGCAGTGGATGGATATGTGTTAGATGAACCTGATTGTAGAGAAGTAGAAGAAGAAAAAGATGATGAAGAAGAAGTGAAGAATGAAGAGGAAGAAGATTTGGAGAAGACCCTTAAGACCCCTAAGATGTGCAAAAGAATCATTTTGAAGAACAAATCATTGGAGACAAAAGGAAAATTGTATTGACAAGAAGAAAAGCTACTAAAGTTGAGGTAAATCTCTGTTTACTTTCTAAATTTGAACCTAAAATAGTGAGTGCAGCATGCACGGATGAACATTGGATGAAGGAAATGAAAGAAAAACTTATGAAATTTAAGAAAAATCAGACTTGGGAATTGGTTTCTAGACTAGAAAGCAAGAATATAATTGGAACTAAGTGGGTGTTCAGAAGCAAACTAAATGAGAATGGAGAAGTGGTAACGAAGAAGGAGAGACTTGTGTGTAAGGGTTACTCACAAGTGGAAGGAATTAACTTTGAGGAGATGTTTTCTCTTGTGGCTAGGATGGAAGCTATCAAAATGTTTTTAGCATTTGCAGCATACAAGGACTTTAAAGTTTATCAGATGGATGTGAAGTCTACTTTTTTAAATGGTGAATTGGAAGAAGAAGTCTACATGGAACAACCGGAAAGATTTCAATTATTAGATCAACCAGATATGGTATTTAAATTGAAGAAGGCACTATATGGGTTGAAGCAAGCTCCCAGAGCTTGGTATGAAAGATTGGATAGATATTTGATACAAGGATTTAGTAAGGGCATCATAGATAGTAATCTCTATTTCATAATTGAGGATGACAAAATCTTGATAGTGGTTGTATATGTGGATGATATTATCTTTGGTGGAAATGAAGCTATGTGTAACAATTTTTGTGAAGAGATGTAGAAATAGTCAAAAAAATCAATGTTTGGGGAGATGAATTTCTTCCTTGGGCTACAAATTAATCAAACAGATAAAGGGATTTTCATTTCATAGTCTAAGTATGTCAAAGAGATGTTGAAGAAGTTTGGAATGGATGACTCCAAACCAGTATGCACTCCTATGGTGACTATTGTAAATTGAGCAAAGGTGATGATTCACCTTAAGACTGATTTGAGAAAATATAGATCTATGATTGGTGGACTGCTATATCTAACTGCTACTAGACTAGATATCATGCATGCAATTTTTCTTGTAGCTAGATTTCAAGAAGATCCTAAAGAAACACATGTTGCAGCAGTGAAGAGGATATTTAGATATTTAAAAGTCACTTTGGATTATGGCTTATGGTATCCTAAGGATACTGATTTCACATTAAGTGCTTATACAGATGTAGATTGGGCTTTTTGTGTTGATGATAGGAAAAGTAATAGTGGTGGTACATTCTTTGTTGGATGTAGATTGGTGTCATGGTTGAGTAAAGAGAAATATTCAATTTATTTGTCTACTACAGAGGTTGAGTATATTTCAATAGTATCATGTTGTACATAGGTGTTGTGGATGAGACAAACATTGAAGGATATTAGAGTTGTATATGGAAAGCCTATATCTATCTTTTGTGACAATACAAGTGCAATCAACATTTCAAGAAATCTAGAGATGCATTCAAGGACAAAGCATATATCTATTAGGTATCACTTTTTAAGACAGAAGGTTATGGAGAATAAGGTGAAACTTGAGTATGTACCTACAAAGGATTAGATTGTTGACATATTTACTAAGGCTCTTACTAAGGATTTTTTTGAGTATCTTCGAGAGAGGTTGGGGGTTATTACCCCTCCTTTATTGAACTAGATGCATATGGAGATGCATTAGTCCAATAGATATATGGATCTATTCCTTGTCTGGACTGATGTTGGTGGCTACCTCTCAGGGGGAGTAGGTAGTGTCATGTCTTGTCATTGAGTTGTTGATTTGATTGGGTGTACTCCTAAGGGGGATTATTTAGAGCAAGTATGTCAGTTTAGTGTCAAAGGGGGAGAATAATGCATTTTTTTTCCTTTTCCATTGATTTCAAAGTGAGAGAAAGTATCATGTGAAAAAGTGTAAAGTATCATTGGAAGAAGTTGTGCAAATTTTCAAATCATTCAAGGGGAGAAAAGAAAGTGCATTCAAAGTTGTGTTCTCTTTGATGGTTTTTCACATCATGTCTTGCCATCAATGAAAAAGGGGGAGATTGTTGCAAGTATGATGGTGTTATCATTAATGTCAATAGGATGTCTACTGACTAGTGTTGCATTGATTTCAACTATGTGTTAAGGAATTTTTTGCGTGATGAAAATGTTGAGGATATTGAGAAAATTGTGGGAAAGAGGAAAATAGGTTCTTCCAGGTTGTGCATGTGTAGTTGAGATATTGAGGAAGTGTTGTGAGTACATGGAGATATATTTAGTTTCAGTGTCTATAGGTGAGTTGGAATGAAGTAATGAGTTGATATGATGTCTCTTGTACTTGATTTCCAAGTGCTTTTGAGAGAATTTGATAAATGGAGAAAATAGTATTGTGCAAGTGTTTAGAATGTGCTCCAAATCATGCTCCACATTTATTATGTATTGATTCTATGCCTATGTGGTTTTAGTATGTTTTTTGAGGTTGTCATAGGTTTCTATATTCAAATTTTTTGGTTTTGGATTGTTGATGAGAGGAAGTTGTGTTTACTATTATGAGAACTAGTTTTATTGTGTTGTACAAAGGTGTCAGGAGAGATGTATTTGCATCACATTAATTTGCAATTTCTCTTTAGGACTTGTCATTTTAAAGGAGATTTAATGATGTTATTGTGTTTGTGTCAAGAGGATTCATAGTTAGGTGTATTATAAGTTTCAAAAGTGTGTACTTAATGTTTAATGTGTTTTCATGGGTAACAACTAACCTGGTGTCTACACTACATTCATAAATTTTCAAGTATTAATGGATGCATAGTGTGGCATGTGAGACTTAATTTTGGGCATCGATTAAGTGTTTTTTTTTCCTTTTATTCCTATCCATCATAGGAATGTTTACGTGTTGACCTAATTTGAATTTGTAAATACAACAAATAAAATGTTGACCTTAGAGAAGATGTTTAAGGTTGAGGTTGATATAAATAAGAGTGGAGTTGTTGTGAGTTGAGAGAGAATGAATAGAGAAGCAAGATAGATGTGAGGTCGATGCAAGTGATGTGTGTGATGCGAATTTGATCAAAGCAGTGCAAACTTCAAAGTATTGGATTCCTAAATGCAGTGATCCGAAGGTGTCCAAAATCTTTCAAACAAAACTATGAAAGTGTTGGAGCATTGTGGTGGATTCCTTGTTGTATTGAGAAAGTGTTCTCTATGTAACATTTCTCTTCTATATTCTTGTTCTTTCTACGGCAGTGAGCCCTGACAGTGAGCCTTTTTGGACAGTGTATCCTATTTTGGCACTGAGCCCCTTTGTACTAGTTTTGCAATTACTTATATTATGAGCTAATCCACATTGTGTCTTTTCCCTCATTGGATTTTCCATGTAAATATGGTGTGTAAGGAAATATAGGAGCGCATCTTATGAAAACTCCAAATAGTAGTGCCTTTAGTAACTTTAATTTTGATTAGATTACCTCAAAGACACATACAACTATGTCCTAAATCGGAAACAGACACTGTTATTTCCCACATTAATCCTTTTGAGAAAAACACATGTAAATTCAACAACATGCATTAACAGATTCTCTAACAGAATCAATACAGACATGAAAGATGAGACAAAAGTAGAACACAAAGATTTTACGTGGGGAAAACCCTTTCGGGTGAAAAACCCCACTCTCCAAAGTTTGAGCCATTGTATTATTTAGCAACAGAAAGTTACAATATAGTTTCAGGCTCTTAGCCTTTCAAAGATTTCATCTTGTTCATTCTGGATACAACTGGTAGCAAACTATCCCTAAGAGATCACCCAAAGAAATCATGATTATGAGAGATTCTAGTAGCTCAACTCTGCCTCTCAATCCTCTGCATCGACCTCATGGCCTCGACCTTTTGGCTAGTCACTCGGTCCTCTCTCTATCGTTCTCTCTCCGGCTCTCGGCTCTTCAGCTCCTTGGCTTATCAGCCTCTCTACAGAACGTACAATGTATACATATGTGCATTCATTCTCAAGAGGCTCTATGAACTCGTTCTTTTCCAACTGTCAGATCAAAACTCATGAATCATCCAGCCCAACATCTTTAGATGTTTCCACTTCCTCATGTTTTAGTTTTCCAACTTCCACATAGAAATGGTTCAGCAAACGGTTCACATCCTGCTTTCTCTGATTGGTCCAAATCGCACCACGTTGAACAACCTTCATTCAGTCAAAAGGTGTTCAACCTGTGTTGGCATGTCGGTGAGACACTAACCGTGTCCCCCCGATGCCACAAATCCCATATCATCTTTATCGCCAAGAGTCTTCACTATCGGCAAGACGTTACACCGAGTCCAGAAAGCTATCACTTAGACTTCACCGTGTCGTCAAGACATCACTCTGATGTTCACAAGTTACATTGACATATGTATTCTCATTGGTGAGACAATCGCCATTCGATGAGACATCATACCGATGTTCCAAAGTCATCGATATGAGCAACAGTCGGCAAGACAACCATATTTCGCTAAGAGGTCATATTGACATTAGGATCCCATCGGCAAGACAAACACTCTTCGCCAAGACTTCATAACGAGCTCTTCATGTTATACCAAAACATCCCAGTCGATAAGACATATCGCTTTCACTGAGATGTTACTCTGAAGTCTTCAAGTCATACCAAGTCGGCAAGAATTTCCACATTCGGTAAGACAACATACCAAAACACATGTGTTACACCGAAGTCTCATGTCGGCTAGACTTACCACTATCGCCAAGAGGTTACACCAAGCCTCTTATGTTACACCGAAGTCACACAACCATCGGCGAGACCAACACTTGTTGCCAAGACTTCACACCGAAGTCTCCAAGTTACCCCGAGCCCACCTTTCACCAGGAGTCATGCCGAACACATCCCACACCATCGGTGAGACAAACACCCATTTCCAAGACTTCATAGTGAAGCCTTCAAGTCATACCGATGTGTTCCACTATTGACGAGAGAATGAACCTTTGGCAACACTTCTTACTGAGGTTTCCATGTTATCCCAAAACCACTATTCACCAAGAGTCACACCGAACTGATGACCCCACGTGCTGTCAGTGAGACTTCCGATATTTGATGAGACATCATATAAAAACAAGCCTTTCATCCAAGGGTCTCCCTGATGTCTTCGAGTATTACATTATCACCAAGACAATCCTTCATTGCTGAGACTTCACATAGAGACCCTTAAGTTACTCCGAGTGTCTATTGGTGAGACATACCAACTATCGCCAAGAGATCATCCCAAGCCCTTATGTCACTCTGAAGACTTCTATTAGCGAGACATTCATATCGGTAAGACTTCATACCAAAACGTAAACCTTTCGGCCAAGTCTCCCCAATATCCGATACACACCATCAATTGGTAAGAGATCTCCACTCGGCAAAGGGTTACAGCAAATGCACCAAGTCATAGCGATAGGCTCCTTCGGCAAGACAGAAGCAAAGTCATAGTGACATGAGCAAAACACAAGGTTACTGAACTGCCAGTCGGCCAGACAACAGGAATATCATAGCGACCACACTTTCTCAGAGGTTTCAGCCTGTGAGATTGAGGCAACAATTCCAATATGGTGTTGCTATTTCAGTTTTTGTTATCTGCATTTCATTATTAATAACATTAATAGAATAAGGGTTTAATTGAATGCATGAAAATCTGATTATTATTGATGGTTTTGATATTTTGATTAGATACAACTGATTCACCATCCTCTTAGTTGTCTCGTTCATTCAACATTATTTTGGTATTACTTTCCAACCCATGAAGTAAATATTCATAATCTATTTTGATCTACAACTTTGGGAGATGGGAGTCTAACATGGGAAATGGTTCAAATTCTTGCATAGATGGTTTAACTTCCTAATAATTCTTGGCTTCCACAACTTGAATTTATGTATTATATGTATATATCTACTCAATATAGAAGATTGAATGGGTATTAAGAGATAGAAGATAAACAACCATACACCTTTCTAAAGAGTATGCCATTTATAGAACAAATATATGAATACAAAGAATTCATCTGTCTCAATATTTCTCTATTTCTATTCAATTTTTTGTTTGATAACAAGCTTCTAAATACACAATACCTCATCTAGATTCTCACCTATAGATTCATCAACTAATAATTACACCTCAATCCTAAATCATTAATTATCCAAACTATTCTCATATATAAAGAATTGATCTGCATATTTATCCACATGACCAAGATGAATATTGAGTTAATATATATCTTCTATAATCCTTCATAAGCATATTCCATTGACACATATTTTAGAGCTTATTGAACAATTCTAATAAGTGGTTGGTAGGAGTGGATTTTCTTTAGACTTTTGTTGTCATGTAATCCCACTTTGAGATCCTACACTTCTTTTCTATTAGCTAATCATCTAGATCACATCTCATGACTAGGCAACATACCCATTCAAATTGGTGGCAACATAATTTATGTGTTTAGGGTCTTCTATGGATTCAAACTCAGTATATTTTTCCAATTTAGTGATCTAATCCAATAAATATTATAATTTTAACCTTTCTAAGTAGCTTGGGAGATCAAATCTAAGTTTACTTTTGTAGACACCTAATATATGACCTTCCCCAACCACACCGAGTTTTACCTTATCCTAAGCCATTAATTAAATAGAAATATATTATTTATTTAATTAATTTCATCATTTTCCCAATCTTATCCTATCCTTTAATTAATTAAATATTTATGATTTAGTTAATTATTTTTCCCTTCAATGATCTCATTAATTAAATGAATATTTATTGTTTATTTAATTAACTCCACATTCACCTTTATCCTTATCCATTTGATCCTATCCCTCAAACTTGTTCACATGAATCACAATATAAAAATTGTATCATGTTACAAGTGTCGCATTTACATGTTTAATTAACTCCTTATCTAGATTCATTGAACTTAGACATCTTTCCAGAAGTCAAACTATAATTCCATCGCATCCACTCATTTTATATCACACCTATTAATCCTATCCATTCACATAAAGATGTTGCCCTAATCCATTTATCTTATCCTTCATGTGACACTGTCACATTACTACATATTTGAGTCTAACCCTAATCCTCATTCAATATTAGCAATCCATCACCATTCTATTCCAAAACTTGATTTTTCCTCTTGAAACTCCTATAACTAGAGGCCCTCAACCTTCCTCTCCACAAGAAATAAATTTTATCTTAACATTATGTTGTTATTTTTTCATCTCATTATTAAAACCATACCAAGGTTATGTTGTTTAATTGAGCAATCCACATTATATTACAATCTAGAGAAAATCAAATAGAACTAGGGTGCATTTTATTTTTTCTCAATCTAGGAGTACAAAGATTGTTTGAGGTATACATTTGATTTCTTGTATTATCTTATGTTGTTTTTCTTCAATCATTTTTCCACATCTTCATTTTGGCGTGCCTAGTGGGACCCACATCTTTGTTTTAACCTTTTTTTGGTGATTTTTGTTGAATTTTGGTATTCAAGATCTAGTTTTAGGGCTCAAACTATGAAAAGGTGCCTTTTTTCACAAAAAAGGTACATCATTCTCATAGAGTTGCACCGTTATAGCATCTTTAGGCACCTATGTTGCACAAATTTGTGTCTCCATCACCTAGAATTGTGCCTCCATCACCTAGAATCTCTTGTTGTGTTTGGAAGAGTTTGTAGACATATGATCTCTCCTTGTGCTTAGCGAAATCTTGGAGATTATAAATATCATATTTCTCCATCTTATGTTTTTTTATCACCCAAGGATTGCTAGTTTGTGTGTATGCTCTCCCCTTGTGCTTCATGAGATCTTAGGTGAAAAAACACCTAGTATATTGTTTCCTCTTAGAAAGCCTACTTAGGGATTTCATCACCTCAAGGGAAGCCTCAACCATATTTTCTAGAAAGGTATACAAATGGGGAAGAGTGAAAGTTATACCTCAAAGTGTCAAACATATTTCAATCCAAATTATAATACCCTTAGTCCACCGAGACTTGTTTGGTGAGGAGAGAAGAGGAATCCTCTTAATCTCAAGCATTATCAAATGGGATCACCATTAACATATCCACTAAAAACCTTTTTTTATGAGCCTTTAAGAGAATTCAATCATACCCAAATATAGTGTGGTATAAGTTACAACATCATACCCAAATATACTCGCCATATATATCCCTTAGTAGAGGTAGAAGATCTTCGGGAAAGGTCTTAGTACCTCCAAGGCAAGGGAAAAGGTGATTCTTTGTGCCATTAGATTCCTAACTACTAACCCTTAAGAGAGAAGTGCATTGCACTAGTCTTGAGGCATTAGCCTTTGGTCAGTGAGCCCATAATGAGTATATATACCTACTTGACCAATTATAGGATCGTGCTCATGTTTTTGGCATGTCTTCATGTATAAACCACTAAAATCCATTTCTTTATCAACTTAAAATCCAAGTTAGCCAATGTGTCATTTTGTTTGTTAATCTTTTGAAAAAAATCCATCAAAATTCCCTAAATCATTCACTACCTTTGTTTCATCCTAAGGTGCTTGTGCATAATTTTTCACAAAACTATGCCTCAATTTTATAGAAAGGCACCTATGTTTCACATAATTGCACCTTTATTGCATAGAGTGGTGCCTTTATTCAATATAGCCACACCGCTATAAATTTGATCTTAATTGACATTTTAAGATCCCTAAATTAAAATCTTAACCTTTGTAGACTTGAATTAGTCCTAAGAGACCCATTCTAGACCATAATTTCACCCAAAACATCAAAAAAATTCATCCCTTTGAACCAAAAACCCCACCAAGTTCCTTCAAATTGTCATCTTCATTCATTTTCTTGTACCAAATACCATCATCATCATATTAAAGACCTTCAACCAAAAAAAAATCATCTAATCTCTATCATCATTGATCTATCTTATCTTCCCATCCATTCTCTATCATAATCATTGACCTATCTCATATTCTAATACAAATTCACATCTAGATATCAAAACCAAAATCAATTTTTTAAGATTCAAATCTAGATCCTCATCCATTTTATCTACTAGCTTTTATATTGCTTGATAACTTGCCTATGTTAAGTAGTGTATTAAGCTAGCCCTTATCATGTTGGTTACCTTAGCTTGAGACCTTGGCAACCCCAAGTTAATTTCCAAAATCTCCTATCCAATATTGGTTAGGAACTTTTCAACCCTATTTAAGAAAATCATCCCCACTTATCAAGGATCAATATTTACTTGTAAAAAAATTGATATTGTATCCCTTCTCACCTTGTTTTTTATAGTGTCACCAAGTTTTATCCATCGTCACCTCTTGGTCTTCCATATTGTTGCCAAGTTGAACTCAATATCACTCCTTTCAATCCAACCATTAAAATTTGGTTAATCTCATATCTAAGCCCTACCATTCATCTCCTTATCCAATAATTATTAATCACTTTCATCCAATCCCATAATTCCTAGGTCCATTCCTTGTATGAATATTACAAGGTCACAATCTAAGAAGCAAATCATGGTCTCCAAGGAATTTCCAACCTCAATATCCAATAATTTATTCTTTGAGGAAGTGGTATGTCAAGTACCCACATTCCCATTTTCATCCCACATCATACATGATGAAGATCAATATTTGGATGACCTAGATTCACCCACATTCGAATAATTTTCAAAAGACACCCAAGAAATGGACTTAATGCATAACTATGTCATGAAGCATCCCAATCATTGAATCCTTATGCTAGCTAAAGAAGGTGTCAAATTAACTCATGAATTTGACATCTCCTAATCATATAAAAATATCCTCACCCAAGAAATGGACTTAATGCATCATTATCTCATGAAACATCCCAATCATTGCATCCTTATGCTAGTTAAAGAAGGTTTCAAATTACCTCATGAATTTGAAATTTCCTAAATCGTATAAAAATATCCTTTCATGGCCCCAACTTATAATCCTCATTATCCTACACATTTTTCGTCTTCTTTTAATCCCTCTATTTCCTCCCAAACCACTAATCCCACATCCACAACACACACACATATAAAATATCATCAAGTACCCCAAAAATTTCAACACAAATCCCACAACCTCAAGCTTCCATCCCTTCCATCCAAATTTCAACATTCATCCCCTTAGACACAACACACAACCTCCAAACCTCAAACCCCATTTCATCCACCCATCAAAACCTACACACAACCTCCAACTTCCAACTATCAACCACCCTTAATCTAATAAGTTTTTTGGTACAATATATTCAACAAATAAATGATACACTCAAAGGACTCCAATTAGGACATCAAAAGAAAAGTTACACCTTCCAAGAGCTATGTCCTTACTGTTGTGCAGTTTTCGCACACACGCTCCACTTGGAGTAGGGACCCTCTTTTCTGATATCTTTTGACCTTTGGTTTTATTGAATCTATCCTTTTGAGGTCTTGACATGTCAGTTTTGCTGGCTTTGACCTTGCCTTGAGGCTGGAATTGATTAAAATTGAGTTTAAAGCAAAATCCGGGTTTTCACCTAGGTTCGGAATTTTCCAACTCTGGCGGATTTTCTCGGGCCCTAGTTCTTTGTCTGTTTCTAGATGGATTCTCCAAATCCGGGTTTTTATCCGATTCTGGGATTTTTCGGTTCGGACGGATTTTCCCGGTCTGCACTAAAATCCTGAACTTCATCGTTTTCCCAGTTTCTGCATTTCCGTGAAATTTCTGTCCATTCGGATTTCCGCGTATCTTGAGATTTTCTGAAATTTTGTTTTGGACTCAGGTTTCTGGATTTGTCAGAAGTGTCTTGTCGCTCATTAATGACTGAGGTACCCTTGCTCAGATGCACGAATGAATGGATATGAAACCTTTTGAGCATCATTTTTTGACTTTATCATTCATTTGCTTGTTGTTTTGGCGATTGAGAGCTTTCATTCAAGCTTTGAGCATTGATCCTGTGTTGCTTGCGCGTGGGTTGTTTGGTGCTGATTGGGGTTTCCATTGCTGGGACAAGTTTGCTTCATGATTGCTTCTTCGACCTTGAGTTTCAACTGAATTAATCCATGGTATGTTATCGATGGCCCCTCTTGTTTGTTTACGCAATGATTGGGTTCTTTCGTAATTGAATGATGATCATTTTGGGTCGGCCTTTGTTGGGTTTTGATTCTGCATTTGTAGAGTCAGGATTTGACCCGTTTTTGTCGTAGAACCCCATCACCCACGTCCTATGAGTTCTATTTATCCATTAGATGGCGAGTGTATCCTTTAGACGGGGTTCTGGGTTAGATTGTTTTCCCTTTTACTGTGAAATTTGCCATCTGTGGGGTTAGGGTTTCCTTGATGCTCGGCCCAGAATAGTGGATTTGTGATGATTTGTCAATCTTGCCCTTGTATTATGCTGCCCCCCACCCTGTGAGGATTCAGAGTGCCTTAGACTACCCTTTATCGCTGATATTTTAAACCTCGAGCTTGCTTTGGTTTTAATGGTGGGAGTTTTTTTTTCATCATCAAAATTAGGGCATCATCAGTCTGCCTAGAGAATTCATCATTTGAGGTCTTTTGAAGTCTAATTTCCTTTGCATCTTGAATCTTGTTGGTTGGTATCAATCTCAAGACTATTCGAGTCCAGATAGAAAGGTTTGCATGATCATTTGGTTGCCAGTTCGCGTGTCGTCGTTTGTCGGGTTTTTGAGGTCCTCATGGAATTCCTCCGCATTCAAATTTTCCCAATTTCGGCTAATTCCGCGGGGCATAGCAATTTCCGGAGTTCTTCGAACTGTCCACGAAAATCCATCTCACCCGTATTTTTTTGGTTTTCCTGTCTGTTTTTATTTTTTTTTATTTTCCGAAGATGGGACTAATGGGGTGAATGCTAATTTCTTATTTCTTGTTGCTGGTGAGTGAATTTCATGATAGTCAAATGATTTTTGGCTATATTAACGATTTATTTGACTAATGATGCTTTGGCAGCAAGAGTCCGTTTGGGTCGGATTTCTCCGAAATTCCACCCCGACTAGATTTTCCTGGTTTGCATGATTTTTCCGGATTGCCTTATTTCTCCGGATCTTCAAGGATTAGCAGTTTGCGATGGATTTTAATTGCTTTATATGATTTTAGGCTAACCTTTGGATTGGAATATGCATGATAATTAAATACTAATGATGTCTTTTGTGAGTGCAGGCCGAATCAAGCAAGGCTGCTGCCAGAAAATCTAAGGGGGGCACAGAGGGGTCATCCATTTCTGAGGCAGAGCGATTAAGATTGGATATTAAGAGTCAGCTTCCTGAGAGCAGGATATCCTCCTTATGGTCTGAAGTGTCTGATACTAATGTGGGAGCTTGGGGGTATGAAGAGTTTAAGCAGAGAACAGCTGAGAAGGATTTTTCAGCCTTAAGGAATGGAATGATGAAGTCTGGACTTGTGCATGTGGTTGGGTTCCCTCCAGAAATTCAATGTTATGAGCTGATTCTTGAGTGTGCTCGGCAGTATGATTTTGATACACAAAGGGTGGTCAGTACTGAGGGAAGGGTCTTGGCTAATTTCAGTCCTGTCTCCATTGCTCAGGCCTTTGACATGCCTGACCTGCCTTCAGTGTGTGCTTTGAACATAGACACAGCTAAAACATACTATGAGAATGAGCCAGTTAAGGCTCAACAGATAATCAATTCATGGTTAGAGAAACCAAAGTCCCACCATTCTAAATTGCCTAAGCAGTTGCACAGAGTTAAGTTCAAGTCGGATGTTTATGATGCCATAACATTTTTGAGCAGAGTAGCTGGTTTGAAGACTGTCGGGGTGCTAGAGAGTTGGATGGTCCACGTAATCACCAAGGTTGAGCAAGGAACTAACTATCACTGGGCAGGGCTTATTAGTGTTGAAATTGACAAACAGCTAAGGAATGTTCTGGAGACTAAGAGGTTCACTATGTCCTCTTATGTCATATATGTGTTAGCCAGATTCTACCCATACAAGGGTCTGAATCCACAAGGGACACTTGGACAAGATATTATCTACGAGGTCTATCTCGGAGCTGCACCTAGGACACAAGAACTACAGAAGGGCCAATGATGCCTTCACGATGCATATCACCAGGATGCTCTAGAACGCTGAGCATATGAGACTATCAGATGGAGCCAAAGGGCTGATAAAGAATTATGGGGCCTGGTTCATCCAATTTCCCACCTTCACTTACCTTAGAATTGATGGATGCCCAGTCGCGCCATATAGGTTACCTTGCTATCCTACTGATCACATTGTTTTGTTGGAGGTTGTGAGGCAGATTTGTGAGTTTGATGCCATTGTGAAGAAAGAAAAGCATAAGATAGGCTTTGGTGGGGATTTTCCCCTTGGAATTGGTGTGGCAGAGGTGTGCCCCTCTATTCAATCAGCACATACGGCAGGAGATGAGTTAGCAGCATATGGTTTCTCCTTCCACTCCAAAAGGATGAATTTTGATATCACAGGAGAGGCGTAGAAGAAGGCCACAAGGGAGTACCGGCATAAAGATGACCTAGAGGATTATTGGGCCAACATCAAAGATAATCTTGAGGCCAGAAAGAAGAGGTACTCCAGGCTCCCTGTTGATGCAATCAGACAATACAATGTCAAGTTGATCCCGGATCAACTGGAGGACGATGGAAACCTGGTGCAGGATCATGCTTATGAAACTGTGAAGGACAGGTCAGTCGGGGATATCAATTGGAATGAGGATGAGGTTACGGAGTTAGAAGACCTAATGGCCCCAGTTATGAAATTCACCTCTTCCTGGTTGAAACATAAAATTTGGGAGCTGGAAAGCGAGAAGGTAACTTGTACCTTCAATTTGATGGGAGACCTCAATCCCATGTCTACTTCAGAGGAATCCGGGGAAGATGACCCCAAAGGGAAAATGGTAAAGAGCTCTCCTTTCAAGATAAAGATCAGGGGTCTTAAGGAAAGTGGGCCTGAACCAAAGAGGAAGCCAAAAGGAAAGAGGAGATGGCAGACTTTGAAGATTGGTACGTCCTCTGATGAGGAGGAGTTTGAAAAAGCAGAAGAGGGGGATGCTCCTCCACCACCGAAGAAGGCAAGAACAACAAGACTCTTGAAGAAGAAGGCTCAGGAGGCATCAAAAGTTGAGCCTCCGATTGTTGATGTGGAAAGCTCAGGGGGAGAAAAGACCAAAGTCTATATGAGGAGATCTAGGACACCCTCTCCAAAGGACACTGTGCAAAAGATGGATCCTACTCCAGAGTCACCGGTCACAGAGCCACCTAAGGTTGCTTCCCCACCACCAAGTGTGCTTGAGCATGAGATCCTTGAGGAGCATGAAACTAGTGGAGAGGCAGAGCCATTCAAGGAGGGGGCACTCTTTGGTGAAGCAACAGAGCTGGAAGTTGAAGAGGAGGAAAGGCATACTTCTCCTTTGGTGCAATATGAAGATTCCCCGAAAAGTGATAGAGGTAACAGATCGCCTGAGCAGAAAGAAGACATCCCTGCTAGAACCCCATCACCGGTGCTGAGAGGTGGAACTTGAAGAAGTTGATCAAGGTGAGCAGCTCCCTGAGAAAGAGGAAGATAAAATAACTGCAGAGGAAGAAGAGAAAATGACAAAACAGCCAGAAAATGTCAAAATAGAAGAAATTCGGGTAGAGCCTGCAGCCCCGGACTGGCTCGAAAAGGAGATAGCAAGAAAGAAATAGGTGGTAGTCGAAGACACTCCCTTGGATTGGGATGAAATGCTATCTAAAATTGGCAAGGGAAAGAAAAGGAAGGCAGCTATGGTGGTTTCCAAGGTGGAAAGGGATGAAGCGAATAACAGGGTCATCCACATTGCCACCCCTGCCACGGAGAAGACAAGAGAAGAGGTCACAGGTCAAGACTACAATGTGCAAACTATCAACCTCAGACCGGCATCCATGGAGCAGGACATAGAGGAATATGAAGGGTCCAGTGCTGTGATTATTGGGAGGTTGAGAAAAGAGACCCAGACCAAGCATGAGCTGAGAAAGGAGAATGAAAGACTAAGGAAATGTTTGGAAGAAGTGATGAAACCTCTGCAATCTCTCCACCCTTCTTCTTCAACTACTCCTGGCTTCCTACCTAAAGAAACTATTTCTGAGATTGAGAGAATGAAGGCCACTGCTCAAACTGCGATGGATTGGCTAAAAGATGTGCAAGTAAGAGGGGATAATGCAATTAAGGACATCCTTTCAGTTGGGAAGGATGCAGTCCGAGCCAAGGAGCTGTTGGAGCATGTGCTATCCCAGGACAAGGAAGACATGGACCTCTTGTTGCAGAAATCTAGGTTCATCATGGGGCATGGTAAGGAACAGCTGGCTGCAGATGGAATTCTTCTTTCTTCCAGATTAGATGAACCTTGGGAATGGTTTGAGGCTCTGCAGATTAGGCAAAAGGCTATAAAGAAGATCCAGAAACAGAAGAAATCAATTGATGGTGATCTTACTGCTGTGTACGATGGATGCATTGCCTTCTTTGAGGTGATGATAGGAAGGAGAAAGATTGCCCCAAAATATCTGAGTCTGGAGCAGCTAAGGGAATGGTGGCATGAGGTCTATGCCCCAGATTCAGAGAGTGTTATAACTGCCCACTAGTTAGATGATGCAGCCACATATCTGGCAGTGATGGATAAATATCAGGCCAATAAGGAGGAATGGAATAAGATTGTTGAACAGTCAAAGGAGGAGATTGACTCTATTAAATGCAGATTCAAGGTCATGCCTTTGCCACCTGTCACCAAATTGGATGGAACATTTTTGAGGGTCCAAGGGTTGTCGGCTCAGAGGAAGGATAAGGGAAGTGGCACTTAATGCCTATTTTGAGATTTGTGCTTCCCTATTATTATAAGGCATGCATTGGACTGGACTACATTGGGAATTGTGTCAAGGCCGACCTTGATGATGGATGGCATTTAATGTGTGTCTTATTTTGATTCTTCTAGGCCGACCTGTTTTGGCAGTTATCTTTATCTTGTAAAAATGTTTGGTTGGGCCGACATATCTTGAGATTTGCTATAAAAGGGGCATTCTTGCCTCATTGTAAGGGGTTAGCTAGAAAGTAATAGAGATAAGTAAGAGAAAAGAGCTAGAGTATTTTGTAGTTAGAGTAGTATTTAATTTCTTGAATCAAATACTGTATTAGAACAGTGGAATTGTTGCAACAGTTTGATGATCTAATACAATTGAAGGCATTGTGGTTTTCCTGGTGAAATCTCTTGTGTTATTTCATTTTGCATGGTTCTTGTTGTTCTATCGTTTAAATTGCTTGAGGATTTAGGGTTTAACATTCAGAATTAAATTGGTTTTAGTTTGGTGAATGATGTTTATGATTTCATATTTGGAATGTTTGTAGCAATCTCTGGTCTATACTCCCAGTAACTATCTGATTGTAGTAGGCTGGTGAAGTCAACCTGGACCATATATTCACATGTTCTTAAGTTCGATTGTAGATGAATGTCTATGATTTGAAAATCTACATACCTCAGAAGATTGCACCGTTCTTGTGATACTGCATTGTGGGTTAAGCAGGAATTGGTTGTTTGAGATTGGTCCATTCCAGATATCTGTCATTTGCATTACTCATTCCAGAAGTAGTTTAGATTTATCATATCCTTGCACCTTTATCTTTTGTTATTTCTTTATCATTCAGTTAGATTTAGGAATTAGATATCATCATATTGCAAAATCTGATAAATTGAAAGATACAGTTTGCTTGTAGTAAGGTCCCTTTGTGATTACCATCATTTTCACATATTATCTGAGTTGTTTATGCATTGTCATGACCTGACACTCGAGAGACCTTGGGGTGATTTTCAGTAATTTATTGTTGGAAATAACCTTTCAAGAGAGATAGAATATTGCATTATGTCTAAGTTGTTGTTGTGCAGAAAATACCATCAACAGATTGGCACTAGAAGGAGGGCCTCAATGAGCACACTGGATTGTTTCTTGAACGCCATCTCTCCAAAGAGATATAGGAGAAATACCAGATCTACCACAGGAGAGGAATATTTACAGGAATTACAGTCAAGAAGGACTTGAGAAAGGGGAGAATCATCATCACCCATCCCTTCACCAGCTTCTTCCACATCTTCACATCCTGAGGTTGAGGCTATACCCATCCCTGAGATTCCTGTTCAACAGCCCCAGCCTGTCATTAACCAACCACAACCACCACCCCCACTTTTACCAATGGCTTTCCTAGCTAATAATCCATCACCCTTGTTCTTCCAAGCTTACAATGTAATGCCCAAAAACCCTGAGCATTTCTATTCAAAGTTTCATGTTAATGACCCAAACAGGACTGCTGAAGAACACAAAGGATCTTCCAAACTTGTCTCAAAGATAGAGGGGTTGTCCATGAGGATGTTGCTTGTAGGTTGTTCCCTTATTCACTAGGAGAAGAGGCTTTTTATTGGTACAATCACCTCCCTTCTGGCTCAATTCTAAACTAGAATGATCTTGAAACTGCCTTTTTATAGAAATTCAGAATACCCATCAGTGCCAATTAATTGTATTTACAATTCACTAGGGTCAAAAGAGAGGTCAATGAGCCCATATCCAGTTTCAATAATAGGTTTCACCGTGCATATACCAGACTTCAAGATCCTTATGTTTTGGATGACAATACTGCCTTAGGAATCTATTACGAAGCTCTAGATAGTCTGACAGCAACCTTCCTGAAATGGAGACCCAATCCTCCAGGTACCCTAACTGATGCTTACACAGAAGCTGTTAAGCTTAGCACAGATCTGAGGCAACATATAACTGGACCGTTGCCTTCTTTAGGACCAGTTGCACATCCTAATCAGGTTCAGGCAGTAAATCGGGCACTCACCAACCATACTCCAATCATGAATCCAGTACCTCAATTACTCTTGGTGCCACATCCTAGTCTTCCCATGAGCCAAGTCTCTCCTATGATGAATTTTCCCCAACAGCAGGTTAATCAGCCTATGTATCAGTCACAGCCAAATAGTTTTCCTGCTTATCTGCAAAATTCTGAGGTATTGCATCAGTCTATGGGGTCTAATACAATGCATGTCCCTCCTCAGAGTAACCCAAGCCAGCCTCCTTATCGAGATCCAAATAGGGAGAGGATTGATGAAAAAGCTGAACAGATAAAGAAGTTGAATTTGGAGGTGACCTACCTAAGGAATCAAAATAGTCAACTGCAGGCTGCCTAGAAGAGTATGCAGTCCAATCATAACAGAGAATTTTTACAAGGGCAGAACTTTGACAGAGGACAGCGTAATGATAGAGGATTCCATAATGACAGAGGATACAATCAGGATAGGGGTTACAACAATGACAGAGACTATAATAATGATAGGAGATAGAACATTGATAGAGGTCAAGGTAGTGGATCTGGATTTGATAAGAGGCAACCACAAGGGCAGAGTAGAACTTGGAATACGGGACCTAATAATGGAGGAGTCCCCACCCTATTGAATCAACCAGCTAATCAAATTGTTAATCAATCTGCAAATTAGCCAGTCAGTCAGGATAAGCCTCCCAGTGGTGTATATCTAGCTGAAGCAGCCTTATCAGGGTGGTGTAGGCTTCATAAGACAAGTCAGCATTCAGAATTAGAATGTCCAGAGTTCCAAACTGCTACTTCTATTTTTTAATATGAGGTTGAAAATAATGCAAATGGGTAGGAGATTGTTTCCTCAAGCCCTTATGATTCTCCTGTGCTAGTGTTAAATCACGCTCCCTTCCCAACAAATGAAGAAAATATTCTAGAGGAAGAATCTAATTCTCAGTAGGGGAAACAGATCAAATTTGTAATGGGGATGGATTTGCTCAGCTATTTAATGAAGAAACAATGAATGATAATGGCCCCCTTGATCAGGAGGAAGCATATGTTGAAGAAGTGCAGATGTTCCAGAGGCAAGGTCTAAGGGATATGCCTCATAGGTGCCCACAGGCTGGAGGACCTTTCACCACTTCCATTCCTCCTAATAACTTCAGTACCCTTCTAGATCCTAATGCTAGCAATAATTTGTCTTATCCACATGTTTCTAAACAGTATCTCTCAAAGGAGAGACAGGTTCAAATTGACCAACAAAAGGAAAAGGTTGTTCAAGCGAACAAGGACAAGGTGGAGGAACCTTCTAAGGACGTCTCCACTAATATGAGTGAGGAGTAGATGGCTTCATATATTGCTGAGGAATTCAAGAAATTAAAGGTAAATCTTTCAGCATTTGAATTATTAAGATTCCCTGCAATTAGGAAAGCGGTTTTAGGTACTTATGATGCATGTTCAATGTCTTTGGATAAGCCTTCTGGTGAAGATATCAGCAATATTTCTAGTTCTCAGTTTGTGAAGACACAAATTCAAGCTCATGATCAGACTAACATGCCCCCTGGAGATAAAGGAAAAGAAAAGGATAAGACTCAAGTGGCCCAGGTAGATACTCAACCCACTTTGTTTCAAGGGAAGACAGAAACTCCACCATTCCTGATCTCTGTCCGTATCTTTGGTAAGAATCTATATAATTGTTTATTAGATTCTAGTGCTTCCACCAATGTGATGCCATTTGGAGTGTGTAGAGCTCTAGGAATTACACTTGCTGATTCTCAAAAGAAGGTGACTCAGTTGGATAGAACTAAAGTAAATGTGGTGGGAGAACTAAATATGATTCACATGCAGATAGCTTCAGATCCAAGAATACAACAGGTTATCAACATTCAGGTAGCTGATATTCCTGATGCATATGGTTTGATCCTGGGAAGAGATTTTACTAAGGCTTTGAATGGTTATGTGTCAACTGATCATTCTCATATGTGGCTTCCATGGAAAGGAGTGCCAAATCAAATCAAAATTGAGAGGGAGCCAAGAATGAAATACATGATTACAGAATACCAAAAAACTTCGACAGAAGTTCTGATATCAGAAGTTGGAATGGGAAATTACTTGCTATCAACTCAGTATGAGGAGTCAGACTCAGAGGAGGTATTGATGCTACATACGATGCCCATTGATGATGAAATAGAACTCAACCCTGTTACTGTTTTAACAGAATCAGTTGAGGAAGAAAAGGAACCTGAAGATAACCAGATCAGTCTATTGGACAGTTTTCAGGAATTCATCATGCAGTGTGTTGACAATCAGGTTTTCCTTGGAAAAAGGACAACATTTGAAGAATTACTCTTACCTAATTGGTGTAGAGTTCATAATGCTTCTCATTCAGAGTTGGAGTGTTGTTTATGCCAAACAGCAGTAGAACAAGTACAAAAATGCATGAATCCAACCCTGGCAGTTCAAATAGATATACAAGATCCTTAAAAAAATTGTCAAGAAAAGAAGTTCGTGTCATCTAAAAAGCCACCCAGCAATATTAAGCCAAAGGACGTGGTGAAGAAGCTTGCAGCTTCTGAGTGTTGGACACTTAGATTTGATGGATCCAAGTCCAAGCATGGAGCTGGGGAAGGGTTTGAGTTGATTAGTCCAAAAGGTAAGAACTTCTTTGCTGCCCATAGACTTCAATTTCATTGCACCAACAATGTAGCAGAGTATGAAGTGTTAATTCATGGACTTCTTATGTGACTTAAGAAAAAGGTCAAGATTCTGCAAGTTTTTAGAGATTCTGAGTTAGTAGTTAAACAGGTGAGAAAGTAATATTCATGCCATGATAGGAGAATGACTAATTATAGGCATAAAGTGTGGGACCTCATTAAGGGATTTGACGCTTTCAACATCCAACTGATCCCACAACAGAAGAATCAAACTGCTAATTCCCTGGCTCAAGCAGCAAGTACTCTGCAGCCTCTATCTTTGTCAGGATTAAAGAAATTCATTGTTGAATTGACTCCTGTGCCATCAGTCCTAGACAATGTTACTAACTTCCAGGTGTTCAAAGATGATAAACATATCCTAAATTTTATCACAAATACAGATGTTTTTGCTTCCCAAATCATTGATGAGACAGAGCTCCAAGAAGCAGAACTGGATTTGGAAGGTGTGATAAACTTGAAATCAAATACTATTCCAAGGGGAATGGTATAGTTGGAGCGAATTTTTGATATGGACAAGATCAGAAATCAGGGACAAGAGTCAAAGAAAAAATCAATCAGTGGACAGTGTGGCACTCATAATTTAGGGACTGAGGACAATGTCAAGAACATTTTCATTGGTAAGGTATGTACTCCAGAAGAAAGACAAGGGATAATCAAAGCCTTACACAGCTTTCCTAATATAGTAGCTTGGAGTTATGAGGACTTGAAAACTTATGATACATCAATCATAACTCATACTATCCCTTTGAAGCTAGATGCCAAGCCTTTTAGGCAGAGACAGAGACCAATTAATGCTTTATTGGAACCAGTCATATAGAAAGAAGTTCAGAAACTATTATCTACTAGAATCATATTTCTTGTTAGACATTCAACATGGGTGGCAAACCTGGTTCCAGTAAGAAAAAAGAATGGAGAAATTAGGCTCTGTGTCAATTTCAGGAATTTGAACAGATCATCAAAAAAAGATAACTATCCAGTTCCTTCGTTAGATGAAGTGCTTCAAGTAGTCAATGGATCTCAGATGATGTCCTTTCTGGATGGTTATTTAGGGTACAATCAAGTAATGGTCCAGTATGAAGATAGACACAAGACCGCTTTCATAACTAAGTGGGGCACTTTTGCCTACAGAAGGATGCCATTTGGACTCATTAATGCAGGGGCCACCTTTCAAAGGGCTATGGATATTACTTTCAAGGATATCATAGGAAAATGCATCATCATTTATATGGATGATTTGACTATGTTCTCAAAGAATAGAGGGGATCACATCTCAGACCTGCACAAAGTGTTTCAAAGGTGCAGGGAGTTTGGCATATCTTTGAATCCTAAAAAGTGTATTTTCAGAGTAACAGAGGGAAAGCTACTAGGACATGTCATATCAGAAAAGGGAATTGCTATTGATCCAGAGAGAGTGGAGGCCATATTGAAGATTCAGCTGCCTGCTAGCAAAAAGGAGATGAAGTCTTTCTTTGGTAAGATCAACTTTGTCAGAAAATTTATTACTAGATTTGCTGAAATTGTGAAACCATTAAATGCAATGTTGAAACAAGATGCCAAGATTGAATGGACTGCAGAAGCGAAGGAAGCCTTTGCAGAAATCAAAACAGCCATTGTTGATGCTCCAGTCTTGGTAAGTCCTAATTACAGGAATCCCTTCTACATCTATTCATTTGCTTCAGATCATTCGTGTGCTGGAATGTTAACTCAAAAGTCTGATGAGGGAAATGAGCATCCTATTGCTTTTATGAGCGCACCATTAAAAGATGCTGAGTTGAAATATCCAAGTGTGGAAAAGCAGGCATATTCCCTGGTCAGAGTAGTAAAGAAATTCAGGCATTACATCCTCAGGAATAGGGTATATGCAATTGTCCCTGATTCTGCAGTTAAATTACTTCTGATGCAAAATGAATTGGGTGAACGTAGAGCTAAATGGGTGACCATGCTACAAGAGTATGACATTGAGATCCATCCCATGAAGCTGGTAAGAGGGCAAGGACTCACTCAGACTATGGCTGAAATAGGCCTTGAATTGTCTATTCAGAATTATAATATTGAAGAGGTTTTCCCAGATGGTTGGTATGATGACCTAGTGTATTATCTGTTGAATCAACAACCTCCAAGTCATCTGAATGCAGTCCAAAGATGAGCTCTATGGTTAAAGAGTGATGGTTTCATGTTGAAAGGAGTTGTTTTGTATAAGAAAAATTATGAAGGCATTTATTTGAGGTGTCTTGGGAAATAGAAAGTTGAAAGAGTGATGAATGAATTTCACGAGAAATATGGTACTAGTCATGGCTCTGCAATTGCTACAGCAAACCAGATCTTGAGGGCAGGTTACTACTGGCCCACATTGTTCAAAGATGTTCACCATCATGTACGAACCTATCAACTTGCCAGACTACAGCAACGAGAGAAAGGTATGCAGCGCTTCCACTCCAACTGGTCACTGAGGTAAGACCTTTTGCTCAGTGGGGTATGGATTTCATAGGCCCTATCAACCCACCATCTTCTATAGGACACAGGTACATTCTCACTGTCACTGATTATTTTACAAGATGGACTGAGGCTCCTGCTTGCAGGCAGTGTACATCTGATGTAGTGATTGATTTCTTAGAATCTGCTAGTCTTAATCATTTTGGATGCCCTATTGCTATTGTCTGTGATAATGGTCCTACTTTTGCATCTTTGAAATTTTCAAATTGGGCTTTTGATCATGAGATTATTGTGAAGTTTGCATCCAATTATTATCCTCAGGGTAATGGCTTAGCAGAATCCTCTAATAAGAACCTATTGACTGTCATCCATAAGCTGTTAGAAAGGAACCCAAAAGACTAGCACACCCAGCTTCGGTTTGCCCTTTGGGCATATCGTACCAGACTTAAGTCATCCATTGGAACATCTCCTTATCACTTAGTGTATGGTCTGGAGCCAGTATTCCCCATTCAACTCAAGATCCCTACTTTGCAGTTTATAAATCAGTTTTATGATGAAGGGGACAGAAGGGAGGCTAGGTTGACAGAATTACTGCACCTTGAGGAGAAACAAGATAATGCCCTTGAGAACTTTGCCAAACATCAGGGGGTAGTTAAGAGATGTTTTGATAGGAGGGATAAAGTTAAAGCCTTCCAGATTTCTGACCTTGTCCTATACTGGGATAAACCTCATGATCAGAAAGGAAACCATGGGTAGTTTGATAAACTCTGGCTTGGCCCATATCAGATTGCTGAAATACTTGGAGATAATGCCTTCCGTTTGAGGACTCTCACGGGAGAGGATATCCCACTGCCTGTCAATGGGCAGTATTTGAAACATTATTTCCAGTCCTGAGCTATTTTCAGCTCTCCGCTCTGTACATAGTTAGTTTAGGTTTCTTTGCTTTTTTTTTTGTTAGAATAGGTTTCCCTTTTGCTTTGCTTGTTTGCCTTGGTTAGAGTAGGTTTGCTTTGATTTGTTTGTTTTGGTCTGCGTGGCTCTTGCTCTTGGTTCTTTCTTTTTTTGGGATCTTTAGGTGCATCTGTATGGCAATGGTGACAAAGTAGGTCTGATGTTTCTAGTATTTCCCTTAAAAACTCTAATCATCCTTCCAGGACACCATGGTACGAACTCTTTATCTCATGTCACTTATCCTTATGCCGAGGCAAAGGGTTTTCTTATCAGTCTAATAGGAATATATTGGGGTCTCATACTTTTAATTATTAAATATACCTGAAGTTGTAGAAGGTCCTTATAAGGTCTGAACATGTGAAAAATCCTTTTCTGCTCTAGTGCCACTGTGGTTCTCAGCCCTGAGTGTGGACTTCACTGTTCACAAGTTGAATGCAATGAGTAAAAGGGAAAGATCTATCAAAAATAAAAGAAAGAGAAAAAGAGAAAATATTGAAAATCAAAAGGCTTGAATTCAACTCATCAGGGGGATCTAAATATCTCTACCGAAGCTATAGACGCCTGTCTAGAAGTGGAGCTATGTTCAGGAGGATCACAGCGATAACCTCGTCGAGGCTATGGATGCCTGACTGGCAGTGAGGCTCTATACAAGTTACTTTTAGAGTATGAATCTTTACGTAGCTTGTTCATACCAAGTTTGGTCTTTGTTGTAACTAAGGGTAGGTAATGAATGCATATGCACACACTTTGACCCTGGTATAGGAAAGTTTCAATGATTAGGAGCTTCTTTGTTTTCACTTAGGTGGTGGCGGGATAGGTGAGTTGAAACCATAAGTTCTGGGTTCTTGATTTCAGTTTGTCATCAAAATGCTCAGGAGCATTTCCCCAGCAGAGTCACCATTTGTTGTGCAATTTTCACACACACGCCCCACTTGGAGTAGGGACCCTCTTTTCTGATGTCTTTTGACCTTTGGTTTTATTGAATCTATCCTTTTGAGGTCTTGACATGTCGGTTTCGCTGGCTTTGACCTTGCCTTGAGGCTGGAATTGATTAAAATTGAGTTTAAAGCAAAATCTGAATTTTCACCTAGGTCTAGAATTTTCCAACTCCGGTGGATTTTCTCGGGCCCTAGTTCTTTGTCTGTTTCTGGCTGGATTCTCTGAATCCGGGTTTTTATCCGATTCCGGGATTTTTCGATTCGGACAGATTTTCCCGGTCTGCACTAAAATCCCGAACTTCATCGTTTTCCTGGTTTCTGCATTTCCATGAAATTTCTATCCATTCGGATTTCCATGTATCTTGAGATTTTTTGAAATTCTGTTTTGGACTCGGGTTTCCGGATTTGTTAGAAGTCTCTTGTCGCTCATTAATGACTGAGGTATCCTTGCTCAGACGCACAAATGAATGGATATGAAACCTTTTGAGCATCATTTTTTGACTTTATCATTCATTTGTTTGCTATTTTGGTGATTGAGAGCTTTCATTCGAGCTTTGAGCATTGATCCTGTGTTGCTTGCACGTGGGTTGTCTGGTGCTGATTGGGGTTTCCATTGCTGGGATGAGTTTGCTTCGTGATTACTTCTTCGACCTCAAGTTTTGACTAAATTAATCCATGGTATGTTATCGATGGCCCCTCTTGTTTGTTTACACAATGATTGGGTTCTTCCGTAATTGAATGATGATCATTTTGGGTCGTCCTTTGCTGGGTTTTGATTCCACATTTGTAGAGTCGGGATTTGACCCGTTTTTGTCGTAGAACCCCATCACCCGCGCCCTATGAGTGCTATTTATCTATTAGATGGTGAGTGTATCCTTTAGATGGGGTTCTGGGTTAGATTGTCTACCCTTTTAGTGCGAAATTTGCCATCTGCGGGGTTAGGGTTTCCTTGATGCTCAACCCAGAATAGCAGATTTGTGATGATTTTTCAATCTTGCCCTTGTATTATGCTACCCCCCACCCTATGAGGATTCAGAGTGCCTTAGACTGCCCTTTATCGCTGATATTTTAAACCTCGAGCTTGCTCTGGTTTTAATGGCGAGAGTCTTTTTTTTTCATCATCAAAATTAGGGCATCATCGGTCTGACTGGAGAATTCATCGTTTGAGGTCTTTTGAAGTCTAATTTTCTTCGTATTTTGAATCTTGTTGGTTGGTATCAATCTCGGGACTATTTGAGTCCAGATAGAAAGGTTTGCATGATCATTTGGTCGCTAGTTCACGTGTCGTCGTTTGTCGGGTTTTCGAGGTCCTCATGGAATTCCTCCGCATTCGGATTTTCCCAATTTTGGCTGGTTCTATGGGGCATAGCAATTTCCGGAGTTCTTCGAACTGTCCGCGAAAATCCATCTCACCCGGATTTTTTCGGTTTTCCTATCTGTTTTTATTTTCTTCAATTTTTCGAAGATGGGACTAATGGGGTGAATGCTAATTGCTTATTTCTTGTTGCTGGTGAGTGAATTTCATGATAGTCAAATGATTTTTGGCTATATTAACGATTTATTTGACTAATGATGCTTTGGCAGCAAGAGTCCGTTTGGGTCGGATTTCTCCGAAATTCCACCCCGACTAGATTTTCCTAGTTTGCATGATTTTTCCGGATTGCCTTATTTCTCCGGATCTTCAAGGATTAGCAGTTTGCGATGGATTTTAATTGCTTTATATGATTTTAGGCTAACCTTTGGATTGGAATATGCATGATAATTAAATACTAATGATGTCTTTTGTGAGTGTAGGCCGAATCAAGCAAGGCTGCTGCCAGAAAATCTAAGGGGGGCACGGAGGGGTCATTCATTTCTGAGGCAGAGTGATTAAGATTGGATATTAAGAGTCAGCTTCCTGAGAGTAGGATATCCTTCGTATGGTCTGAAGTGTATGTTACTAATGTGGGAGCTTGGGGGTATGAAGAGTTTAAGCAGAGAACAGCTGAGAAGGATTTGTCGGCCTTAAGGAATGGAATGATGAAGTCTGGACTTGTGCATGTGGCTGGGTTCCCTCTGGCAATTCAATGTTATCAGCTGATTCTTGAGTGTGCTCGGCAGTATGATTTTGATACACAAACGGTGGTCAGTATTGAGGGAAGGATCTTGGCTAATTTCAGTCCTGTCTCCATTGCTCAGGCCTTTGACATGCCTGACCTGCCTTCAGTGTGTGCTTTGAACATAGACACGGCTAAAACATACTATGAGAATGAGCCAGTTAAGGCTCAACAGATAATCAATTCATGGTTAGAGAAACCAAAGTCCCACCATTCTAAATTGCCTAAGCAGTTGCACAGAGTTAAGTTCAGGTCGGATGTTTATGATGCCATAACATTTTTGAGCAGAGTAGCTAGTTTGAAGACTGTCGGGGTGCTAGAGAGTTGGATGGTTCACGTAATCACCAAGGTTGAGCAAGGAACTAACTATCACTGGGCAGGGCTTATTAGTGCTGAAATTGACAAATAGCTGAGGAATGTTCTGGAGACTAAGAGGTTCACTATGTCCTCTTATGTCATATATGTGTTAGCTAGATTCTACCCATACAAGGGTCTGAATCCACAAGGGACGCTTGGACAAGATATTATCTACGAGGTCTATCTAGAGCTGTGCCTAGGACACAAGAACTACAGAAGGGCCAATGATGCCTTCATGATGCATATCACCAGGATGCTCCAGAACGCTGAGCATATGAGACTGTCAGATGGAGCCAAAAGGCTGATAAAGAATTATGGGGCCTGGTTCATCCAATTTCCCACCTTCACTTACCTTAGAGTTGATGGATGCCCGGTCGTGCCATATAGGTTACCTCGCTATCCTACTGATCACATTGTTTTGTTGGAGGTTGTGAGGCAGATTTGTGAGTTTGATGCCATTGTGAAAAAAGAAAAGCATAAGACAGGCTTTGGTGGGGATTTTCCTCTTGGAATTGGTGTGGCAGAGGTGTGCCCCTCTATTCAATTAGCACATGCGGCAGGAGATGAGTTAGCAGCATATGGTTTCTCCTTCCACTCCAAAAGGATAAATTTTTATATCACAGGAGAGGCGTAGAAGAAGGCCACAAGGGAGTACTGGCATAAAGATGACCTAGAGGATTATTGGGTCAACATCAAAGATAATCTTGAGGCCAGAAAGAAGAGGTACTCCAGGCTCCTTGTTAATATAATTAGACAATACAATGTCAAGTTGATCCCGGATCAACTGGAGGACAATGGAAACCTGGTACAGGATCATGCTTATGAAACTATGAAGGACAGGTCAGTCGGGGATATCAATTGGAATGAGGATGAGGTTACAGAGTTAGAAGACCTAATGGCCCCGGTTATGAAATTCACCTCTTCCTGGTTGAAACATAAAATTTGGGAGCTGGATAGCGAGAAGGTAACTTGTACCTTCAATTTGATGGGAGACCTCAATCCCATGTCTACTTCAGAGGAATCCGGGGAAGATGACCCCAAAGGCAAAATGGTAAAGAGCTCTCCTTTCAAGGTAGAGATCAGGGGTCCCAAGGAAAGTGGGCCTGAACCAAAGAGGAAGCCAAAAGGAAAGAGGAGATGGCAGACTTTGAAGATTGGTACATCCTCTGATGAGGAGGAGTTTGAAAAAGCAGAAGAGGGGGATGCTCCTCCACCACTGAAGAAGGCAAGAACAACAAGACTCTTGAAGAAGAAGGCTCAGGAGGCATCAAAAGGTCAGCCTCCGATTGTTGATGTGGAAAGCTCAGGGGGAGAAAAGACCAAAGTCTATATGAGGAGATCTAGGACACCCTCTCCAAAAGACACTGTGCAAAAGATGGATCCTACTCCAGAGTCACCGGTCACAGAGCCACTTAAGGTTGCTTCCCCACCACCAAGTGTGCTTGAGCATGAGATCCTTGAGGAGCATGAAACCAGTGGAGAGGTAGAGCCATTCAAGGAGGGGGCACTCTTTGGTGAAGCAGCGGAGCTGGAAGTTGAAGAGGAGGAAAGGCATACTTCTCCTTTGGTGCAATATGAAGATTCCCCGGAAAGTGACAGAAGTAACAGATCGCTCGAGCAGAAAGAAGACATCCTTGCTAGAACCCCATCACTGGTGCGAGAGGTGGAACTTGAAGAAGTTGATCAAGGTGAGCAGCTCCCTGAGAAAGAGGAAGATAAAATAACTACAGAGGAAGAAGAGAAAATGACAGAACAGCCAGAAGAGGTCAGAACAGAAGAAATCCGGGTAGAGCCTGCAGCCCTGGACTGGCTGGAAAAGGAGATAGCAAGAAAGAAATAGGTGGTAGTTGAAGATACTCCCTTGGATTGGGATGAAATGCTATCTAAAATTGGCAAGGGAAAGAAAAGGAAGGCAGTTAGGGTGGTTTCCAAGGTGGAAAGGGATGAAGCGAATAACAGGGTCATCCACATTGCCACCCCTGCCATGAAGAAGATAAGAGAAGAGGTCACAGGTCAAGACTACAATGTGCAAACTATCAACCTCGGACTGGCATCCATGGAGCAGGACATAGAGGAATTTGAAGGGTCCAGTGCTGTGATTATTGGGAGGTTGAGAAAAGAGACCCAGACCAAGCATGAGCTGAGAAAGGAGAATGAAAGACTAAGGAAATGTTTGGAAGAAGTGATGAAACCTCTGCAATCTCTCCACCCTTCTTCTTCAACTACTCCTAGCTTCCTACCTAAAGAAACTATTTCTTGAGATTGAGAGAATGAAGGCCACTGCTCAAACTGCGATGGATTGGCTAAAAGATGTGCAAGTAAGAGGGGATAATGCAATTAAGTACATCCTTTCAGTTGGGAAGGATGTTGTCTGAGCCAAGGAGTTGTTGGAGCATGTGCTATCCCAGGACAAGGAAGACATGGACCTCTTGTTGCAGAAATCTAGGGTCATCATGGGGCATGGTAAGGAACAGCTGGCTGCAGATGGAATTCTTCTTTCTTCTAGATTAGATGAACCTTGGGAATGGTTTGAGGCTCTGCAGATTAGGCAGAAGGCTATAAAGAAGATCCAGAAACGGAAGAAATCAATTGATGGTGATCTTACTACTGTGTACGATGGATGCATTGCCTTCTTTGAGGTGATGATAGGAAGGAGAAAGATTGCCCCAAAATATCTGAGTCTGGAGCAGCTAAGGGAATGGTGGCATGAGGTCTATGCCCCAGATTCATAGAGTGTTATAACTGCCCACTAGTTAGATGATGCAGCCACATATCTGGCAGTGATGGATAAATATTAGGCCAATAAGGAGGAATGGAATAAGATTGTTGAACAGTCAAAGGAGGAGATTGACTCTATTAAATGCAGATTCAAGGTCATGCCTTTTCCACCTGTCACTGAATTGGATGGAACATTTTTGAGGGTCCAAGGTTCGTCAGCTCAGAGGAAGGATAAGGGAAGTGGCACTTAATGCCTATTTTGAGATTTGTGCTTCCCTATTATTATAGGGCATGCATTGGACCGGACTACATTGGGAATTGTGTCAAGGCCGACCTTGATGATGGATGGCATTTAATGTGTGTCTTATTTTGATTCTTCTAGGCTGACCTGTTTTGGCAGTTATCTTTATCTTGTAAAAATGTTTGGCTAGGCCGACATATCTTGAGATTTGCTATAAAAGGGGAATTATTGCCTCATTGTAAGGGGTTAGCTAGAAAGTAATAGAGATAAGTAAGAGCAAAGCACTAGAGTATTTTGTAGTTAGAGTAGTATTCATTTTCTTGAAGCAAATACTGTATCAGAACAGTGGAATTGTTGCAATAGTTTGATGATCTAATACAATTGAAGGCATTGTGGTTTTCCTGGTGAAATCTCTTGTGTTATTTCATTTTGCATGGTTCTTGTTGTTCTATCTTTTAAATTGCTTGAGGATTTAGGGTTTAACATTCAGAATTAAATTGGTTTTAGTTTGGTGAATGATGTTTATGATTTCATATTTGGAATGTTTGTAGCAATCTCTGGTCTATACTCCCAGTAACTATCTGATTGTCTTAGGCTGGTGAAGTCAACTTGGACCATATATTCACATGTGCTTAAGTTTGATTGTAGATGAATGTCTATGATTTGAAAATATACATACCTCAGAAGATTGCACTGTTCTTGTGATACTGCATTGTGGGTTAAGGAGGAATTGGTTGTTTGAGATTGGTCCATTCCAGATATCTGTCATTTGCATTACTCATTCCAGGAGTAGTTTAGATTTATCATATCTTTGCACCCTTATCTTTTATTATTTCTTTATCATTCGATTAGATTTAGGAATTGGATATCATCATATTGCAAAATATGATAAATTGAAAGATACAGTTTTCTTGTAGTAAGGTCCCTTTGTGATTACCAGCATTTTCACATATTATCTGAATTGTTTATGCATTGTCATGACCTGACACCCAAGAGACCTTGGGGTGATTTTCAGTAATTTATTGTTGGAATAACCTTTCAAGAGAGATAGAATATTGCATTCTGTCTGAGTTGTTGCTGTGCAGAAAACACCATCACCATGATTCCATTTACTCAAAAACTTGAGATGCCTAAATTTGATAAATATAAAGGAAAGGGAGATCCTAGGGAACACATTAAGTAATTTTCCATGGCATGCTAAGAGGTTTCTTATCTTGATGCATACATCTTAAGACTATTCCCTATAATCTTGGGTAGACAACCCCTAGATTGGCTTACCCACCATCCTAATATAACTATCACCACATTTTTTGAGCTAGACACACAATTTGTCACATATTTTTATACCAAATCAAACATGATATCACCATGATGGTCCTACATAACAAAAAAAAGAGTGGTGAAATATTTTCCTCTTTATTATAAAGATGGATATATCTTGTTAATCACTTTGCATGGCTCATTCTCAAAAAAAAATCACAACCATATTTTTCTAAAAATTGAATCTAGAAATGGGCTTTCATTTATCAATGCAATGTGCCAACTTCTTTGAAAAAATTATAAAAAATTATCATCATAAAAAATAACTTGTATCCAAAGGATTGGTTAAGATCTATAAGGAGAGCAAAGAAAATAATCAATCTAGTGACAAATATCTTTTCTAAAATAGGAATGAGAACATAGTCAATGATGGTGTGATTGATTCCAAACATGTCCAAAAAATTCAACTGCCAACACCATCATTTTCCTAAAACAATCAAGCTACCCAAAACAATGTGGTTATCCACAAAGGACAACCTAAACAATTCACTCAATGTGAATACACTCAATTGGGATAACCTAGTGAGGTAGTATTTCGCAAAACAATCCAAGAAAAAATGATCCAAATCTAGCTGTAAAACCACTTAGTGAAGATATGCCCAAGCCCTCTATTTTAAAGAGCATTACTTTTGTGAATATAATTGAGTATATAGACAAAAAATTTCCAATTTCATGAGACTCAATAACTCAATACAATATCTCATTGATCATGAAGAAATAAATATTAAATCCCAAAAGTTACCTAATGAATAACTGGGTATATATAAGCAACATTTTCCTTCATATAATGATGGTAATGCTTATGTATCCTATAATGTGACAATATATAATTATAACAATAATATCTAATTTGACTCCATTATTGGTTGCATTGAACAAAGTCCTCAATTAGCCACTATTACCATCAAAGAATCTAATTTTCCCATCACTATCCACCATGGTCAAGTCATCATTCAAGGAGCCACATCCTCCTTCCCATCTAGAAATAGATACAACATCCTAGACCACTTAGGAAAAACTCCAACAAAAAGAACCATTCTTGAGATACTTAGGACCTCACCTATGTACAAAGAGATCCTCAAAAAATCCCTCCAATAATCTCATGTTCCTAATGAAATTAACATTGATCAATTTCAAGTCATGATAGGGCACTTATATTCTCCATGATCTCTCATGTTTACCACTAAATATTTTCCTTCCATCAATCCATCTCATAGTAAACCACTTTATCTTGCAGCCCTAATCCATAGAACTACAATCAACCATGTCCTAATAGATGGTGGATAATGAATTAATCTTTGCACCTTGAATCTGATAAAAAAAATTGGGATATTTTGATGATGCTATTGATACTCAAAAGAATATTACCAATCAAATCCTATGATGATGTTGAGTGTGAGTCTAAAGGTTTTATAAAGTTACCCATCTAGGTTGAACCAATCACTATGGAAACTATATTTTGTATTTAAGACCTTGATCTCACATACAACATCTTTCTTCACCATCCATGGATCCATGTCATGTAAACTATTCCATCCATGTATCACCAACCTATCCAGTTCCCACACAACATTTTTGAAGTGGTCGTACTTGTAGACATAAAACCCTTTCAATATTGCAAATTCTTGGCAAGAAGTCATGGCCCTTCACAATATTGTCCAACCAATAAAAGAGTGCATCTTCCTCCTCGCACATTAAGACTTCCTCACTAAAATCCTCCTTCACTTCTCACACTATCTAATAGATCAAGGCTACAATCAAATCCATTGGGTGAAAAGAGTATGAGTTATAGTCCTCTTTACACATAGGTAATCTCCCACTATCTCCTAAAACTTATGGTCAGCCTAATCCATTGATACTGTAGACACTGAAAATGTCCTAGACTTGCTAATACCATTTTTCCTTATCAATTCCCTTGATAATCAAATAATTTAGTTATTTAATTATTTCCTAAGGTCATTAGTCTTCTATTAATTAAATAATTTTAATTATTTAATTAATTCATTCCTACCTTTATATTTCCTTTGGTTATTAATTAAATGAATTCTATTTATTTAAGTACATCACGTATGTCCCTTTCTACTACAATTAAATAAATTTTATTTATTTAATCATTTATCCATCTTTCACTATAATTAAATAATTGCTTTAATTATTTAATTATCCATTATCCTTTTCTATCATTAAATTAAATAAATTTTATTTATTTAACTACCTACTAATTTTTCATCTTCTTCCTTTTTTTGGATTAAATTATTATTTAATTCAAAAACTTGTCACGTGTCTTCTTTAATTAAATAATATCTTTATTATTTAAATACCCATGTCCCACTTTTGAATTAAATTGTTATTTAATGAAAAAGTCAACCTATCACATGTCCTCTATAATTAAATAATATTTTTATTATTTAATTATTCATTTGAATTTCTCCTACAACCTCTTCTTTTGTACCAATCTTATCTTCCACATCAAATCTTGTCTCTTGACATCTCATTTAATTCTATCCATTGATTGAATTATTTTATAATTCAATCATAGCCATTCATCCTTATCTTTGCCCTAATTTTCCCTAACCCTATTTCATACTACAACTTTCATTCTTGGCCATTGATTGACATATTTCTTTGAAATTCAATCTCAACCCTTCATTTAAAATTATCTTTTCTATAAAAGACCCTATTCTTGTCATTTTCATCCATCTAGTTCATATGCAAGTACATGTTGATAGTGTGAGACAACAATCTTCAATATTTTGCTAGTCATTATCATAGGCTTATTATTGCACACTCAAATCTGAGGGCATTAAGTACATTCAAGCAAAATAGAGAAGAGAAATGGAGGAAAATCAATGATGGCATGAGGACTTTAGGGTGATATTGCCCTATATTTCATGTTTTTATGCTTATTTATGCTCTATTGTTGGTTTAGGGTTAGTTTTTTTGCTATTTTACATTAACCTAGTATTTTACCATTTATTACATTAGTGAACCCGGTGTGAATATAACAATATTTTGCATAATTTTTTGAAATTTTCAGTTATTTAGGTCTGAGATGCAATTACAAGCTAAAACACCACAACTATCAAAAGAAAGTGTGATGCAACTGACACCTGGAAAGTTGCAACTACTTTAGCATTAAGAATATATTTAGGGTTGCCTTTATTTTAGATTTTTGGTCTAATCTTGTTTATTGGTTTTTATTTTCATCATTTAACATTAGGCTTGCGTCATAATTAGTCTTTGGCTTGGTTGAAATCACTTGCTTTTGTGTTGTTTTGCAACTATAGGTTTATGTGACGCATTTGCTTAGGGCATCACCGCAATTGCCTAAGACATCATAGCATCATTAGTTTGCATTCATTTTTAAATTTTCTCACTATTTTTTGGTTTTTGGTTTTGGTTTTTATCAGTTAACATCCAGATTATATCATTTTTGTTTTTGGTTCGGTCAAAATCAAGCATTTTCCTTGTGTTTTGCAGTTATAGGTCATTCATCGCAACTGTGAAGGTGTTCACCACAATTGAAAGGGATTCATCGTAGTCACCAACTTGAAAGCCATAGTCGCTAGCATGAACACCACAGTCAAAAAATTTTGAGTTGCATTTGCCAAAATATTTGAGCCGCAACTGCAAGTTATAGTGATACAACCATCTATTTTCCAGAAGCTTTAATTTTCTTAGGATTTCTCAATTCTGTATTTTTGCATTTGGTAGCTTAGAGGTTTTTTGATACTAATGTTGGCTTTGCAACATGTGGCATAGGTGGAAAGGAGGCATTCTCTTTTTATTTTGCTAACTTTTTGTCTTGTCTCACTTTGCAATTTTATTTAATCACACTCATTGGGTTAAAATTGACTTGCATATTCACTCATTTGGTGGTGCAAGAGCACCCTAGTATGAACATGCCTCCATGAGGAAATTTTAGGTTTTTGATTTATTCTAGGTGATATTATGTTGTAATAAGGTCTAAATTGCCACATTGATGATGTAATAGGTCCTAGATAGTCATTTTGGGTTCATTGGGCATATATTGTAGAAGTTACAAAAAGGGACAAATTGTTGTCATAACAATATTGTAAAAATGCAACAAATTGCAAAATAGTGGAAGGTGAAGAGACAAGTAGTTAGGGAGTCAATTTGAGTCATTGGTTTTGATTTATAAAGGCATTTTGAAGCCTCTCAAACTTCGAGGAAGGAAGGGGAATGATGTAGGAGTGAATATTTAAATGAAGTACTTTGTTTTTCTATAAATTTCCTGCAATCTCCTAACTTCAGGCCATTGTACGGCCATGTTTTGTGCATGAATCCACTCCTCCTCCATTTTAAGTTAAATCCATATGAATTTACTTTATTATGCAATTGGTTTCATTTAAATCCATTCAATTTTGTAAGAGTTATGAGCAAAACTCTCCAGGTGGGTTAAAACCCTGATCTAGGGTAACAGTGTGCAATCAAAATTGTGTCTCTTCCATTTTAGCTAGTGGAATTTTGCTAATTTTTGGTGGTAAGGCTTCTTTCAACATATATTTTTATATTAAAAGTTTTTAGACCAAAATATAAAGGCTAGCATATAAAACTATGATGCCCTATGTCAGAACATTTTGTATATAGATTGGTGTAATAGTGTACAGTGGAGTTTTATTGAGATTTTATTGTGGTATGTGGTCTATCCGGAGTATTATTGTTTTAAAAAATTTCTAAGGTGTATTTTATTCCATTTCTTGATAGATTTTGGTGTATTGAAAGGTTTGAGGAAATTGTTTATTGACTTTCCTATCATGGTAGAGTTGACACAGTCCTAATTAGGATAGTATTTGCATAGTTGTTATATTCCATTTTGAAGGGCCATGAAATCATTTGAAGAGTGTTATATTGAGGAGTTTTGTATTCCTTAGAACCAATTTGAGAATCCATGAGAGTCCTTTATGGTTGCATGTCAAATAAGTAAGAATGAATGTTCACAAGAAGCCTAATTAGGCCCTTTGGGTCAGTCTATCTTGAAAGTTCTCATATTTGAGATGTATAAGTTGGGAATTTGGTTTGAGTCAGTCTTTTTGATGCTGTTTAAATTGTTTTGAGGAATAAGGAAGGATGAGTCCTAGTTGTAAGAATAAACAAGAATTGGTTGAGTTTAGTCAAGTTGAGATTGTTTGAGAGTTTTGGGACCCCTACATTATATTAGTTTTTATCAAAGCTTAGAAGGTCTCGGCAGAGATTTTTTGGTTGTGTGTTTGTGGTTGTGTACAGGTTGGTGGCCAAAAGACTAGGTACATAAAATATGGGAAGACCTAGGTGAGGAAAAGAAGTTGAGAAGCAAGGTTAAAGGGACTTGCTTAGAGAAGAAGATGGATTTTCTAAGAAGACATTTGCAAGTAGAGGCTTCACAGAGAGAAAGAAAGAGAAAAGAGAAGAGGATGAGGCAAAAGAGTTTGAGAAAGAGATAGAAAAACTGAATCAATATATAAAGAGATGGAATTTGGAGTTTTAGGAGTTCCAGTTGAGGATAGAACAACAAATGACAAATTGGCACTTGACAGTAAAAAGGAAGGTTGTATGGCCTATTCAAAGGCTGATAAAGAAAAGAAGACAAGAGAAGGCATAAAGAAAAGATGTGAAGATAATAAAGGAATAAGAAGAATTTGAATATGCACAAGAAGAACTCATGAAGATAGATGAAGAGCACATGGACATGGCGGCCACTTCAAGACTTGAAGAAGTTGTGACAACAGAGGTGAAGGATGGATTTATTTTGGAGGGGAATGAAGAATCCTTCTTGAAGACACAAAAAGAGTTGAAGAGTTGATGAATCCCTGTTGAAGACACAAAAAGGTTTCCAAGGTGTATTTGAGTCCGTTTCCTGATAGATTTTGGTGTATTGAAAAATTTCCTGAATGAATGTTCACAAGAAGCCTAATTAGGTCGGTTGGGTCAGTCTATTTTGAAAGTTCTCATATTTGAGATGTCTAAGTTGGGAATTGGGTTTGAGTCAATCATTTTGATGTTGTTTAAAGTGTTTTGAGGAATCAACAAGAGGTTTTGTGCCTTGTTCCCAGTTTGGGTGTTTTGAATCAAGAGTTTTGTGAAGGAAGGATGAGTCCTAATTGTAAGAATAAATAAGAATTGGTTGAGTTTAGTCAAGTTGAGATTGTTTGAGAGTTTTGGGACCCCTGCATTTCATCATTGGGCTAAAATTTATAAAAACATGCATATCACTCATTGGATTTAAAATTGACTTGCATATCCACTCATTGGGTTTAAAATTGACTTGCATATCCACTCATTGGGTTTAAAATTAGCCTTGCATCAAGTGTCTTCTTTCACATATTGCTTTGAGGGTTAAAATAAATCATTTCTTCATTGTATTGTGGTTTGCATTTTTCCTCTAGGTGTGTATGCTCTTCTCTTCCACCATTGGGTGATCTTGAGAATCAAAAAAATATTTTGGAATTTGCATAACCACCCACACATTTGGTTTTGTTTTTTTTTTAAATGAACATCATGTGAGTGTGAGAAAATGGTGTTGTGTATGATCTCTCCTTGCACTTCACGCAATCTTGGAGATCAAAAACAACATACTTGTCTCACTTTTGTTTACCCTTAGAGGGCCTTCCTCCCGACTTGTGAGAGGGAATGACCCAAATGATACTTTTGTTTTGGTCCGCTATATAAATAATGTGGTTGTGATGAAAGTCATCAATCACCTAGTGTGGATGTCCTATACCAATGGATGTATCCCTTAATATCCTTGAGATGCATCAAAATCCTTTATATGGAAAGGATTGGGAGGCCTCTTAATTGAGCGAACCACCGCATGTATAGGCACCAATATATCCTGAAATGCAGATTAAGATTCAACTAGTTAGAAGCCACCCTTTGATTGAGTTTTGGTGATATTCTTAATGTAGGTGTGTAGCATCGCACCCATAAGATCCTTATGCCCAACATTTGGCTCCCTTCAGTGAGAAAAAAATCCCTGGCTTGCATAAGACACTTTCCTTTTGTGCTTATGACTTTCCACGAAGAGGGTGATTTATGACATCCTTCCATAGTAGGATTCCCCTACGCATCAACTGTCATAGGCAAGAGGTGATACAAAACCTGAAAGGGTGTCCCTCCCTTATGCCAAAGGAGATTCCTAGAGTGGGTCTAAGAGTGTCACCATTGGCCAATTGACTTTAGAGATAGACAAGTATTTTCTATGTGTGATATTGTCTTCAATGTGTGTTATACCCATGAAAATATTGGGGTGAATAACCCTTGAACATACACATTACGAACACACTTTTGACATTTTTAGACCAACCCAAGTGTTTTTCAAACTATTTTTAGTGTTTTCTATTTAGATTATGCCAAAATCATATCCAAAATTGAGCTCAAAACATTCAACCTAGTTCAAAACACAATGAACACCACAATTGACTGTCATTCACTGCAACTACGATCCAGAAAACTGCAAATGAGATTTCCATAATAATGCAACAGTTACACAAAACACCGCAATTGTCATTCAGAATGACACAATTTCCTACTATTGAAAATTTTAGGGAAAACTGAGACAATCCATTTTCTAATCAAATCCTGAGCATCATCTTGTCCTTTGATCATAGACTTTCAAGCTTCTAGACCTATCATTTCCAATCCATTGATTCTTCCATCATTGCATTCTTTGCATTTTCCATAGGTCAAACATTAGGTCATTTCTTAGCTTGCATACACCTTGCTATAGATTTTGGCTTTGGAAACTTATCATACTTTAGAGTAGCCCATAGTTTCAAAATCAGATTTATCTTGATTTCACTTTTTCCATCATCTTAGTCCTTTGTCATTTAGGTTGGTTCCTCAACTCACAAGGCTAGTTTGAGACCACCTTTTTCAACTCGTCATTTTAGTCCTTACCATCATTGAGGTCTTGATAAATCATATTTTTAACCCTAGCTATCTTAGTTTGATTAAGCAACATTACCTTAGATTTTCCACAAGGTGCTTAGTTGTCATAGTCTTAGTCATCATTTTAGGTCATATTACCATTCACACCCATCATCCTTTCACACTTGCATTACATTTGGCATACCTTAGACATACTCAAGATATTGACCTCATTGTGACACTATTGACATTTTGACTATGTCACTTTGGTCCTTTGTCTTGGTATCATCCTTAGACATCATTTATACCTTGAAAAATCCAAAAATATAGTCATCTTGCATAGACATTACCATAACTTGGAACCTCATTGTGACATTTATACTATTGACATCTTGATATTTTGTCATATTGAATCCATATCTTGGTATCATAATTAGGCATATCCTATACTTTGAAAAATCCAAAAAACATAGTTGCATAATCTTGGTCTTAGTCATACCTTGGTCATACCTAGGCATAATCATACCTTTTGCATACTTCTCTTGGACATTATACCATATCACCTTCACATCCACCTCTCTCTTGCAAGTCTTTTATGGTTGAAACAAGGTTTCAAAGGGAATGAAAAGAAATGGATTTCCTACAAGATGATGATTTTTTCAACTCCTTTGGTGATCTCTCCCTTGGAGCACCTAGACCACAAGGATCATTTCCCAATCCATTTGAAAAATTCATCCTTAGAGACAAACAAATAAATGTGACTATAGAAGTAGAGGCTTCCCTACAAGATCTTGAAGTAGCCTCTTTTGTGGATGAAATTGTGGCATTAGACCCCCAAAGTTTCCTAGCTAAGCTATTGTTAGAAGGAGCCACATTATCCCATGGTTTTGATGTCAATACACTACAAGAACCTACACCAAATAAGAAAAGTAAAGGACACAATACACCTACTTCTAGTGGCTCCATCACACAAGTCAACACATCTATACCATTAGGAGGATCCACACAAGATACAATGACAATCCATACCTCACCATTTGGCACCCAAAACATGACACAGGGAATGACACCAACCATGACGCAATCTATGTCACAACCCTTTGGTACTTCATTCAATCCATTATCTACATCAAACACCATAAGGGCATCATCTTCCAATTCACTTGGCACAAATACGTCAACCAAAATACCAAAGATTGTCATCAATAAGACTCCCAAAATAAAAGCTATACCAAACATGGGGGGCTCTCAACATACCATTACATCACAGCAAGGGCCTACTCATATACATGTGCAAAACAATACCCAAGGGTCTACTCCGAATAATACACAAGGACCATTCGCACAACATGGCAACCAATATCCACATGGTCATACCTTTACACGTTCATGGAATACACAATCCAATCCTCCTTACAACACTCATAACCAAATACCACCTTACACACATATGCAAAACCAAAATCCATCATAAACACACATACCCAATAAAAATTCATCCCATAATATTGGATTCCAACATGCCAACATGATCTCTCAAAATATACAAGACACGTCATTGACCCAAGTAGACGTCCTAGCAACTCAAATGCTTTCCCTACAACAACAAATAGAGAACATGCAAGTGTCCAACAAGAAGACTTATTCTACAAAAGACTTGTCCCTATCCATTTGCCAAGAGCCTATGCATGCCTCCCTTCCCACGTGGCTATATCACACCTAACTTACCTAAGTATAGAGGGAAGGGAAATCCTATTGAACACGTGAGAGATTTTTCTATAGGTTGCATAGAAATTACATATGAGCCTACATATCTAATGAGATTATTCCCTTGAAGTCTTACAAGGAAAGCACTTGAGTGGTTTGCACACCTACCAATTGGCATAAGAACATGGGGAGACTTGGAAAAAAAAAAAATTAGAACACTTTGTATTCAACATTTACAATGAGATAACAATTTCCACCCTATGTCATACCCCACAAAAAGAGGGTGAAAACTTTGTGACCTTGGTGCAGGAGCACCTTGTCCTCAAAATACATCCAAAAGGAAAATTTGTAAAAAATGAATTTTCAAATGTAAAAGTCTATAAAGGATTCATGTGAGGTCATAAATAATGTATTTGAAGTGTTAATAGGTCTCTAGGTGGGAAAAAGATGGAAAAAACAAAATTGCAAAAAAATGCTAAAAGTTGTCAATTATGTAAAATGCAACAAAAAGAAAAAATTAGGAAGTTCAAAGGTCAAGAGGTAGTTTTAGGGAGTTTCATTCGATGAGGGAAGTTTAAAAGGTGGTTAAAGGATTGGAAACATCTTTAAAAATCTTGAGAAGGTGAGAAAATGATTCATTCTTGTATTCTTCAAGAATCTATATCAATAAAAGTACCCTATTATTTAAATTTTTGTGTTTCTTCCCATTGTCCATAAGTTTGTATAGTTTGTACAGAGGTTTAAGGTCTTGAATATATTTTTTTCAAGTAGATTAGGGAAGTAGCTTTCATTTAAATCTATTTTGTGGAAGAAATATTAAACCTAGCACTTGTTTGAGCCTATTTCTTTAAGTTTGGTCTACAACTTTAAATAAGGTTTTGAGAGTCTAACAAGTCTTTAATGACTACTCCACCAATTATGGATTTGTATTTTAGTGGAGTAGGTTAGTGTGAGATTCTTTGGGTTTTTTTTAGTTGATTTGTGCAAGGGAAGAAGAGAATGCAGGTTGGGAGTTGTCTCAGAAAACAGAGTTTTCCTCATGTAAATGAATGGTCACAAGTTGGGATTCGTGGAAATATCATTCAGTGATGATGGGAGTTTATTTTTAAAGCATAAGAAGACCTATCAAAACATGTTTGAAGAGGTGGTATAGAATATGGAGGTTTGGACCTTACATTTCTTTAAAACCCTCACTCATTTAAGCACATTCAACCTATAAACAAGGGTTTTGTTATTTAATAATTTAGTGGGAACTTCAATCCTTTAAAATGGTAGAATCTAGAGTTTTTAGACGTGAATAAGGAATTTTTTAATTTATTTGGTAGTTTGGAGTTGTTTTTGTGGTGGCTCCTTTGTAATTTTGGCCTAATTGAGCCTATGATTGAAATGGGACAGTCAATTTTCTGTTGATTATTTTCAAAACACCAGCACCTAATGTTGAATTATGTTTAATAATGCTGAAATGGGTTCCAAAAAATGGATTTATCCTATAGATATTCAATGGGGTTTGCAAGATACACCCGATTTAGTGTTTTGGCACTTACAAGCAAATTTGGTCTTCTAGTGCAAGTAATTGAGAAACCTGATAAAACAGAGCAATAAGTGGTTTGTTCTTTCCTTGGTAATGTTGGTACAATTTTATAAATTATCTTGTAAAGGTTTAGGAGATAATTTAGTTGTTTTTGAGATTGTGAGTAAAGATAACATTATGTGCAAGATGATGCTTTGACTGCAAAAATCAAAGATTCTACTAGAACAACGTTATGAGGGTAAGTTCTTGGTTTGTTTCAGTTGTAATAATGATGTTCACAGTGCTTTGAAGTTCTGGTAATAGTTTTGGATGAATGGTTGTCCTTTGTCTTAATAGAACAAGTTACAATGAAGGGAATATTAGTGAATAGTGAAGGATGTGATTGGTTTAGAGTTTTTGATGATGATATTGATTTGGTTCAATCATTTTACTGAAGATTATGATCTGCTAATGGTGTAGAGTATTGATTCAGTGATTGTGTTGGGTGGTAGCCAAATTGATGAATTTTGATGAAAATATTAGTGAACAAAGATGCTTGTTTAATTTGATCTTCTCCAAATTGTGTTGGGTCAGAAGTACCCTTGAGAGCTTGTAGTTGTTTTGAAATATGCCCTGCATCAATTGGTATCAAAACTAGTTGATTCTGATAATTGGTTGAGTTGTTGTTGTTGAGTTTGGTTGGAGGTGCTTGATCCATCTAAGTTGTAGGAAGGAAAGTTTCTAATAATTTGTGTGTTGGCAGACAAGCTGAGGTCTATGGTCACTATCCTCTAATGAAGATTAAGCTGGGTAGAAGGTGCAATGTAAAGAGAGTGAGGCATCTTCCAGAATTTTTTGTTGGGTAAGATGGATGGTTTGTTAAGTTTCTAAGTTGTGTGGTGAAGTATTAAAGAAGATGGATACCTGACTGAAGAAGTACTTGACTTTCTAGCCTGAAGAGTACTCTACTGATGGGAATAGATGAAAATATGAAGACAAGGTTGTCAGAGAAGTTCAAGGATGAATTGTGGAAAAAAAGGAAGGTTGCTTGGAAAAGCTAAGTGGAAGGACAGTCCTATGTCATTTGGTAGAGAGAAAAGAGTTGGTGAAAAGTGGTGAGTTGTGGAAGGACAATCCTGTGTCCTTTTGAATAGTGAATGTGAACTTGATGATAGAGAGAGAGATGGAAAAAGACAAGTGAATACAAGAAGAGTCAGAAATGAAGATAGAGTTGAAGGAAAAGACAAAGAGAAAGTACAAGATTTAGAGAGAAAGAGAGGAAGCAGTCCAAGGCAGATTTGAAGTTGTTTTGCAGGTGAATGAACAAGCAAGGTTGATGCAATGTGTTTCCAAGTGACTTGGAAAGGTTTTGTTGGTTGGTTGTATGGTGCAGAAGCACCTTGTCCTAAAAATACATCCAAAAGAAAATTTTGTAAAACTTGAATTTTCAAATGTAAAAGTGTATAAAGGAGCCATGTGAGGTCATAAATAATTTATTTGAAGTGTCAAATAGGTCTCTAGGTGGGAAAAAGATGGCAAAAACAAAATTGCAAAAAATGCTAAAAGTTGCCAATTATGTAAAATGCAACAAAAAGCAAAAATCAGGAAGTTCAAAGGTCAAGAGGTAGTTTTAGGGAGTTCCATTGTATGAGGGAAGTTGAAAAGGCAGTTAAAGTATTGGAAACATCTTTTAAAAACTTGAGAAGGTGAGCAAATGATTCATTCTTGTATTCTTGAAGAATTTATATCAATAAAAATACCCTATTATTTAAATTTTTGTGTTTCTTCCCATTGTCCATAAGTTTGTACAATTTGTATAGAGGTTTAAGGTCTTGAATCTATTTGTTTCAAGTAGAATAGGGAAGTATCTTTCATTTAAATCTATTTTGTGGAAGAAATATTAAACCTAGTACTTGTTTGAGCCTATTTCCTGAAGTTCAGTCTGCAACTTTAAATAAGGTTTTGAGAGTCTAACAGGTCTTTAATGACTACTCCACTGATTAGGGATTTGTAGTTTTTTGGATTAGGTTAGTGTGAGATTATTTAGGTTGTTTTTGAGCTGATTTTTGCAGGGGAAGAAGAGAATGCAGGTTGGGAGTTGTTGACCTCTTAGAAAATAGAGTTTTCCTCATGTAAATGAATGGTCACACGTTGGAATTCATGGAAATATCATTCAGTGATGATGGGAGTTGATTTTTAAAGAATAATCAGACCTATCCAAACATGTTTGAATAGGTAGCAGAGCATATGGAGGTTTGGACCTTACATTTCTTTAAAACCCTCACTCATTTAAGCACATTCTGCCTATAAACAAGGGTTTTGTTATTTAATACTTTAGTGGGCACTTCAATCCTTTAAAATGGTATAATATGGAGTTTTAGACTTGAATAATTACTTTTTGAAGTTATTTGGTAGTTTGGAGTTGTTTTGTGGTGGCTCCTTTGTAATTTTGGCCTAATTGAGCCTATGATTGAAATGGGACAGTCAATTTTCTATTGATTCTTTTCAAAACACTAGCACCTACTATTGAAATATGTTTAGTAAGGCTGAAATGGGTTCCCAAAAATTTATTTATCCTATAGATATTCAATGGGTTTTGCAAGATACACCCGATTAAGTGTTTTGGCACTTACAAGCAAATTTGGTCTTCTAGTGCAAGCAATTGAGAAACCTGATAAAATAGAGCAATAAGTGGTTTTTTCCTACCTTGGTAATGTTGGTAAATTTTTCTAAATTATCTTTTAAAGGTTTAGAAGATATTTTAGTTTTTTTTGAGGTTGCAAGCAAAGATAACATTATGTGCAAGATGATGCTTTGACTGCAAAAATCAAAGATTCTGCTAGAACAACGTTATGAGAGTAAGTTCTTGGTTTGTTTCAATTATAATAATGATCTTCACAGTGCTTTGAAGGTATGGTAATAGGTTTGGATGAATGGTTGTCCTTTGTCTTAATAGAATCAAGTTACAATGAAGGGAAGATTAGTGAATAGTGAAGGATGTGATTGGTTTAGAGTTTCTGATGGTGATATTGATTTGGTTCAGTCATTTTATTGAATATTATGATCTGTTCATGGTGTAGAGTACTGATTCAATGATTGTGTTGGGTGGTAGCCTTAAGAATGGAAATTAAATTGATGAATTTTGATGAAAATATTAGTGAACAAAGATGCTTGTTTAATTTGATCTTCTCCAAATTGTGTTGGGTCAGAAGTACCCTTGAGAGTTTGTGGATTTTTTGAAAGATGCCCTTGCATCAAACCTTCTTCCAATGATGGAGGGTTTTGGCTAGTATATGTCTTTTTGAAATACCTAAAAAACAAAAAGTTATCATGTTTATCGAAAACCTCAACTCAAACTTGAAACATGAGTTACGAATCCAATGTTGTACTTCATTTGCAGACCTAGTTGAGAAAGGAATTATCCTTGAGAAGGACCTCATCGATAAGGGATAAATCAAGACTTCCAACAATAATACGACTACCCAAAACACATCAAATGAAAAAGGAAAATATTGGGCTTGTAACAAAAATGTAACCAATGATGGATTCATTGATGCCAAGGAAATACACATAGGCCCTACCATTACACTTAGAGGATCTCACACATCCAAAAACACACCAAGAACTTCTAATCAAATATAAAATGTTGTCCAAAAGAAACAAGAATAGATATTCCTAAGGAAGTTACCCACAAGATGTAAATACACTCCTCTTGGGGAGCCAATCAAATCTATCTTCAAACAACTTTTGCAACACATCATACAACTTCCTGATGCAAAACCATATGACCTAGGATAGTTCAAACCATCATAGTGGGATGATAATGCCTTGTGTGACTATACCACCAAGCTAAAGAACACAACTTGTCACAAATACCGATAATTGAAGAATATCATCCAAGACCTTGTTGAAAACAACACTATCAAAGTCAATGAACAACAACAATCATCTAATAGTGATCATAAAGTCTTTATAGATCCTCTACATGACCATGGAAAAGGAAAGGCCTCTAGTTTGGGTAATAAGACCAATAATTCTGCTAATTACACAAATGCAAAATATGACTATACCAACATAGTAAATCACATTTGCATTATCGGCGATTACGCCAATACAATTACCATCAAGAAATCACAAAAATGCATTGTTAATACTCATCAAATCAAGGTGACTATGCAAGGTCCTTCAAAAAAAAGCAGCAACCCAAGTCCCAATACAATTTACTTAATCATTTGGAGAAGACCCTTGCGCAAATCGCTATCCTTGAATTATTGCATATATCACCCAACCATCGAGCCATTCTTGACAAGGCCTTACAAGACACTACCATTCTCACTGACCTTAATGTCAATCACTTACATGAGATGGTGGGCTACTTGGATAATTCTCATCATGTCACCTTTTTCAACCAATACTATTTGACTCAAAAGATAAAACATAACGATTCTTTGCATCTTGAAGTCCTCATCCACAAACACAAAGTCAAATGAGTCTTGGTAGACAGTGGAGCAAGGTTAAACATTAGTACCCTCAAACTAGTTAAGATATTATGATTTTTAGAAGCATGTGTAGACACAACCAAAAGCATTATTATCAAAGCATATGATGATGAAGAATGCTCTTCCAAGGGTGTTATCACACTACCAATCAGAGTTGGGCCTGCTATCATGGACACTACATTCCAAGTCTTGGACCTTGACCTTCCATATAACCTTCTCCTAGGATGACCATGGATCCACACCATGAGGGTCGTACCATCTACATACCATTGATGCCTTAAGTTTCCTCATGAAGGCACTAAAATTATAGTCACAAGCGATCCTGACCCCTTTCAGTATTGCAGTAACCTAAGAGAGACCACTCAATGATCCAAGTGCCTATCAATAAGGAAGCTTCATCCTCCACTTTGTCACACTACATTGATCCATCCTCATTGACCAAGTCATCCACTCCATTTACCACACCATCAAACCCCAAGGTCCAAGTCCATGACATGAGATGTGGAGAATACTACATGGATAAGTTACCGACAAATGACAATGCTAATGTTGCTAAGAAATATCAAACTTCTAACAATGATGTCAAGACAGCCTCAAAAGGAACACAAAGAGATGGTCGTGCTTGGATCAAAAAAATTTGGAATCCTAATGATACATTTACTTTTACCCTATCCACTTCAACTAAATCCTTGCATGTCCATGACAACCCCGTGTTTGACTTGGATATTTATGAGAATCCATTCTTTGATCAAGATCTTCTTGAGGATATCCAAACATCATCCCTCCATCTCACCTATCTTGGGCTAGGATATGTATCTTCTACTATCACCTCTACTAAGCCATCTTTCCAAGTCATTAAGGATGTGCAAGATTCCTTTGATGTTAGCAGTACCAACAAGGAAACTCCCAAAGTCTTCATTGATGGTATCGCTCTCATTCAGCGACCAAACATTTCTATCAATCCATCTCCTTCGCCCATCTTACTTGCATCCATATGCATCATAGACATGGATCAACAAGGCATATCTAAAGAAAAGAACGAGGGAAAAGCTCCAATGAAAGAGCTATCTTTAAAATGAGATCAAGAATTAAAAGACATAATGAAAAGAAAAGAAGATCAAGAAAAGTCCTCTAGCCACAATATAAAGCTATTAGACAAATAAAAAATACAAGTAAAAAATAAGCAAAAGTTTATCTCCAATCATGCCTACCCCCCTCAAAAATTACTGAGGGTATCTATCAAAGAAAAAATTCAAATTAAGACTTTGTTGACCCAACGTCTCCATCATTGTCACTTTCACTCATTCCATACACTCCATTCAATCTGTCCATATTCACACATCCTACATATCATTCCACCTCCATTGGTGATGCTTTTTAGTGTATCTTTGATGATGACCCCTTCATGTACTCTAGCTCATCGGTCGCCCAAGCTCCTTTTTTTTCTAAAGCTTGGTGGCTCTCGTAGTGTGTGCATTAGGGATCATACCATAGCCTCTTTCATCCACCACATCTATCGTTTGCGATGCAAGAGCTTCCGGGTATAGACGCAATCAACATCGTACAAAAAAAAATTGTTTTAGGAAATGGGTAAGCTTTCATGATGAATCCTTGCATAGAAAGATTTTTAAAATCATCCTAGATTTAATGGTAAAGATTTTGTAGTCATATCTTGCATGGTTTGGGAGAATTTAATTTCCTTTGTTCTCAGATAGCGATTCTGAAGAAAAATTTTTTTTGGAGTTTTATTAGTGCTGGGACAAAATGGCTTGGTGGAAAGCTTAGGAATGTTATTTTACACATCCTAACAAAACTTCATGCAAAGAGGAGCTTCTAGAAAGACGATATGCAAAAAGTCATTTTTTCAGCCTTTGGTGCACTTTGTTGCGGTTGCATAAAAGAATTTAAAAAAAAAAATTATGTGTGTAGACTCAAAGATATTATTGGAGGGATTTTAATTGTTTTAATATTAATATTTTGAAATATCCATTTGGTTGGAATAATTTTCATTCTAAGTGCTACATACAACAAGAGAAATGAAAGGTTTTTGAAGACCCTTCAATGTCTCATACAGGAATTTGAAAAGAATTTACAGATTGGAGAAGCTAATAAAAAATAAAATATTGCTACAGATTTGAAGCAGATTTCTCCCAAGGGAAATTGAGAAATCTCAACCCATGAGAGGCGCTTGTGAAGGAAATTGTTGTGAGAGTGTGAGAGGAAAGAGAGTGGTTTTTTTTTGTAGAGTTTGAGAAGCCATGAGAGGCCAAGTTTGTTGCAGATTTTTATGATGAGATATTGTATGTAATTTGTTGTTGATTTCAATAAAAGGAAGCATGTGTGCTATTTGCAATATGTTTGAAATCTATTTTTGTGAATTGTAAGTTTGTGTATTTGGTGAAGGGTGTCCCTATTGCATCAATTGGTATTAGAGCTAGAGGTCTTGAGCATGTAGAGAATACACCAGGACATGTGGTTGGAAAAGAGAAGTGGTGAAGTTGTGGATAGTAGGTTATGAACTTTTTGCAGGTTACAGGTTGAGGTTGCATGGAAAGTGTTTGAAAAAATGTCTTGGAAGCCAATAGAATGTTTTGTGATTAAGAAAGAATTTTTGAATCCACAAAAAGAGAAGCAAGAGCCCATCCAGAGGAGCAATGTGTTTCGAACTATTTGCAAGTCAGGTGGAAAGTGTTGCAGAGTGGTTGTGGACATCAATAGCACAGATAATTTAGTGTCATTAGAGATGGTTGAGAAGTTAAAATTGAAGAGAAGAAAACATCCAAACCCTTATAGTATTTCTTGGTTGCAAGGAGATCATCAGATATGGGTAAGTGAACAATGTATTGTTGATTTTTAGATTCATAGTTATAAGGATGAGATTGTATGTGATATATAGTACCCATGGATATTTGTCATATTTTGTTGGGTCGACCATGGCTCTATGATAGAGAATCTATACATAATGGCAAAGAAAATACATATAGAATAATAAAGAATGGGGAAGAGTATGTTTTGAGTCCATTGTAGGGTAAACAAGAGGAAGTGGTGAAAGAAGTCGCAACAGTATGCCCCAATGGAGGCATAGAGAAATAGGTTGAAAAAGAAGAGGAAACTATAGCAGTGGTTGAGGATAAAGAAGAAAGAGAAGAGGCTATGGCAGAGGTTTCCTAGGATGAAAAGAAAAAGGATATAGTTGTAGAGGAAGATGGTGAGATCGCAGTAGAGATCAAGGAGCAATATAATGTTTCAGAAGTTGAAGAGGATAATGTTACAATAGTTGTGATTCCTTTGGAGGACATGATGATGGTGGTAGTAGTGGCTAGTGAATATTGAAAATTTGAGGTAAAGGATGAGCAAGATGTTGTCACAATAGTAAAGGAGGAAGAGGTAAAAATTAGCTTTCTTGAATCTTGTATTGTAGATTCAAATAAGATGATGAATTTTAAAGAAGTGAATATAGAAATGGTATATATGAATATTGTTAGTACAAGGTTATATGTAGTTGTTATGTAGAATGGTGAAGTTGTAGGTGCATATTTGTATGTGGATGCTACAAGTTGTGATGAGGTTGAATGATGGTGGGTTGGATCCTGCGAAGGATGTGAGGAGTAGGGAGAGTATTTTGAGGAGGTTGGGCTATGTTGGACATGAGTCCATGAGAGGAAGGAAGAAGAAGGTGCACACTTGGTGGATGAGGATGACAAGTGTCCTGGCTAAGTGTTGGAAGAGGTGGAGGAAGAACTTCTTTCTATCTGATTCAGTGATGGAGTTCATTGTAGGTTGCATTCAACCTGAAAGAGGGGTAAAAGCAAGTTGGGTCCACAAAGAGGGGAAGTTTCATCCAAAAACAAATCTCACAGAAAATGCATACGTGTTACTAAAAAAATGTGTATGCATTATGCATTAGGTACCCAAGCCTAAAAAAATGTGTATGCACTAAAAAATGCGTACAAATTATAATGTGTACATGTTATATAATGCATACCATTTTATAACATGTACAAGTCATTTATTTAAAAAATTAAATACCTTTTAAAAATGCATATGCATTTTAAAATGCGTACGTGTTTTGTAACGAAAAATATGTATGCATTTCTAAAAAAGCATTTAATTTTTTAAATAATCAAGCAAATAAATAACATGTATGTGTTTTGTAATGTGTACACATTTTTAAAATTTTGAATCCCCAACCCACATGTTGCATCGGTTTTAGACTTGGCAAAGGCTTGGCACCCTGACCCTTAGCCTTTGACCTGCAACTAAAAAACTAAGGCATATTTCAAGAAGAATGTCCAACTTTGGCAATATGGTTGATGGACTTTTTCCCGAATCAATCTATGAAATTAAAACCCATTAGAGAACACGATGTCTAGTTTCCAAATATATAATTTTTATTAAAATTGGATTATATTTGTTATTTGGTAATTAATTTCTAAGAAAACTAGTCCATAAACTTGAAATATCAGGATTTTTTGTTTTTTAATAACTTTTTTTGGGTTAAGTTTCTTGTAAAAAAATTATGTGGCATCAATCTTCAGAAAATTCTCAACACAATGAAAAAAAGATTCAAAAAATGTTTAGTTTAGTGTAGCATAGAAAAAGGTATTTTTCTTGATTCAGGAATAATTAATGATAAATTGGACTTAATGTCCCCTTGATTTAGTGTTGTGAGGTGTTTTCCACATCCACATTAGGTCTTGGGCCCTTGAAAATTGAATAAAATTCATGTCTTGTAAAGGTGTTGTAAAGTGTTGTAAATAACTTTCACACTTTTCTAGACTTTTATTAAGCATTTAAGTCTAACGGACCTATTTTCTCCTTAATTCAAAATTGTAAAATATATTTAATGGCATTCTCACATTAACCTAGAAGGCTTGTAAATTAAACTTAGTTTTAATCTAGTGTTGTAATGTGTTTTACACATTCACATTGGATCTTGTGCCTTTCTAGCTATGTGGACCTTATTTTGATGTTGTAAAGTGTATTTAATCACACTTTCACATTGAACTTTGTGTCCTTAGACCTAATTAACCTTTATATCATCATTAATAGGCCCCTATGACCCCATATTGTGCATCTCAAGGCTTATTTTGATCAAAGGCCTCACAAAATCAACATATAAACCTGATTTCTTCACTCTATGACATCCCAGCTGGCAAAAGAGCCCCTATGGGACCCATTCACCACTTTGGGTGAATTAGTCCCATCCAGGTGGGACCCATTATCCCAAGATGGCGAATGAGTCCCATTTGGGCCATTTTTGAGGTTTGAGTAGGAAAAAATTAGGGTTTAAGTTTATTTTTCTTCAATGTCAGCCTTGGGGATCAAATTAATGGTCATTTGAGTAGGATTTCCTATATAAACAAGCTTCTAAATCCTAATTCATAATTCATTCACCATTCATTATCCATCTCAAGTCAAGCAAGCTAGGTTTTTTCATCAAGATAGTTTTCTAAGGAATTCAAAGGAAAAATCTTCATCCATTGCTATAAAAATTCAAGATTCATCATCATGGCAAGTTTCTAATTGCATTACTTCATATTCATGCTTCATTATCTTATTTCATCATTTTGGTTGAATTACCTAAAAGGGGTTTGACCAAGGAAAACCCCTATCCTCTAACAATCAACAAGTTTTCCCCTCTTTAATATGCGATTGCAAGTTTACAGATTGAAGAAAAATGTCAAAAATAATAAAGTTGCAAATGTTGTCAAAGTTGTCATGAATAGTTGTCAAGACTCACAGAAACTCAGATCTAGGGAAAAATAGCAATTCAATATACATGAAATTATTGGGAAAGTGCTTATTTCATCCATCTTCAGAGGCTTACAAAGTTTTAGTCTGAGATTCTGCTCTTGGGACACTTTTCAACAAAATGGGACTCATCCCCCAATAATGGTGTATGAGTCCCAAAATGGCGAATGAGTCCCACTAGGCCTAAAAAGCAGCAATTTCATAATTTTAGAGTTATTTTTAGTCTCTTCAAGGTTTCCAAGTGCATACCATTCACATCTTTACCTTTCTGTTCTACTTTGTTTACATTTCTAAGTCAGTTTCTAGGTCTTTTTGTATACAACACTGTGTTTTCAAACATCTTGCATTTCATTAGTTTCCATTTAATAGTTAATCTCTTTTATCAAATTTTCAGCCTTTAGGATAATCCCCTTTGACATATTTCAATCTCCCCTTGTATTGAAATCTCAAGGGCTTGTTCTTGAATGAAGTGTTGATCTTTGTATTTCTCCTTTTAGGTTCAAAACCCTAGAGGTGCAAGAGGTGACAAAAATATTCATTTCATTTTGGTGAACTTGATTTTTGAATACCTTCTTATCTGATTTAGATTCCACCATCATCCTAGAAAGATCTTGCATTAACATTGCATTGCATTTTGCATTAGTTAAGTTGCATTCTAGGGTTTCAAATTTTGCATTAGTGAAAGTGCATATAGGTTGCATTTTTGCATCTTAAATCCTTAATTTTTTTTGAAATTCTGCATTTTCATCTTAGGTCTGCATCATACAGCACTGAATACATAAAAATCCATCAAAAAATCTAAAAAATTCTAAAAAAAATCCCCACTGGGACTCATTCGCCACCTTGGGCGAATTAGTCCCTTTCCGCCCCTGAAACTGCCTTTTACGACACTGAAAACCCTATTTTTGCACTTCTATTTGCTACCAATAACTATCTATATTAGTTGGTTAATTTTTTGTTACATGGATTTCATTAAATCTAGCTTAATTTGGCTAATTTCATGCATTGCTTAATTTCAAATTTGCATTCCCACATTGTTGCAGAGCATAATTAGTCAATTATCATCTAAAAATTGCATTTCATTTTAGGTCTCTACATTTCATTTTGAGTTTGCATAGATTGTTATTCAAAAATGTTATTATTTCCAAGTTTACAAAGATAAAGTTAGTTAACAAGCATGATAGTCATTCATTCAATTCATTCCCTAGTTATGCGAGTCTCTTAGTGCAAGAGAATGAAAATGTTAACGCTTGCCTTAAACATACACCCCATAATATCTCTCTTATTTGTGAGGATGATGTGATAAAAGAGAATACAAACATAGATACTCATGATGTTCATAATTGTTCTTCTCCCAATACTTCTCCTTTTAGTAATGAAGGTATCTTAGTGAAAGAAGGTACAATCATTGAGAATCAAGAATATCTTGCTTGTCCTTCTCCTCATCCCCTTTGGGAAGATATTATAGCACAAGAGAATGAGATTGTAAATGATGAGGATGATAGATTGGTCTTAGATAATCAACTCTTTAAGGTCTATAATAACCCTCTTTATGATCCTTCCCCTACTTATCCTCTTTTGGAAAATATTAGGGAACAAAGGAATAAAATCATAAATGATCATGAAAATCATACATTTCCTTCTCCTAGTATCTCTCCTTGTTGTCAAGAAGATAATTTTATTGATGAAAGACATGTGAATCTTAGTTGTCCCCCTTCGCCTAGGGAAACCCTTATTGAGAAAGAAAATCCAACCATGAAGCATTCCCTTACTTGCGATGAAGTAAATATTGAAGAACCAAACATTGAATATCATGAACATCTAGTTTGTAGTTCTCCTAAAAACTTTCCTAATAGGGAAGGTATCGTGGTGCAAGCAAAATCAACACTATCATGTGCAAACCAAAATCAACCTCACTTTGAAGCATCTTGAATTGCTTGATATGGATCACGCCTTGACGCAAATGTCAAGAATTTATGACAAGTCACCTTCTACTCCTCAAAACAAAAAGGTTACATGTGCTATGATTAGTACCAAGAAAAACAATATAGAAAGAGAAAAGAAAATGGAACAAGCCACAAAGTTATTAGAAGAGGCTTCGAAAACCTTTGAATTTATTTCTACATCCATGGCCCAGGAATACATGATCATAACAAAATAATCTAAAAAGGAAAGAGAAAAATAAGTAATGTCAAAAACATCCACTTCAACCACCATAACACCAACAACAACTTCCAAGACAAACTTTGAGGAAATTGAACAACCATCAAATCCAACAAACGTGACAAAATGTTTTGGAAGACGTTTTGAACTTCTGAAGCAACCTGGAAAAGGATGTGATGCTATAAAGTCTAATGATCTTGGTTATTTTCCCTCAAAACAAAAACCTTCATCTAATGTCAATGCTATCGCAAAAGATTCTTCCAAGAAAACTCTAACCTTGGTACATCCTAAACCGATTAGTATCTCATTAAATATGTATCAAGCAGAAACTTTTTTTACTTATCAACATAAATAACATTAGTTGTTGCTCCTTGCCATGTAATAATTGTAGGATCATAGCATACTCACTATTGCAAGGAGTAGCATATCATCATCCCTTCCCGACTCACCCTTGTCCTGCACTAAGTGAGGGCAAGGGTTTAGGAAGCCTTATCCCCATATGTCCATTGTTTGTCTCTTTTGGCTAGTTGTTAACCTTTCATGAACATATAAGAGCAAGCTTGGGATGTGGACAACATGCCTTAAATTTGACTCACATGTGACGTACTTGTCCATGATGTAGCTTCATTTGGAAACATATGACTTGGCATAGGGCTTTCCAATTTGGCTCTCATGTCTTCTTTCATGTTAGCATTTATCATTGACTACTTTAAAGCAATTGCTCATAGTGATGGTGTAGCAACCGCTTTAAAGTGAGGACATACATAGACGACATCTTTTGGAAAATTCCATGGCATGATTTTTCTTTTTTCTTGTGATGTGTCCTCTTCTTGGTGGTTTCATTGGATTGGATGTCGTCCAAGAGTGTATGATCTACTGACTTGAAATGATATGAATGAGGCATCCCATAGGTGTTGATCTAACACATCGACTTGTCCTCTCTTGCAGACATTAGGCACAATTCTCCCTAAGAAGACCTTACATGAACAAAGAAAAATCCCCTTTAACAAAATTTTTCCATGACATTCAAAAACATTTACAAAAAGAATTACATTGTGGTGCCTTATCAAAGCTATTAGGAGGGTAACTTTGGTATGGTTAGTATGATGGGAAGCCGATGCACTGGCATGAATTTCTCATTATACGATGGGAAGCCAACACACTAGCATGAATTTCTCACTAAACCACTTCTTTGGGACAACTCACCCCATAGATGACCTAATGTTCTATGGCCCCAAAGTGAGCGCATCTTTGATCCATGTTATTTTTATTATTCATTTTTCTTTCTTTTAGTTCTTGACATTGTGTGAATATGTATATTGTTTTGTTGTGTATTATACACCTTATGCATGTCCTTTTGTGCTCATGTTGGTTTGACCTAGGATCTTAGATCCTAGATGCTTGACTGCCTTCTTGATCTATTTCATCCTTTGTCATCTGCATTTGTACACTTGGATCCCTCTTGAATGTCTACTTTAGTGTGAGTTTGAAGCAGGTTCATCCTCTCACTAAAGTGGGGGCTAAATGTAGCATAAAAAAAAGTATCTTTTGCTTGATTTGGGAATAATTAATGATAAATTAGACTTAATGTCACCTTGATTTAGTTTTGTGAGGTGATTTACAAATCCACATAAGGTCTTGGGCCCTTGCAAATTGAATAAAATGCATGTCTTGTAAAGGTGTTGTAAATTATTGTAAATAACTTTCATACTTTTCTAGACTTTTACTAAGTATTTAAGTCCTTATGGACCTATTTTCTCCTTAATTCAACATTGTAAAATATATTTAATGGAATTCTCACATTAGTCTAGAAGGCTTGTAAATTAAACTTAGTTTTAATCTAGTGTTGTAATGTGTTTTACACATTCACATTGGATCTTGTGCCTTTCTAGGCTATGTGGACCTCATTTTAATGTTGTAAATTGTATTTAATCACACTTTCACATTGAACTTTGTGTCCCTAGCCCTAATTAACCTTTATATCATCATTAATAGCCCCCCATGACCCCATATTATGTATCCCGGGGCTTATTTTGATCAAAGACCTCACAAAATCAACATATAAACTTGATTTCTTCACTCCCTGACATCCCAACTAGCAAAAGAGCGCATGTGGTACCCATTTTTCACTTTGGGTGAATTAGTCCCATCCACATGGGACCCATTCACCCAGGATGGTGAATGAGTCCTATTTGGGCTATTTTTGAGGTTTAAGCAAGAAAAAATTAGGGTTTAAGTTTAATTTTCTTCAACGTTTACCTTGGGGATCAAATTAGTGGGCATTTGAGTATGATTTCCTATATAAACAAGATTATAAATCCTAATTCATAATTAATTCACCATTCATCATCCATCTCAAGTCAAGCAAGCTAGGGTTTTTCATCAAGATAGTTTTCTAAGGCATTCAAAGGCAGAATCTTCATACATTGCCGCAGAAATTCAATTTGTTTGAAATCTATTTTTGTGAATTGTAAGTGTGTGTATTTGGAGGAGGGTGTCCCTACTGCATTAGTCTGTTATACTTGCCACTTGCATTCCACATCAAGATAAAATACTTTCACCTAGCACGGTCATCCAAACAAGGTCAATGCATCATCATGACTTATCGGTTCTACAGATAGCTTCCAAAAGTCTTGTCATAATCATAAAAACACAAAATAAATCAAAAAATCAAAAAAACCATTTCCTTGATGAAAAGAAATAATCTATCCAATAGTGAAAACAACTTCGGTGGCACTTTGGATAAGTACTATGGTGAAAACCTAGTAAACAAGCACCATGTGTAGTTGACTTCTGTTTCATCATCTACCATCATTCTATCTGGCCTTTCCTTCCATTACTCATCCATACCTCTTTAACACCCATAATAATGTTTGGTTGTCTTTTCATAACTTGGAACAATTGACATCATGCATCCTTTCACATTTTATATCCCCTTCCATTTCATCCCCAATAAATTGGCGCTATACCCGACTGGGGAAAAATACTTGACCTATGTCATTGGATCTTATGCTAGAAATAGAGTCAAAGTTAGTCATGTCAGTCCAAGTCTAGTCAAACTATGACACTTCTGTGTGCATAACATAGGCAAGACCATCTATCGATGAGCTCCTGAGGAATTAGGTCAGTCCTTTTAGGGTTTTTCAAATGAAAGTTAGCTCATGACTCAATCCTCTATCAATAAAATAAATTCAAATCATGTCGAACTACAAAGTCTCTACGCATTGTTACATAGGTAAGGCCATCTATTAATGAGCCCCCAAGGCCACCCAAGTTAGTCCTTTAGGGTTTTTCACATGATAATAAACCAAATGTCATCAAATTAGACATAAACAGATGTCAAAACATCAAACAAGTCATGAATCAATAAAACAAACAAACCAACAAGTCATCAAGTCAAATCAAACAAAACTGTCAAAAATAGTGAAACATTTAACATCAAATCAATCAAATTATGTCTTATATAGGATGTGTCCTTCCTAAAACCAGACATTGTCTAATCACATGTCATTTTCCTTATATAGGTGGTCACATGATCAAAACCAGACTTGACATCTTATACGACATGTTTCTTCTCTTGAGACCAGGCCTTGTCAAATAATCAACCCATCAATCACTTAGTCAATTAAACATCAACAAACAATTATTGGCAAACACTCTAATTGGTTGTTGACTTTTTGGGCTATTTTTTCTTATATTTTTTGAGTTGTCTTTGAGTCATGTTACTAGCTCTCTCGAGGATGTACCATCAAGGATTTAGAGGGGAAAGGATGTCGCATGACTCTTTTCTTTGATTGTTGTTTGTGGACTATCTTGGAAAAAAGACTAGGGAAACTTTTCTTTTAGTATGAGTCAGGACATTCCTTGTATGCGACTATCTATTTTGCAAGTGGATGACCTTGTACACCTTGGTATATGTCATACCATGGTGTTTGTTGTCCATTTGTTTCATTTTACTTCCCAATGATGATTAATGCAGAGCCTTGTATAGAAAAATATTCATCTTTAAGTTGTCTCTACTAATACCATACTAACTTTCATATCCTTCATGCTAACATTTCTTTTATCCTTCATAATCTAGTCTTCTAATCCATTTCAAGAGAAATTTTTTGTTCTTTGAAACCACATATCCTCTCGAGGGGGCATACCACTGTTCAGAATTAAGGTGTCTCAATCTTAGCAATTCCTAAGTTGTTTATTTATTACTACTTTAGTTTTTCCCATGGATAAATATCATTTATGTTATTAAATATTTGTGCTCCATCAAAAGGGGCGTGAGATTTTGAGTTGGCACTTTTGCCACATGTTGGTGCCTTGAAAAATAAGTTATTAATTGTCAAAAGATGCCCACTTAGTGGTATAACATGGAAAACCTATTTTTAAGGATGTTATGATGGATTCTATGACAACTCTAAGGGCTAAAAGAGGGGGATATTATTTTGGACATGAGAATCATCTATGACACATGTAAGAGAATATTTGCATAGCTATTGATGGCTTATGATGCATGTAAGAGCATCTCCTATTTTATAGGGATTCTTTATGACATCTTGTAAGAAGTTGTAATGTCATGTAAGAGACTATGTTTAGCATGTAAGGGGTTGTATGGATTTTTACCATGGTTTTTACGAACCTTGTTTTGACCCATGGTAATGTTTTATGGCGGTATTTTGAGTCCCCATGAATCTATATATTGAGGGGTTGAGATGGAGACACGATGAGAGGTTTTACAAGTACACATATGTTGTTGGATTGAAGAGGAGTTAGAGTGATTGTATTGTGAAACACCATTGTTGTTAATACATCTATTCATCTCTTCTTTGGTGGAGTTTTTTCCCAAAAGGGTTTCTCCATGTAAACAATGTGTTATGTATTGTGCTTTCCATTCTTTGTACTATTTTTGTTTACAGTTGTTTAAATCTCCATATGGTTTACATTGCATAATCTCGTTTACAATAATTTGTTAAAGCTTCCATTATTGATATTTCTCTATTGTTTTTCTAACATTTAGTATTAGAGCCTGGCCAATTCTATGTTCTGGGTGGTAGAACAAAGGTTTTTTGAGTTTTAGTGGGAGTTTTGTTGAGCTATTGTTGTATTTTGTGTTTAACCATGGCTGCAACTTCTAACCATTTGGATATTGAAAAATTTAATGGAGTTGGTTTTGAGTTGTGGAAGTTTAAAAATGGAGGATCTCCTTGAAGAATGAGATCAATTGGTGGTTGTAACAAATGAAAAGAAACCTAACAAAATGAGTAATGAACATTGGGAGAAGATTGATAAAAAGGCACGAGGAACTATCAAGTTGTGTCTTTCTGATTTTGTTCTCTTGAATGTGTCATCGAAAAAGATTACATATGCTTTATGGAACCAAATAGGTGAAATCTATCAAGCGAAAAGTATGGTAAACAAACTCTACTTGAAGCAGAAATTGTTTTCTCTTAAGATGAGGGAAGGTGAATCTATAGTCGAGCATTTGAATTATTTGAATTTGGTTTTGAGTTAGTTAACCTCTATTAATGTCAAAGTAGAAGAAGAAGATAAGTGTATTATGCTTCTCTATTCTTTACTTGAATCTTGGGATAATTTTGTACTTGCTATCACTACTAACATGGAAGATCCAAAGATGGATGCTCTTGTAGCAACTTTGTTGTCATGGGAAATAAGAAAAAAGGTAATGGATAGTACAGGTGATGCTCTCAACATAAGGGGAAGGCCTAAAGAAAGAAGGTCTAAAGGAGATAAGAATGGGCCTAAGGACAAGTCTAAGGGAAGATCTAAAACTTCTAGAAAGAAGAACAAAGTGAAGTGTTGGAACTATGGGAAAAGAGGACATGTGAAGAAGGAACACAAAAATCCAAAGAAACAAGTTGATTCCTCCACAAAGAAATCCTCAAACTCAAGTGATGAAGCTTTGATTTCTTGTCTTCAGGTTATGACTAATGAAAATTGGTTAATTGATTCAGGGTGCTCCTTTCATATGAATCCTCACAAGGAGTGGTTTACCACATATGAGAAATATTCAATGGAGGTGAAATCTACCTCAGTGATAACTCATCATACCCAATTGTTAGAAGGGGCAAGGTTAAGTTGTGTTTCAGTGACGGGAGGATTAAAACTCTTCCTGGTGTTTTGCATGTTCCTTGAGTAGCTAGAAATTTTATTTTAATTTCGAAGCTGAATGATCTGGGAATAAGTGTAACTTTTGATAAGAATGGTTGTAGATTGGTAAGAGGGAATTTGGTGATAGTGAGAGGGACAAGAAAATGAACATTGTTTAAGCTAGAAGTCACTACTTTTGTAAACTTTGCATATGTAACTGAAAAATATGAAAATACTTGTATGTTGTGGCACTATAGATTGGGTCACATAAGTGAGACTGCTTTAAAGTCTATTTTGAATAAAAATTTGTTAGACGGTTTATCCTATTCTGATGAGAGTTTTGATTTATGTTAACATTGTGTATTTGGTAAACAAAACAAAAAATCATTTCCTTCTAGCAGTACAAAATCTAAAGTTAAATTGCAATTAATTCATATGGATGTGTTTGGTCCTATGGATGTTGAATCAATTGGAAAATCTAGATATTTTGTCTCCTTTATCGATGATGTTTAAACGTTTACCTAGTTATATTTTATGTGACATAAATCTGAAGTTTTCACTAAGTTTAAGGAATTTAAAGCCTTAGTCAAAAAGCAATCAGATTATAAAATTAAGGTATTGAGGTTTGATAATGGAGGGGAATACTGTTCTAAGCAATTTGATGAATTTTGTAAGCATGCAGGAATTGTTAGACAGAAAACTACTTCGTACACTCCTCAACAGAATGGTGTGGCAGGAAGGATGAATCAAACAATCATGGAAAGAGCTAGAAGTATGTTAAGTGGTTCACGATTTGATAGATGTTTTTGGGCAGAAGCTATAAGTACTACTTGTTATTTGATTAATAGATCTCCTTTTAAAGCTCTTGAAACAACACCTTATGAGATGTGGATAGGTAAGAAACCTTTTGTTTCACATTTAAGGATATTTGGTTGTGAGGCTTATGTTCATGTGCCTAATGAAAAATGGACTAAGTTGGATCATAAAGCTGAAAAGTGTATTTTCATTTGATATGGTGATAATGTTAAAGGTTATAAGCTATGGAATCCTCTAACCAAGAAAAATATATATTTTAGAGATGTGATTTTCAGGGAGCTTAGCATTATTTTTGTACCTGCAAAACAATAAGAATAAACAAGTTAAACAAGAGATTGCAAGCTAAAACAAGGATTCCCCATGAAATCCATTTGCAAACTTTAAATTAGGAAAGAAAACAAGGAAGAACACAATAAAACAAGAAAATATAGATTCAATCCTAATTAGAAAAGAAAACACATGATCTCATGGGAGAATTGGTGCCAATTTGATGTCAAAATTGGCCCTTTCCCAATTCCTAAGATGCAAGTTTGATATGTTGATGATGATTGATCCACTTTGATGGTGAAGGATGAGAGCTCCAAGCCAAAATCTGCAAAAACCTAGCTAAGAACTCAATGGTGATGGATGAAAATGGCTAAATATTTTTGCATAATAACTTTGCATAATTTGTGGATGATGAGATGAGGATATGAGCACTTTATTTATAGAATGCCAAGATGGATGAATATCCAAATTTAAGCAATATGGGACTAACATTCATCCAATGGCATGATGCCACTTGTCAATCTATGAGTGGATGAAGGATGTGTAAAATTTGAGAATTGTGCCAATAAATGCATATTTTTGAATTTCAAATTTGTTGAAATGACTTGCAAGAGGGAAGGGAAATTGCAATAAATTCCACTTGGCTCAAGACAAAGGACATGTAAGATGAAGTTATTGCCTTGTTGGATGTACATGTTGACTTGGAATTTTTGAATTCAAATTTGGAGAATATTCCAAAAGATGCCTTGTGAGGAAAATAGAGATTTAATAAATGAATTAAATCTATTTTCATGTGCAACTTGCAAAATCTAGAGGATGGGACATGATAAGAGATTAAATTAGTCAAGAGTTAATTAATTTAATAGGAGATTTAGATGATGTGACCTATTTGACTCATATTTATGGATTTATTTAAATCAAATAAGAGAGGAATATGATAAGAGATTAATTAAATAAGGATTTTGATTTATTTAATTAAAAGAGATGGTGTTAGATTAAATCAATCAGGATCAGATGCACAATGTCAATCGGTATATTTTACGTGTCTACATTTTGCCCCTCTTTGAATCAATGTACTTGTTGCGTTGGTTCAAAGAATAAGCAATCTCGATCGAAGCCAAAAAAATTTATATTTAAAAACTTGCCCCACTACTGCCTGGTGAGAGAAAACATGCCATTATAATGCCCCCTCGAGAGATTGGAAAAAAAATTCAATTTTTGGGTGATCTCACGAAAAAAGAGGACAAAGTACCCGATAGGTCCGAAAGGGCTCCGGGAGGCTAAAAATGTTTCTAAACGCAATAAAATGACGAAAAACAAGCCTCAACTAGACAAAAGCAAGGTCGAGGGTCCAAAACCCTAGCAAGACAGCCAATCAGGGTGAAAAAACCCTAATTTTTAGGCTTAAAAGGGGCTCGAGGGGTCACTTTCAAGTCATTTTCAAACACTTCCAATAGTAACCTCGAGATTTGAGCTCAGACCTCCTAACGATATGGAGCAATGAAAACTTCCCCTACACATTTCTGATCGAGTTCGGACATACCAGTGGCCACCTGGCATCGGGGCACCAGTAAGTGGTCCTTACCTGAGCTTCATTTTTCATTTATTGCTTCATTTAATGCTTTAAAGGGTCAGTCTGTCTACAGCGGTGCTATATAGCACTGCTCAGAAGTCAAACTACATTGCCTGGTGTTAAATAGCGTAGTGGCGGTGCAGTTTGGAGTTTAAAAACTCCAACGCTGAGCTCGAGGTCGGCGAGGGGATTTGCAAAGTGCAACGCAGTGGTCTTGATTTCGCCCAAAGTGCACCACTAGATGAGAAAGTGCACCGCAGCGGTGCAATTTTACTACTTTAAGCCCTAGCGTCAAAGTTTGATTAGAAATCAAACTGCAACACCATCACGGGTTGCACTACTGGAGAAGTTTCTTGAACGTGCGACTAAGATTTTTTCAAAAAATTTAACATGATGACCTTCCTTGATATAGGACGCAATGAGGGAGCTCTACTCCTAGAGCACAGGTCACGGGACCTGAGCGAAAGGGACCAGGATCAACTCCGTATTGTGGGGTTATGGTATAGTGCTTACGTGGCACCCGTGCACACTCACTTAAGAATGTTGTCAGCGCTGGCCGAGAGATGGCACAGTGAGACTTCTTTGTTCCATCTTCCAACTAGTGAGGCCATCATCATCCTAGAGGACGTTTGGCACATTTTGTGATTACCAATTCACAGTCGACGGGTGATTTTTGACATGGATGAGGGGCGCAAGGCCTGCTTCAGAGTCCTCACCATAGACGAGATTGTATTTTGCGAGGGGCAGATAGAGCTTGAGCGGCACAAGATCCTAGCACCTCCCTACCACTGGGCGATTGCAACCATCATTTCGGGTCTTGTTGCCCCTAACAGACGAGGGCGATATTTCAATCTCAGTTGGGGGTCCTACTAGGAGTGGATGGTTCAAGACAGGCCGGTTCATTTTTCTTGGGGATTTGTTCTTCTAGCCTCATTATACAAAGACCTCCATGAGTACGTCTACATGGATGGCAGAGCACTCGGAGCAGGGGTGACTCTTCTCCATATCTGGGCATGGGAGCACATTGTTGTGTTGTAGTCGTGCATTGTTTCAGTTTCGATAGTGCCAGACGATCCCCTCGTGTGGCGATACAGAGGCAGTGTGTCCTTCACACACACCGGCGAGCACGAGATCTCTTACTAGAGGAGAGTTCTTGATGAGATGCGGGTTTTCACCTGGCAGCCGTACCTTGGTCATCCCGGATGGGCCAACGATGCTGATCAAATGTTCTATTGCCACCAGGACCGGTACATGCAGGAGTGGGAGCACACTATGATTGAGAGGTACCTACCCGGGCATGTGCAACGTCAGTTCAGGGAGCCTCAGGATCGCCTGGATGATAATTATGTAGCTGTCTTTGCCCGCTCCATGACATAGGTGTCATGGGGGTGGTATATTCCTTCTTCGGAGGTGATGGATAGCTTCAGGAAGTTGGTAGCCCGGCCATGGGCCTATGATCAGGGACTCGTAGATCCAGGCACTACTCAGGCCTATAGGGATTGGTTCTGACCTCTGCTTCGATTGATGATCCTAGGTGCAGTTCTGGATCTATGGAGAGTCAGAGGCAGAGGGGGAGGACAAGGACAAAGAGCTGACGTTCGACAGGACCCACCATTTGTGCCTCCAATCCATCCAAATCAGGGAGATGTGCACATGCAGGACCAATGGCAGGTTCCATCAGTTCCACCACCATGAGGGGAGAATCCTCCTTGGGTGCAGCCACAGGTACAACCAGCAGGACAGGCTGATGCACAAGATACTTTGATTGTGTAGCTATAGGCCCAAGTCCAGGCCGTGACAGCCAAGAGAGATTAGGCGAGGGCCGAGAGAGAGCAACTCAGAGCCGAGAGGGAACAAGCCGTAGAGCAGAGACAGGCTACAAAGCTATAGGCAGCCACTAAGCTAGGTAGGAGACAGTAGCTAGAGAGCATGACAGCCTCCTCCTCCTAGGGTACAGTGTCAGTTCGATCTTACAAGGATGTCATCTGAGAGGTTGAGTACTATCGAAGGTACTATCATGAGGCCATACCCAGAGCAGAGCGGGTCCCAGAGTACTCAGAGCAAGCTAGCCACAGACCAGCAAAGGGTCATGGTGACAAAGGTGAGGGCAGCATCCACAGGGACAAAGCTTGATCAGGATGATATGATACTTTTTGTGCCCTACGGGCTCATTTTTGATAGCCCAATGGGCCTTTTGTACTGATTGACATATATGTACAGTGATCTGATTTATTATTGTACTATGACAGTTGTGTTATTGATGATATATATAATGAGCCGATGATGATTTTGATGTGATGCGATGTGTACTCTTTATTTATGCATGCATGATTTTACTTCTATATGTTGTGCAATGATGCTTTTATGGATGCATTTATTTCTGGTGATGTATGCATTATGATTATGACTAACAGATCTATATTATGTTTAACCTATGATATGCAAATGTGATGTGCAATGATGTTGTCAATATGATGATCTATTTGATGCAAATGGTGATGTGATATGTTATGTGGAATGTAATATGCAAAATGATATGGTATATATGTGAAATGTTATGTGAATCATGCTTATATATGAACAAATTATGGATAGATGTACACTTTGTATGTGATGTAATGATTTATGATGCTATTTATGAGATGACATGTATGATGTAATACGATGGTCGTGATATGATGCCAATGAGATGATTTTATGTAATGAAAATAAATGGTTTTTTAAGATGCTTAGAATAACAAATGTTATTATCCTAAACTTATTAAATGGTGATGTAATGTATGTGATGCATTTAATATGATGTACTATATGCAATGATATGATAATGTTTTATGCAAAAATGGACTTAATGCATGGGATGACTTTATGATGTTATGCTAGTATGTATGTGATGGATTATCTTATAATGCCTATGTACCTATTGTTTATGATTATGCAGTATGTGATAATGTGAAATGGTTATGAAATGCAAATGAATGTTTATGCAGTGATTCATATAATGCAATGCGATGTAATGTAATGGATGAAATGCAATGAAATGGATGCACCTATCTATGAAGAATGCCTATGATAACCTGTTTATATGATGATTGAAATGCAGTGCATGTGTTTCCTATATAATATGTTGATGCAATATGGTAATGGTTTTGTGGATGCAGGATCGATGATGATGATGGTGAAGATGATCAACTGTCATAGTACCTTGTTAGTGCGGTTAGCAAGAAAAGAAGAAGTCATTTCAACAAGACACAAGATGATGCAAATGCAAATGATGATGATGATGATTACTTACCGAGGAATTGGGATTTTCAAAGGGCCAAATTTTCTTATGTTTGATAACGCACCTGGTACAATGCATCAAGGTATAGACAACTAGGATGGTGTTGTACCTAGTGTGATGGACTTTGACTTGACAATCAGATAGGAGTATCCTTGTTCACACCTAACATATGGAAACTTTGCTAGGATGCACTTTAGAAGTTCAAAACACCTTGGACCAAAACACAGAAAGGTGAACCTTTCAATGCCATAGTCAACAAGTTGTCCAAGACCTCCTCTATACATACCTAACAAAGCAAGTATTCGCCAAGGTTATATTACAAGAATGTCCAACAAGCATAGCAGAAAAAAAGATACTGATCATTGCCCCATTCCTATTTCTCTAAATCCTCTTGTTCGGATATCATCGAGAACTCCTTGGAATGAGCGCAATAAGATAAGTCAAAAGAGAAAGACCAAGTAAACAAACAAATTGATGCTCTTCAATACTGCTAACCAAAGGAGGATGTGTTTTCTAAGGATAAGAACTAAAACTATTTCCAAAAGATAATGTCCATTGTAGAAAGGATTCATCCTAGGACATGTTAGTGGATGGCAGCACGTCATTTCGTTTATCCAAAGCATTCTAAATGATGATTGATATGGGACCTAATTGGATGATAGGTTACTGATACGAAGAGATGACAAACTTGCTTATGCACTGACTTAGACCTAAGACTTGACATTTTGAGTTTTCACTTTTATCCTACTAGACTTGTTTATGATTGTCTTACCAAAGATTGAGGATGACGATCATTTATTATGAGTGATGTTATTGTGGGTGCAAGCGAGATGAGATGGATGGATTTTTTCAAATATTTGGATGTTTTTGGAGTTTTATAATGTTTTGAGGCTATTTTTGGTATTTTTTGAGATTTTTAAATGTTTTGATTTTCTGAATGTTTTGGGATTTTTTGAGATTTTGACCGAGAGACTAACCTAAAGACCTATCCTAGGGGCCTCGGGGGCTGTTCAACAGATGAGCCTTGCCTATGTTATAGATGTAGAGACCGCGTAGTTTGACTGACGACTTGACCAATTTATAGATGATGATATATATGATGAGATGTCAGTTTATTATGACAAACTCCTATAGGACTGACCTAAATGTCTCGGGGGATGATCAAAGATCAACCTTTACTACATTCAAGCTCAGAGACAATGTAGTTCAACTTGATGACCCTATTTTTGGCTTTTGATGATTTTTGACATGTTTTTGGATTTTCTGATATTGAGGATTTTAAGAACATACACGAATCTGATCCAATGATGACATGCCCCTAGTGTGATGCAATAGACTACTATGATAAAGGCAGGACAACTAACCTTGAGGATGGGCTGAGTAGTACTAGGAGGGATCATGATACAAAAACAATACCAAGCTATGGTGTGAATGCAAGTGGATGAGTGATGGTTGGAGATCTAGATGCGATGGATGATGGAAGCGCAATGGATGGGTGATGCAGAACAAGCCATAAAGATCCTGGTGGATGGAAAGTGCTTATTTACGCAAGGCGCCTGTTTGCTAGGTTTTTGCCAAGGTACTTGTCCAAAGTGCCACCGAAGTGGTTTTCACTAGAGGATGATTTTTTTCTCTTTACTATTTTCAATCCTTTTTTCTGATTTTTTTTTATTTTTTTTTCTTTTTTGACTTTTTTGTTGTTACCAAGATGCTTGTTTGCTAGGTTTTCACTGAAGTAACCATTTTTTTAGGACATTTTTTGATTTTTTGGATTTTTTTAGTTCTATACCTTGAAAGATTTAGGCATAAAACTTTTTGAGATGAGAGTTATTCATGGGCTCTTGTAGAGGTTCCCCTTCGGGTGTTGATAACTGATATGCCCCTGATTTGTAACTTGTGATGATGAATGGTCCCAACCAATTAGGTTCAAATTTTCCTTTGTTGCTTAGGTTTGGGACATTCTTCTAATTTTCTTTTAAGACCAGTTCTCCGACTTGGAATGTCTAGCTTTTTATTTTCTTATTGTAGCTTCGTTTGAGTCTATTCTGATAGACTTGCAAGTGATTTAAAGCATCTATACATTGCTCATCCAACAACTCTAGCTCATTCAATCTTGATACTCGGTACTCTTCATTTGTGATGAGGTTTTGCAGTGATATCTTGAGGGATGGGAGCTCGATCTCTATGGGGAGTACTGCTTCTGATCCGTAGACCAGGGAAAAAGGAGTGGCACCAGTGGGTGTGCGAATACTGGTTTGATAGGCCCAGAGGGCAGGATTAAGCTGTAGGTTCCAGTCACAACCTACGTCATTGATTGTTTTCTTGAGGATTTTTAGAATGGTCTTGTTTGTAGCTTCTACTTGGCCATTGCCTTGAGGATAGTATGGGGTGGAGAAGCGATGTTGGATATTGAATTTCTCACATAGGTCATGGACCTCCTGATTTTTGAATGGTGTCCCATTATCTAAGATAATAGCTTGTGGGACACCATATCGACAAATGAGATAGTTCAGGATGAACTTAGAAATCTGCTTCCCAATTATGTATGTCATGGGATGGCTTCTACCCACTTAGTAAAGTAATCTATTGCGGTTATGATGAATTTGTGGCCGTTAGATGAGGTGGGTGTGATTTTGCCAATGAGATCAAGTCCCCACTGCGAAAAGGGCCATGGTGTGACAATAGAATGAAGCCTTAAGCTGAGCATCGATGAGGTCCCCATGCTATTGACATTGTAGACACTTTCTAGCATGATCATGTGCTTCTCTTTCCATTATGGGCCAATAATACCCCATCCTCAGTAATTTCTTGGTTGTGGTCATTCCACTCGAGTGTGAACCACAAATACCGTTATGTACTTCAGTTAGAGCGGTAAATGCCTCCTCAACATTTAAGCAGCGCAGTCAGGTTCCTTCTATGCTCCTACGATATAGGGTATCTCCTAAGATGACAAATTTGGATGTCTTTTTGACAAAGGTTCATTTTAGGTTTGAGGGTAAGTCGGCGGGTATGACTCCTATATGAAGGTGTGTGTAAATTTCATGATACAAGGATCACCGGGACCAATGATTTCACACACATATTCTGATTCTGGTACCTCGAGTGCAGGTACGAGAAGCTACTCAATCAAGAATTCATATTTTGGAACATTGTGGGGGATATCGAGCAAGGATCCAATTGTTGCCATGGCATATGTTGCTCTATTGTTGGTTCTAGGAATATGCTCAAATGTTATTTTGATGAAGGATTCTTTGAGAGTCTCCACCAATTTCTTATATGGAGTGAACTTTTCATCCTTGGTCTGGTATTCATCGTTCACTTGATTTATGATCAATTGGGAGTCTCTGTATACTTTGAGAGCTATGATGTTCCACTGCACTACTATCTTGAGACCTATGGTTAAAGCCTCATATTTTGTAATGTTATTGGTGCAAGGAAATGCCAGTTTGTATGACCTTGGTATGCAATCCCCTTGTGGTGTGATAAAGAAAACACCAACTCCTGATCCATGTTGTGTGTATGAGCCATCGAAGTATAGTTTCCAGTGGTTAGCTATGTTGAGGTTGAAAATAGATTCATTTGGAAACTCTGAGACGAGGATTCTCAGAATAGATAGGTGCTTTTACTAGTTGGTCTGCAATGACTTGGCCTTTGATTGCTTTCCTCTCCACATATTCAATGTCGTATTATGAAGTATCATCACCCATTTGGCCGTTCTTCCTGTGAGCATTGCTTTTGACAATAAGTATTTGAGAGGGTCGATTTTGGTGATGAGCTTTATTTTGTGTGCCAACATGTAATGTCTGAATTTCTGAGATGCAAACACTATTGATAGGCATGCTTTCTCGATGAATGAATAGTTTAGCTCATGGCCAACCATTGTTTTGTTGATGTAATAGATAGCCCTTTTTGTTCCATTTTCGTCATGTTGAGCTAGGAGAGCTCCAAGGGCTATTGTTGTTGCTGATACATATAAGATCAATGGTTTCTTTGGGATGGGTGGCATTAAGACTGGTGGTGTTAGTAGATATTCTTTGATTTTGTTGAATGGCTCTTCACACTTGGTATCCCATTTGTACTCTACTCCCTTGTGGAGTAGGTGAGAATATGGTTTATGTTTGTCCGCCAGTTGTGCTATGAATCTTCTAATGGATTGGAGCCTGCTTTGGAGACCTCTTAATTGCTTTAATGTCTTTGGTGCCTCCATCTCAAGGATTTCTTTTACCTTTGTTGGATCTACCTTGATACCCCTCATTGATATATATATCCTAGCAATTTTCCCGATTGTAAGCTGAATACGCACTTCTTAGGGTTTAATCTGACCTTGTACTCCTCCAGCCTGTCAAAGATGGCACTTAGGGTTGCTATGTGATCTTTTCTTTTTCTGGACTTAGCTAGAATGTTGTCAACATAGTCTTTGACCATCTTATGAATCATGTCATGGAATATCAATGTCATAGCCCTTTGATATGTTGCTCCTACGTTCTTTAAGCCAAATGGCATCATGTTCTAGCAGTAGGTCCCCCATGGACAAGTGAAAGTTGTTTTATGTTGGTCCTCTTTAGCTATCATGATTTGATTGTACCCTGAGAATCTGTCCATTAGTGACAACATTTCATGTCATGCTATCATGTCTACTATCATGTTGATGTTGGGAAGCGGGAAGTCATCTTTTGGACATGCCTTGTTCAAATCTCTGAAGTCTGTGCAGATTCTAATATTTCCATCGAGTTTTGAAATAGGTACCAAGTTTGACACCCATTCTGGATAATCTATTGGTCAGATAAATCCTGCGTCTAATAGCTTTTTTAGCTCCATTTTGACCAATAGGGCGATCAGAGGATGCATTTTCGAAGATTTTGTTTGATAGGCTTTGCTTTTAGATACACTGCTAAGTGGTGAACCATGGTCTTTGGATCAAGTCTTGGCATGTCAGCATAACTCCATGTGAAGTTTATTTGTCTTTCTCTTAGGAATGCTGCTAGGAGCTCTTGCTCTTCTGATAATAGTGATTCTACATAGAATGTGATATGTGGGGTCTCCTCTGTTCCTAGGTTGACCGGATTGCATTTTTCTGCCAAGACTGTTGACTTTTCCTGATGAATAGCTCTTAAAGGAAGATTGAGTCCCCCATCCTTAGGGGCCTCAAAGAGGTTTTCACTATTGGATGTGTCCTTTCTTTTTACTTTTTTCTTGTCAGAGAGTGCCACAGTGTGGTTTTCACTCAAGGACTTGGATATTATTCTTAATTTCTCGCTTTTATGACTGAAGGATTCAATCATTTACCCATAATAGGCATGTGTGTCCAACTCCATTATAAACCCTACTTTGTGATCCCCATCTGGAATGTTATCCCGCAATCCCATGAATTCTGAGAGTGCCTCATCATTTTTGAATGTATCAAGACCTGGTGGTCCTCATTGGTCGTAGTCGATGAGTTGGGGATATACTAGGTGAATCTCATGATTTTGGTGGTCTGTTTCAAAAGATATGGTGCTAATCATGCAAAGAGTGGTATCCTCAAATAGCCTAGGTAAGTTAGTGAGGTGATCCTCGTCATCACTACTACTACAAACATTGATTATATCAAATATAAAGTTATCTATGACTCTACCTATAGACACTAGTAAGTGTAGTTCTGTTGGGGTTGGCTGAGGAGGATTATTAACTATTCTAATTGGTAGACTTCGGCCTCGTATGGTTATACTCAGAGGGGTACATCCAAGGCCAAGATTTGTTATCGATCGTGTCTCTGGCATGATAGGTATTATGATCCCATTGTCATTTTGTCTGAGTCTTTGATTTCTGTCATAGCCCATTGCGAGCATCATTTGTAGGCCCTTGCTTCTGTCATCCATTGGTAAATCAGCCATTATTCTTTCATCTTGATATAGCATATGAGATGGATCTACCTCAATAACTTCTCATCCAAGATCTCCCCATCTTGTGAATTTGAGATAGTTTTCAAGAGACATTTGGGATGTGGAAGCCTCATTTATTTGCGGGTGTCCCCATGATCTAGGAGATTGTGGTAATTCTCCTTCCAAAAAAGCATTATTAGGGAGCTTGTAGTTTCCACAACCGTTATCTCGGATGATGATCTTGATGTCAAATATGGTGGGAATGGCGGGAGTGGCGGGTGTCTGTCACAGAAGTGGATGCAAGAGTGGCAGGATCGATGTATGGTGTGGATGGGCCCTCATCATTTTTTGGTACTTGGGGGATTTTGTAATACTTTTCTTCAAGATTTTTGCAATAGGAGAAGGGTTCAGGATCTCCATGGATGGTAACTTCTTGTCTGTTATGTGTAAATTTCACACATTGTTGGAAATTTGATGCTACTTCTTTCATCACATGAATCCATGGGCATCCTAGGAGGATGTTATATGGCAAGTCGAGGTCCAAGACCCCACAAGTGGTTTCCATGATGGCAGACCCTACTTGAATAGGGAGTTTGATCGTGCCTTGAGACACTCTTTCTTGATCATCATATGCTCTTATTGTGATACCCTTTCCTTTGTTCGATGGAATCCTCTAATAATTTCAATTGTTTGATGAGGCTGAGAGAACAGATGTTCAAGCCCACACCTCCATCCACCAAGACCCTTTTGATTTTTCTCTTGTGTATAATGGCTTCCAAGTGAAGTGCACGGTTGTGAGATGATTGAGCAGGGAAATCCTGGTCGAAGAATGTAAGAAGATTAGGCATAATGATATTTCCAACCATAGCTTGGAATTGCTTCACATCAAGATCTGCGGGGACAGTGGATGAGGCCAATGCTTCTTCAAGGATTTTCCTATGGGCAGATGAGATTTTTAGCAACTCCATGATGGAGATTTGCGTTGGCATTCTCTTGAGTTGATCTAGGACATTGTAGCCATTAGGAACGGATCTAGATGTAGGGACTCTGTTTGGTCGGGATGATCCTGCGATGGTTACTTTGCCACCTCTTGGTGACTCCACAATCTTTGGCATAGGCACCCTTGATGATGATGACCATGCAGTTTTCATCTAGGGAGGTGACGACTGTTTCATACACATGATTTATGTTTGAGTGGGTTTCTTTCCCTTTATCTTTGTTATTGTTATTCCCTTTGTTGCCATGATTCGACATCGGATTCGTATATATCTTAAGATCTTGATTTCCTGTAGGTTGTTCTACATTTATAATTATTTTATCGATGAGATCTTGAACGATGTTCTTTAATCTCATGCAACTATTTGTGGTATGGACTTTGATTTTATGGAACTCGCAAAGTTGATTCTCATTATACCAAGGAGGTTTCACATCCAGTTCTTGGTAATTTTCAAAGGTAGGAGCCTTGATGAGTTTTTCGTCTATTAGCTTTTTCATTATGTCTTCAAGTGGTTTCCCCCAAAGTGGTGTACTTTCACTTGGGATAATTATTGTTTCACTGGGGTGGTCCCCTTTGATCATTGAGATTGTTGATTGTTGGATTGTTGTTCGGTTGTTGTGTCATGTGATGATTGTTTTGGTGTTGGATTTGGATTTGTGGTGAGGGTGTATGTTGGCGAGGGGCACTAATGACCACCTTGGCATCAACGACACCATCATTAGTAATGTTTTTTTTCCTTGCCCACGTACAAGGTTTATCATTTTAATTGGATGGTGGGTGGTTGTTTTGTTGTTTGGGGTATGATGTTGATTCTGCGAGTTGAGTCATAAGGGCTCTTTCAATGCTGAGCGCCTTGGGGATCAACTAATCATATGTGGTGATGCCCTGAACCTTGAGATGAAATGCCAAGCGACCTTCAAGGTTGGCTATGATGGTGCAAACTTTTTGTTCTTCTAGCATGGTCCACTTGCTGTGATTGGCCTTGGATCGCCATCGTTGTAGGAATGAAGCGAATGATTCACCCTTTCCTTGTTTCAAAGCCGAGAGTTCTTCTAGACTAACATCCATTGCAATGTTACATGTGTAATTTTTAATGAATGCATCCATAATTTCTTGGAATGTTCTAATGCCTAAAGGTAAGCAAGAGAACCATTCCATAGCGTGGCCTACCAAGCTCCTAGGAAACAATCGCATCAGATAAGTATCGTCATATGCGACTTCCATGCAATGTACCTGGAATTCCTTGATGTGATCTTCAGGGTTTCTCGTCCCTCGATATTTGTCAAATTTTGGGTTCTCAAATCCCTTAGGGAACAGTTTCATTACTAGGCTCATGTCAAATGGATATGAACACAAGTTGCTTGGTGTCTTGGTTGTTCGCCCTGATTGAAGATCGAGTACTTGTTGCGAGAGCAACCTGATTTGTGTTGTTACATCATTTTGTAGATCAGAGGGTGGGATGAAGGTGTTTTGGGGTGTTTCGATTGTGGGTTGGATGGGTGGGTTTCTTGATGTGTTGTTCAATGGTATGTGTATGTTCTACCGAGCTAGGTAGGCTTCCACCTATTGTTGTATGAACAATGCTTGTTGTTTATCTTGTTGTTGTTGCGCTAAGATTTGTGCTTGTCATTGTGCTTGTTGTTCCAACAATGCTTGTTGTTGTGCTTGTTGTTGTTCCAACGACGCTTATTGTTGGGCTGCCAATTCGGCTGCTTCTTGCTGCTCTTGATACTACTTTATTGCTTGCTGATATGCTTGCAATTGTGCTGCTTGTCTTTGTGCAAGAAGTTGTGCTTGTGCTTGTGCCTGTTGTGCTTGATATTGAGCATTTTCCTAAGCTTGAGCTTGTGCTTGCACTGCTTGTTCTTGGGCTTGTGCTTGTGCCTCTTGTTGTTGTAATAGAGCTTGTGCTTGAGCAGCCTTTTGTGCTTGCAATGCTTGCACAACTTCTTGTTGTTGTTGCTGCAATAAATCTTGGGCTTGCATGACCTATTGTGCTTGTAATGTGACTTGTGCTGCTTGGGCAGCTTGCACAGCTTGAGCAGCTTGCTGAGCGGCTAGTTGTGTGGCTTTTTGTTTTTGCACTTATTGGAGTCCCCTTTGGAAGGTAGCTTGCAATGTCACGTTGTATTGACTTGATGTGGTGGAAGTTGGTGGTGGTGGGGGTGGTGGTTGATTTGGAATGGAATTTGTGGCGAGCGATGATGTCGTGTTAGTGTTTTGAGTGATGGATGGTGGTGTTGATGTGATGCTTGGTCCTTGGGAGACCATGCTTTGCGATGTTAGGAGGGTGTTTGATGATGTCGCAATTGCTTGTGCATTTGTTGTCTGTTGTTGCGATATCGACGAAAATTTTTGAGCATTTGGCATAATGCTTTGATTTATATTTGGGATGTTGGTTTGGTTGATAGTTGGTAGAGGGGGAAGCCCTAAACCAAGGAGTGGTGTGGATGATGATGGCAATGGTGGAAGAGGTGGAAATGTGAGGGGTGCAAGCTCTTGTGAGAATGTTGTGGTGTTGAATATGCCCCCTGGTCCGAACATATCTCCCTCTTCTTGTGAATTTGTGAGGAGAAGATTTTGAGGTGTTGTGTGAAAAAATGATGATGATGGATCATGATGAAAAGTAAGAGGGACATTCTTATGTAATGGGTTTTTGAATATGTTTTGTTCCAATGTGGTACTTGCATCCAAGTTTTGATTATTAACAAGGGGGTGTGCTTGAATAGCATTGAGAAATGCATTTCCCTTATTAATATTGGGTTGGGTTGGAGCAAACGATGTCGTGATCTACGGAATGTTTTACGTGATGCTTTGGGATGGGGGTGTAGATGAGATGGGAATGGTGGATGAGATTGGAGGAAATGATGTCTCCACTATGGTACTCACATCGAAATCTGATGGTAACTTGGCCCCTTGTTTTGCTAGCTCAAGCATGTATAACGAAGGGTTAAGCCTCATCATGATGTTGATGATTTTATGGTTCTCCAGATTTTGGAGCATTTCGGTTATTTCTTCATGAGATATTCCAAACGGAAGATCCTCTCCTTGGTTTTCCTCTTGCGGATTTTGTGATGATGAGATGGTCAAAGGATTGCTTGATTCGGTGGGATTCATTTCAACATTTTTTTGGCTAAGATCACTTGAAGTGGGTGTTTCTTTGTTGGCTTCCATACTCTTCTTGTATTGAGATCTAGTTTAAACCATAAAACAAGGATCGATTTTCAAGAATAGGAGAGATGAATCTCTTGGTTCTTAGGATTGATCTTTACTTTATGCCCAAAGTAGAAAATTTTAGGATACCTTGAGGATCAAAAGGTGATATGATGATGATGCAAGGGATGGATGATGCGGATGTCTTGTCTTTTGATAAATCTTGAAGGAAATACTAGGCTTTTAGGACTTTCGAATATGTTTCGGATTTTTTATTTTGATTTGATTTGGGATTTGGGATTTGTCCTTGATTTTGATTTTGATTGCTTTTGATTTTGAACAAAAAGACCCTAACATGTTGGATGATGATCTAAGGGATAGATTTGTTCAAAAGAGGATAATTTGAATATGTGCGGGGAGAAGGATGCATCTACCCACACCTATTCAAACAAGATGATAGTTTAGACAAGTATACAAAGAAGGATGCATTTGCGTATACCAAGCTAAACAAGATGATTTTGATAACTTTGACTAAGCATATGAAAAAGGATGCATCTGCACATACCTAGCCAAAGGTGATTTTGATAATGTTTTCAAGGATTTAGTCTCAAAGATTTTTGATGATTTTGATTTTTCCAAAAAGCCTAGCATTAAGGATGATTCCAAGATTTTCCAAAAGGTGATAGTGAGATGATTTTTGTTTTGATGGATGAAGGATGGATGAAAAAATTTTGATTTGCTTTGATCCTAAGATGAACCTATAAAATACACTTTGTTTCCCTAGACCTAGGTATTGAAGAGCATACAATGCTTCTATAGACCTTTGTAACCAAGAAATGATTCCATTTGAACATACATTTTTTAATTTTGAACCAATGATTTTTTGCTTTGGGATTTGGACTTTTTGAGAATCGTGAGTCTTCAACACACATGAAAGTTCATTTTGCTTTAGCTTTGCTTAATGGCTTTATTTTATCAAAAAAACTTTCTTTGATTAAGTTTTCAAACTAAGATGTCCAATGTCTTAATTTTTTCAAACCCCACAAGATATGTCATGTGGAAATTCGATGAACATAAGGCAATGGTTTTCCTATTGTTTACTTAAGTAGACAAATCAAGATGTAATCCAATGTTTAGAAACCTCTAAGGATGTGAATCCCAAGGGAAAGCAATAACATATGGATCGAGTCAATTGTATTTGTCTCCAAAAGGGTTTGAAATTTGGATGATGATGTTAAGTGTTTGTTTTCAAGATGTTTTCGATTAAGCAATGCATTTTGTAACCCAAGAATAAGTACAATCCTATGGATGTGTAAGACAATATTTGTTGGATTCCCACTTGGAAAATTCTAGCTATGCTTATCTTTAGTGAATGGTTAGATGCTTCACCCCACTAGCTCCCGTCCACGACACTCACTTATACGAGGTAGCCAAGCATCAACACCCATGAAACTCTCATGGCATGTTTTCCATTTGTACTAAAAGACTATAAAAGTGTGGGGTGGCTTCAGAACGACCGTTCTTGCACCAACAAATAGATTAAAGGATTTTGGCAAATTCTAGCACATGGGTTTTAGTAAGGACTTTTCGTTCGTGGAGATTGACCCATACGGCAAGAGTCCCCATTCGGATCCATCTTGTCAGAACTAACCGCGTGATAGTGGAGTTTACTCCAATACCCACATTTATATATCGGTTGGAAATACTCTTGGCTTTAGAGTGTTACCGGTTGAGTCATTCCCTTGGGTGAGTACTTTTTCCCCAAGGCAGGTCCTCTAGGATAAACAAAAGTGAATAAAGAACAATATTCATAACTCAATCAATCCTTGTTGGCAACAAAGAGAGAGAATATACGCAATAATTCCCCCACTCACACTTGCACAAGATTTTGTTCAATTTTAAAACCCAAATCGAAGTGTGGAGGTGATTGCTTTGTCTCAACCTAAAATCATAAAAAAGGCCTTTTGATTCTCACGATCGCTATAAAGTGCGAGAGAAGCGCATACGTCCCTTTCCAATGAATTTAGTTTAAGTAATCCCTCACGAAAACAAAGTTGCACTTGTTCTTTTTAAGCACCAAAAGACAAATGATAGACATTTTGTTCAATTTTTATCCAAATAAACAAACTCTAGTATATTGTGATCCTAATATTCATTTTAGCCTTTTGCAAGAAATGGAAAGATTCTTTTTAAACCCAAATGAAATTAGTGTCCTAAGGAAGAAGTGATAACAATTTCTTAAAAAGTGTTAAGCAAACACTAAAGTGTTCAAAAACACTTTGATTTGATGAAACATCCTCTTCATGCTTCTCCTTTCTTCATTTTTGATTTCCAACCTAGGAGAAAACCAGTCAGATTCTAGAAAATACAGAGATTAAAAAGTAGAAAATAGAAGACAAATTGATCATTAATCAAAAAGCACGTGCTAAAATTTATTTTCCACTTTTTACTCCTTGCCAGTGGCGCAACCCGTGACTGCGTCAGAGTTTGATTTCTCATTCGTGCCCTCACAGTGCCACTTACCAGTCAGCATCGCTCTATGTTGAGATAGTGAGCTCAACTGTGTCGCAGTTTTTGCCCAGCATCACAGTTTTTTTTCAGCGTCACAGTTTGGTTTTTTTTTTAAGTTCCTCTAAGTCAACCAGTCAAGCGGCGGAGTTTATAATTCAATTTTTTTGGCAGACGAGTCCAACGCACTTTGAGTTTCCCGCGGGGTAAGTGCACCAAGATGGTTCCCAAAAAGGGGACTTAAGTGGCCACTTTTTTTCTAAAATCAGGAAATGTTGACCCTGACGTGAAATTGAGGATAGTTACACTCAAAATTTTGAGATGGAACAAAAACAAGGATCAAAGTGCTCTATTCTACTTTCTAAACTACTAATTTATTTTGAAAATGGTTGATATTAAGGGGTTCAAAAGAGGGATGTACACAAATTGGTGTTGTTTTTGTCAGAAAAACATAACATAGCAACTCTTGTACGACCTGAGCACGGTGACCTTTTTTGTAGTATTTTTAAAATCGCAACGGTCAGAAGTTAGCTGATATCATCTAGTTGATGCAAAAAAAATCTGATAATTTTTTAATTAATATTTGACTTTTTACTAATTTTCTAAGTGGGCACTTCCTTAAAAGCAGAATTTTGGCCGTGCTCCCACTACAAATTTTTGAAAATAATTAATTTTTTTTCTTTTTTTTTTAAATTATAGAATGGAGTCTAGTTTCTAAAAATGTAATTTATTTGAAATTTTGATGAATAGTTAATTTATAACAAAAAAAACACCAAACACTGCTTTTTGAAAAAAATTAGACATACAAACAAAGGAAATTATGGATGAAAGGCTTACCATTGTCAAAAAGTGAAAAAAATTACATTTTTGGATAGCTAAGAGAGAACCTAACATTACCCATGTTTTCGATATTGAACTAGATGCAATCTTGATGGTGTGCACGGACCCGATTATGTGAAAAATTGTAGAATTTGCAAAACCATGTCTCTAGCCTTGTTGGGAATGCCTTCTAAGCCTTTGGGTTGGTATTCCAAGGAAAATACTTTCACTTTTTTCTTTGTTTTTAACATGAAATAACACGAGCGTGTTATAACGCGAGTGCATTTTTTAAAAAAAAATTTAAAAGTGGCCAAAAAATTGGTGCCCAACTTCATGCACCTGCCCCGCGGTGCTATACAGCAACGCTGAAGAGACAAAAAACAATGACGTTGAGTTCCCAGTGTTGGAATTTTTCTGTGTATGAACAAAAATGCTAAAATTTGTGAGAAAAGTGATAAAGAATGATATCCAACCCTCCTTCTAGTGCCAAATGTGCGAACCCCAATCCTAGTACCTACAAAACAACAAGAATAAATAAGTTAAACAAGAGATTGCAAGCTAAAACAAGGATTCCCCATGAAATCCATTTGTAAACTTTAAATTAGGAAAGAAAACAAGGAAGAACACAATAAAACAAGAAAATATAGATTCAATCTTAATTAGAAAAGAAAACACATGATCTCATGGGGGAATTGGTGCCAATTTGATGTCAAATTTGGCCCTTTCCCAATTCCTAAGATGCAAGTTTGATATGTTGATATGATTGATCCACTTTGATGGTGAAGGATGAGAGCTCCAAGCCAAAATCTGTAAAAACCTAGCTAAGAACTCAATGGTGATGGATGAAAATGGCTAAATATTTTTGCATAATAACTTTGCATAATTTGTGGATGATGAGATGAGGATATGAGCACTTTATTTATAGAATGCCAAGATGGATGAATGTCCAAATTTGATCAATATGGGACTAACATTCATCCAATGGCATGATGCCACTTGTCAATCTATGAGTGGATGAAGGATGTGCAAGATTTGAGAATTGTGCCAATAAATGCATATTTTTGAATTTCAAATTTGTTGAAATGACTTGCAAGAGGGAAGGGAAATTGCAATAAATTCCACTTGGCTCAAGACAAAGGACATGTAAGATGAAGTTATTGCCTTGTTGGATGTACATGTTGACTTGGAATTTTTGAATTCAAATTTGGAGAATATTCCAAAAGATGCCTTGTGAGGAAAATAGAGATTTAATAAATGAATTAAATCTATTTTCATGTGCAACTTGCAAAATCTAGAGGATGGGATATGATAAGAGATTAAATTAATCAAGAGTTAATTAATTTAATAGGAGATTTAGATGATGTGACCTATTTGACTCATATTTATGGATTTATTTAAATCAAATAAGAGAGGAATATGATAAGAGATTAATTAAATAAGGATTTTGATTTATTTAATTAAAAGAAATGGTGTTAGATTAAATCAAATAAGGTTTTAATTTATTTAATTTAATGGATAGACTTTAGAGATTTAATCAAATAAAATTAATTATTTAATTAAATAGGGATAATTAAATCAGATGGATTGATTTAATTAACAAAAGAGATTAAATTAATTAGATAAAATGATTTATTCAATTAAGAGAGGAATATTGATGAATTTAATCAGATAAGGAGATTTGATTAAATAGTTAGACCGAGGGATGATTCAGGATGAAACGATGTTAGTAGTCAGGATCAGATGTACAATGTCAATCGGTATATTTTACGTGTCTACAGTATGTTGATGACATGTTTATTGGTAACAACAAGGTAATGATTGGTGAACTCAAGAATCAACTTTCTAGTGCTTTTGATATGAAGGAATTGGGGGTTGCTAAATACATTCTTGGAATGGAAATTAGAAGAGATCATGGCAATAGAAAGCTTTGGTTGAATAAGAGTAAGTATGTTGATATCATTTTGTAAAGGTTTAATATGCATGATTGTAAGGGTATGTGCAGGATCATCATAGAAAAAATAGGCCCTTAAGTAGCAAAAAAATTCAGCAAAAGTAGAGTTAGGCAACTTGACGTAAAAATTTGAATAAGTTATCTATATTATTTCAAAAATATGTAAGAATAGAATTTGTAGAAAATTGAATGTAGTTTCTAAACTACTAGGTTTGTTTAAAAAAAATCTATTTGGTGAAAATTTGAAATTTCAATGCAATGGTACTTAAATTTCAGGCAAAAAATAAGAAGTGTCTATCTAACCACCTTAACCACAATAAAATGATAATATTTTAGATATAAGTAGATGACTCATGGCCCGATGTGATGCATATTTTTTTATAATTTTTTTCCAACTAAATAATAATAATAATTTTTTTATTACAACTTTTTAAAAAATATAAAAACTCGTATGTTTGACCACCTTAACTTGGTCAAAACTTCATGAAATTCAATTTTTATTTTTTTAATTCTATAGTATACAAAGCATAGAATGTGACGCATATTTTGGATTGAAAAAATGTGATACCGTTTGAAAGCTATAGATGTTTTTCAATCAACCTATCAATTAGTACTTTAGTCATAATTTGAATAGAAAATGAATAATAATTACTTATTTAATTCAAAGTAAATGATAATTTATATCAGTGGAAAGTTGAGAATCTTTTTTAAAAACCCTTTTTGTTTCATCAATTTTGGGTAAAAAAATAGTCATTAGCCACATACCCATCATATTGCCACTTTTTGGCCCATGATCATGATCCTACACATACCCGTAAAATAGTTAGTATTCCATTTCCAATTGGTACTAAGTTGAGCTTGGATATGTTTCTTAATGTTGATGATGATATTGAGGATATGTCTAAGGTTCCTTATGCTAGTGTCGTTGATAGTTTAATGTATGCAATGGTTTGCACTAGACCATATATTGCCCAAGCAGTGGGAGTTCTAAGCAGGTTTATATCTAACCCGGGTAAAGAGCATTAGACTTTTGCTAAAAGGGTATTTAGATATTTGTGAGGTACTTTTGATTATTGTTTACTTTATCATGGTACTGATAATGTGGTCAAGTCATTGGACATACATGGATTTGTTGATGCAGATTGAGCAGGTGACTTGGATAGTCGAAGGTCCACCAGTGGGTATGTGTTTACTTTGTTTGGAGGAGCAATGAGTTGGATGAGTAAAATACATCCTACGGTTGCTTTATCCACTACTAAAGTAGAGTATATGGTTGCTACCCATGTTTTTAAGGAGGCAGTATGGTTGTAAAGGTTGTGTACATGTATTGGTTTTAATTTCAATATTACTCAAGTTGGCTGTGATAGTCAAAGTGCAATTCATTTGGCTAAGAATCTGATGTATCATGCTTAAACTAAAAATGTTGATATTCAGTATCATTTTGTTTGTGAGTTGATTTCTAATCGTCAGATTGAGCTAAAGAAGATTGACACACAAGAGAATGTTGCAAATGTTCTTACCAAAACTATGAGCACAAAGAAATTTACTTGGTATAGGAAAGCCATGGGTCTTGGTTCTTGTACCTAGTTGATTCCATGATGGTGTGATTCCTCTAGCTCTTGCAAGGTATTCGACAAGTGGGAGAATGTTGGGAATTAAGGTGTCTCAACCTTGGCAATCCCTAAGTTGTTTATTTATTATTACTTTAGTTTTTTCCATGGATAAATATCATTTATGTTATATTTAGGGGTGTGAGATTTTGAGTTGGCACTTTTGCCACATGTCGATGCCTTGAAAAATAAATTATTAGTTGTCAAAAGATGCCCACTTAGTGGTATAACATGGAAAGCCTATTTTTAAGGATGTTATGATGGATTCTATGACAACTATAAGGACTAAAAGTGGGGGATATTATTTTGGATGTGAGAATCATCTATGACACGCATAAGAGAATCTTTGCATATCTATTGATGGCTTATGACACATGTAAGAGCATCTCCTATTTTATAGGGATTCTTATGACATCTTGTAAGGTGTAGTGTCATGTAAGAGATCATGTTTAGCATGTAAGGGTTTGTATGGATTTTTACCATTGTTTTTTCAAACCTTGTTTTGACCTATGGTAATGTTTTATGGTGGTATCTTGAGCCCCCATGAGTCTATATATTGATGGGTTGAGATGGAGACACGATGAGAGGTTTTACAGGTACATAGATGTTGTTGGATTAAAGAGGAGTTAAATTGATTGTATTGTGAAACACCATTGTTGTTAATAAAGCTATTCATCTCTTCTTTAGTGGAGTTTTTTCCCAAAAGGGTTTCACCATGTAAACACTGTGTTATGTGTTGTGCTTTCCATTCTTTGCACTACTTCTATTTACAGTTGTTTAAATCTCCATATGATTTACACTGCATAATTTGGTTTATAGTAATTTATTAAAGCTTTCATTATTGCTATTCCTCTACCATTTTTCTAACAACCACAACCCTCCTGGTCATCCTTCCTCATCCTCTTTACATTGGGGCATTTTCTGAATTAAAATCTTTGACACAACACGATAAATTGCATTGTATCAAAGAGGGGCAAAATGTAGACACTGAAAAATATCCTAGACTTGCTAATACCATTTTTCCTTATCGATTTCCCTGATAATTAAATTATTTAATTATTTAATTATTTGATTATTTCTGAAGGTCATAAGTCTTTTATTAATTAAATAATTTTAATTATTTAATTCATTCATTCCTAGCTTTATATTTCCTCTCTTGATTAATTAAATGAATTATATTTATTTAATTACGTCACTAATGTCTCTTTCTACTACAATTAAATAAATTTTATTTATTAAATCATTTATCCATCTTTCAACTATAATTAAATAATTATTTTAATTATTTAATTATTCATTAGCCTTTTCTATCATTAAATTAAATAAATTTTATTTATTTAATTGCCTACTAATTTGTCATCTTCTTCCTATTTTTGGATTAAATTATTATTTAATTCAAAAATCATCTTGTCACATGTCTTCTTTAATTAAATAATATCTTTATTATTTAATTACCCATGTCCCACTTTTGAATTAAATTGTCATTCAATGAAAAAGTCAACTTGTCACATGTCCTCTATGATTAAATAATACTTCTATTATTTAATTATTCATTTGAATTTCTCCTACAACCTCTTTTTTTGTGCCAATCTTATCTTCCACATCAAATCTTATCTCTTGATATCTCATTTAATTCTAACCCTTGATTGAATTATCTTATAATTCAATCCTAGCCATTCATCCTAATCTTTGCTCTAATTTTTCCCTAACCCTATTTCATACTACAACTTTCATTCTTGGCCATTGATTGATCCATCTCTTTGACATTCAATCTCGACCCTTCATTCAAAATTGTTTTTTCTATAAAAGACCCTAGTCTTGTCATTTTCACTCATCTAATTCATATGCAAACTCTTGTACATGCTACTAGTGTGACAACAATCTTCAATATTTTGCTAGTCATTGTCATAGGCTTATTATTTCACACTCAAATCTAAGGGCATCAAGTACATTCAAGAAATATTGAGAAGAGCAATGGAGTTGAATAAATGACGGCATGAAGAATTTAGGGTGATATTCCCTTATATTTCATGTTTTTATGCTTATTTTTGCTCTATTGTTGGTTTAGGGTTAGTTTTTATACTATTTTACATTAACCTAGAATTTTTACCCTAGATTACAGATACCATCATCTCGAGCTACAACACAAAGTGCACCAACTCCCTTCTAACATTAGAGTACAATGGAAAAAGGAATGATTGATGAGGATATCTCATCCTAGCTATATAAAGAGAAGAAGGGAAAGAACAAAATTGTAAACTTGATCCACTTACATATATTTATCCTAAAGGTTTGTGCATATGCAATGGCATGGGATACAAAGGAAAAGGTCTTAGAAAAGAAGAACATATAGAATATTAGAAGCATTGTTTCCGATACATAATGCTAAGAATCAAGGGTTCGTATTGTGCCTACTAAGCCTAATTGCAACCCCACTAAATTAGTGAAGGCATCCTTTGATATTAACTAATAAAGATACCTGGATAAAGACTTCAACAAATTAATCACCGATCTCTTCCAAAATTCACATATCCTCACCGTCCCATCCAAATCCTTCACTTCCACCCACCTCTTATACATGAATCAACAAGTGTCGCCTATTATTGATACACCTCAAAACAACAAGGCTATTATTAAATGTACAAAAAATCAAAAGCCTTTGTCAATGAGAGATTAAAAAACAAGACAAAAAGGAAAAATAAAGATAAGTCTACTAGTACAAATCTCAATCAAATGCTATTGGACTATGAAAAATTCAAAGTATGATATACAATCAAGAAAAAAACATAATAAATTGATCTCCAATAATGCTCCACTCTCCAAAATAACCAGGGGCATCTATAAAAGTTTTAAAAGAAAAATGTCAAGATGTGAACTTTTTTATCCTAAGTCTCCATCATGCACATTTCCTCAACCATAACTCCACTTCATTCCATTCAACAACCTCCATTCATCCATCCTCTCAATTGATCCTCCTTAGTTATATCATATCAATGGACCTTTCATGACAACCTCTTGAAGTGCTTTAATATCAAGCATGCCCAAGCTTCTTTACATGAGATGTGCAAAGGCCTTAGTAGTGCACATATTAATGATTCTACCTTATCTCACTCCTTTTGTGGGACATATACCATTCTTGGTTAGAACAACACCCACATTAATTTTTCAAGGATCATCAACTAGGTCAACAACATGTTGCTTTGATCACAACATCATCACATCTCAATTGTTGAAAAAATGAAGAAAATAGAAAAACCAATAAAAAAAAGAAAAAGAAAAATATAAAAAAATAGTAAAGAGAAATAATATGTCCACTATTGAAACAAACTTCAATGGCACCTTGGGAAAGTACCATAGTGAAAACTTCAATATAGGCAGGTCACGTGTAGTAGTATCTTTTCCGCCATCCCCCCTACCACCATCACTCCTATCTTCCCATATCATAATAAAATAATGCACATTCACTCATTCATAATAAACCTATCATGGCTTGTATTTCTCATTGATTAGTGTCACCCATCATTTTCTCCATCAATACCCACCCTTCCCCATTCTTCCCCTACATTAGATACAAAAGTTACACCTAAATTGTGTCAAGGATTCAACCATGTATATACTTAGTATTCGATGCTTTGATAGATTCAAGCCTCATGCATTTATGCCCATCATCACACATCCCCTCATCCCATAATAAATGTTTCATCCCATGGTAAACAACCACATAAAAGCATCACCTCATCCCATACCATCCTACTCATGCTCTCTTAACCCACCTATCCTCTCGGGGCTATCTCACTATCTCATTGCCATCCTTCCTTCCATCCTTCTAGAGACTGGGACATCATTCCATTAATCATTATCCCTTCCCATCCACTATGTTTTATTCTTCTTTGATATAACACCACTTTCATGACACCATATCAAAGAGGGGCAAAATATAGACACCTAAAATATGACCTTACCCAACCACACCTATTTTACCTTATTCTAAGCTATTAATTAAATATATATTTATTATTTATTTAATTAATTCCATCCGTTCCCCATCTTATCCTAACTTTAAATTAAATAAATATTTATTGTTTATTTAATATTTTTCCCTTCATCCCATTAATTAAATATTTATTTATTATTTAATTAATTAATTCCACATTCACCTCTATCCTTATCCTTATCTATCTAATGCTATCCCTAAAAATCTTTCATATGGATCACAATCTAAATTTTTCATCATGTGACAATGTCCTCTTCACATGTCTAACCAACTCCTTATCTAGATTTATTGAACCTAGACATCTTCCCAAAAGTCAAACTATTGTTTCATCGCATTCATTCATTTCACATCACATCTCTTAATCTTACCCATTCACATAAAGATGTTTCCCTTATCTATTTATCTTATCCTGTCACATAACTACATCTTTGATCCTAACCCTAATCCTCTTTCAATCTTAGCCACTCATCATCAATCTATTCCAACCCTTGATTTTTCCTCTTGATAATTCTATAACTAGAGGCCCTCATCCTCCATCATCACAAAGAATCAAGTTTATCATGCCCTTATGCTACTATTTTATCATTTCATTATTGCAATTGTACCAAGGTTATGTTGAATTATTGAGCAATCCACATCATATCACAATCTAGAGAACATAAAATAGAACTAGGGTGCATTCTATTTCCACTCAATCTAGGAGGATACAGATTGTTTGAGGTATACATTTGACTTCTTTCATTATCTTTTTTTTTGCTTCAATCATTTTTCCACATCTTCAACTTCTACCTTCATCAATGTTAAGACAAATCCATCTTTTATAGTGAGACCATCTCCACAAGATTCATGATTTATCTCTCATCATTATACACATCCTTAGTCACAACCATTCAACACATTTACATGGTCTTAATTATTTCAAGCATTGTCTAAATAGATCGCAATGCATCAATTAAGTCATTATCAAATAATTTTCTCTAGCTTATGCCATTTCTCCTTCAAACTTTGTGGGAAATTCTTGGCCCTAGACCACCTACATGTAACACACATACAAATTGCTTCTGGTTGTATAGCATAGATCACCTCTATTAGGACTCATAACACATTCTTTGATACCAATTGATACAATATCAATAATTATTCAAATGAGCAATAGGTTAATATAAGATGTATAGAGTACACAATGAAAGAATCATGAAAGAATGTTTAAAGATATGAATACAATTTGTATTAATTTATAAAAATATTTTAGATTTCAAACTAACTATCCATTTATAAGGAGTTTACAATATATGCAAAGACCCTCTACACAATTATTTTTATAGAAATTTTGACAATCACCTAAATGTGTCATCTTCATAAGTCTCATATGATATGATTATGATATGATCCATGCACCACCTCTACTATCAAATCTTCATCTTTAGATTTATCAATATTGACCATTCAACTTTTGATCATTCACTTTTCAACTGCTTGCTACAACCAGCTAGCTACCCTACCAACTCTTCAACTTTTGGATTACATGCAGCATACAAAATCCAAAGGACTTGGTAAAGTCAAATTGGTACATCTTCTAATGATTGGTAAAACACATTTTAGTGCCCAAAACAAGCCAATTTCTGATGCACTACAAAATTTGTCCAGCAATCATTAGTCAACTCATGATACATTTATTCCCTATCAATATTCAATTATATTTTCCCAATCAGTATAATAAAGTCTTTAATCTTGTGCATAAGTATTAGAATTAACTATGCCTTCAACCAAATTTAGATGTAGATGATGATATCTAAACAAGACTAAAATCTTATATGCAAGTTCAGAAGCCACTACATAACTAAATTACTCTTATGTGTAGATAGAATCATTAAGATGTTCTTTTGCTGATCAAATAACAGTATATGCACAGCCAACAAACCTATGCATAAAACACAACACATAGAGAACAAATAAAGCATGTCTGAAAAAAACAAATATGTATAATATATATTTTTGGTTGATGTAATATTACATTATCTTTAAGATGCTATTGCATTAGATTCGAGTTTAATTTAATTTCTTGTGATCAATTTGAAATGATCTCATGTTTCACAAAAATTAGAAAAAAAATGATCTTAAGATAAATAAAGAATATAAAAAATTAGTGTAAATAAATTGCTGAGATTTCTGAATTGAAACTGTGTTATTTTTAAACATCCAGAAATCTCAGCAATCTAATATCATAGACTGTAAAAACAAAATATTTTTAACATAAATGAAGATGAAAAGAATAAATAGACATTTTAAAACCAAATATAATACAAAAAAATATCACTATGAGAATTTCACCATTACACAGCTTCTTTTAAGAGCTACATCTAAAGTTCCGTCCCCAAAAGAAATTGTATAAACATCCATAAAATGGATATGAAAAAGCTCCTGTGAGGAACGATGGAAGCTTGCATGACTTACTGTTCAAGGCCAAAGAATTACAATGAAGATGATTAGCTTTGTCCAAAACTTTCGTTAAAAGCTAAATATGTGCCAAGAACATTCAGAATATATTCGCCTATCTACAATCTCCTGGAACTTGGAGGTCCATAGCCTTGACTGAAATTTGTGTGCATGGATCCTGCGAAATTGAAACAATTACAAAACAGTAAGAAACTTGGTCTGGTTCAACTCTAAACTTTAAAAGGAAATAAATATGCGTCAATCTTCACACTATCGGATCCATTGGAGACTGCATGTGTTAAACCATAATTCTTTAGTTAGTTCTAATTCCTGAAATCAAAAGCTGCTACTTATATCAAAGAATTAAAATGTTGAGTAAAAAGATTTTACTAAACACCCATATACTATCCAAAAGCTCACTGTTCCTTAAACAATTGAGTGATAAGCACGTACAACTCATCTTAAATGTCAAGAAAATATTGAGTACAAAGAAACTACTCAAATGAAAACCCTGAAATAATTCAGTCAGTCAATGAATTTGTAGATCTGCAACTTCCACCATTAAAAGAGTTCAAAAGATATAATAAAAGATTGGGCTTAAACAGCAGATTTTAATTAACGCATGAAATTTTGATTTCTTTTATCCACCCAACATTCTGATGATAGATCATAGAATATAATCCAAAATATTGATGTAAAAAATTCAGAATTTCAATCCAAAAATTTTACACTAACAAAGCAGATTTTAATTGCAGAATTCCAATCCAAAAATTCTACACTAACAAAGCAGATTTTAAATTCTGACTAAAAGAAAATGATTATCCATACCAGTAGAACTTGCATGAATATTGCTACTATTTCCTGAACTGCAAGGATTGGTAGAAGCACTCGATCCTGTGAGATTTGGTGGCGTAGTTGACTCCATGAAAATATGACTTGAAGGAATTAGGGAATTGACTGTTGGGCATGCAGTTAATCTTGCTAGATTTGAAGATCCAGTCAGCCTTGTGATATTGAGACCAGGATCTCTAGAACTGAACAGTGGGAATGCGGTTGGCCTTGTGGAATCAAGCTCATGAATGCCAGAACTGAACATTGAGGGCACAGTTTCTCCCAGGAGATTTGAGGATGTGATCCTTGTAGTGATAACAAGGCCAGATTCTGAACTGAACACAGGGGCAGTTGATCCTAAAAGATTCGAGGATGAAGTCTCCCTAAAAAAATCATATTTAGGAACTTCTGAACTGAACACTGGCTGTGCAAGTAACTCTGGAAGATTTGATGGAACTCTCGAAGTGAACACCGGCAGTGCAGGCAACCCTGGAAGATTTGAACTGATCACTGGTGGTGCAGTCAACCCTAGGAGATTTGATGATGATGGCACAGTCAACCCTGAGAGATTTGATGGAACTCCCAAATTGAGCATTGGTTGTGTAGTCAACCCTAGCAGATTTGAGGATGGAACTCCCCAACTGAACTTTGGGGATGCAGTCCTCCTCATGAAATCATGGCTAAGAAGTCCAGAACTGAACCCTGGTGCCACAGCCGAGCCTAGGAGATTTGAGGATTTTGCCCTCCTATTGCAACCAAGGACAGGAACTCCCGGATAGAGCACTGGGGACGCACTCTGCCAAGTGATATTTGGTAATGAAGTTGGCAGTGTGTGAACATTGCCAGCAATGAGCCCTGTAGTAGCATCCTGTGGACTTCTGGAACTGCTAAGGTTTGATGATCCACAGCACATGGACTGTGAATCCAACCTTCTTAATGCATTAAGTCTATAGACTTGAGCAGGACCATGCAATAGGGAATTGTCATTGTAACTGCTACTGCTATTACCATCCCCATCGCCATCACCATCTTCACCATTCTGGGTGAGCCTATGATGGGAAGGATCACCATCTTCACCATTCTGGGTGAGCCTATGATGGGAAGGATTGACCATAGATGCAACTGAAACAGTGATAGGACCAGCTGCAATGAGTGCTCCCACCATTCCTCCTATAATCAGCCCCTGAGTATCAACCAAACATGCTGCTAAACTGCAAGAAGAACTAGAAGACTCTCCAGTAAGACCCACCAGTTCAAAAATTCCTTTAACTGGTTGTTGAGCTCCCTCTTGGAGAAATTCGCTTACCATCCCAGTAGCGGATAAAACCTTCGCTCTAATATCATGTTTTTTACAGAAGAGAAGTAAGGACTGCAAAATATCTCTACCAGCGTGAACTTCCAAAACATCAGGATACATTGCATTGTTGCATTGTCTCATGACCATTACCTGATGTTTGAATTTATTTCTAGATACTGCTGGGCGGTCTTTTCTCTTTGTTGTCTGAGCTGCTTGGGAGAACGCAGGAGCCAATCCTTCATGGCTTCTTCTGCTCTCATGATCTTCGGTAAGCTGTTGTGGGTTAGCTTCTAAGTTATCCATGAATACTGATTGCAGGTTTGATAGCACCTGATACACCCACAACAATGTTAATGAAAAGTTTTCAGGGCTTGATAGTACCTGATACACCCACAACAATGTTAATGAAAAGATTTTAAGGATTGAGAATTTTCTATTACCGTTCTGGTTCTTCTCATATATGTATGACAAAGCTTCAGGAAAATTCACCCCACCGTCAATAATTCACCGCATGAAAATTCACCGCCAAATTTTCCTATAGCTGTATGACACCCTGTACTACCTTGGAATTTGAGGTTAGTTTAGAAATTAGAAATTAGTAATTATTGAGGGTAATATTTTAAAGATTTTTTTAATTGTTTTTCTCCTCTACAACGCGTTTTAGGTAGTTCTTCCATGATTTTGATGTAGTTGTAGCTAAGGCACCTATTGTTTATGTGGAAATTTAATAAATAATTTATTATATCTAGACACATAGCTACAATGACAATAGGGGGTAGAATTAATGACCTAAAATAATTCTAAAAATTCAAATTATGTAAAGAAACTAAAATAATTCTTAAATAATTCTAAAAATTAAAATAACTTGGTAAATAAAATGACTCTATTAAGTAAATAAAAATAGTTCTTCCATAAGTTATTTTTGGTTAGCTTCTAAGTTATCCATGACTACTAATTGCAAATTTGATAGCACTTGATGCACCCACAACAATGTTAATGAAAAGTTTTAAGGATTGGGAATCTCTTATTATGGTTAGGGTTCATCTCATATGTATATGTATGAGATGTCATACTAGCTTGGAATTTGAGGTTAGGTTGGAAATTAGAAATTAACAATTACTTAGGGTAATATTTTAATGATTTTTTCTAATATTTTTCTTCTCTCCAACTTGATTTAGGTAGTTCTTCCACGATTTTGATGTAGTTGTAGATAAGGCACAGATTGCCATGTGGAGATTCAATAAATAATTTATTATATGAGGGACATAACAGCAATGACAGTAAGGAGTGGAATTAATGACCTAAAATAATGCTTATGTAAATAAAATAAAATAGATCTTCAATTAAAAATTCAAAAAATGTAAAGAAATTAAAATAATTCTTAAATAGTTCTAAAAAATAAAATAACTCTTAAATAAATAAGTCAATCCAACTAGACCCACCGCCCCAACTCACGATACATTTATTCCCTATCAATATTCAATTATATTTTCCCAATCAGTATAATAAAGCCTTTAATCTTGTGCATTAGCACTAGAATTAACTATGCTTCAACCAAACTTACATGTAGATGATGATATCTACACAAGACACCCCATATGCAAGCTCAGAAGCCGCTACATAATTAAATCATTCTTATGTGTAGATAGAATCATTAAGGTGTCCTTTTGCTGATCAAATAACAGCATATGCCCAGCCAACAAGCCTATGCATAAAACACAACACATAGAGAACAAATAAAGCATGCCTAAAAAAAAGGTATGTACAATATATATTTTTGGTTGATGCAATATTACATGATCTTTAATATGCTTTTGCATTAGATTTGGATTTCATTCTATTTCTTGTGATCAATTTGAATCATCTTATCTTTCACAAAAATAAAATAAAAAATTAGTCAACAAAGATCTTCAAATAAGTAAAGAATATATAAAATTAGTGTAAATGAATTGCTGAGATTTCTGGATTGAAACCATATGTTATTTTTGAACATGAAGAAATCTCAACAATCTAATATCATAGACTGTAGAAACAAAATATTGTTAATGTAAATGAAGATGAAAAGAATAAATAGATATTTTTAGACCAAATATAACACAAAAATAATCACTTATAGATATATTATTACATCAAACTTTCCTATATGAAAATTTCTCCATTACACAGCTTCTTCAAGAGTTACATCTGAAGTTCCATCCCCAAAAGAAAGTGTGTAAACTTCCAAAATGGATGTGAAAAAGGCTCCTGTGAGGAACAATGGAAGCTCGCATGACTTATTGTTCAAGGCCAAATAATTACAATGAAGATGATTAGCTCTGTCCAAAACTTTCGTTAAAAGCTAAATATGTGCCAAGAACGTTCAGAATATATTCGCCTATCTACAATCTCCTGGAACTTGGAGGTCCATAGCCTTGACTGAAATTTGTGTGCATGGATTCTGCGAAATTGAAACAATTACAAAACAGTCAGAAACTTGGTCTGGTTCAACTCTAAACTTTAAATGGAAATAAATATGCGTTAATCGTCACACTATCGGATCCATTAGAGACTGCATGTGTTAACCATAATTCTTTAGTTAGTTCTAATTCCTGAAATCAAAAGCTACTACTGAGATTAAAGAATTAAATTGCTGAGTAAAAAGATTTAACTAAATCAACACCCATAGACGATCCAAAAGCTCAATGTTCCTTAAAAAATTGAGTGATAAGCTCGTACAACTCATCTTAAATGTCAATCATCTTAAATGTCAAGAAAATATTGAGTACAAAGAAACTACTCAAATGAAAACCCTGAAATAATTCAGTCAGTCAATGAATTTGTAGATCTGTAACTTCTACTATTAAAGGAGTTTAAAAGATATAATAGAAGATCAGGTTTATAGCTTGAAGTTTTCACAATTGATTTTTTTCTTTATTTACTATTCTGATGATGGATCATAGAATATATTCCACATACACAGTTTCAATCCACAACTTCTGCACTAATAAAACAGCTAATAAAACAGATTTTAAATTCTGACTAGAAAAGAATATTATCCTTACCAGTAGAACTTGCGTGAATATTTCCTGAAGTGAGAGAATTGGTAGAAGCACTCGATCCTATGAGATTTGGTGATGTGGTTGAATCCATGAAAATATGATTCAAAGGAATTAGGGAATTGACTGCCGGGGATGCAGTTAATCTTGCTAAATTTGAAGATCCAGTCAGCTTTGTGATATCGAGGGCAGGATCTCCAGAACTGAACAGTGGGGATACAGTTGGCCTTGTGGAATCAAGCTCATGAATGCCAATCTGTCCCAGGAGATTTGATGATGTAATCCTTCTAGTGAAATCAAGGCCAGGATCTCCTGAACTGAACACAGGAGATGCAGTTGATCCTAAAAGATTTGAGGATAAAGGAACTTCTGAACTGGACACTGGCCGCCCAGGTAACCGTAGATTTGATGACGGAACAACTCCTGGGGCCGCAGTCAAGCCTAGGAGATTTGATGGAACTCCCAAATTGAACGCTGGTTGTGCATCCAACCCTAGGTGACTTGTGGATGGAACTCCCCAACTGAACATTGGGGATGCAGCTGATTCTTGAAGATTTGAAGACGCGGTCCTCCTAGTGAAATCACCAGAACTGAACACTGGTGTAACAGATGAGCCCAAGAGATCTGAAGATGCCGTCCTCCTAGTGCAACCAAGGACAGGAACTCCCGGACGGAGCACTGGGGATGCACTCTGACAAGTGATATTCGGTAACGGAGTTGGCACTGTGTGAACATTACCAGGGAATTGGGACCTGAACCTTTGGTCTCCAATGAACCCGGTGGCATCCTGTGGACTTCTGGAACTGCTAAGGTTTGATGATCCACGGCACATGGACTGTGAACCCAACCTTCTTAATGCATCAGATCTATACAACATGGAATTGTCATGGTCATTGCTATTGCTACTAGCATGGCCATCGCCATCTTCACCATTCTGAGTGACCCTATGATGGGAAGGATTGACCATAGATGCAATTGAAACAGTGGCACTACCAGCTGCAATGAGTGCTCCAACCATTCCTCCTATAATTACCCCCCGAGTATCAATCAAACATGCTGCCAAACTGCAAGAAGAACTGGAAGACTCTCCAGTAAGACCCACCAGTTCAAAAATTCCTTTAACTGGTTGTTGAGCTCCCTCTTGGAGAAAATCGCTTACCATCCCAGTAGCGGATAAAACCTTCGCTCTAATATCATGCTTTTTACAGAAGAGAAGTAAGGACTGCAAAATATCTCTACCTGCGTGAACTTCCAAAACATCAGGATACATTGCATTGTTGCACTGTCTCATGACCATTACCTGATGTTTGAATTTATTTTTAGATCCTGCTGGGCGGCCTTTTCTCTTTGTTGTCTGAGCTGCTTGGGAGGACTCAGGAGCCAATTCTTCATGGCTTCTTGTGCTCTCTTGATCTTCGGTAAGCTGTTGTGGGTTAGCTTCTAAGTTATCCATGAATACTGATTGCAGGCTTGATAGCACCTGATACACCCACAACAATGTTAAATGAAAAGCCTTGGGAATTTCCTATTATGGGCTTGACAGCACCTGATACACCCACAACAATGTTAATGAAAAGCTTTAAGGATCGGGAATTTCCTATTATGGGCTTGAAGCACCTGATACACCCACAACAATGTCAATGAAAACCTTTTAAAGATAGAGAATTTTCTATTATGATTCTGGTTCTTTTCATATGTATATGTATGACACGGCATACTAGTTTGGAATTTGAGGTTAGCTTGGAATTTAGAAATTAGTAATTACAGAGGGTAATATTTTAAAGATTTTTTCTAATGTTTTCTCCTCTACAACGTATTTTAGGTAGTTCTTTCACGAATTTGATGTAGTTCTTCCATAAACTGTTGTTGGTTAGTTTCTAAGTTATCCATGACTATTGCAAGTTTGATAGCACCTAATGCACCCACAACAATGTTAATGAAAAGCTTTAAGGATTGGGAATTTTCTATTATGGTTCTGGTTCTTCTCATATGTATATGTATGACACAGCATACTAGCTTGGAATTTGAGGTTAGTTTGGAAATTAGATATTAGTAATTACTTACGGTAAATATTTTAAAGATTTTTTTTAATTTTTTTCTTTTCTAGAAGACATTTTAGGTAGTTCTTCCATAATTTTGATGTAGTTGTAGATAAGGCACAGATTGTTTATGGGAAATTTAATAAATAATTTATTATATTCAGAGACATAATTGTAATATAGACAGGAGTGGAATTAATGATCTGAAAGAGCGCGCTTGTGTAAAAAATAAAATAACTCATCAAATAAAAATTCAACCAATGTAAAGAAACTAAAGTAATTCTTAAATAATTATAAAAATTAAAATAACTTAGTAAATAAAATGACTCCCTTGAATAAATAAAAATAGTTCTTCCATAAGTTATTGTTGGTTAGCTTCTAAGTTATCCATGACTACTAATTGCAAGTTTGATAGCACTTGACGGACCCACAACAATGTTAATGAAAAGCTTAACGATTGGGAATCTCTTATTATGGTTAGGGTTCTCATATGTATATGTGTGACACGTCATACTAGCTTGGAATTTGAGGTTAGGGTGGAAATTAGAAATTAGCAATTACGAGGGTAATATTTTAAAGATTTTTTCTAATATTTTTCTTCTCTCCAACTTGGTTTAGGTAGTTCTTCCACAATTTTGATGTATTTGTAGTCAAGACACCCATTGTTATAGGGAGGGGGGCACCCACATGAAGTCCCACCTCTTAAACCCGGGAGTGGAGTCTGAGACCAATGGGGAGCAAACCCACTACCCAAGCCAACCCAACTACCCCGTCAACTCAATAAATAATTTATTCTATCGAGGTACATAACTGCAATGACATCAAGGAGTGGAATTAATGACCTAAAATAAGGCTCATGTAATTAAAATAAAATAGATCTTCAAATAAAAATTTAAACAATGTAAAGAAACTAAAATAATTCTTAATAGTTCTAAAAAATAAAATGACTCTTAAATAAATAAAATAACCCTCTTAAGTAAATAAAAATAGTTCTTTCATAAGTTGTTGTTGGTTATCAAAATAAAATAGCCCTCTCAAGTTATCCATGACTACTAATTGCAGGCCAAGCCTGATGCACCCACAACAATGTTAACAAAAAAAACTTTAGCGATTGGGAATTTCCTATTATGGTTTTGGTTATGCCCATATGTATATGTATGTTAGAAAAATAAAATAACCCTCTTAAGTTATCCATGACTACTAATTGCAAGCTTTTGATAACACCTAATGCACCCACAACAATGTTAACAAAAAAAAAATTAGCGATTGAGAATTTCCTATTATGGTCCTATTATGGTTTTGGTTGTTGGTTAGCAAAATAAAATAACCCTCTTAAGTTATCCATGACTACTAATTGCAGGCTTGATAACACCTAATGCACCCACAACAATGTTAACAAAAAAAACTTTAGCGATTGGGGATTTCCTATTATGGTCTTGGTTATGTCCATATGTATATGTATGTACATGCATACTAGCTTGGAATTTAAGGTTAGCTTAGAAATTATCAATTATTGAGAGTAGTATTTTAGGCTTTTTTCTAATATATTTTTCCTCTACAACTTGTTTTAAGTAGTTCTTCCACAATTTTGATGTAGTTATAGTTAAGACACCGATTGTTTATGTGGAGTTTAATAAATAATTTATTATATTCAAAGACCTAACTACAATTACAACAAGGGGTGGACTTAAATAATCCTTATGTAAATAAAATAAAAAATTTCAAATAAAAATTCAAACAATGTAAATAAACTAAAATAATTCTTAAATAGTTCTAAAAGATAAGTGAACTCTTAAGTAAATAAAATAACTCTTCTAAATAAATAAAATTAGTTCTTTAGTAAGTTTTTGTTGGTTAGCTTCTAAGTTATCCATGAATACTGGTTTGATAGCATTTGAGTTGATAAAAATCTTTAAGAGTTAAGAATATCATAATTTCTAATTCTGCCCATATACATACGTATGTTGCATACTAGCTTGGAATTTTGAGGCTAGCTTATAAATTAGAAAATAGCTCAATTATTGAGGGTGATATTTTAAGGTTTTTTTTCTAATGTTTTCCTCCTCTACAATTTATTTTAGGTAGTTCTTCCATGATTTTGTGGTAATTGTAGTTAAGCTAGTGATTGTTTATGTGGAGATTTAATAAATAATTTATTATATGGAGAGATATAACTACAATGAGAGCAAGGGGTGGAATTAGTGACCTAAAATAACTCTTATGTAAATAAAATAAAATATTTTTTCATATAAACTAAAATAATAATTAAATAGTTTTAAATCTTATAAATTTATATTTCTATTTATATTTTAAATCTTATAAATTTATACTTCTATTTGAATTTATATTTTAAATCTTATAAATTTATATTTCTATTTGAAAAAATATTTTTAATCCAATACAAATAACCCATGAAAATTAATAATAAGTAAATGTTTGACTTAAATATTGGATGATCATTTAAATTATTTTTAAAAAGCAACATTACTAAAACTATAAGACAAAGGAAAAAGAACTACATCCTACATAAAAATACACTATTTACTAATATATACTGATACAAAATGTTAAAAATAATTTATATTTTAAATCTTATAAATTTAAATTCAAGGAAATTATAAGTAATTTAATTTTAATCTTAAAAAAAACTAAATTTAGCATTTGTTAATTGCTTCATTCACCTAATTTTTAGTGGAAAAAAAATTACAACCATTTTAATATAAAAAATGTGTAGTAAACAATCTATTCAATAAATTTAATACTTCCACAGGTGCCTGTCATTTTCAATGCAGTTTCAAAAACTTTACGAAGAATATTCCTTCATTGCTTTCATTGTATAACGCCTCATGGCATAATAAAATAAGTCTTAAGTAAATAAAATAACTCTTTTAAGTAAGTAAAAATAATTCTTGGGTAAGTTGTTGGTTAGCTTCTAAATTATCCATGAATACTAATTGTAGGCTTGATAGCACTAAATATACCCACAATAATGATAATGAAAATATTGAAGGATTGGGAATTTCCTATTATGGTTTTGTACATATCTATATGTATGTACATAACATACTAGCTTGAAAGTTAATGCTAGCCTGGAAATTAGAAATTAGTCATTACTGGGTAATATTGTAAGGTTTTTTTTCTAATGTTTATCTCTTCTACAACTTGTCTTAGGCAGTTTTTCCACAATTTTAGTGAAAGAGTTTCATGTGATTTTAGTTAAGGTATCGATTGCTTATGTGAGATTTATTAAATAATTTATTAGTTAATAATAATAAATCTATTATTTAATTAGTAATTTGTGAATTTTCAAGTTTTCTTTATATTAATATCATTTTTTTAATTTGTAAATGAAAAAATGAAGATTTTATAATTGTGAAAACAATTCCAAGAGCTACAATTTTTCAATTGCATTAACACATCTTGATCCTTTACAATTTCTATGTTTTCTCATATAATAAATACAAAAATATTAGAAAGACAAACAATACAAATTGTTTCCAACAACCTCTCTCCTTGTAGAACAAGCTCCATTATAAATTTTTGAAAAAAAGAAATAATAACATTGTGAATTTTTATAATAGTTTATAAGCTCTCTAACTTAGAAATAATTTTTATGTTGTATTAATATCTCCCTTAAAATATATTTTAACTTACCCTCATTATAATATTGATTTGTTAATTTTCCATTTTTTTCAATATTGACATTGTAGATTTTTATTGGTATGCTTTATGGACTTTGTAGCTTGTGGATGAAGGGGTTCCAATTTTAGTTGGTTATTTCACAACCAAAATATTTCGCAATTTTACAATTAAAATGTTCTTTTGAAAAAAAAAAATATATCATAGTTTAGGAATTTTTTTATAATTATTCTAAATACAATGAGAGAGCTTAGTAGTTAGCAAATTAAGTTACAAAGTTATTGTATTTATGTAGAGTTAAGTCAAAAAATTAATATTATAGTCTTTTGGGTAGTGGAGTTGACTTGGGCCATGGGTTTGCTCCCCATAAGTCTCAAGTTTGAATTGTATTTTTTTTTTAAACTTAACAATACACTGTATTTTTTTGCAATAATTTATAAGCTCTCTAACTTAGAAATAAATTCTATATTATATTAATATATCCTTATAGTATATTTTAATAGCTTACCTTCACTATAATATTAATTTGTGGATTTTCTAAAAAAAAATTAATATCAACATTGTAGATTTTTAATGGTATGCATTATGGACCTTGTAGCTTGTGGATGAAGGGTCCTAATTTTAGTTGTTGGATATTTCATAATAAAATATTTAGCAATTTTACAATTAAAAGTTTCTTTTGGAAAAAAAACATAAGAGTTAATTTTTGGCCTTGATTTAGGAATATTATTTTTATTCTAAATAGCATGAGATAGTTTTGTAGTTAGACAATTTAAGATGGGGAGATAATTTTGTGTTTATTTGGAGTGAAGTCAACAAATTAAGATTATACTTTAAGATATTAATTGTGTTAAATTTATATTTATTTATTTTTAGATATTTTTAAAAAAATTATTTTTATTTTTATAAAAAACTGTCTAAAAAATTGAGAGGTCAAAATATTGAGATGTAACATTTTTAACTAAACTTAAACATCACATGAATGATATCTCTAGACATATTTTTCATATATTTTTCTAAAGATAATATATATTAATATTAATTACATATATAAATAAATTTATAAAAGTAATATTAGAATAATATTTCTTTTATATATTTAAAAGTATAGATACATATTTTATATATACATGTGAATAATATATATAAATATTATATCTTACCATTTTTTCAAAATATATTGATACAAAATTAAAATAATATGTTTTGCTCTTATTTAGACACATATCTCTAAGTTTAAAAAATATTCCATGTTATAACTTTTTTTATGAATAAGTGTCAATTTCTATTAAATAGAGATAATAATACACATTCACAAAAAAGGGTGGGTGGTAAGAAGGTACACCCCAAAAAATCACATGGGCTCAACCCAGAAATAGAGAAATATAAAAATAAAATTGCTTAAGCGATGAGTGCCAATAGTGGGAGGGTCCTTGTCATCCAGCCTACCCCATACATCAACATGGTCCAAAATGACGTCAGGAGGATCCCATTCATCATCATCCTTGTCTTTATCTTCTTGTTGAGTGGGAGAGATTACTAGATCCAAATGTGGGAGCCACTTGGAAGAGTTGATAGGTGGCCAACCAGGAGCTTCGCTAGAGGGCCATCCAAAGGAACCACCACTAGAAGCCCCTCTGAAGGCCACCCCAAAGCAGCCTGAGGAAGAGGAGAAGGTGAATTCCTGTGAGACCATTAACCACTACGACATCAAGTTTGGGTAGGGGAGTGGGGATGCACCATCTGATAGTCCTGAGCAAAGCCACTCCTACCCTAGTGGTGACCTCGAGAGGGTGATCAACATCAAGAGGAAGCTAGAGAAGGTGGGATATGAGAAACAATGTAGGGAGAATTCCCTCACTAGTCCAAAAGCTCCTAAAGGTGAGCCACTTCTAGTGCAACTTTTTTAGCTTACACTTGTATCTGAATTAACACATTAGAGCATATAGTAGCTTTAGCAAAAAGATAAACATGCTTATCAAGCTGGTTATGATAAAAAAATAACATAATTTATATCTTTCCAAATGTTGAAGAGGATTTTCACCCTAAAAACATGCCAAATCTAGTTATACTTGTGGGGAATGCAAGGCCAATCCCTTAAAAGAACCATATTCCAGGAAAAAGGTTTTGGTTGAAAGGGTCAGTTATCCTTGAATCTAGCAATGCTCTATTCATGGGATAACCCCCTATGAAACTTGTCTATTTCATAGTTCTATGTACTTCAAGCACTTAAAATGAGGAAAATTTCAATTCACCTCAATGCGTAGTCCAAAACCTCAAATAGTCTGTTTGAGAATTCCCCCTATTTTGTCTTTCAAAGAGTTTCGAAATGAGTATTTTTGTTGATCCCCAACCCTTGGGAGTTAGTTAAATTTTCAATCATGTCGGAGTGTTGATTTTCAGCACTCTTACATGAGCCTTAAGTTAGAAAAACCAACTCCAAATGTTGGAGCAATGAAAATCACCACTCCTACACTTTGCACCCGGCCAAAAGATGCACAAGCGGTGATTTTCACTGGGAGTACATTTCTCCTTTTTCCAAGTCTATTACATGCACAAGCGGTGATTTTCATTGCTAGTGCATATTTTTTTCCATTATGTGCGCCTTCACTAATGCGAACATTGAGTTCATTAATGACCTTCTCTTAGTGACTTAATAAGTTGTTCTAGGTTAATTTTCTTTCATTGTATCTCCTTTCACTCTTCCTCTACATGTTGGTTTCGATCCAAAATCCAAGCAAGATTGTGTTTAAATATTTTTCATGCATCCAAGCTAGGGTTTTTGTTTTCCTACCAAGTACGTTGTTTGTCTTCCTTCTTCATCGTGTTTTCACTTCTCTTTACTTTCAAGCTTTGTTTATTTTAATAAACCTTTCCCTTGCATTTTTCTTTGTTTAGGGTTTCAATCCTTTCATTTTGGAATCTTCATTTCTCTTTTCAAAATGTTCCCTACTTTTCCTTGTCATTGTTTTGCATGTTATTTTTATCAGTGCTCTTGTTCATTTTTCTTCACGCATTTCTCCTCTCTTTGTGCATCTTTCTATGATGCTTTCCCACTAAGTTTTCTCACTAGTGTAGCAGTGAAGAGTTTAGTTTTAGCAAGCTAAAATGTTGAAGCTTCAATGTTATTTTGTAAAATCATTCCTTTCAATGTTCGAGCAGAATTTTTCACCACTCGAACATTGAATTTACCTTCTCTTACTTGTCAGTGTAGTGAAAATGTCTACCACTACACTAAAGATCTTCCCCAACTCCAAGATGTAGGAGCAATGAAAATCACCACTCCTACATGAAGTGTCTTACCTTAAAATGCTAAAGTGGTTAAAAACTCCACCTATACATTTGACCCCGACACTTGCTCAAGAATGAAATAACATGTTCAAGAGCTAAATTTTAGCACTCAAACATCTAACCAAGACCTTCCCACATATGCACCAGTACTAATTATTAACACTTTAACACTTTTTCTAGCCCAACATGCAAAAGACATGTAGGAGCACTGAAAATTAGTACTACTACATGCAAATGACTTCTCAAGATGTAGGAGCATTGATCGCTACTACACAAAAAAAAAATCCATTATAACACTCAGAAATCACTATTTTTTCACTTTGAACCTCATTTCTTCACAATTTTTCATTTTCCATGCTCTATAGCTCATTTGCAGTTGCTCCAAATTGCTTGCTTCCTTCAAAATTCCAACACTGCATTTTCTCCTAACATCTGCTAATCCATTATTCTTGCAGTTCCTATCAAACTCTCATCAAGTGATCCTTGAAGGTGATATTCTTTGGTCTTGGTATTTTTAGATGACATCAAAAAATCCTTCATCATCTTCTAAGAAGGAGGGAAAGATGAAGTACAAATATTAGGGTGTCTTTTCATCTACTCTGGTGATCTCGAAGGTGGATGAAATCAAAGACACCGAAATTGTTCATCAAAACCTAGAAGATTTTGTAAAAAGAACTAAGAAAAATTCTTTAGAAGACAACCTGAGAGCCATTATTCATAGCAACTTGCACTTGGTGTCTACATTTCCAACTTCTTCTCATAACACAGAGTTTGTCCTCCAAGTTGCATCTCATTACATCCGAGATGATAGAGGTGTAAGAGGTTCCTCGAGACAATTCATGATGAGATTAGGTCATGAATTCTTTGATATTGTTTTCCGGGTTCCACACATGGAACAATATACAAAAATATCAATTCAAAAGGCATAGGAGGTCTATGATAGTGATTCCAACAAAGCTAAAACATTGATCAATACTCAAAGGTTAAAAATGCCAAGGCCTATTATCTCAAGATCGCCTAAAGGGCTTCCTCAAATTGATTTCAAAGAGGATGTTAGGGATATGATTACTCTCCTGAGCAGGGTTAAAGGATTTCCTATTTCATGTAATTTTAAAGATTGGATGTATGAATACATCCGCATAATCAAAAGAAAGAAAGCATATATTGATTGGGGAACTCGAATAAGTGATGAAATCCATGGACAATCGATCAATGTGCCAACTACTTTGAAATTTTACATGACTTCCTATCTGGTATATGTTGTCAATGTACCTATGTATGAGTTATATTATCAGTTGAAATTGAGAGAAAGTATTCATCATTTTAGAGTAATCACAAATGCCTTCTTTGCACCCCTGATGTTCACTTTTGATCCAACTCTTGAAAAGAAAAGAATATCGGATGAAGTCTACAAAGTGGTTAGTAAGGTTGGATGTATCTTTTTGTAGTTTCCAACTTTCACCTACATAAGAGTAGGTTGCTATACTGGGTGTCCATACAGGTTGCCCAAATATCCCTTAGATAAGTGGATACTAATGGAGCTATGTAGATAATTGATCTCAGTTCACATGGAACACTAGAGAATACAAAAGCTAGGTTTCAAGTTTCCACTGAAAATTGGGAGGTATATCATTCACAGTGTACAAAAAGAAAAATTAGTTGTTGCAGAAATGCAAATAATGACTATCAAAACATATAAATATAGATTTGTCTTTGACTACCAAGATGTGAATAGGAAATTGAAGAAGGATTACTGACATGTCTACCGCTTTGAAGACATATGGGCGGACTACAGAGATGAAGAAAACATCCAGAGAATGGAATTTTTTAGGTTGATAATAGAGCAAATCAAAGATCTTGGTGTAGTTGATCTACCAAAGGATTTCAAAGATCCTAGCGACATCATAAACTCTGCTTATGAAGAAGATGAGATTGCTAGGAGGCCCTTACCTCCAATACAATGGTCTAAAAAGGAAAGTGTCTCTATTAGAGAAAGGCTTGCTCCCATCTTAAACAACATAGCATAATGGTTGCATAAACATCTAGTTTCCAAATGAAATATTGCAAAACTGAATCAAAAGGAGAAGCACTAGGAGGAGAAACCAGCCAATAGGAGGAATTCTGCATAAAAATCAAACATGTGGCTACTCCCTCTTCTTCCCAAAGAGGTCCTAAAATCAATTTCACCTTTGGTAAGAGTATTAAATAAACAGTTGAAGAACAGGAGGCAAAAAAAATTAGAACAAACACATGCAAAAGGAAAGGAGCTTATTTATGAGGAACAATCATTCAAAGAAGAAGAAGAGAATGAGGATGAAGAATTAGAAGAATCTGATGAGGAATAATTTAAAGAAGATGAAGTTGAAAAAGAAGGTAATGAGGAGGAACTCAGGCATGATGATGAACAACCTCTATCTTCCTATGAGAATATTGTTGAAGATCTTCCTCGGACATTATCACCTATTACTACCAATATTCCTCATACTCCTCCAAATCCAACTACTCCTCCACCTCCTCTTCCTACCTCACCTCCTCCTACAAAAAATTAATATGTAGTGAATATTTACATTCCACTTGCAGTATCAACCGTCCTTGCCCCTCCTATAGTTTCAAACTTACAAACTATTGATGTCTCTTTGAGTTCTCCTTCATCCATTCCCAGTTTGTCATCTCTTCTGAAGATGAATTTGACATATTCATGAATGATTCTTTGCAGGGTCAACTTGGTTTGCAGTCCTCTGGAGCAATCATGACTGATATTACCCCAATTGTTACCATATCAAATATTTCTATAGAAGTGGCTGCAATTCAGGAATTGACTGTAAGTCAAGAAGCATATACTTCCTCCCTTCCTCCATGGGTGATCTCTCAAGTATCAAAACAAAAGAAACAAAAGATCTCCCCATATTAGCTTGATCTTGAAGAGATAGCTCCTCCAAAAATCCAAGGGGGAGAAAAAGGAAAAATTCCATTCAAGGTTTCATGTTGACAAATCTGGTCACAAGTTTGTAGAGATTAGTCTACCCCCACAAGAAGAAGGTGATGTAAACATGGAGGATTACACTATCACAAGAGTCCAACTTGGAAAGGTGACAAATGAAAGTGAAAAGGAAGATGCACAAGTGGTCGTGGATGCGTTAGCAGGAAGGATTGATAAGATGGAGCGGGCCAAAAATATGTACAAGGAGAAAGTTGAGTGTTATGCAACAGTTTTGAGGAATATTGCAGGCTCTTCTGAGAGTGTACAACCTATGGCCATGTTGAACATCGAGGAACAAACGGTTGAAAAGGTGGATAAATTTTCCTCCAAGGGTAAGGTGTTATATGATTTCATTGATGAAATGATAGAACATGGTTCATAGGTCATAGCTATTGCAAATGAGAAGACTTCTTAGATAGCCAAGCTGAAATTAGAGCTTGATAAAGAAGAAAATATACTTTACAAAATCAAAAAGAAAAGGAAACATGTCTCTTATTTTGGTCACGAATGAAAGAGATAAAGTTGAGTAAGTTGGTGGAAGTTGGGGTAATTCCCAACAAAGAGAAGTACGTGTAGGTAAGAGAATCTCTCAAACACCGCATAAAAGTGATCAAATCTCTTATTGAATACATCTGTCAAGTACAAGAAGATGACAAAGGAAATAGTGTTATCCTAGTGAATGGAATTGGGGAGTTACCAAGTAGGCTCCTTGATGGTGATCATACTTTCCTCTCGGTCAGTGAGATAACTCAAATATTCAAGGAATTTGTCATGAAGCAAGTGGAAGATGAAGGTTTTTCAAAGACTTCCATGCACACCATATGTGATATACAACTTTCTCTTTACTGTCTCAAGATGCATCTAGATAGATGCAATAAAATTTTATCGTCTGTAAGAAGATCAATCACAAGAGTTCACACCATTGTGGATTATACAATTGGTCTAGATGAGGCATTTGTACTAGAGACAAATAAGAAATATGAAGTCTTCCATTCCCAATGCAAGGACTCATAAAGACTTCTTTTTATCTCCAGTGTTAGATAGTTTTATGCTTTCATTTATGCGTTTTGTAAATAGTTCTCGATATCTTACATGTCATTTTCCAAGATGTAATTACATGTAAAAACATAGATGTTTTCCCATAATGATGGACAACATTTTTGAATAAATTGACTTGTTAGGTGATATTTTCTTAAAATTTCTCACCTAAATTTCCTAGATTTGCTCCTCTGATTTTCCTAAATTTGTTCTCCTCTCCCATCTATATATATATGAGAGGATTATTTTGTAATGTTTATCTTTTATCTTTTTTAACAAAGTGTTGCCCATTTGAGAAGAAAATACATGAAAATTTGTGTTCATCTTTGTGAATATATTTTGATCAATAAAGAAGTGAGTTGCATACCAAACTTTGTGTTGGAATCAATTATCTTTTGGATTTGATTGAAATTAGCAGTGATTAGTGATTCATATCTGAAGGGCTTTGAGTAAAGTTGTGTAAACTTTGAGTTACACTCTTTATTCAAATTTGTGATACTAATTGAATACTATTGGTGAATTCTCTACAAGACTTTGTGCTTGTATTTATTCATGTTGTTCATGGATCTATCATGCAGTGTCTAGAATACTTTGTGTTTCTAATACAACATTGGATACATATCTCAAAGGATTAATTGGTGAAATCTACATAATGACTTTGTGCATTCGTGAGCTTTTTCTTGTTTTATCATTTATCATTATCATGTTGGTATTATTATTCTTTGCTTTGACAAGATAAGAATATTGGAATTATTACTTTTTTTTTAGTGTGAAGTTATATCAAATCAGGAACGTAAAACCATGAAGCATTGTAAAACATGTTCTCTGAAAAAAGAGAGAATTATGAATGTGACACACCCCCATCTCTAAATCCTAGTGTACATTATTGTGAATAATTAACTATTTTTACTTAGTTTCAATAAGTAGTAAGAAGGGTACCTCCCCTTTCTAAGAGGAGAGATTGTATCTCACATAGCCATGGTTGAAACCAATTTTTATAATTTGTTAAAGGGATTACATAATTCTCACCCAATAATTTTTTGGCGACTCCACTAGCAAACAACACATGCAATTAAAGCCTCATGCTTTTGATTGAATTGAATAAGTTTTCTAGTATCTTATTTTGATCTTGTGTATTGTTATTTTTAATATCTCTCTTGTTTCCATCTACATTCTTGTTGGTAGAAGCTATACACGAGGATTGAGGGCTCAAGGAGTAGTGGATCCACTTTTTGAAGACTTGTTGTAACATAATACTCCACCTGTAACGCCATAGAAAAGTTTGCACATAGAAAACAAAGATTAGAAGCAACATATGCATACAATACTAAATCTAAATCTAAGATGCAAATCTACTCATTAAGAAACAAAGTACATAGGAAAGTAAAACGTAAACAAAACTAGAACAATCTCACCAATTTCGAACGTATTTTCATGATTCATCTCGATTACCCTTCTCCATTTCGCTTGTGTAGTATAATTGCCCTCAGATTTTCAAGAGTTCGTGCAAGTATAGCCTAAGATAATGATTAGAAAAATATCGAAGATTCAAGATTGAGTGCTCTCAAAAGTCATAAAAATTCACAGGTTTTCGAAAGAGATTGGAATGAAGAATGACAAATCAATTTATAGAAAATTGATTTTTCGAACAACAGGCCAAGATTGAAAGATCAACAGACGGTCGAGATCGACTGATTAGACATGCATTATGATAACTGACAATAATGACATGAGTGATACAAATTAGAAATAGAATTAAAGATTAAATAAATGATTTAATCTTCAGTTCGGCATTCGAAAACATCATAAATATCTTTGCATGACAAAGATGAAAATTGATTATAACGACTCTCTGTTCGAATGCATGCACAACATTTAATTAATTAAATAGGAATATTTAATTAATCCGCATGTACGTGCAAATGAGTTAAAACTGGATGATTGAATGATCTGACGAAGAGATTACTCGAGAACGCCACTCAGACATCAAATGAAGAGTTAACTGAGCGATTAAAATAGATGTTGAGTCGAGTAAAAGTGAATACTTAGATAACTTCACACAATTATCTAAAATATAGAAGAATGTGTTAAAATAGAATTAATGAATTAAATAATTCATTTAATTCAAGACTCAATATTTGAAGAATAATTAAATAAATAATATTTATTTAATTAAATGATGAAGGGATTTTAAATGAATAATTAAATAAATAAAAGAATTTATTTAATTATAGTTGAAATATGATAAAGATAAATTAAATAATGATTTATTTAATTTAACAAGAAGAATAAGGTTAATTAGTGAGATAATTAAATAAAAAGCGTTTATTTAATTAATCAGATAGAATAAAGAAAAGTGTGAATTAATTAAATAATTAAGATTATTTAATTAATAGAAGAATTAATGTTAAGATGAATAATTAAATAATTAACATTATTTAATCATGACCATAGAGAATACAAATTACGAAGAGTATAGAAGTCACAGGCTAAAAACCAGATTTCGGTGTCTACATTTGCCCCTCTTTGATATAATGTTATTTCGACGTTGTATCAAAGAAAATCGATAAAAACATGCCCGAGTAATGCTCCAAATTAGAATAGGTGAAGGTATGCCCCCTCGAGAAAATTAACAAAAATTTTGAAAAAGTTTAGAAAAATTTGGAAATGTTCCCGATTAGCACATAGGATAGGCAGAAATGCAGTGGAGTTGGCGGAATTATGTTTGGAAATGGGAGGGACGGGTACGGGATGATTGAAAATGGAAGTTAACACGGCCAGGAGGACATAAATGACACCTAGTCCCTAGGTATATATAAGAAAGAGGGGTAAAAACCTATTCATTTGCACCCACCTAGTTGAGAAATTGAGATTGTGCTCTGACTTTCTAGCGAGGATGTCTCCAGTTCCAGCCACTCATCATCACGCATACAAGATTCGGACATACCAGAGACCAGCCGGCGCGGACCCCCCGGTATGGACTAAAACTTTCCTTTTGAAATTTTTTAATTTACGCACATTTTAATGTATTTAATTCAATTTTTACTTCTGCATCATTTTGATAGTTGACCGCATTTGCGTGCGCGAACGACACATTTGCTTGCAGAAAACCGCATTTGTAATTTAACGTCGGTCATTTAGTATAGTTTTATGCGGTTAAACGCATTTGTTTATTTCTGAAACGCATTTGATATGGTGAATCGCATCTGCATTTAGAATAGCCGCATGTGTATATTTAGAAACGCATTTGAATGTAGTGTGATGCATGTGCAAAAAAGAAACACATTTGCATTTTATGAACCGCATTTGTGTAATAATGACGCATGTGAAGTTTATGAACCGCATGCGTTAAAAAGCAACGCATGTGCAAAAGAACAATGCATTTGCATTTTTTTTTTTAATATAGTCATTTTTCTCTAGAATAGATGATTGAGGCTAACATAAGGCATGTATAATGCCATTGCAAGTTGTATTGGACACAATTTATACACGGGAGTCGAGACCCACCACATTTCAATTCAGAGACAGCTTGCAGCCGGCCGAGCGACGGGTTTTATGGCATCTAGGTTTATTGCATGTGACCGACATGCCCCAGATTCGGGCAAATCGGGGACTGTTGACAGTATTATGTGAGAGATGGCACTCGGAGACGTCGTCCTTCCACCTACCGATTGGAGAGGCCACAGTGACATTAGAGGATGTGTACAGGATACTGAGACTACCGATTAGAGGGACACGAGTGGCCTATGATACTCAGAGGGGTGCTGCCGAGATGTGTAGGTATTACCCCCATGCCGACATTAGACAGTTAGGATTCGATGACTATGAGATTAGGTGGCGGGTGTTGGCCCAGAGATATAGATAGTTGGACTGTCTATTGGCTACATTGATAGGTGGTATAGTACTGCCTGACCGCCGAGGCCATGGGTTTCCTATGGGATGGGGAGAGATGTTAGTAGGTATGCTCGAGCAGCGAGTTGTGTATGCTTGGGGTTCCTGCGTGCTTGGGATGTTGTACTTCCATTTGCATGATATTGCCTACCGAGAGGCACAGTCAATGAGCTTTGGTACCACGCTCCTGATGGTATGGGCATGGGAGCATATCGCTATTTTTAGACCACCTATTATAGTAGACCTACCTCATGGAGCTCCATATGCCTTCTATTATGTGGGGGCGACCACACAACATCATATTGGAGACACAGGCTACTTCAGACATGCTATAGACATGATGCAGCAGTTCACATGGAGACCATACCTAGGCTGTGAGGAGGGGTCAGATGAGGATGAGCACTTGCCATTTTGCAGACAGGCACAGTACTTGGTTGGACAGACAGTGTCTCATGTGCACATCATAGAGCGAAAGTTGCCCAATCAGGTCCTAAGACAATTTGGAGAGGTACAGGATGTACCTCGAGGGAGAGCAGAGTTTGTCAGATCATCACGGGAGGTCCTGCTATGGGGGCCAGAGATTCCAGTGGCCACTACAGAGGTAGATATTGATGGGCTACAGGCACTTCCATGGGGATGGAGGGATGGACCAGCAGACGCAGGGACCACTCCAGAGTATGATCAGTGGTGGGAAGCACACAGGCCGATCCCCTTGACAGACCCAGAGCAGCCAGCGCTAGTAGAGCGGCGTGGGACAGGTCCAGAAGGCAGGCGAGGTAGAGGGAGAGGCAGAGGAGGCAGAGGAGGTCGTGGTGATGGAGGGGATGATGGTAGAGGTGGACGGCATGGAGGCAGGAGAGGGAGGCATGGTCGATGGGGACGAGGACTAGCCTTGTCATTGATCCACGAGGAGGGGGGAGGAGAGGAGGATGTAGCCATGCTAGATGTGGCCAGAGGTGGAGAGGAGGTGTAGCCAGTGGAGGCAGCCATTCCAAACATCCCAGATATCCCCGATATCCCAGTAGAGGAGGCAGGTGCCGAGGAGGCAGACAAAGAGGAGGTAGGTAGAGAGGAGGTATAGATTGATGCCCTAGGCTTGTTAGGTGCCTATCAGGAGGATGATGATGAGGACGATGATCACGAGAGAGAGATCTGAGATCAGATCTTGGAGGAGTTGGATGAGGAGGATGGGAGAGACAGGGCCGGATAGGATGATGCAAGGGTAGAGGATCCAGACACAGATACATTGCGAGCCCAGGTTGCCTCCTTGGAGGAGCAGATGAGAGTATTGATGGCTGAGAGAGATGCCTATCGGGTGGAGAGGGACAGAGCTTTGATGGACAAGGATGAGGCCTTAGCTTGGCGATAGGAGACTGAGCAGAGATTCACAAAACTCAGGGCATTATGTATAGGACCATCAGCTACATTCGCCAGAGAGCTAGTCAGAGCTGGAGAGAGGGAGAGATACTATCGGGACCTATATGAGGCAGAGGTTCCCCCAGAGAGACGGGCTCCCAGTTTTTCAGTGGCACACAGTAGCAGGTCCCAGACCAGGACCCACACACGAATAGTTGGCATAGAGGGGGTGGATCAGCCATGTAGAGCAGGGCCATATGACAGACCTCCCTCAGCTTAGAGATCGGCGGGTTCTCATCATCATTCCCCCACACACTCCCGGCATGATGGTAGTGGCAGCTCAGGATAGGGATACCATTTGTCAAGACATTGTATTTTGATTTTATAGCCTACGGGCTTCCATGTATTATGGAGACATTATGACATTGTGATGTGACACATTTGAGCGAGATATATATATATATATATATATATATATATATATATATATGATTTTGGCGGCGATTCTCATGATATGCATTTCTATGTATTGATTATGCAGTCTTTATGTATACATGTGATGTTTATATTATATTCCTATGTGATGGATGAGTATATGTATTTTATGATGTTTATGCAGCTAATGAGATAATGTTGATTCTATGTGATGTATGTTTCTATATGATGTATGCAATTTTGAACTATGAGATGCAATATGATGTGAATATGTATGATGGATACTACATGTATGTTATACAGGCAAAATGTGATGTATGTATTTACAATTGCTTTGTACATGAAATGCTTATGATATGTATAGTTTGATGATGAATGTCTATTATGCCATGATGATCCAGATATGAAATATGCCTATTTGTATGTATGTTTCTAACATGTATGTTGATGCAGGATGATATATAATGTTTTGTGTCACAGGACTCTGTCATAATGCAAGAAAGAAGAACTGTTAGTGCGGAAAGAAAGATCGACAAAGAATGAAAGATAGAAGATAAATGTTAGTATTAGCAATCTTCGATATTTTGTTGTATCACAAAAGGTATTGCACTTTATCATCATTGGGCGGGACTAATACAAATGGATAAAAACACCATGATATGACATAGATCAAGGTGTGCAAGGTCATCCACTTGCTAATAACAGATAGTTGTAGACAAGGATTGTCATTAACTCATACTAAGGGCACAAGTTGCCCCAGTCTTTTTGTCAGGACAAACCACAGACAACAAACAAAGTAAAAGATGGGTCATGAAACACCATCGCTCCTCTAAATCCTTCATGGGAAATCCTTGAGGAAACTAGTAACATGACCCAAAATCAAAGTTAAAAGACAGTCGACAGACATCAGTCAAAGAAAATAGAATTCTGATAAATCATTGCTTCTCTAAATCCTTCATGGGACATCCTTGAGAAAGCTAGTAACATGAATCCCAGTCATCAATTCAAGATAAATGATAAGATAAATAAGCCATAGAGTCAAAAAGCCAGTAAAATATTTTCCAAAACTTGATCTTGTTTGGTTGATTTGTTTAATTGATAAAAGGATTGATTGATAGAGCCTAGTGTGAGGAGATACACATACCGGATAAGACTACGAGTCTGGTTTCGATGTTATGACTATTTGTATAAGGCATGACAAAGCCTAGTTTCAAAAAGACATGTATCGTATAAGACGTTGAGTCAGATGTCGTTGATGTGATAACCTGTGTAAGGTTGTGTTTGACCTTGTCAATTATGCAGGAAGGACTCATCCTGAATAAGACATAGGTTGACTATTTTGATAATGTCTATTTCCAAGAAGGGCACATCCTGTAGCAGACTATAGTTCATCAGTTTTGATTGTTTTGTTTGGCAAGTTGTTTGATTTGACTTAGAGACATTGCTGACTTGTTCACCAGATTAATGCATGATTTGAGACAATGCATGGACAAATAACTACATGTGACGACAAACCCTAAAGGACTGACCTAGTGCGGCCTCAGGGGCTCATCGATTGATGGCCTTGCCTACGTTGTACACGTAGAGACCTCGTAGTTCTTCTTGACTTGACCGAAAAGACTAACTACAAATAGAAGATGTGTGTGTGAAAGTGCAAGTGACGAACCCTAATAGACTGACCTAGTGCAGCCTCGGGGGCTCATCGATTGATGGCCTTGCCTAAGTTATACACGCAGAGACCTCGTAGTTCGACACAATGAATGACCTTGTCATATAGACACATGGATTGACTCAGGACGTTATACAGAAAAACCTAAATGGACTGACCTAATGCCTCGGGGGCACATCGGTAGATGGCCTTGCCTTCATCCAGTCACAGAGGCAACGTAGTTCGACAAACTACAAAACTTACAAGTGCGACTGACTCTGACTCTATTTTTTGGATTTTCGAAATGTTTTGATTTTTTTCTCTTTTTGAAGTTTTCTGATGTTTTTATGTTTTCTCAGGTCATTTTGTGATGTTTGTGGATTTTCCATGGTTTTACGTCTTCAACACAGCCAATGTAAGAATCGATATGACACACGTCAAGTGTTTGCCCCCAGTCGAGTATAAGACCAATTGATTATGAATAGGGTAAAATGGGGAATATGAAATGCACTCGATGTCAATCGTTCTAGGTTATGGGAAGGACTACCACTTATTATGACTGGTATATACAAGTGATGGACATGAAAGATAAGGGATATGTATAGGGATAAATAGTATGTATAGAGATAAGGACTATGTACAGGGTAGTAGGCTATGTACAGGGATAAAGACTATGTACAGGGATAGATAGTATATACAAGGATAAAGACTATGTACATGGATGGGTAGTATATACAATGATACAAGCTATGTATAGAATAATAGTAGACAAAGGAGCAGAGTTAACTACACATGGCGCATGTTTTCCAGGTTTTCACCATGGTACCTATCCAAAGCGCCACCAAAGTGGTTTTCACTATTGGACGAATGATTTGTCTTTACTATTTTCCAGATTATCTAATTTTTTTTGGTGTTACCAAGACGCCTATTTTCCAGGTTTTCACCTTGATAACGATTTTTGTGATTTTCTGATTTTTTTTGTATTTTTGCTAATTAAGACAAAGGCTCCCAGAAGTTATGCGTAGAACTTCTTCAAATGCATACTATTGATTGGTGAGGCTAATGGTTCTCCTTCAGGAGTAGAGAGTTGGTATGCTCCTGATCCAAAAGCTTCTATAACAACATAAGGTCCTAACCAGTTAGGTTCAAACTTTCCTGGTTTTTCTCTTTCTGCTTGATTCTTTGGGTTCTCCATTAAAACCAGGTCACCAATCTCAAATTTTCTGTTCAACACCTTGTTATAGCTACAACGAAGGCGATTCTGATATGCTTGGAGATGGTCTAATGCCTTATGTCTTCGCTCATCCAGGAATTCTAGCTCATGGAGTCTCTACACTCGATACTCTTCATCATCAATGTGGCATTTCAGGGATACCCTTAGGGAAGGAATCTCAACCTCAATAGGCAGAATAGCTTCAGAACCAAATACGAGTGAATATGGGGTAGCACTAGTGGGAGTACAGATACTTGTGTGATAATCCCATAAGGTAGGGTTAAGCTATAAATGCCAGTCACGACCAGCATCATTGACAGTCTTCTTGAGGATTCTAATGATGGTCTTGTTAGATGCCTCTGCTTGGCTGTTACCTTGTGGGTAGTATGGAGTAGAGAAGTGATGTTGGATATGAAACTCTTCACATAGATGACGAACTTCTTGGTTCTTAAATGGGCGGCCATTATTAGTGATTATGGACTGAGGGACACCATATCGACAGATGATATAGTTCAAGATAAATCTAGAAATCTGTGTACCGGTAATGTATGCCATAGGAATGGCTTCAATCCACTTCGTAAAGTACTGAGTGGCAGTGATAATGAACTTGTGCCCATTAGATGATGTAGGGTGGATCTTACGTATGAGGTTGAGTCCCCATTGGGCAAAGGGCCATGGTGACATGATAGGACGGAGCTCCTATGCTGGGGCATGTATCAAGTCTCCATGAACTTGGCATTGATGGCATTTCGTTACAAAGACATATGAGTCTTTTTCCATAGTGGGCCAGTAATAACCTAGTCTCATAATCTTTTTGGCTAAGGTAGGACCGCTAGAATGGGAACCACATATACCCTCATGCACCCCACACAAGGTTGCTTGTGCTTCAGTAGAATCAAGGCATCTCAGTAAGGTATTATCTAAGGCACGTCGATATAGGGTGTCTCCAACGATGGTGTATTTAGTTGACTTGCAGAGGAATATCCTACGTTGGTTATTTGATAGGGTAGTGGGTATGACTTCGGCATGAAGGTAATCATAGATTTCTTTGTACCATGGGGAATCAGGACCAATAATGTCACACACCATTTCAGAATTTGGGATATCGTAGGCTGGGACCAAAATCTATTCTACCAAGAACTCAAACTTAGGCACATTGTTAGGAATGTCAAGAAGTGATGCAATTGTAGCCATAGTGTCAGCTGCCCTGTTTAAAACATGAGGTATTTGATGAAATTTGACTTTGTCAAGTACTCTTTAAAGCTATCAACCATGCATTTGTATGGAGCAAGCTTCTCATCCTTAGTCTCATAATCATCATTTACCTGTCTGATTACTAGTTGAGAATCCCCATATACTTGTAAAATCTTAATTTTCCACTTGACTGCCATGCGTAACCCTGTCACTAGAGCTTCATACTCTGCTACGTTATTAGTGCATGGGAATGCAATCCTGAATGACTTAGGGATGGAATCACCCTATGGTGTAATAAATAGTATACCAGCCCCAGAACCATGATTTGTATGTGAGCCATCAAAGTATAGTTTCCATGTTATATTTGTGTCAATTGTGAATATGAACTCATTAGGAAAGTCTGCAACTAATGGGTGATCTGCCTGTGTGGGTGCGTCAGCTAACTAATCAGCAATAACCTATCCTTTAATAGCCTTTCTTTCTACATACCGGATATCATACTCACTAAGTATCATAACCCATTTAGCCAATCGCCTTGTTAATGCTGCCTTGCTGAGAAGATATTTCAGAGGGTCTATTTTAGCAATCAACATTGTTTGATGGTTTAGCATGTAGTGCCTCAGTTTTTGGGTAGCAAATACTACTGCAAGACAGGCACGTTCAATGGTACTATAGTTGAGCTCATAACCAACCAAAGTCTGACCGATATAATAGACTGCCCTTTCATGACCTTCATCATCATTCTGTGCAAGCAATGCTCCAAGTGATGAATGGGTTGTCGTAATATAAAGAATCAATGGTCTTCCTTCAATAGGTGGCATTAAGACAGGGGGTGTAAGCAAATATTCTTTAATCAGTTGAAAAGCCTCTTCACATTTAGCTGTCCATGCAAAGGGTACCCCTTTCTTAAGTAGATGTTGAAAAGGGTATGTCTTGTCTGCTAGTTGCACTATAAATCTTCTGATAGATTGCAACCTTCCCTGTAATGTCCTTAGTTGACTGAGATTAGTGGGTGGTGGCATGTCCATGATTGCTTTCACCTTAGCAGGATCCACTTCAATGCCTCGTCTAGAAATAATATAACCTAACAGCTTTCCTGACTTGACTCCAAACACACATTTCTTTAGATTAAGTCTCACTTTATACTTCTCTAGCCTCTGAAATATCTTGTCTAAAACCTGTAAATGTTCTTCCCTTGTCTTAGATTTTGCAATGAGGTCATCGACATAATCCTCCATAAGAGTGTGTACTAGATCATGAAAGATAGTAGTCATGGCACGTTGATAAGTTGCTCCAACATTCTTGAGTCCAAAGGACATAACATTCCAGCAGTAAGTTCCCCAAGGACAGGTGAAATCCATCTTATGTTGGTCTTCAGTTGCAATTCTGATCTGGTTATATCCTGAGAATCCATCCATAAGGGACAACATCTCATATCATGTTGTCATGTCAACTATCATGTCTATGTTAGGCAAAGGAAAGTCATCCTTAGGACAGGCTTTATTGATGTCTCTAAAATCAGTGCAGATGCGGATGCCCCCAGTTGGTTTAGTGACTGGTACAAGATTGGAGATCCAATCAGCATAGTTGATAGATTTGATGAAACCAACATCTAAGAGTTTCTTGAGTTCTACCTTGACTAATAAAGCAATCTGTGGGTGCATTTTTCTCAATTTTTGTTTCACTAGTTTGGCACCTGGTTGTAAGGGAAAATGATGTAGAACAAGGTCAGGATCCAATCCTGGCATATCCGCATATGACCAAGCAAAATTTATCTGTCTCTGTTCAAAGAAGTTATGGAACTTGGGCTACTCTTCTGTTGTCAATGATGCTACAAAATGAACCAATCGAAGATTCTCTTTGGTACCTATGTTGACTTCTACTAATTCTTCCACGAGCATGGGTGACTTTTCCTGTGCAATAGGGAAAATGTTCAAACCTCCATCCTTAGGTGCCTCAGAGGGGTTTTCACCTTCGGATGCATCCTTTCTTTTTACTTTTTCATTGTCTAAAGGTGCCTTTCGGTTTTCACCTAGAGACTCATCCTTTTTATCTTGTTTATTCTTTTTCTCATTTTTGCGACTGGAGGGTTGAACAGATTCCCCAAAGTTTTCTTTTTTGTCCAAGTCAATGGTAAAACTAGCCTTATGATCACCGTTTGGTATGCCTTCTCGTAATCCCAGGAACTCAGCAATTGCTTCATCATTCTCAAACATATCTAAGATGGGTGTGTCTTGTTGGTCCCAATCAATGAGTTGGGGGTAGACTAAGGGCATGTCATCGTCGGAGTTATCAAATTTTAATGGAGTCAAGGTAAAGATTGAATTATTCATGTGGTTACAAAAGTCTTGTACCAAGTCCTTTTTCCTCTTAGTTTTGGGTCTAGGTGGATTGAAAGGTAGGCCTAATGCCAAGGTTTGACTATCAGAAACAGGTGGCTCAGGTTGCCAAGATGTAGGATCAAGTGATTCCCAATAGTAGTGTTTAAACCACTCTTCTTTTGTCATTTTCTTTGGTGGACAGGAATTCAAGGGATTGGGTGAAGAACTTAGCATTAAGTCAAGTTCTCCAAATAACTTGTCAAGGTCCATGGAAGAAGTAGAGGATAGGGAATCCCACTCATAATCATTAGAGTCAGGGGAGTCACAATGATATTGGTCGACTAGTTCGTGAGATGTCTTAATATCTTCTGAAGCACGTACTTCCTCAAGTAAGGGTAATGGAGTACTAGGAACGCCAATTTGGATCGGTTGAAACCCTAGCCCTACTCCTTTTGGTCACTGAGAAACAAATATTGGTTCAATTCTGCCATCTTGGTTTAAGCCTAAACCACTTTGTCCATCATATCCTTTGCTTTGCATGATTTTGAAACCCTTTCCATATAGACTTGTAGGAATATATGAGCAAGTAAAAGGGGTTCCTGATTATCTTCCTTATACAGCCAGGAAGTGACATCTTCTGCATCTACAGCCTCTTTGCTTAATTCACCCCATTTAGCAAAAGTTGTTGTGGGAGGAATGTGTATAGTGACCATAGATTGTCTCCTATCTGATGTAGGTAAACCATATGACTTAGGAGGAATCAAATGGCTAACATAATAGGAAGTTTTCATGTAATATTCTCCACAACCCTTATCTTGGATCTCAACCCTAGGAGTGGTAGGAAGTGAGGGTGAAACAAATGTTCGAGTGAGTGTGGACGGGTCAACATAAGAAGATGGATTGGACGATGAAGCCTCTTGGTTCACTGGTACTTGATGTTGGGGGATCTCCTTTAGATTGGTGCAATACTGGAAAGGATCTGGATCACCGTCTATGGTTATTTTTGTGCCATTGTAAGGAAATTTAAGACACTGATGATACGTGGAAGGGACTGCTTTCATAGCATAAATCCATGGTCTACCTAGCAGAATGTTATAAGGAAGGGTGAGATCCAAGACCTAGAACTTTGTCTCCATTACTACAGGACCAATTCTGATAGGAAGTGTTACAACTCCCTTTGATTTTCTTTCTTCATAATCATAAGCTTTAATGACAATACTCTTGGTTGTGTCTACGCATGCTTCTGAGATACCTAAAGCCTTAATTAGTTTTAAGGTGCACAGATTTAACCCTGCTCCTCCATCTACCAAAACTCGTCTAACTTTGGTGTTGTCAACAAGGACTTCTAGATGTAAAGGGTCGTTGTGGTTCATCTTTTCAGTGGCATAGTCTTGTTCAGAAAATGTGGCATGGTGATTATTGGTCAAGTAGCCCACCATTTCCTGGAAATGATTGACATCTAGATCATTAGGTACCGTGGTATCTTGTAAAGCCTTATCAAGGATAGACCGATGCTCTGGGGAAATACGCAACAATTCCAAGATTGAGATTTGGGCTGGGCTCTTCCCCAACTGGTCAAGAAGATTATATTGTAACTTGGAAGGTTGAGGTGTTTTCTGCGATGGAGGGCCTTGAATAGTGAATTTAGTACGACGAGTATTGACCGCACACTCAGGATTAGTATTGATAATAATGGTATTGATATTCTCATCGATGGTGTGAAGGCAGTTAATGGTTTTTCCACCATTATAATCATGCTTGACACTGGCATAGTTGGCTGACATGTTGGTCTTAGTACTTGAACTAGGGACAATTCCTTTCCCATGGTCATGTAGTGGATCAGAAAAGACTTGATGATCAGTGCTTGATGACTTTTGTTTTTGTCCACTAACTTCAATAATTCTCTTTTTGACCAGATCATGTATGATATTCTTCAGTTGTCGACAGTTTTGTAAGTTATGTCCCTTAGTCCTATGATAGTCACAAAAGGCATTATCATCCCACCAAGCTGGTTTAAACTGTCCTGGATCATATTGTCTTGGTTCCTGAAGCTGTATGAGGTTATGTTGTAGCAGTTGTTTGAACACCGACTCAATGGGTTCCCCTAAGGGAGTGAACTCACATTTCTGAAATCTCCTTGGTTATGGGCATTGAGTATTTGGGACCACGTTAGGAGGTTGATTGACAGCATTAAGCATGTTGGAAAAAGTATGAGGTCCTTGTAATGTGAGGAGGGGTCTTGCTTGTAGTGTTTTAGCATCAACCACCCCATCATTGGTGACATTTTTGTTACGAGACCAAAATCTGTTTATGTCAGTGGGGGTGATTTGTACGATTGGGTTTCTATTGGATGTTGATGTCTTGAGTTCACCCTTTTCAATGAGATCCTTCTCTATTATCACTCCTTTTTCCACTAGTTCCGAAAAAGACGTGAAACAATGTACCCTTAAGTTGCTCCTGAGTTTTGCATGAAGGTTTTCTTGAAATATTGTAACTTTTTGTTTCTCAAGTATCTCGACAGGACACCAACTAGCTATAGTCCTCCATCTCTGGAAGAAAGCGATGAATGTTTCCCCTTCATCTTGTGTTGTGTGACAAAAGGTTGCTATATTTATCTCGTGGTCTATGTTGAAGGAGAATTGTTCCACAAATTTCTCAACTAGTTCACCCCAAGATCTAATGCCAGAATCTAGACCCGAAAACCATTCTAGTGCAATTCCTACAAGACTTCTTGGAAACAGCCTCATAAGATATGTGGGATCAGAAGCAACATCTATGCATATGGTAGAAAATTCCCTGATGTGTTCGATTGGGTTCTGTTTGCCATTGTACTTAGGGAGATTCGGTATGACATATCCTTGAGGGAACGGTGTCATGTACAATGATCTATCAAAGGGAAATGGGCATATGTCCTTTGTTGAAAATGATTTCTTAGTTGACACCGACATGTTATCCATTTGTGTTTGTAATGCCTGCATTTGTGTTTGTAAGATGTCAACTTGGGTCAAAGATGTGCTAGGAGGATTATGCGGATCTGGGTATGTATTCTGAAATCCAAAGTCTCGTGATGGGTTTCGATTAAATGTTGGCATCTGAGGTGGATTTGGATTCGGAATGTTGGTGAATGTGTTTTGGTATGGAATCGGCATAAATTGGTGTTGACTTGAGATCTGTGTAAACGGATTCTGAGTACCACTTTGGAAAAAAGGATTCTGATTCAGAATTGATGTAAATTGGTTTTGACTTGGAATCTGTGTAAACGGATTTTGACTACCAATTTTTGACAAAGGATTTTGATTTAGAATTGATGTAAATGGGTTTTGACTTGGAATCTGTGTGGATGGATTCTGACTACCCATCTGCGAAAAAGGATTTTGATTGCCATATTGGAAGGAGGGAACGCCCCCTGTTTGTGTAATTCGTGGTATAGTACTAGTGACTTGAGCACTAGGTATGGCCATCGACTGTGGTATGGTGCTCATGATACTAGAATTGGGTATAGTTGTTGACTGTGAACTTGTGGCACCGACATAAGGTGTAGAGGCTAAGGTTTTAGGTCATTTACTCCCAGCAAGAGGACCAAAGGGAGTGGATGATGAAGCCCCTATAGTGAAATTAAATCTTGATGTCATGCTAGATGTACCAAATGGGGACGTATGGACTGTTGTACTCTGCGTAGATGTGCTAGATGGCATAGTGGTGCTGACTTGAGGTATAGTAGTACTAGCAGTCGTGGTATTTTTCCCTTGTGTAGGTTGAGTTTCTAAGGTTTTGATATCGAATCCTGGAGGTAAAGTAGCACCTTCAACTAGAAATTTGCCTAAAAATCATTGACAATCATTTGCTAGGTACTCATCTATAGAAGAGGAAAACTTAGGGTCCTGTGCGGCAGCCTCTATGTCCTCTACTGCAATATGTCCTTGAGTGTTTCTAGTGGTGAATTTGTCTAATAGAGTCTTATGAGGTCTTGACGAAAATGGATTGATGAATTCACTTGGGTTCAACATGTTTTCTCTCTCTCTTCTCTTAGACTTAGTCTCAACCATGTAAGACAAGCTCAATATGCGAGAAATGCAAAACTATATGTATGAACAATCTGACCTTATTCTATGTTTTTTAGGATTTTTGTATGCAGAATAAGGAATGCTCTATGATGACACTAGTCTAAGATCTAAAGATGCAATGTCTAAGCAAGGTTCTAAAATAGTCGATTCTACAAACCTTAAGATAAAGGGACCAACTACCTAAAGTCAAACCAAGGTGTCAATTTAGTTTAAGTCAAGGAACCAATGTAGGACAAGGATCAAAAGACAAGTTGAGTTTCCTAACTAGACTGATGAGCTAGGAGGACTCTATGTAGGACAAAGTATAAGATGACAAGACTAGGTTCAATGACAAATTTAGTTGACACTATGATTTTTCTAGAGTATAGATGGTGGACTACTCCTAAAGTTTGTAAAAGTGACCTTTCTAGAAGTCTAATGCAAGGTAATATGTACCCTAAGATGAAGCTAAACTCTAAATGAAGACAACTGTTGGTAATGATTAAATGAACCTAAAGGGTGCAAAATTGAGCAAATTGTTTCAGGTTTCTATTCAAAGACTGTTTGTGTGAAGACAACTGAAACTGGTGTAATCGTGTTGACTGGATAGTGACTGTAAATTCTGGTTTTCTGATAATCAGACAGATGCGTCTCAAGATTTAATAGATGCGGTTCAAAATTAACATTTGCAGTCTAAACTGACAGATGCGACTCAAAATTTACCAGATGCGACTCAAAATATAATGCATGCAGTTTTTCCAAAGCAAATGCGAGCTAAATTGGCAGATGCGACTCTAATCTTGACAGATGCGACTGATAATGATAGATGTGACTCAAAAATTAATAGATGTGACTCCTGATAACAGATGCGACTTTCTAGTGAACAGTTGCGACTCTGTGAATTTTTAGTGACATGAAATTTAAACTAACTCCATTTTTTGTGTTCAAATTTTGATAATGAAAGACAATCATAAGACAAAGTGTTTTCAGTTTCGATTTCAAACTCAAAGAATGTTTAAAGTGATAATAGACAAGCACATCCTAATAGGCCAAATGCCTAGGGTTTGTATACTTGGTATAGCCCACCTATTATACCCCGGATTGGTGATGAACACCTTTCCTTCTCGAGAGAGGATAGCTTAGGAATTTGGTGGCATTGGCTCCCCTCCACGGCTCATTAACATCTTTCAAGCACACCAATTCTGAATTCTTTGGGCAATGATCTCCCAAGAACTACTATCTCTACTCAAGGGGATCAGTAGTGAGTATCTTCGGGCATGATATTGTACCCTGCACTATACCAAGCAACGGCCACAAATAGGTTGGTCTCTAAAACAAAAGGTATTTAGTACAAGCATTCTGTTCATGGGGTGTGATCCATATGGCACGAGTCCCCTTTCGGATCCATCTCGTCGGAACCACACTCGTGATTCTTGGGGTTTCCCCAAGAACCCACTTTTATATACCGGCTGGAAGTCCCTTGGGTTCAGGGTGCTACCGATCTGAGTCGTTCTGGGGTGAGTACTTTTTCCCACCAAAATAGGCCCAAGTTCTAGAGTTGGTAACTGTTTCTCTTACACCCAGGATCGCACAGATGCGCAAGGGGAGAGGATACTTCGATGTACCAAATCGTAAGGGTGACTAAACTTGTGCTTTCGCACCAAACACAATAGACACTTGTTAATTTTAACCAAACGAAAGATTTTCTAAGCTACCAAACAATCTGTTTCAAAATTAACTAGGGTCTTTGACAAGCATCCTGTAGAAAAAATCGTTAGTAATTTTCAATATTGTCTTCGTCAATCGTCCTGCAAAAGCTTGTTAACTCCAAATGGCCACACACTGAAAATCAGATATTAGTAACACACAAACCAATTGAAAATTTGAGATTTCTGAAAATAGAAAATAAAATTTTACCAGTCAATTGCGTTGCAGATTTACCAGTTAGATGCATCGTTTCTTCTTCAGTTGTGGCTCGGGAAATCAATTGCGGTTCAAGAAAATACAGATGCGTCATTTCCTCTGTCAGATGCGGTTCAGGAAGTCAATTGCATTGATTCATCAAACTGATGCGTCGTTCCATACGAAAAACCTACAAAAATCAAAATAAACATCTACAGATTCACGAAGATGGTGTCTTCACGTCGGGTTCACCAAATGTAATGCCATAGAAAAGGTTGCACATAGAAAACAAAGAAGATTAGAAGCAACATATGCATACAATACTAAATTTAAATCTAAGATGCAAATCTACTCATTAAGAAACAAAGTACATAGGAAAGTAAAACATAAACAAAACTAGAACAATCTCACCAATTTCGGATGTATTTCCATGATTCATCTCGATTTCCCTTCTCCATTTCGCTTGTGTAGTATAATTGCTCTCATATTTTTAAGAGTTCGTGCAAGTATAGCCTAAGATAATGATTAGCAAAATATCAAAGATTCAAGATTGAGTGCTCTCAAAAGTCATAAAAATTTGTAGGTTTTCGAGAGAGATTGGAATGAAGAATGACAAATCAATTTATAGAAAATTGATTATTCAAACAACAGGCCAAGATTGAAAGATCAACAGATGGTCGAGATCGACTGATTAGACATGCATTATGATAACTAACAGTAATGACATGAGTGATACAAATTAGAAATGGAATTAAAGATTAAATAAATGATTTAATCTTCAGTTCGGCATTCGAAAACATCATAAATATCTTTGCATGACAAAGATGAAGATTGATTATAACGACTCTCTGTTCGAATGCACGCACAACATTTAATTAATTAAATAGGAATATTTAATTAATCCGCATGTATGTGCAAATGAGTTAAAACTAGACAATTGAATGATCCGACGAAGAGATTACTCGAGAACACCACTAAGACATCAAATGAAGAGTTAACTAAGTGATTAAAAAAGATGTTGACTCGAGTAAAAGTGAATACTTAGATAACTTCACACAATTATCTAAAATATAGAAGAATGTGTTAAAATAGAATTAATGAATTAAATAATTCATTTAATTCAAGACTCAATATTTGAAGAATAATTAAATAAATAATATTTATTTAATTAAATGATGAAGGGATTTTAAATGAATAATTAAATAAATAAAAGAATTTATTTAATTATAGTTGAAATATGATAAAGATAAATTAAATAATGATTTATTTAATTTAACAAGAAGAATAAGGTTAATTAGTGAGATAATTAAATAAAAAGTGTTTATTTAATTAATCAGATAGAATAAAGAAAAGTGTGAATTAATTAAATAATTAAGATTATTTAATTAATAGAAGAATTAATGTTAAGATGAATAATTAAATAATTAACATTATTTAATCATGACCATAGAGAATAGAAATTATGAAGAGTATAGAAGTCACAGGCTAAAAACCAGATTTCGGTGTCTACACCACCTACTCCTCCGCAAGTAAGGTCACCATTGCAACGCACTACAAGTTATCCTCCATGAAGAATAAGATCTCTTCTTCCAAGTGAATCCTTAGTTTTCCACAAAGTTCTAGGTCAAGTACCTGTTGTGTAACATATCATGGCTACACCACCTGCAGGACCTTGGGGAAATTCTTTTGATCCCCTCAATTTGGTCGCACCTCTACATGAACTTCCACATGTCTCGAGAAACCATATTTCAAATTTTCTAGGTGACGACAAACAACATCACGATGAACACATTGCTTCTTTTTATATTGTTTGTGGTGTTCTTAGCATAGAACATGAAGATTTTGCTATAATATTGTTCATCGAATCTCTATAAGGAGTTGTTTAATGGTTTTATACTCTTCTAGCTACTTTTTTCACTAATTGGAACACTCTTTGCACCAAGTTTGAAGAAAGGTTCAAACCTATTGAAGATGCACACACCTTATTGGCATAGCTTACAACCATGCGGAAAGAGGCCCATGAACCCATGTGTGAGTTCATGGCTAAGTTTAATAAGCTGGTGATAAGAATCCCAAAAGAGGCAAGACCAACAAATCATAATTTGAAGTGCTTCTTCATCAATACACAACTCCCCAAAGTAAGTTTTTTCTTGCGTAGGGAAGCTCTCACCAATGTTGAAGTAGCTAAACAATTAGCTACTAGTCTTGAAGATGACATGATCCTTGCTAGAGAAATAAGGATGAATACCAACAACAACAACAAGATGCAAGCATCAAGATCTTTAGCTTTTAATGCTAATGCTTCTAATGCTAATTATAATTTTGTTGATCCCATGATTCAAAGGTTGGAAAATGAAATCTTGGCTTTGAAAATGCAAGTTTCCAACAACAACACTTATAAGGATGTTCCAAGAAGGACTTTTTAAAATTATGCCAGAAATAGAAATCAAATCGTCTTCTAGCGCCATAGGGAAGACTCACACTTGAAGCTTGACCTACCAATACTGCAGTAAGATACTATGAGGTTGAACAAGATAAATATGCACAACTGGATTATCCCATGGAATAAAGTGTTGATATCTTTCAAGATGAAGAAATGGAATCAACTGGCGACTCCAATATTGCCTGTTTGCAAATGGCGAATGAATCTAATGGGGAGGACTTGGTGACAGATGCATATGTTTTCTCTACTTAGCAACAACAAAATCAGCTTGATCAAACTCAAGCCACTACTCCACCAACGAAGGAGAAGCCGCTAGTTACCATTGCAAAAAGAGGATCTCCTCTACCTTGGCAACCAAAAAATACAACAAACAAACAAGTAAGTGCTCCCTGTCCCCCTCTGTCAATTCCTATTGTTCCCAAAGCCAATCTCCAGGTTCCTAAGACTAGTGTACATTTTGTTGAACCTATCAGTGAGGTTACTACATCCACTTTACAAAATTATTTCTAGGATTTTGACATCATTGATCATGCCAAGAAAACAAAGATCCAAATGTTTGAAGCTGAGTACCTCAAAGAAAATCCTGACCAATTTAACAGGCTTGTTAACTTCGTAAAGGATAAAGGAATTACTCCAAGTAAGGATTCATCTCCTAATATTTTTGTTGCCCCAAAGCCCAATATGCCACATAATAACCTTGTTTCTACCCCTCCAATTGCCTCTGCACGTATTGATCAATTATTTATTTCATTACTTGTTAATGGATTTAAGTTAAGCAATTGTGTCAAAGATTCTAGTGCATCAGACAATGTGATGCTAGCCAAGGTAGCTATTGCCTTGGGTTTGAATCAAACAAAAACTTTTTGTCATTGTCTTTCCATGGAGAACAAACAAGTACCTCTGATTGGACATATCAAAGATGCACAATACACATTTACCACATGTCTTGAAAAGAAGATCAAGATGATGGTTCTAGTAGCCAATGTGCCAACATCTTATGGAATTCTCCTTCGATGTAATTTTTGTAAAGATGTCAGAGGTGAGCTAAACATGGACATGGTTGAAACCAGAATACCTGTGAAAGGCATAATGTAGAAATTAATTCTTGAAAGGGAGTCAAAATTTTTGATAATGTAGTCTAATGATCCAAGGGCTCAAATTATTTTTGAGTCTTCGAGTGTTGGAGCATATTATTTGCAAACAGAAGAAGTTGGAAAATCTTCAACAAGGCATGAGTTGGATAGTGTTGATTCTTTTTCAACAAAAAATGATTCATCATCAAATTATTTGTCAATATTAGATCATGAAGCTTCATCAAATGATGAAGCTACAAATTTTAATACTATCTATCCTGGTGACCCAAATGGTGTTTGGTTACTCGAATTTGATGGCAGTTGCTCTTCCACCAGATCTGGAGTGGGAATGGTTTTTAATTCCCCCAAAGGAAAAAATTTCCCTTTCTCTTTCAAATTACAATTTGACAACACTAATAGCACTGTTGAATAGGAAGCTTTGTTATTAGGAATGCAAGTTGCATGTAAGAAAGGTATCAAATATATTCATGCACAAGGTGATGTTGAGTTGATAGTTTGTTAGGTAAGGAATTTGTATCAAAAAAAATGATAGACTTAGGAATTATCGCAATGTTGTTTGGGATTGCATTGAAGAATTTGATGCTTTTGATATATCTGTAGTTCCAAGGGAATACAATGATAGAGCCAATTCTTTAGTAGCTTCAACCACGCTCTTGATACCACATAAATATTTTCATTGATTTTCCTATACCATTGAGTTGGTCTTCTACCCGAGTGTTCTTGATAATTTTAATAACTAGCAGATTTTCAATGATGATAATCAAATTGTTGCCTTTTTCGAGAAGGTGGAAAATTTTGATGAGTTGTACTTTGAAGGAAGTGATTCTCCACATTGAGAATCTATTTCTGATATGGATCTAGTTATAGGAAAAAAGTTCTTACAACTCAATGGGAATAAAATTCCAAAGGATTTGGTATCTCTTGAGAAAATTTTTGATAAGCATGATCACTATGTCAAGAAACAACTCTTAGATTCGGATTCATCTAATGAGGTTGAACAGATCAACTTAGGAACTCAAGCGGATCCTAAGATAGTAAACATTGGTAAGTGTTGCACAATTGAAGAGAGAAAGCAATTTGCTAAGTTGTTACTAGAATATATGGATGTCTTTGCAATATTCATATGAATATTTAAAATATTTCCAACTGAAGGAGGTGCAACACAAAATTCCCTTAAGATTGGAGCATTGCCTTATAAACAAAAGCAAAGGAAATATAACCCAAAGATTTCTTGAACGATCCTTGCAGAAGTCAAAAAATTTTGAACGCCCAAAAAATATTCCCTATCCATCATTCAACATGGATAGCAAATATTGTTCTCGTTCATAAGAAAAATGGTGAGATCCGTATTTCTGTGGATTTTTGAAATCTGAACTAGTTGTCGCTCAAGGATTATTATCCTCTTCCAGTAATGGATCAAGTTCTTCAAACCATGACCAAATTTGAAATGCTCTCCATGCTAGATGGTTTTTCTTATTACAACCAGATTGAAGTCAATTCAAGTGATCAACACAAGATGACCTTTACAATATCATGGGGTACCTTTGCACATCATAGAATTCCTTTTGGCTTGATCAATGTTGGTGCCACGTTTCAACGAGCTATGTACTTGGCTTTTCGTGATGTGCTAGGTAAGTTCATTGTGGTATATCTTGATGATCTTATTTTTTTTCTAAAAAACATCATGAACATTTTTACAATCTAAGGAAAATATTGGAGAGATGCTGACAACATGGTATTTCCTTGAACCCCAAAAAGTCAATTTTTGGGGTTACAGAAGGTAAGCTTCTTGGTCATGTGATGTCCACATAAGGTATCAAGATTGACTTGGAAAGAGTTAAAAGTATCAAATCACTCACTCTGCCATCAAGTAAGAAGGTTGTTGATGCAATACAGAGAGGCCTATTGCAAGGTGTGACCCTTGGTATTCCTTGTAGCACTAGTGCTTGGGTTTGTGACATGGTATAACTGCCTCCTATGGTTCTTAACCGAAGCTTGTATCGAGCATTGAAAGGTCGATCTTTTGGTGCAATAGCAAGTACAACAATTAATATCAAAGTTGGTCACAGGTTCAAACCCCTCACTTTTTCTAGGGGGATTGTTGCAAGTTGTGACCCTTGGTCTTCCTTGTAGCACTAGTGCTTGGGTTTGTGACATGGTCTAACCACCTCCTGTGGTTCTTAACTGAAGCTTGAATCGGGCATTAAAAGGTCAATCTTTTGGTGTTGCAAAAAGTCCAACAAGGCCTTGATCAAAAAAAACTTAACACAAGTTATCTCAAACAACACTTTGATTCTCAAACCCCAACTAGGGTACTTCTTCACACAAATTATATTTCCCTCTAATAGGTCTACAAACCTAAATTATTGAACTTATCTCATACTAAACCCTCACAACCAAAAATCTCTCTATACTTTCAAACACCCATTAAAGCATACTAAAACATACCTCAAGAACTCCATGGGTCATTTTGAACCAACCCCTTCAAAATCTTGCAACAATGTTGTCCTACAAGGCCAATTAGGCATGTTTTACAAAGCAACCCTATTTAAATATTCCTGTCAAGCCCATATTACCATTGGGCAGTCACAACCAGCTTGCAAAGCCACAAAATTCACAATTTTTAGGGCCAGATAAGCCCTCTAACACCACTAACCCCAAAACCCTCAATTTTGCTTGCACAAGGAGAGGTTTAATGAAAATCAACCATCCCAATTCTATTTATTCACAAACAAGCATCAAACACCCTGGTTTATGTCTAAACAAACTCAATCTACCCTCAAAAAATTTTTCCCCCAAGTTTTATATCATTTAACTCTCTCAAACCTCTCTTTTCCATTCAAAATCCACCAATTTCACAACTAGTGCTTCCTACAAACCCCATAAAATCACTTCTCCTGCACTCAAGAAACATTAGAACACCCTATCCTAACTAATTTGGACCCATTCCACTTAGTTATAGGGTTTACAAAAGGTGGAATGGGCTATTCGCATTTTAGACTTTCAAAACCTTGAAACTCCTATTTTCTGGCCGCCTACAGTGTTTTCACCACCAAACTTTTCAAACAAAATTAAATTTGATCAACCAAACTCTAACTAGGGTTCAACACATATATCAATTGATCTTAAAACAATTTAGCCTAAAAACTCATTGTACAATTCCGTACAAACCAAAGAAATAGAGAAATTTGAGAGATTTCAAATTGATTTCTTCTTCAAACTTTCAAAATCAGTCCTTACAACGAGATGCCAAAAAAAGATTTACCTTTTCCCTCCTAAAACAAAAAAAAAACTCTCAACTCTCATGACCATTGGGATTCACAAATTTTCATTTTTTGCATCTTTTTTTGACAATTTTGCAATTTTCTTATTGACAACTTTTTACATATTGTGCAATATATAGCAATTTGAACCTCATAACCACCTAATGGACTCATTACATCAATAAATGGTCTAAATGACCTTATTGTTGAAAAAAATACTCAAAACCACCTAAAATATATCAAAAGGCCCTACTTGACAACATTTCCACAAAAAATGCACTTGGGGCCCTTACACCAGCTGTTCAATCTTTCTTTGGCAAAGTAAATTTTCTACAAAGATTCCTTCCAGATTTTGTAGAAAAGACTCATCATATTTTTAATATGATGAAAGGTACTACCACTTTTCATTGGACGACAGAAGGAAAAGTTGTGTTTGATGATATCAAAGAGGCTATTGCTCATGTGTCAATGTTAGTCCGCCTAGACTACACAAAGGAATTCATCATGTATAGTTATGCTTCTGAGCATACACTTTCGACAATTCTGGTTCAAGAAAACAATGAGGGTTTTGAATCCCCAATTGCATTCATGAGCTATCCTCTAAAAAATTATGAATTGAAATATTCCCTAATGGAAAAACATGCTTTCATTGTGGTTAAGGCTGTTAAACATTTCTGATTCTACATTCTTAATAGCCATGTCAAAGTCTTGGTTCTAGATTCAACCATTAAGTCCATCTTAACACAACCGAAGTTTGGGATGAAAAGAGGCAATTGGATTTCCAAGATTGAAGAATACAACATGGAAATCAAGCCTACCAAGCTAATACGTGGGCAAGGTTTATGTGAGCTCATTGCTGAAAATAATCCTAGTGGAGAAGTTTCAGAGACTAAGGTGTCAGATCCAAGTGAATTTCCAATGGTGTTATTTGTCAATAATACTAATGATTGGTATTCTAGTGTTTCCCATCTTCTCACTTATGGGGAATATCTTGGTCATTTGACTCCAAAGGAGAAAAGGACCATGAAACTAAAGTCAACAAACTTTGTCTTGTGGGACAATGGTTTGTATAAACATGCATTGGATGGAACTTTCTTACGATGTGTTGATGAAGAACAATAGAAAAGATTGTTGAAGTCATATCATGACTTACCATGTAGAGGAAACTTTTCAATGCCAGTTACTGCTCACAAGATCTTGAGAGAAAAGTGTTACTGGCCTACACTCTTTCAAGATGTGTACTCTTAGGTGTGCAAATGTGAGCTATGCCAATAGTTCGTAGGTAAACTGAAGTTGGCAACTTTACCTTTGAAACAAGTTGTCATCGAAGAACCCTTTCAGTAGTGGGAATTGATTTCATCAGTGTAGTAAATCCACCTTCAAGTGTAGGACACATCTATGTCCTAACTACAACTAACTATTTCACCAAGTGGGTGGAGGCAATTCCAGCTAAGCATGCTACTTCTGAAGTTGTATATAGATTCTTGAAAGAAAATATCATTTCTAGGTTTGGTGTGCCGAATAAAATTGTTGTTGACAATGCTTTTGCTTTCTTGTCAAGCGAGATAACTAAGTTCTATTTCGAACATGGCATAACATTGTCTCATTCATCCGACTATTACCCACAAGGTAATGGTCAAGCTGAATCAAGCAATAAAAACTAGGTGACTATATTTTGCAAGCTTGTGAATGAAAATAAGCATTTGTGGCACAAAGCTTTGTATGATGCTTTGTGGGCAGACAAAATAAATCCAAAGCAGGAAATTGGCATGTATCATTTCCAACTCTTGTATGGTTTGAATACAAAAATTTCCATAGCATTAAAACTTCTATCCCTCAAATTGGCTAAGGCCATTGTGGATGAGACTTTTGATCAATCAATCGATAAGCAGATAATGTATCTCTCTAAATTGGAAGAGAAACGAGTTTAGGTTGCTAAATGTATCATGGAGCATCAAGAACAATTCAAGAAGCTTTTTGACAAGAAGGCAAAGTCTTGTGATTTTCAAATTGGTGATCTCGTTCTCTTATGGGATAAGTGAAGAGAACTGAAAGGTATGCACAGGAAGTTTGATTCATTGTACACAAGACCAATCAAATTTCATTAGTTTCATGATGAAAGAAGTTTCCTCTTGGCATACAAGGATGGAACACCATTTTTTCTTCCTCATAGTGGGCAACATTTGAAGCTCTTCACACAGTGAGGTAATAGGTGTTTAATGTAAATATGTTAGTCTTTACGCCTTTTTTCTAGTCTTTCTGAGTCTTTTTATTTTTGTTTCCCTACTCTATTCCCAATGGATGGATAAAGGCATTTGATTCTATAGTTATTCTCCCTTCAATCATTTCTAAAAATGATTGAAGGAAGCTCCCCAGCTGGAGCCAGTTGTTATCCTCAAATCTAGCAGTGCTCTATTCACAGGATAACCCCTATGAAACTTGTTTGTTTCGTAGTTTTGTGTACTTCAAGCACACAAAATGAGGAAATTTTCTATTAACCTTGATTCGTAGTCCAAAACCACAAACAATCAATTTGAGCATTCCCCCTTGTTCATCTTTCAAATATTTTCAAAACAATTATTTTTGTCGATCCCCAATCCTTGGGAGTTAGTCAAATTTACAATCATATCAAAGAATTGATTTTTAGTGCTCCTACATGAGCCTTAATTTAGAGAAACCAACTCCAAGTGTTGGAGCGGTGAAAATAATTGCTTCTACACTTCACACCTAGCCAAAAGATGCACAAGCAATGATTTTCACTGCTAGTGCATTTCTCCTTTTGCCAAGTCTATTACATGCACAAATAGTAATTTTCACCACTAGTTGCAATCTTTTTTGCCATTATGTGTGCCTTCATTAATGCGAACATTCAATTCATTAATGACCTTCTCTTAGTGACTTAATAAATCATTTTAGGTTAATTTTCTTTCATTGAATCTCCTTTCACTCTTCCTATGCGTGTTGGTCTCCATCCAAACTCCAAGCAAGATTACGTCTAAATATTTTTCATGCATCCAAGCTAGGGTTTTCATTTTCCTACCAGGTATATTGTTTTTCTTCCTTCTTCATTGTGTTTTTCCTTCTCTTTACTTTCAAGATCTATTTACTTTAATAAACCTTTCCCTTGCATTTTCCTTTGTTTAGGATTTCAATCCTTTCATTTTGGAATATTCATTTCTCTTTTTAAAATGTGCCCTGCTTTTCCTTGTCATTGTTTTGCATGTTATTTTTATTAGTGCTCTTGTTCATTTTTCTCCACACATTTCTCCTCTCTTTGTGCATCTTTCTATGATGCTTTCCCAGCAATTTTTCCCATCAATGTAGTGGTGAAGAGTTTAGTTTTAGAAATCTAAAATGTTGAAACTTCAATGTTATTTTGTAAGATCATTCCTTTCAACATTTGAGCAGCATTTTTCACCTCTCAAACATTGAATTTACCTTCTCTTACTTGTCAGCGCAGTGAAAATGTTCATCGCTACACTGAAGATCTTTCCTAGCTCCAAGATGTAGGAGTAGTGAAAATCACTACTCCTACATGAGGTGTCTTACCTTAAATGCTAAAGTGATTAAAAAATATGCATGTACATTTGACCCTAACACTTGCTCAAGAATGAAGTGACCTACTCAAGCATTAAATTTTAGGCCCAAACATCCAACCAAGACCTTCCCACATATGCACCAGTGCTGATTTTTAGCGCTTTAACATCTTTTCTAGCCCAACACATAAGACATGTAGGAGCATTGAAAATCAATGCTACTACATGTAAATGACTTCTCAAGATGTAGGAGCACTAATTTTTAGCGCTCCTACACAAAAAATAGTTTTCCATTATAAAACTTTAAAATCAATTCGTTTACGCTCTGAACCTCATTTCTTTGCCAATGCTTCATTTTCCAAGCTCTATAGCGCATTTGAAGTTGCTCCAAATTTCCTACTTGCTTCATGCTTTCCAACACTACATTTTCTCCTAACATCTACTAATCCATTATTCTTGTAGTTCCTATTAAACTCTCATCAGGTGATCCTTGAAGGTGATATTCCTTGGTCTTGGTATTTTTAAATGACAACAAAAAATCCTTTGTCATCTTCTAAGAAGGAGGGCAAGATGAAGTACAAATATCAAGGTGTCTTTCCACCTACTGTGGTGATCTCAAAGGTGGATGAAATCAAAGACACTAAAATTGGTGATCAAGACCTAGAAGTTTGTGTAAAAATAACTAACAAAAAACCCTTAGAAGACAACCTAAGAGCCATTCTTCATAGCAACTTGCACTTGGTGTCTACATTTCTAACTTCTACTCATAACAAAAAAAAATTCCTCCAAGTTGCATCTCATTACTTCTAAGATGATAGAAGTGTAAGAGATTCCTCGGGACAATTCATGATGAGATTAGTTCCTAAATTCTTTGATATTGTTTTATGTGTTCCACACATGGAAAAATATACAAAAATCACAATTCAAAAGGCACGAGAGGTCTATGATAGTGATCCCAACAAAGCTAAAACAATGATTAATAATCAATGGTTAAAAACTCCAAGGCCTGCTATCTCAAGATGGACTAAACAGCTTCCTCAAAGTGATTTCAAAGAGGATTTCATGGATATGATTACTCTCCTAAGCAGGGTTAAAGGATAGCCTATTTCATGTAATTTTCAATATTAGATGTATGAATACATTTGCATAATGAGAAAAAAGAAAGCACATATTGATTGGGAAACTTGAATAAGTGATGAAATCCATGAACAATTGATCAATGTGCCAACTACTTTGAAATTTTACATGACTTCCTATCTGGTATATGTTGCTATAGTAATGAGGCATTTTCTAGGGCTGAATAAAAAGGGAAATAGACATTTTGTACCTATGTATGAGTTCTATTATCAATTAAAATTGAGAGAAAGTCTTCATCATTTCAGAAGAGTCATAGATGCCTTCTTTTTACCCTTGTTGTTCACTTTTGATATGACTCTTGAAAAGAAAAGAGTATCATATGAAGCCAACAAAGTGTTTAGTAAGGTTGGATGTATATTTTTGCAATTTCCAACTTTCACCTACATAAGACTAGGTTGCTATATTGGGTGTCCATACATGTTGCCCAAATATCCTTCAAATAAGTGGATACTAATGGAGTTGTGTAAACAATTGATCTCAGTTCACAAGGAACACCAGATAATACACAAGCCAGGTTTCAGGTTTCTATTGACAATTGGGAGGCATACCGTTCATAGTGTACAAAAAGAAAAATCAGTTGCTATAGAAATGAAAATCATGACTATCAGAACATATAAATATATATTTGACTTTGACTACCAAGATGTGAATAGGAAACTGGAGAAGGATCAATGACATTTCTACCGCTTTCAAGACATATTGGTGAGCTGCAAAGATGAAGAAGACATCCACATAATGGATTTTTTAAGGCTGATAGTAGAACAGATCAGAGATCTTGGTGTAGTTGATCTACCAAAGGATTTCAAAGATCCTAACGACATCATAAACTCTGCTTATGAAGAAGATGAGATTGCTAGAAGGCCCTTACCTCCAATACAATGGTCTAAAAAGGAAAGTGTCTCTATCAAAGAAAGGTTTGCTCCCATCTTCCACAACATAGTAGAATGGTTGCATAAACATGGTTTCCAAATGAAATCTTTCATAACCAAATCAAAAGGAGAAGCACCAAGGGAGAAACCATCCAACAAGAGGAGTTCCATACAAAAAACAAACATGCAAGTACTCCCTCTTCTTCCCAAAGAGGTCCTAAAATCAATTTCACCTTTGATAAGAGTGTTACATAAACAATTGAAGAACAAGAGGCAACAAAATCCTAACAAACACATGCAAAAGGAAAGGAGCTTGCTTATGAGGAACAATCATCCAAAGAAGAAGAGAATGAGGGTGAAGAATTAGAAGAATCTGATGAGGAAGAATTTAAAGATGAAGTTGAAAAAGAAGATAACAAGGAGGAACTTGGGAATGATGATGAACAACCTCTATCATCCTATGAGAATATTGTTGAAGATCTTCCTCAGACATCAAAACCTGTTACTACCAATATTCCTCATACTCCTCCAAATCCAACTACTTCTCCACCTCCTCTTCCTACCTCACCTCCTCCTACAAAAATTTTAGATGTAGTGAATATTTCCATTCCCCTTTTAGTATTAGCCATCCTTGCCCCTTGTCCTATATTTTCAAACTTACAAACTATTGATGTCTCTTTGAGTTCTCCCTCATTCATTCCTAGTTTTTCATCTCCATCATTTGATATCTCTTCTGAATCTAAATTTAATATATTCATGAATGAGTCTTTGTAGGGACAACTTGGTTTGCAGTCCACTAGAGCAATCATGACTGATACTACCCTGATTGTTACCATATCAACCATTTCTACAAAAGTGGTTGCAACATAGGAATTGACTATAAGTCAAGAATCACATACTTCCTCCCTTCCTCCTTGGTTGATCTCTCAAGTATCAAAGTGAAAGAAACAAAATATCTCCCTAGATTAGCTTGATCTTGAGGAGATAGCTCCTCCAAAATCCAAGGGGAAGAAAAAGGAAAAATTCCATTCAAGGCTTCATGTTGACAAATCCAGTCACAATTTTGTAGAGAGTGGTCTACCCCCATAGGAATAAGGTGATGTAAACATGGAGGATTACACTTTCATGAGATTTCAACTTGGAAAGGTGACAAATGCAAGTGCAAAGGAAGATGTACAAGTTGTCCTGGATGCATTAGCAGGAAGGTTTGATAAGATGGAGCAAGCCAGAAATATGTACAAGGAGAAAGTTGAGCATTATGCAGCAGTTTTGAGGAATATTGCAAGCTCTTCTAGGAGTGTACAACTTATATCCATGGTGAACATTGAGGAACCAAAAATTCAATAGGTGGAAAAAATTTCCTCCAAGGGGAAGGTGTTATACGATTTCATTGATGAAATGATAGAACATGGTTCACAAGTCATAGTTGTTGCAAATGAGAAGACTGCTTAGATATCCAAGCTAAAATTAGAGCTTGATAAAGAAGAAAATATACTTTTTGAAGAGAAAAAAGAAATGGAAAGATGTCTCTCATTTTGGTCATGAATGAAAGAGATAAAGCTGACTAAGTTGGTGGAAGTTGGAGTAATAACTGACAAAGAGAAGTATGTGGAGGTATGAGAATCTCTCAAACACCACATAAAAGTGATCAAATCTCTTGTTGAAGACATCCACCAAATACAAGAAGATGTCGAAGAACATCATGTTATCCTAGTGAATGGAATTGAGGAGTTACCTGGTAGGGTCCTTGATGATGATCATACTTTTCTCCTTGTTTGTGAGATAAGTCAAATATTCAAGGAATTTGTCATGAAGCAAGTTGAAGATGAAGGCTTTTCAAAGACTTCCATGCATACCATATTGATATATGGATTTCTCTTGACTGTCTCAAGATGCATCTAGATAGATGCAAGAAAAGATACTTGTCTGTAAGTAGATCAATCACAAGAGTTCACACCATTATGGATTATACAATTGTTCCAGATGAGGCATTCGTACTGGAGACAAAGAAGAAATATGAAGTCTTCCATGCCCAATGCAAGTAATCATAAAGACTTTGTTTTTTTATCTCTAGTGTTAGATAGTTTTATGCTTTCATTTATGCATTTTTTTAATAGTTCTCAACATCTTACATGTCATTTTCCAAGATGTAATTACATGTAAAAATAGAGATGTTTTCTTATAATTATGGACAACATTTTTGAATAATTCGACTTGTTAGGTGAGATTTTCCTAAATTTTCTCACCTAACTTTCCTAGATTCCCTCCTCTGATTTTCCTAAATTTTCTCTTGTCTCCCATCTATAAATATGAGAGGATTCTTTTGTAATGTTTATCTTTTACCTTTTGCAATGAAGTGCTTCCCATTTGAGAAGCAAATACATGAAACTTTTTGTTCATCTTTGTGAATCTATTTTGATCAATAAAGAAGTGAGTTGCATACGAAATTTTGTGTTGGAATCAATTATCTTTTGGATTTGATTGAAATTGGCAACGATTAGTGATTAAGATCTGAAGGTCTTTGAGTAAATCTATGTAAACTTTGAGTTACACTCTTTATTCGAATTTGTGATACTGATTGAATACTATTGGTGAATTATCTATGAGACTTTGTGCTTGTATTTATTCATGTTGTTCATGGATATATCATGGATTATCTAAAAGACTTTTTTTTTGTAATACAACACTATTTACATATCTCATAGGATTCATTGGTGAAAGCTACATAACGACTTTTTGACTTCGTGGGATTTTTATTATTTTATCATTTATCATTATCATGCTAGTATTCTTAGTCTTTGCTTTGACAAGGTAATAATATTGGAATTACTGCTTTTCTTTTTAGTTTGAAGTTGTATCAAATTAGGAACTTAAAATCGTGAAGCATTGTAAAACATGTTCTTTGCAAAAAGAGAGAATTATGAATGTGACACACCCCCATCTCTTAATCACAATGTACATTATTGTGAATACTTAATTAGTTTTACTTAGTTTCAATAAGCAGTAAGAAGGGTTCCTCCCCTTTATGAGAGGAGAGATTATATCTCACATAGTTGTGGTTGAAATCAAGTTTTGTAATCTAGTAAAGGGATTACATAATTTTCACCCAATGGGGCAAAAAGAAATCATGAATCTAATTACAAAAATATTGAGCTCTAGAGAAAAACCAAAAGATATTCTTAAATTTCATTGGTTTCCCATAAAAATGGGAAATGAGGATTAAGAACCCCCAAGTGGGTGAGCTTAGAACCCATAGGTAAGCCTTGGAAAAGAATACACCAAGTAAAGTGGGTGAGCTTAGGCTCAACAATCATAGCCTACACATTGATGAATTTGTGGTGCCAAACTAAAATAGGTGATTGCATGTTCCATCTTTGGTTCAAATTGTTAACCATCAGGAAATGAGGTGAAAGCCACCGGTATCCAAGCCAAGGCTTGTATTTCTTGAAGACAGTATTTGGACCCCACTTCCAACCTTTCCACCAAGGTATGGTGGAACAAATGCCAATTTTATGAAGCATATCAAATACAATGACATTGATGGATCCTTAAAAGGTTTATTAATCTAAATAAGTTAAGCCAAACTTGGATTTGAGAACTTCCCATGGCATGATTCTCATCGTGGGTTTGGAAAAACAAATTCTTTGAGTTTGAATGCCTTTCTTGTGAGATATGAGGGCTTTGATCCAAGGTAATTTGGAAAGAGAGTTCCCCAAATTATCAGATAGAGGAGACCACCAAATATTGTGATGGTTAAAAAATAATCCTTCTTGGAATCTAGTTTTTATTCAACTAAAATAGGGTTTAATGGCTTCCCAACCATGCCAAATTCTTTTGGCAACAAAACTACCCTCAATTTGAATAGGATATTTCATTATGATAAGGGTGTGAAGACCAATCCCTTTCTAGGAAAGCTTGTACATGGGCTATCCCAAGGAAATGTAGTGTCTAAAGAGAATCCTCTAGGATTCATTTCCAATAAGGGCTCAGATAATATATTCGGCACAATGAGTAATCCCTTGCCTTTGTGTGGACAACAAGCCAAGACCACCAAAATATCTAGGAAGGAAACATAATTCCCAAGCAACTTGATGGAATCCTTTGTGTGTCTCAGAAGAGGCCCAAATGAAATCCATAAGAAATTTCTCTAGCTTCACATAAGAGGCCTTAGAAGGGTCCCAACATGAAGAATAATAAAACATGAGTTTCAATTTCCATATTTTTTGTTATCTGAAATTGTTCTTATTAAGCATAATTTTTCAAATTCAACGCATTGTGTGAATTCAAAATTGCATCTAAAAGATATCATTTTCAGGTTTTTGCATAGCATAATCAAAAAATTATCTTGCTTCAAATCTGAAAATTTGTAATCTCTTTGTATTTAAATTCATTCTTTCATAATGAACATGTGCATTAGTAGTATATGGAAGTCCTTAACATCTTTGGTTGATGTCTCAAGTTGTGCTTTTGGTAATGATCCTAATGCAATAGAACCTAATTATGCTCAACCAACCCCTAATGAATTTCCTCATGAAGTTGACATCTTAGATGAAGATGATGAAAGCATACATAATTTCATAAATAATTTCCTTGACAACTTTGAGAACAATGCATCATTTTACCCTTCCATGCAACAACCAACACCTCATACTATTTCACCTTTAGAGATATTTTCTCTTTTACATCCTAATATTGAATCACAAACCAAGCCTAAACCTCCAACAATGAGTGAACCTCGTTCCTCTAACCAAGCGCATACTCATCTATCCTACGTTAATAAAGTCACCAACACACCCATCAACCTAGAAGAGACTTATGGCAAAGGCTTTAAGATATTAGCTAAATAAGGATGTAACACAACAAATGAGCATGAGATTAATAAGTTGTTAGAAAAAAACCAATTGAAGATACTAAATTTTTAGGATATCAAGGTCCTCGCTCCTGCATATCTTCTAAGGAAACAAGTTTCCTTTGTCATAATGAACAAATCCCTCACAATGATGATAGGATCATTTTAGGTCCTTATCCTTCGAAACCACCTCAACAAGATCCTCAAACAAGTAAGAAATCTAAACCTTATAAAGTCAAAAAGGTGTCATTCCTACATACTAAAACAAAAATTGAACAACACATGGAACAAATTCTTCATCTAGGATTGATTACACTACCACCCCCCACTAGGATCAATAAGCCTAAGAACATGAATTATTGCACATATCATAGAACTCCTAGACATCTTACTAATGAGTTTCATGCATTCAAGCTCATATTGAGTGATTTTTCTCCTCCTAACATTTCAAACATATTTGGATAAAAAAATGCATGAACTTTTTTCCTTGCCATGTGATAGTTGTAGGATCATAGCATACTCACTATTACATGTTTTACATTCATTGCAAATCATTTTATATCTTGCAAGGAGCTCATTCTCACCACCCATCTCGGATCATCCTTGTCCTACACTTAGTGGAGACAAGGAATTAGATAGTCGTGTCCTAGTTTGGAACTTGATGTTGTCCCTTTGGTTAGTTTCCCACCTTCTGCATATGATGAACAAGATTGGGATGCGGGCAACCTAATATAGGTTGACTCGCATGTTCCTTACTAGTCTTGTATTTTTTCATGTTCTTTTTTCTTGTGATTGCATGTGTGTAATGTGATCCCCCATACTGTTGTGTTTAATGTGTCTCATGTTCATTTCTCTATTTGTACCTTCATTCTTCTATATGTCGTAAACATTTATCTTCTCTTTTGTCTTGTGTTTTCCTTTTGAGGATGACACAAGGTGCCAAGACATTTAGGTCTCTTCCATGTTGACCCTGTAAGATTCAAAAATGCAAATAGCTAAGACCAAGTAGCAACCACTCTACCTAATATCTAAGCCCAAATTTCAAATACAAACAAGAGAGTACAAATGATAATAGAGAGAAAACAAGAATGAAAGCATAAAATAAAAATCCCCTATCATAGTTTATTATCTCCCTTGCTTCTTCTTCATTCTTTCTCAAGTTGAAAATTTTTGTCTTCATATTTTGAAGTGCTTGAATACCTGCAAATGAAAATGATATGACATCAAGAACTTTGGAGAAAGTGGTTGTTAATCCAAAATGATGGAGAAAGCCTTCTTTTATAGAAGAGCTATTTGAACGGATGGACAAGATTAAAGTTCAGGAAAGATGCCAAGATCAACGATGGAGGATGAATGCACCACATAGTGGTAGGGTTAGGGATGGCTAAGGATAGATGGTCAAGATTGAAATAAGGCTAGAGAGAATCAACGGTCAAGATTTGAAATGAGAAAATGGAGGGAAAGCAGTGGAGTAAATTAAATGGGAGAGCATGTCGGCCATTATATAATAATTTTTAATTGAAGAAGGGAATCTTGGCAATTAAATCATATTATTATATAATTTGGGAGAGAAAGTGGAGGAATAAAATAAATTATTTAATTCATGGAAGAAATCTTTGACCATATTTTAAATTTGGTAAAAGATATGGAGGAATAAATAATCATTTTAGATTATTTATTTATGGAGAAAGGGAAAATGAATACTTAATTTAAAATTTATTATGCAACTATTTAAATTAAATATAGAGGCAAATGAAGAAATTAGAATTAAATAATTAAGTCAAATTAATTATTTAATAGAGGAAAAGTGGTAAGAGGGAGTTAAATAATTTTAATAATTATTTAGCTATAGAAGGACGAAAATTATCAATGAATAGATAAATAATTAGGAATAATTATTTAACTATAGATGAATAATGAAGAGCAAATAATTAAATAAATGATAATTTATTTAATTGATCAGAGGAGAATAAAGATCAAGAAATTAATTAATTAAATAATTAAAATTATTTAATTAATAGAGGAATGTGATAAAAAACAATAATTAAATAATTAAAATTATTTAATTATTCAAGGAAGAAGACCAAGACAATGGAAAAATGACGCTCATAGACAAAGACATTTTTCAATGTTGTAGACCCAAAAGTTTTCCTTTGTTTTTCTCTCTATGAGTCATTCTTCTTGTTCCATGAGTTATTTTTGGAATGATGAAATTTCCAAGCTCTATAATAGCATTGTAGCAAAGACATACGCTAACCTTGAACCTGGGTGAAATCACAATACTGTGTCTCACTTTTTTTCCAAGATGGACATTTACATCAATATTTTTAATTGGATCTTCATCTTCTAAGACGTATAGGAGCTAAACCATTAAGAATTTGAAGATGATGTAAACTAGTAATTTGTGACAATTTTTGTGTAGATTTTAAAATATATTTAAAAATAAATAAAATGAAATAAATCATGAATCTTTCAACATCTCCTTTAATAACTAGTTTTAAACAAAAACCAACATTTTCAAAAAGTAACGTTTTTGTCATACAACATAACTTTTCTTCTACAAAGGATTAAATTCTAATTTTTGAAATATAGATTCTCAACATTAATATCTAGGGAAAGGATATTTTTTCATAATTTTTAGTTACATATATTTTTTTAAATTAATTTTTGAAGTTACTATTAATTTGGGCATGCATGTGTATCCTATAACCTAACTTGTGTATATATCAAAATCCATTTTTTCTTTTTTTAGAGAAATGAAGATATCAATACCTAGGGAAAGGGTATTTTTTATTTTTTTTACAATGGTTTACTATTTTTCCACCTTTGTAGAACAAATAGCTCGATGTTCAGAAAAAAAAAAAAACCTATGTTCAATAAACATTAAAAATTAAATACAAGATAAAATTAAAACATATAAAAACTATACTTGTTGGAAAGCTAGTTTCAAGGAATACAATATTGCAAAATATCATTTCTAAATGACATTATTTAATCCATAAAAAGGTAAAGGAAACATGTTTTTTTCCAACATTTTGATAGGTGTGAAGGATACTCCATTGTGGGTATGATTTAATACTAGAGGGGTTTTATCCAAGGGGGTTTGATCTAAGGGGGTCTTACCTATCTCTCTTTAATTAAAAACCTTTAAATGGAACCTATCAAGGCTAAAATCATTAGTTTTTTCTGAAAAAAATGATTTCAAGGAAAAATCAGCATGTCCCAAAAGTGAGACACACTATTGTGGCAGCACCTATCTATGGATCCTTTATGTGTGATTTTGGGATTTTATTTTGGGGGCAACCCATTTTTCATGACATAGCTTCATTTGGAAATATATGACTTGGCATAGGCCTTTCCAAATAAGCTCTCATGTCTTCCTTATTGTTAGCATTTATCATTTGCTACTTTAAATTAATTGCTCACAACGTGGTGTTAGAAATTCCTTTAAAGTGGGGGCATACACTAACATTATCATTTTTAGAGATCTTTGGACTATATCCTTATGTTTCATTGTGCAAGCTTCTTACTTGTTGTTGGAAGTGTAAAGAATGAGATAAACAAATTATGTATGCATCTACACTTCTAAATAAGACATTGCATCAAAGATTCAAAAGATTTAAGCTAATTTAAACTAAGAATCTTCATAAATTTGTCCTATTGGTCTCTAACTCTAAAGATTTCCTTAATCAACTTGCTCTCAGATTTTAGAAACTAATTGATTGCTGAAATGACACTTAGAGAATGAGAATTAAACTATTATGATTCCTAAATGCAACTAAGATGATTCTACAGCAAAACTTATGAGAAAGAAACTACTGTAAACAACCATGATTGATGAATTAAAATGCTTGATGAATGTTAGATGAATGCTTCTATTTGCTTGATTGCTTGAATGCTTGAATGCCTGGAAAACCTGTAGAGTAAGATTGCACCAGTTAGGATCCTTTTGCTGTAGCTAGAAACCTATATTTATAGATTTCACGACACACATTTGTGAAGGGGTAACACAACAGAGGTTGAGATTCAATCTGGAGAATTGAATGGTATGAGATGAGAAGGTGGAGCTGATCATGGAGAATTGTTCCTCCCCATGAAAACACCAGGCAAGATGAGAGGAAAGATTTGAGGCAGAAGATTGAGAGGATTTCCTGCAGGTTTGTCCCTAAGGCTCTTCCCGTGAATGACAGTTGAATTAATTAGATTTAAAAAATCTAATTTTATTGGTGAGTGAATAGAGGGATATGATTTATGCATTTATTTAAATATTTTTGGTTTATTTAAATTCAACAAAAGAGGAATAAAATAATTTAATAAAACAAACTATAGAAGTTGTTTATTAAATTAAAATGAAAGGAATATGATAACTAAATTAAAGATTATAGGATATCTTTATTTAATTAAGAAGAAATGTGATGAGGTAATTAAATAACACAAATTATTGAAGCTGTGTATTTAATTTAAGATAGAATTAATAGATAAAGTATAGAAGAAATAATAATGATAATAATTAAATAAAACAAAGTATTTAATTTTGTTTATTTAATTAAGAGGGAAATAATATGATAAAATAGAAGAATTAATAATGAACTTAATATAAATAAATATTTCTATTTATTTACTAAGTAGATGAATTTAAGATTAATTAATCAAATAAGTCATATTTAATTAATTAGATTCTCCAGACCATTTTTAGGTGTCTACATTTTGCCCCTCTTTGAAGTGATGTGTTTACGCATTGCTTCAAAGAAAATTTTGCCTCAGCTGCTAGTATTGACAAAAAGTTTTAAGATATGCCCTTGATTTGCCCCAGATGTTGAATTTTGAAATGATAAGATATGCGATATGTTGAATTTTGAAATGATAGCGATATATGCCCCACAAGAGAGAAATTGATGAATTTTGAAATTTTATGAGGAAATTGATGATTTGATGATATGAAAATAATTTATCTCCCAATAAAGAAATACTAATTCCTCCAATTGATTATGATGATGATTGATGATCACGTCAGCTGATTGTTGATCCTAATAGATTAGAAGATTATTGATCTCATGATAGGTGAGATTCAATGATAGATTGATTGATAATTGACCTCATGATAGGTGAGGATCAATGATAGATTGATGATTGATTAACCTCATGATAGGCGAGGTTCAATGATAGATTGATGATCACAAGATTTGAACAAAGCTGATTAGATTTGATTGATTGATAGACTTATTGATTGATGTTGATTGATTTGATAAGATTGTTGATTTGTGATTTGACTTCACTGATTGATTGATATGCCCCAGTATAAGATCGATTAATGTACTGGGACTTGATGATGCAAAATGATGAATAGAATAGGGGATGGGATGAGGAAGAGATAATGAAAGGAGAAGATGAAAAGTAAGTAAGCACAAATGGATTCAAGGATAAATGTGATGTTGCCCCGGTCAAGTTGCAAGCCAAGATTGATTGATGATGATGATAAGAGTGTTGTTGATGAGGGAAGGATACATCCCGAAACAACACAAAATGATAGGGAAGGATACATCTCGATGATGATGATGATGATGATGATTTGGATAAAGGCTTGTAATAAGGTTGGGAACAAAACCAAGGATGTGATTAAATGATTTGTGCTAGACTGAATGGATTAAGATTGGATGGAATTTGAGATGACTGAAATGAAAGAAAATGATTCAGAAAGAGATGATATCCTAAGAAATATTGAAGAGATGGTGATATGATGTAGAATACATGTAGCTTTTGAGATTGAAATTTGGTAGCTTTTGAAACAATCTATAAATGCATATGCAAGACTAATATGGATGCAATCTATTTTAACCATGCATTTCTAAGTGTCATTTTAACAATCTTTTGATTTTGCTTTGTATCATCACTAAGCTTTTAAAAATGTTGAAAGAAAATACAAGCATCAATGATATGAGATAGACCAATGATGACCTGAGTACTTCTTTCATGATTTTTGATATTGCAAGCGAACACAAGCATCAAGGTACAATTAAACCGAGATGACCTGAGCATTTCTTGTGTAAACAGACAAGAATTAATCATTTTCTTAAGTGAATTGGAATGTCATCCATGATACTTGGTAGAGCACTTCCCATGACTATTCACAGAATAATAATGACTAACTTACAGGCAGAAAACAAAGAAAAATACCATTCTCCTTCCTTGCTTCTCTAGTTCAATACATCATCGAGTAGCTCCAAAGAAATGATAAGCAAATGATAAAAACAACAATTCAAAACCTACTTAAAGTATTTTCAAATCATTATTCAGATTAGATCATCCATGTTGAAGAGTGTGTGTTGATGTTTGTATGATATTCTCAGATGTTTGACCAAAGAACTAACCTAAAGACCTATCCTAGGGGCCTCGGGGACTATCAAAGATTAGCCTTGCCTACGTTATACACGCAGAGACCACGTAGTTTGACCGATACAGACTCTATTTTTCAACTAACCTAGACCCTATTTTTGTGTTTTGTGATTTTATGAATGTTTTTTTTGATTTTCTGATTTTCTGATGTTTTGGATTTTGATTTTTTGATGTTTTTGGATTTTGATGAATTTTCTGATATTTTTGGATTTTGATTTTTAATGTTTTTTGATTTTGATGAATTTTCTAATGTTTTTTGGATTTTCAAGATATTTGATTTGGAATGAGATGGTATGACTGATTGAAGGAACAAGATGAACCACAATAGAGGTAATGCAACCATGGATAAATGATAGATCAAAATGAAAGTCACTGCAAAACATGTCACACAAGCAACATATCTCTTGTTGAAAGATGACAATAGTTGATTGATTAATATGCCAAGAATGATTGATCCCATAAGGCATGATGATGATAAGCACTTAGGATTATTGATATCCTCTAAGTACAATAAGATTGATGATTGTTGATGATTGATTGACAAAAGATATGAGGATTGGATAATGTTTTATAGCTAGGCTCAAATATGATTTGCATGATAAGATTCAAGGTTGAAAAGGGACATGATGACATGGATTTTGATAAGCTAAGAGATATGGAATGGAAGAATGTAAGGATAACAAGGATGAATGGTGATGATCAAGATCAAATAGATAGACACAAAGACCAAGTACTTTGCCCCCATTCTTCATCAAAACCAAGGATGAAAAGAAAGGATGTATCTAGTAAGAATGATGGAATATGGATGAGATAAAAGATATGGTACAAAAGATATGGATAAAGCATATAGGATAAGCATATATGATGTTCAAGAAGATTCTTAACCTTATCAAGATCAAAAGTGGAAATGTAAGGAATGAGCGTAGAAAGGATAATGACCATGAATGATCAGATGGATGAGGCTTGCCCCTAAGTGTAGAGTGCAAGAGGAATATGTAAGATAGGATATGGATGATAAGGAGATGGAGGAAGGACTTTAACATTGAGTTTCACAACCAATTATCCCTTTAATTAACCATGGCAATGGGGATTAGACTCATAAATGCTGGTAGATTAATGGTATGATGGAAGAGACTAAGGATTTATGCAAAGGTTTGGATTAAAGGGGAATGATGGGGGATGAATGTTGGATAATGGATAGATGGAAAGGATGACAAGCTCAACATTGGCACACACCTTGAAGGATGGTGGAGTGATGGAGGAAGAATGGATTTGTAAAGTGATAGGTTATTATATGGAAGATTGGAGGAAGCTTTTGGATAAGAAAATTTGGATGCCAATTTTGATTTTATTGCGTCTATGAGACTTTTAGGAATCCACATGATTTTTGACTTTGATATTTGCTTAGTGGGCCTTTGTGGCCTTGCAAATTTTTCATTTATGGACCTTTGTGGTCTTTGAAAATTTCCTTTTTTCTTTGATGGGCCTTTGTGGCCTTTTGAATTTTTATTTTTATTTATGGACCTTTGTGGTCTTTGAAAATTTCCTTTTTGCTTTGATGGGCGTTTGTGGCCTTTTTGATTTTTCCTTTGATTTTGGATCAAGTTTTCTTTTATTTTTGCATGTCTCTTCAAGGAGACATGTTGATCCTTTGATACATGTGGATTTTGATATAGAAGCTTCTGATATTTGGCACCCAAATTGCTTTCAAAAGCAATGGGAGGGGAAAATTGAGATGAATGGTATGAAGGTATTATGGATGAGTGATTGTGGGTAGAATTTTGAAAGGGCATCAAGGATGTGTGCCTTTGTTTTTCTTGAGGAATAGGATATGGACCTAGGATAGATGGAAATTTTGATGGACTAGGATGAGGACCTAGGATAGATGGTAGGTTTGATGTACTAGGACACTTAGGTGTATAACCAAGGCCATGGTGATATGGGTGTTTTTGAATAGAAAGGGGTTCTAGGATACCTTGTTCATGAATGCCTAATCCTTTTCCTTTGTAGTTCATACTTTGACACATTTGTTTACCAATGGTATATGTATTGTTTGTGAAACAAGATGTAAGTTCATTTTGGGGAGGATATGATATGGATGAATGGATAGGTGTTGGAAGCAAACCAAAATGGATAAAGGTGGAGGATCCTAATTTATAGGTGTAGGGTTCATGGATAGCTTGAATAGGTGTGATAGAATCTTGACATGGGGATGATGAGGTGTTTCTATCTTGACTTGGAAAAGGATCATGAAGTAGTATGAAAGGAATATCTTGATCATAAGAAGGATAAACATCTTCATGGGATGAAAGGGTATCCTTGAATCAAAGTACATCTTGATCTTGATGAGGAAAGGAATCATTAGATTTCGTAGAAAGCATGTCTTGATTGTCAATTGGTAAGAAATCATTAGATAGGATGGAAGAACTATCATGATCTTGTGAGAATCATGATATGGTATGGATTGATTAGATGATGTGGAAAAAGAACTTGGAAGGATACTTGTCTCTTGAGATGGATGTGAATTATTTTGGATGAAAAGTGAAAGGAGGGGATCGTCATAAGATTCTTGAGAAATGGGATCTTGATCAAAGATGGAAGACTTTGTGAGATTGTGGAATCATTGGATGGAGTGGAAAGAATATTTTGATCTTGATGTGTAGGGGAGTCTATGCTAGCATGCTTTGGAGTGAGAGTCTGACATGAATCATTGGATGTAGAAGATATGATAGAAGAGGATGATTGGATGGAATTGTTAACTTGAGTGAAAGAATCTTGAGGTTCATTTTGGCTTATGGTGGATGGAGATAAATGCATGACATGATAAGATTGTTCAATATCATTTGTATTTGAGGACTGAGATTTTGGCTTATTGAAATTTTGGAAAAATTCAAAGATATTGAACTTGGATGATGGAGTTGTTGGTGAAGAAGGTCTCATGTTCATTGTTTGGTCAAGACGATAAGAACAAATGTTTGGCACCAAATATCTCTCTGTGGTTGTTTCCCAGATTTGTTGTTGAAGGTTCTTTAGTTGATAAGCTAAAGCATTCAATTGATCCTCCTCTATTTCAGCCATGGTGGTTTTTGTTCTTTTTGGGATGATCTTATTTGTTTTAATGACAAGAAAACATAGCAAGCAAAAATAGAACTGTTGTTGATTAAATCCTAAATTCTTAAACAAAGAGTGTATGTTCAAGAACCAAACATGGTTCTTCTTGATTTTCACTGGTTTATAACAGATAAGACAATTCAGATAGACTCACTCCTAGAGACAAAAGTTCATCGTTATATACTCAAACGGCCCACAGATTGAAATTGCGTCGACTCACATAGCCATGTCACCCCCTAGAGGGCACCCATGTTTTTGTCTTTTCTAAGTGCATACTCAGAGTGACAGAAGTGGATACCGGATCCCCTAAGCAAACTGTCCTTGGCAATTATATGGTGAGTGTTTGAGGGTAGATTCTTCCCCGCCCCTGCACTGTCGAGTATTACAATGTTCGGGAACTGACAAGCATGTTTCTATTTCTAGGTTCTTAGATAGGGTTTCCGTTTAGAGTGGCAAATAGATAAACTCCCTTGAGAGGCCTCCCGATCTTTAGAACAAAGATTTTGGGAATGGTTATCCTGCACACTTTCATTGAAAGAGGGTTTCCCCAAATTCACATAAATTTTAAAGTGGGTTGGAATGCCATGGCTTTTGGCTGTCCCCACTCAGGTCGTTCCCGTAGGGTGAGTACTTTTTCTCACTACGGCAGGCCTGTCTAAAGGTTTTAATGAAAGCTTGAAAATGCGCAAAGTAAAAGTGAGTCTGGTATTCTGATGCACCCAGTCAAGGGGAGAGCATAAACCTATCACCCAATCATAGCAAAGAAGTTTGTTCACTTTTTAAAGCCCAAAAGACAAATTAGCTAATCTATATGGAGATATTGCTCCATAAAAAGCATGATGTTCAATTTTAATCCCACAAGAAATGATGAAGTTTCTATCCTAGGATTGATCAATTTTTATCCATTTGCTATCCTAGGATTGATAAATTTTAACCCATTTTTTGTCCTAGGATTGATAAATTTTAACCAAAAAGAGACTAAAGAACAAAATCTAGTCGTGGATGCGTCGGATCCAAATAAAAGATATTTAAAGAACAAAGTGTCGAGGCGCTAAAATAGTGGATCGACACGCTAAAACAGTTGCGCAGCACGCTGAAACATTTGAGCGGCGCACTAAAATAGATGACCGACGTGCTATAATTTCCCTCCGACGCACTACATAATTCCACCGGTGCGCTATAAAAAACCATAGTTCTGCTAAAACAAACACGCCGATACCTGTAAGACACTTTTCACAAAAAAATTACAAAATATGGGGTTAGGCCCTACGGTGGGCGCCAAAATGGAAGTGTAAAGAATGAGATAAACAAATTATGTATGCATCTACACTTCTAAATAAGACATTGCATCAAAGATTCAAAAGATTTAAGCTAATTTAAACTAAGAATCTTCATAAATCTGTCCTATTGCTCTCTAACTCTAAAGATTTCCTTAATCAACTTGCTCTCAGATTTTAGAAACTAATTGATTGCTGAAATGACACTTAGAGAATGAGAATTAAACTATTATGATTCCTAAATGCAACTAAGATGATTCTACAGCAAAACTTATGAGAAAGAAACTACTGTAAACAGCCATGATTGATGAATTAAAATGCTTGATGAATGCTGGATGAATGCTTCTATTTGCTTGATTGCTTGAATGTTTGAATGCCTGGAAAACCTACAAAGTAAGATTGCACTAGTTAGGATACTTTTGCTATAGCCAGAAACCTATATTTATAGATTTCACGACACACATTTGTGAAGGGGTAACACAACAGAGGTTGAGATTCAATCTGGAGAATTGAATGGTATGAGATGAGAAGGTGGAGCTGATCATGGAGGATTGTTCCTCCCCATGAAAACACCAGGCAAGATGAGAGGAAAGATTTGAGGCAAAAGATTGAGAGGATTTCCTACAGGTTTGTCCCCGAGGCTCTTCCCATGAATGACAGTTGAATTAATTAGATTTAAAAAATCTAATTTTATTGGTGAGTGAATAGAGGGATATGATTTATGCATTTATTTAAATATTTTTGGTTTATTTAAATTCAGCAAAAGAGGAATAAATAATTTAATAAAACAAACTATAGAAGTTGTTTATTAAATTAAAATAAAAGGAATATGATAATTAAATTAAAGATTCTAGGATATCTTTATTTAATTAAGAAGAAATGTGATGAGGTAATTAAATAACACAAATTATTGAAGCTGTGTATTTAATTTAAGATAGAATTAATACATAAAGTATAGAAGAAATAATAATGATAATAATTAAATAAAACAAAGTATTTAATTTTGTTTATTTAATTAAGAGGGAAATAATATGATAAAATAGAAGAATTACTAATGAACTTAATATAAATAAATATTTTTATTTATTTACTAAGTAGATGAATTTAAGATTAATTAATCAAATAAGTCATATTTAATTAATTAGATTCTCCAGACCATTTTTAGGTGTCTACAGTTGTGATGTGTCTTCTTTTGGTGGTGTTATTGGGTTTGATGTCCTCCCAAAATGTGACCTTTCTTTCCTCTTAATAGTGATGCTACAGGTATGTACAGGATTATGATGGGTCAAAAAGTGGTGATATGATGGATATGTGTAGGGTATGTGGCTGACGACTTTTTTTAACCCAAAATTGATGAAACGAAAAAAGGTTTTTAAAAAGATTTTCATCTTTCCACCAATATAAATTATACTTTACTTTGAACTTAATAAATTATTATTATTCATTTTCTATTTGAATTATGACTAAAGTCTTGATTGATAGGTTGATTGAAAAATATTTATAGCTTTCAAAAGGTATCACATTTTTTTAATTCAAAAAATGTGTCACATTCTATGCTTCACATAATATAGGATTAAAAAAAAAGTGAATGGGTGATCCCACAATAGTGGTTTACAATTTTTCGTCAAACTGGACACTGAAATCTTTTTTTCTAACTAAATCTTCACTTTTGGGCACCTATAGTGACTAAACCATGAGGAATTTGAAGATGATGCACACTAGATTTTTGTGAATTTGAATCTGATGCAGGAGCATCCAGTGGTGTAAGGGTAATCTTGCATCACCCAAAAATAGTTAAATTTTAAGTTTCTCAATTTTTAGATGTTTTTACATTTTTGGATACCCTTTTTGTCATAATGAAATTCCCAATTTACAGTTTTTATTTTCTATTCCTGGGTTGAAAGATATTATAGTTTTAGTTTCCCATATTTGTACCTGAAAATCCTCCGAGTTAGATTTGAGGCACTTAGAGTTCCCGGATCGGCCCCAAAACTTACCAAAATTGGCATAGAAAATTTTTAGCGTGTTATTGACTTTGTGACCTTTCCAACGGTTCAAACGGTTAGCGAATCAGAGTCCCGGATCAAAAGTTATGGCCCCAGGAAGTTGGCACACTTTCTAGAAGATACAATTGCAAATGCTCTTTTGAAATTTGAACTTCATGTTGTAAATTTTCGGTGCCAAACCACCTAAACTCAAATTTGAATGTTGTTTTGGCTCCAAACTAATGAGGAGCTCTATTTATGGACAAGTTTCTAATTTTTGGGTAACTTTTTGGGGGACAAGCTCGCATATTGCGAAAGGGTTATTCTGTAGCTTTATGTAGCTTGCATGTGTTGTAGAACTTGGGGATTTGAGATCCTCTGCATGTAAGAAGCTCCATTTTATGAATAATAAAATTATTCTCTTGTTTGTGGGTTATTTTCTAAGTCTCGGGCTGTGCCCTCATTAAGTGGTATCGAGCAATTTTTCTTAACCGTGTGGACAGATCACCGATTGTGAGGCAGTTCACACCAGAACTGTGATTGTGGGTCAAGGTCAAGAAAGATGCCTCCAAGAGTGATGCCTGGTAGGCATGGTGGTGCGAGGTGTTCGAGGCAATAGAAATGCTAGTGAAAGAGATGCATTGGCAGCCCTCCAAAGACAGATTGACGCATTACAAGAGTAGTTGAGAAGAGGGTTAAACCCGAGGGAGGAAACTAAGGATGAAGGAGAGGAAGAAGGTTCAAATGTAGAAGAGGAAGAAGAAGCAATTGATCAAGACCAAATGTGGCTTATAAGGGCCATTTTGAAGATCAGGAAAAGACCCAGAGCAGAAGTCCCCAATTATTTCAGAAGTCTGAACCTAGAAGAGTTGATCGACTAGATCAATGAGCTAGAAGAATATTTTGAGTATGAAGAAATACAGGACCCGGATCGGGTTAAGTTTGTGAAAATGAAGCTAAAGGGTCATGCCAGTATTTGGTGGAAAGAGGTCCAGTTGGAAAAAAATCGAAGAGGAAAAGGAAATATCACTAGATGGGATCGCATGGTAGAGAAACCAAGAAGTAGTTCATACCAGTGGACTATGAGTTAGATCTGTTGAAGAAATTGCGAGGGTTGAAGCAAGGAAGTAGATCTATGAAAGAATATACTAAATATTTCACAAGATAATCATCAGAACGGGTCACACAGAGGCCAATAAGGAGAAGGTAGCTCGATATCTTAATGGGTTACTACCGAGCATTCATGAGGAGTTAAGCCTAGTCAGAATGACCACCATTGAGGATGTGTATCAGTTTGCTCTAAAGGTGGAAGAGAAGCAAACAAAAAATTCCACGGAAAGAAAAAGGACAAGGAGGTCAGCGGAAGGGGTAGTGGAAGACCTTCAGAAGCCAAATGATGATGAAAATGAAAAGCAAAGATGTGGGTACCACCGGCCGCGAATGACAACTTCTACCACCCTCGGATCAAAACAAGCAGGATCAAAGAGGTAGAGGATGAGGGAGATATGGACAAGGATTTGGAAGAGGTGGTTTCAAAGGAACGGTTTCCAATGTGGTGAAGAAGGGCATCGGTTCGGCGAATGTCCACAACACTAAGGAAGGGCAGTAAAGGCCAAAAAGGTCATGGAATGGTTGCTCATGCAGCATGAGGAGGCCCAATCTGGGATTCGATGATACCGAAAAGGAGAGAAGCTCCCAGTGGATTAGAGAGCCTTGCGACTCAAGGAAAAGGAACCAGAACAGAGGAAGAATCTATTTCGCATAAGGTGCAAGTGTGAAGGAAAATGTTGTGATGTCATTATTGATGGTGGGAGCACTGATAATTTGGTGTCATAAGAGATGGTCACAAAGTTGAAGCTAAAGAAGGAAAGGCACCCGCATCCATATTAGATTGCCTGGTTGCAGAAAGACCAAAAAATTTTGGTCAATGAGCGTTGCCTAGTAAAGTTCGCTAAGATTGGGAGCTACCATGATGAGGTACTCTGTGATATCATCCCCATGGATGCATGTCACATGTTGTTGGGGAGGCCGTGGCAGTTTGATAGGTGAGCTATACATGATGGCCATGCAAACACTTATTCCTTAACAAAGGATGGGGTTGGTCACAAGTTGAAACCCTTAAAGGAGACCGAAGAAAAGGTATGCAGTAGTGCTAGAATTTGTTATGTAGATGGAAGAAAATTTTTAGAAGGTATGAAGCATGAGCGTGTGTATTATGCATTGATTCCTAGAGTGAGTAAGGAGGATAGTGAGAAGGTTCCAGAAGAAGTTTCTGGGATGTTGGATGAGTTTTAGGATATTGTTTCTGATAATGTACCTAAGAGTTTACCACCAATAAGGAAGATTAGTCATCAAATTAACTTGATTCCTGGAGCCAGTTTTCCAAATAAGGAAGCTCATAGAATGACTCCAGCAGAAAATGAGGAGTTGAACAGAGAAGTTCAAGAGTTGTTGAGAAAGGGTTTGATACAGGAGAGTTTGAGTCCATGTGCAATACCTATAGTACTAGCACCAAAGAAGGATGGGGAGTGGAGGATGTGTACAGATTCCTGAGCCATAAACAAGATAATAATCAAGTACAGATTTCCCCTGCCAAGGATGGATGACCTGATGGACTGTTTGAGTGGAGCTCAATACTTCACAAAGATTGATCTGAAGAGGGATATCACTAGATCTAGATTCAAGAGGGAGATGAATGGAAGACTGCCTTCAAGACCAAAAGAGGGCCTATATGAGTGGTTAGTCATGCCTTTGGGCCAACGAATGCGACCAGCACATCTCATACGCGGCTCAAGAATGAGGTACTCAAAAGAATTTCTGGAAGTTTTGTTATTGTGTATTTAGATGATATTTTGATTTTCAGTAAGACGCTGGATGAGCATCTGATGCATATTCAGAGAGCCTTTGAGAAGTTAAGAGAAGAGAAACTGTTGATTAATCTGAAGAAGTGCAGTTTTGTGAAGAGGGAGTTAGTGTACTTGGGGTTTGTTGTTTCAGCAGAAGGTCTCAAGATGGACCCAGAGAAGGTGAAGGCTATTCTAGAATGGGCTACCCCAAGAACTGCTACCGAGGTGAGATCTTTCCATGGTTTGGCTAGTTTTTATATAAAGTTCATTAGAAACTTCAGTAGTATTTGTGGACCCCTGACTGAAACAATGAGAGGGGATAGAAAAGAATTCAAGTGGAACAGTGGAGCGGCAAAAAGTTTTGAACTGTTGAAGCAGAAGGTGACAGAGCAACCTGTTCTAGCCCTCCCAGATTTCAACAAGGTGTTTCAGGTGGATTGTGATGCCAATGGTTGTACCATTGGAGCAGTGTTGAGCCAAGAAGGTAAGCCCATTGCCTATTTCAGTGAAAAGTTAAATGATGCCAAGAGAAAGTATTTTGTATATGATCAAAAATTTTATGCGATAGTTCAAGCATTAAAGAAATGGAGACATTATTTGTTGCCAAAGGAATTTGTTCTATATACTAATCATCAGCTCTGCAAGCATCTAAATAGTCGTGGAAAAATTAAATCGAGGCAATGAAATGGGTAGAGTTTTTGCAGTTATACTTTGTTTTGAAACATAGGAGTGGGAAGTCAAATAGGGTTGCAGATGCCTTAAGTAGGAGGCATACATTGATGACAAAGATGCAGATTGAAGTGGTTGGGTTAAATGAACTTAAGACACTATACGCAGAAGATCCTGATTTTGCAGAGGCTTGGAAAGCTTGCAAGGAACTTGTTACAGTGGACAGGACAAGGTGGCTGGATTTCATAATCTAGGATGGAATGCTATTTAAGGGAAGTCAATTGTGTATCCCGAGGAGTTTCATGAGAGAGAACCTGATAAAGGAGAAGCATAGTGGAGGAATGGCAGGACATTTTGGTCGGGATAAGACCATTGCTATTATCAATGAGCATTGTTATTGGCCTCAGTTGTCACAGGATGTGAAGAAGTTTGTACAAAGTTGCAGGGTATGTCAGATGGCTAAAGGAGTGAGCTAGAATACAATCTTATATCAGCCCTTACCTATACCAGAGAGGCTATGGAAGGATATAAGTATGGACTTTGTTCTTGGTTTGCCAAGGACACAATGAGAGAATGATTCAGTCTTTGTGGTGGTTGATAGGTTTTCAAAGATAACACATTTCATTCCATGTCAGAAGACCCATGATGCAGTCCACATTCCTGACTTGTTCTTCAAAGAGGTGGTGAGGCTACATGGTCTTCCAAAGAGTATTGTTTCAGATCGTGACACCAAATTTGTGGGGTACTTTTGGAGGACCTTGTGGAAGAAGCTGAAGACAGAGTTGAAATTCAGTTCTACACACCATCCACAAACAGATGGATAGACAAAGGTTGTTAACAGGAGTCTCGGGTAACCTACTAAGATGTTTGGTAGGAGATAAACCCAAGGGATGGGACTTGATCTTATCCTAGGCAGAATTTTCTTACAAAAATTCTGTCAACAGAAGCACTGGTAGATCACCATTCCAGATTGTGTATGGAGGTAGCCCCAGAACAGCTCCAGAATTGAGGAAGATGGACCAAGAGAAGAAAATAAGTGTTGAAGCTGAATATTTTGTAGAACACATCAAGGATATACATGAGAAGGTAAGAGAACATATTAACAAGATGAATATGCAGTATAAGGCTAAGGCAGATCAGAAGAGGAGGTATAAGGAGTTTCAATTGGTGATGAAGTGATGGTCCACTTGAGGAAAGAATGGTTTAAAGGAAAAACACATATAACAAATTGAAGATGAAGAAGTTCGGTCCCTATAAAATTTTGAAGAGGCATGATTCAGTGGAATGCATATGAGGTAGAGTTGCCGATAGATTCAACATTTCCCCTGTGTCAACATTTCAGATTTGATAGAGTATCATGAAGGTGGCATAGAGGAAGTACCAATGATGGAACAAAGGTGGGGATTCCAAAGACCTACTTTAGAAAAGAAGATTGAAGAAATCTTGGATAGTCATGTGGGAAGGAGTACCGTGAAATGCAGTATGAAGAATATCTGGTGAAATGGAAAGGAAGGCCTGTTGAAGATTCATCCTGGTTGCCTAAGGAAAGGTTGACTTTTGGTTTTTCCTCCACCATCTAAGACGTGTTGGGGTCACTTCTCAAATTACCCTAGGTGTTTGATGCAGTCTGGTGTAAGGGCAATCTTGCATCACCCAAAAATAGTTAAATTTCAAGTTTCTCAATTTTAGATGTTTTTACATTTTGGATACCCTTTTCATCATAAATGAAATTCCAATTTATAGTTTTTATTTTCTATTCTTGGGTTGAAAGATATTGCAGTTTTAGTTTCCTAGATTTGTACCTAAAAATCTTCTGAGTTAGATTTGAGGCACTTAGAGTTCGGGATTGACCCTTAAAATTAGCGTAGATTTTGAGCTGCTTATTGACTTCAATGAACTTTCCAACAGTTCAAATGGTTCGTGAATTAGAGTCCCGGATCAAAAGTTATGGCCCCGGGAAGTTGGCACACTTTCTAGAAGATACAATTGCAAATGCTCTTTTGAAATTTGAACTTCATGTTGTAAATTTTTCACGCCAAACTGCCTAAACTCAAATTTGAATGTTGTTTTGGCTCCAAACTAATGAGGAGCTCTATTTATGGGCGGGTTTCTAATTTTTGGGTAACTTTTTGGGGACAAGCTCGCATATTGCGAAAGGGTTATTCTGTAGCTTTCTGTAACTTGCATGTGTTGTAGAACTTGGGGATTTGAGATCCTCTCCATGTAAGAAGCTTCATTTTTTGAATAATAAAATTATTCTCTTGTTTGTGGGTTATTTTCTAAGTCTCGTGTGCCCCTCATCAGAATCAAATTGCACCTTTTTTCCATCTCCCTCAAAAACTAATTTTTTCATAAAACAACATTTTCAGGGAGTGACACTCACCATATAACGCAACGCATAATTTTTTTTCCATGAAGGATAAAATTCTAATTCTTTCGAATTTAGATTTTTAACTATGCTATCTAGTGCTTCCACTTGGTTAGATAGTGTTTTATTGAATATTTTTTCCTTAATCAAGTTTCAAAGTCAAACCAATTATAATTCAGACATAGGCGAACCGTATAACGTGTAATTTTTTTTGTATGTATCGAAATTGATTTTTTTTTGTTGGATCAAGGACTTCAATATCTGGTGCACTCATATTTTTCAAAAAAAAATCTATAATCTTCTATTTTTCCACATGTGTAGGATAGAGAGCTTGATTTTTCAGTGAAAAATGTATATTCACAAGAAATGAAAAATAAATATAATATTAAAATTAAATTTATTTAAAATTATACTTTTTGGGAAGCCTATAATAAGTACTACATACTTACAAAAAATAAATTTTAAATAATTTCATTTGATCCCCTAAAAGGTAAATCAAAAGTGGTTTTTTATCAGCATTTTGATAGGTGTAAAGGAGACTCTGTCATAGGTATGGTTTAAAACTAGTGGGGTTCTATCCAAGGGGGTTTGATCTAAGGTATTTTGATCAAACCCTCTTCAATTGGAATGCTTTAAATGGAAATTTTTAAGGATTAAATCATTATATTTTCTAAAAATATGTGATTTCAACAAAAATCATAATCTCTCAGAAATTGTAAACTAGCTTTGTGGGATCACCCGAATTTCATGAAGTTTTGACCAAGTTAAGGTGGTTAGACATATGAGTTTTTATATTTTTAAAAGTTGTAATAAAAAATCATAATTAATTTTTACTTGGAAAAAATTACAAAAAATATGCATCACATCGAGACATGAGTCATCTACTTATATCTAAAAATCTTATAAAAAAAATATTATCATTTTATTGTGGTTAAGGTGGTAGGACAAACACCTACTTCTTATTCCCTAAAATTTAAGTACTACTACATTGAAATTTTATATTTTCACCAACTATATATATTTTTTAAATAAACCTAGTAGTTTGGAAACTACATTCAATTTGCTACCGATTATATTCTTACATATTTTTGAAATAATATAGATAACTTATTCAAATTTTTATGTCAAGTTGCCTATCTATGATTTTTTTGAATTTTTTACCACTTAAGGGCCTATTTTTTCTATGATGATCCTACACATACCCCTATGCATTGCATTCCCTAAGTTGTGAATATTTTATCCTATACTTGTCCTCTCTTGGATACATTAAGCATGTTGTTCCCTAAGAGGATACCTTACATGAACTACACATTAAGCATGATGTTCCCTAAGAGGATACCTTACATGAACTAAGTAAAACCTTTGAACATGTCTTATCTTATTAGCATTTTTTCATAAGTTTTTAGTGTAATGCAACTTGTTAAGCCTTGTGAAGCTCAAATTTTTAACCCTTTTCATGGCCACCAAGCATAACATACTTTTCTCACCTTTGGTGCCTTGTTTGTTCATAAGTATTTAGAATAATGTAGCTTTCTAGGCCTTATGAAGATTGAAGTATGTATTGTGTGGTGCCTTATTAAAGTTATTAGAGGTATAACTTTGGTATTGTATGGGAGCCTAATAATATTCTCTCATTTGTCACCCTTGGGGGCTCACCTAGTGGACAATGGATTTCACTAGCATATGTGAGTGTGCATTGATGTTTGCATAGTGGACAATGAGTTCCACTTATAAACCTTTTTGGGAAAAGAGCTGAGGTGTGTTCCACATCGTGTTGGAAAGTCAAAGCTTGATCCTTTCCCTTTTCTTTTTCTATTTTTCTCTTTCCTTTGAGTTTTTGACATTGTATGATTGAGTATCTTGTCATTGTTGTATACATATATATGTTTAACATAGGCATGTGTCTCCTTGTGCCTTTGTTGGTTTTTCCATAAGATCTGGGGCCTTGATCACCTTCCTTGATCTTTGTCATTTTTAGTGTGATTTTGACACAGGGTCATCCTCTCACTAAAATGGGGGCTAAATATTGTGTAGAAAAATGTAACCCTTTACATTTTCCCATTTGTTTGGGACCTCCTAATTTAAATTGGACTTAATAATGCCTTAATTTAGTGTTGTTAAATGTACCCCTTTACATTTACACACTTATTTGGGCCCTCTTAATTAAATTGAGCTTAATTATCCCTTTAATTCATTTACAAGACTAATTAATTACATTTTTCGAAGGGGAACCTGACAATAATTAATGTCTAAACATAACACTTTACACTGAGCAATGTGTGTTCTAGGTATAGGTACCTAGAACCCATTCACCCATGGAAGAATGGGTCCTCCCTAGACCTTAGGATCTAAATTTAAATTATGTTTTTGGTGGTATTTTAATGTTTTCAAATCCATAATTCAATGTTGGCTTGTGATATTTGAATTTTGGTAAATTAAGGATACATACCTATAAATACAAGGTTACTTTCTAAGTTTCACCTAGAGTTTTCAAGCTAGAATTTTTATGACTTCATAAGAGCTAAGGTCTATGATCAAGGGAATTCAAGAAAAGATATATTGTAATGTGCCAACTCTTTAGTGTAGTAAAAATTTCTAAATTTACATTATACGAGTAAATAAATGTGCTAACAAGTCATTGTAGTACAAATTTTCTTTCTTTTATTGAAAATATATGAACATGATGTCATATCATATTACAATAAAGATGAGATTTTATTACATTAACTTCACAAGTTACAAAATACAATATTACATACACTTACATACATAGCTCCAATGAGCTTTAAAACAAATAGCTGTAAGACGGTCCAAGATTCTGTCCTTTCAAATATTTGTTCTTTTGTCGCTTGCTATGGAGGAGAAGCATCACACAGATGTTTTTCCACTAACCACAGACTCATAATGTAGTCCCCCACACATCTATCATTCGATATATGGCCCTTCCCTTCGACAAAGATATTGGTAGAGTAATCAATAATGACAACCAACTAAGCATAGTGTTGTGTCCTATATAACTAGAACCTATGCAACCCAACAATCTTGAACTAGCATGTAATACAAGATCATGGTGAACTAACAGTGTAGTCTCAAGTATCATACAACTAAGTGGAGTCTCATACATTTCACTGCTTTGATCAAAGTGTGTTTCATTCAATATGTTCTATTGAGGGTCATTTGTCACATACACTACTTAGGGCTGATTTGTATTAAGGCTATCTTCAGCTACGCATAGGTATTGTCCTTCAATGAATAAATTTTCCATCCTAGAATAACCTACAACATACTAATTTACTAGTAATGAATCTATTTATCAAGTACACAAGCCCACTCCCATGCTTATCCTAGGAGTAACACAAGATTTTTGAGTTAATCTAATAACTTAGTTGGGTGTACCTCAAGTGACTCTTCCATTCAATCAAGCCTGGTATATAATAACTAAGTTATAAACCATACTCCTATTATGGAGTAAATACAAACACAATTGCATCCCATGTCCAAACATATCTAGTATAATTAAATTCCTATGTTGTACCACATGTAACATAGTTGAATTCCTCAGTCAAGTAATCTCTTGACATATCTAGTATAGTTAAATACTTGTGTCAAGCTACCTCATCAGCATATCTAATACAACTAAGTATTTGTGTCAAGAAAACTCTCCTATCTTGGAGTACTTAAAACATAGTATAAAAATAACCTAAAAGCTTGAATTCCTTTTTTCAAAAACAATCTTAAATACTTCTATTGTAAAACAAAAAAGACATTTTAGGAAACATAGAAAACACATCAATAACCAGAAGAAGAAATCCCCATGCCTATTATCTCTTATCCCTGATAATGATGAAAGTGAAACCTTCTCCAATAGTAGTTCTTCTTAATTCAATTTCCCAACACAAATCCTTTTCTCACTCTCATTGATAGCACACTTCCCTTGGATAATGAGATAATTATCCCCCACCAAATCTCACTCTTTCCTCACTAAGAAATTAGATAATATTAACTGGTAAAACTTAGAATGATAACTAGCTAAAGACGTATTCCTCTGGCATGTACATCTCTCTCAAGTGAATTGGTAAAAATGTGATATTGGTTTGCACAAGAAAATGGAAATGATAATGATTGACTGTAAATAATGAATTCAGTATGAATATGAGAGAATAGGAATAATGATAATGAGAATGATGAATACCTTTCAATCAGGTTGGTGTGGCTATTTATAGAGTAGCTAGCCTCCACAAGTCCTACAGTTTTTGCATGTGAATTGACACTTCCTTTTTGATTTACTCATCTTGGAGGTGGCAATAGTTCAAGTTCATACTCAACATTAACCTTAACAAATCAACTTCCTCAATTTCGAGCATTCAAAGACCAATTCAACTGGCACATGGGAAATTTGTAATTTTTTTTCCAAATCAACACCTATAGGAAAATGTAAAGCATAGGTAGTTCCAAATTGGTAAGATGGCACAATTTTCATATGCACTATGAATAAGTCAATCTCATTTCTTCAACACATAACCTGAATCAACTATTTTCTAGGTTGAATTGATTGGAAATAATCACTGTGATGGATTTAGTCAAGCTTCTTAATTCACAAATTGACCAAGTCAATGTCAGCAAACTTAAAAAGTATTTCATAGTTGGTAATGCATGATATTTCATAGAGCCATATATTTTCCAAAGTCAAGCTTCATCACAATAGAAAATATCGACATATTTAAGCCAAGGATTAAATATGTCAAAAGAAGTCTACAATGAATCATTTTCTATGACATATTGAAACATCTTTCAATAAGATAGTGACCTACTTGTTGACTAGGTCATTACTTACTCCATGTTAGCATTCATCTCACGCATTGTTAGCAACATTCAACGCCTTGTAACTCAGCCATATTTTGTTCACTAATCTGATAATCTTCATTTTAAATATTCCTTATAAAATGTGGTTTGGATGCCACTTTGTTGTCTTGAGCATTCCATTTCTCATTTCATGCTCATGCATGGTTTATTCTTTTAGTCAAAGGTCGCGCCCCCCTCTACTATACTCACATGCCTTCATAAAATTTTCATAGCTTTGTACTTATATATATAAAGCTATTTTCTTTGCAATATAAAACATATATATTTATATATCAATTCATTAGATAAGCATATTTGATACTTCAAATGCTTGTCTTCTTATTGTTATTGACAAGCAATAAACATAACTGTATATATTATAGTATGTATCCATATATTATATTACTTATACATATAGTAAATATATATTTACAAACAAGAGCACACACACACATATATATATAAGATAGCATTTAAATGTTGTCACACATACACATATATGTATATGTTTATATAAATATATATCCTATGTCAATCAAGTATGGATTCTCAAGTAAATATTCTCGTAATATTAATAATATATATATACATTCCTCTATATAAGCATGAATGCTTATGTATATTTATGTATATGTACACACACACACACACACACACACACACACACACAGATATATATATATATGTATGTATATATGTATATACACTCATCACTAACAAATCAAGCACAAAGACATAAGGGAGGAACTCACAAGCTCAAACAAATAAACATTAACCAATGCATGTAGTAGTAATAGGACTCTCAAATGCAGACATATCGACTTAAGGATGACTTACCTATTACCCACAAACTGACTCAACTCAGTCATTCTAATGTGGTGTGTGTATATGCTCAGATAGTTACATTTACCGATTACCCAACCCAGATCTTCTCTTGAGTGATACTTCCCCTCCCCCTAGAGAAATGGGCATTTACCTACAACCACTAATACATGCCTTGTTATTCAGTTGTTCACAACATATACAGTATACATAAACGTTTCCAAAGCTAGAATAACAATAGTTCAATAACCATTTATTCATATATATGTAGTATTTCACCATGAATAACATCAACTGAAATAACATCAAATGAAACAACATAAAATAAGATTGCATTCAATAACAAGGTACAAGCATCATTAATTCATCTATGGAATTCACATTACATTCATATTTACCCTATGCAGTAATAGTAAATAGTAACTTCACAATTGGGATGTAACATATATCAAGATTTATTGCAGAAATCAAGATCTATTCATCATATCAAAGTCTTCTTGCATCATGCATTTTTTTTTATCTAACATTGTGATGTAGGTTTCATGATCAATTCAAGCATTAAAAGTATCATTTCAAGCAAGATTCAAGCATCAAGATCTACATTCAGTTCAGCCATTTCATGCAAGTTGCAAACCTCCTAAGATCTCCATTATCAAGGTTTCTACAATGGTTTGTTGAGTGGTAACATAGCTTTGTTCATTCTTCATTCCCTCTTTCATGCATTATTTCAATTCAAGGTTTGATTACCAAAATAGGGTTTGACCAAGGAAAACCACTATCACTCAAAAACAAACATTTTTCTCTCTTGTATGTGTGATTTCAGATTTAGGTTGAAGAAGACTTGAAGACCTTTAAAAGTGCAAGATTTATAAAATTTACAAAGTTGTAAAATCTATCGAAGTCATTGTCAAATAATGAAATCTAACCTACAAATCTAATTTCTAAATTTTTGACACTGAAACATGGACAAATCAAAAGCTACAAACCTGCACCAAAGGCTCCTGAAAGATTGTTGAAACCCTTGTACTTGGACCCATTCACCCATGGGAAAATGAGTCTTAGATCAGCTTTTGAAAAGCAGTTTTGATGACTAGTACACATTTTTCTTCCCTTCTCAAATCTGCATTGTATTTTTTGGTTTTGCAAATATTTTTAATCTTCAAGTTTCAAGTGTTAGATTGCATTTTGGAGTTGATTTTCTATTTTTAGTTTTTCTCCCCAAATTATTGTTTGGCCTTGACCCCCATCCTTCAATCATAAGGAAATCTAAAGATTCTCATATTGGATTAATTCACCTAAGAGTTGATAATCAATTCATTTTTTGGATCTCATTTCCTAATGAAATAATGGAAAATAGGTCTCATATTTGACTCATTCAAAACATCCCATCACACAAACCTAATTTTCTTATGTTTTAGTATCATATGGTCTCACATGCCTAATCATGTTCTAGGAGCCATATCATCACACTAGAAAGCATTATACATTATGTGTCTCTTATCTTTGTATGTACTTGCATGCCAATTATGTAATATTAGTTACATTACAAATACCATAACCTTCCCCACACTTTCTTGATCTACATTACCACTAGGGAATTATAGTTGTACATATGTCATTAAGTTCCCATTCTCTTGTATGCCACAATGGGGGTGTATTTTGAGCCTAATGTCTTCTATATTTACACAGGTATTTCTATCCATTAAGGGTCACACCATTATTTTTAGTAGCCTATATGCTAAAGGAAAATTTATACTCTTCATGCTTAATTTCAACCCATGTGCTTACCATATTTATCATTTGATATATTTTACTTACTTGTTACATGATGCATTTACTAGTTGCTAATTTACATCATTTACAAGTGCTTAGATTATATTTATATTTTATGTATTGATTCGCTCTCCAATCCATTTCATCCAATGGATGTAAACAATTGAGGGGGGGATATCTTGTTTCTAACACTCTTGTGTTAATATTGAAGATAATAAAAGGTTCCTACACAAAGACTCATTATTGTGTCTAGATGGATCTTAATAACACAACATAGAAGTGCTTGATATGTCATGTTGTCCTATAGTTGTTGCATATGACAAATCACTACTATATCACTTTCCACGTAAGTGAAAATTTTCTAACCCTACTCTCTCCTTCTCATGGTTGTTGATGATAAAATTTAATTTGGAACTATGCTTATCTTTACTTGTATGATAGAATATTCTCATTGCATATTTTATATTTTATAGGTTCTAATGGAGCATGCATATTGAAGGATGAACATACATAATGAGATATAATGGGGTCCATTAATTTACATGGTCCTTAGTAACCTTTTATGTCTTAATACTTACTTTAAATTCATGTTTGTGAGTGCTTATTTACTTTAAGATGCATGTTCTTGTTAGTATTCACATACACCTCAAAGTGAGGGAAAAATACAATGGTGAAATTTAAAACACATGTCAATTTTCATTAGTTTGGGTTCCATTTGGATGGAATGATTTATTAAAATTATATATAAACAAATAGCTCAATCTTGTGTGCATTTTTTTCATTCTCTAATCCTTCATGTATCCCCGCCTCCACACATCCCCGCATATTCAACCTTATCTCATATGCATCTATAAAAATTCCTACATATTTAACATTTAGTATATGCCCACCATGTTCAGACATTCATTATTTGTCTTGTAATTACTATTCCTTTGTCTTGGTTCAATCTTGTAATGTGATCAATCCCACACCTTAACAAAGTAACTCCTAACATTCAAAATTTTAAATTCATATTTTTCCAACTCCTTCCATGATCCAAATTGATACATGTTTTAAATGATTTATTACTATGTTGTGGTATTCAAAGGCATTCAATTATCATATTCCTAATTCATTGTAAATCCTATGCATTACAAAGGGCATCATTCTAGGAATCTTTTGATTTAGAGCGCTAAAAGAAACCTAAAATATACATTATTATTCTAGAGAATTTACATGATTGAATAGTGATTTCTTCACTCATTTCCATGATTATAAAGTTAATATAATTAAGGTTTCTATGATCGAATAGTTTTAGTGGAGCACTCAAAGGAACCTAAAATATGTATTATTATTCTAGAGAATTTACAAAGAGCAATTACTCTATTTAGATTTACAATCCATAGGACAAATTTGTGTGCACAAAAATAACCTAAAAATATAAATTCGACTCTTGTTGGTAAACAAATTTGTCACTGCAGTTTTTCTTGATATGACTCAGATAATGAGTAGTCTAACTATACCAATAGTTGGATAAGTTATTATTTACAAAATTTTCTCTACATTTATAGAGATATATTCCTCATTTGATAAAGATTTAATTTTAAGATATTTTTAACTTAAAAATGCCAAAACATAAAAGAAGCTAAAGAAAAAATGGATTTTAAAGAAACCTTAATATAAAGTGTGAGATGGGGTTAAAAATCAAATAGCATAGATAAAGTGACAACCAACACTTCTAAGCTATAAAACCACACCAAAACAAGAGAACACAATCATATGAAAGGAGCAAAATGAAAACAATGAAATAAAGCACTCCCCATTGAACTTGAATCACTTCTCTTGCTCTCCTATTTCTCCTTTTGCAATCTTTGCCTTCGGATTTTGAAGTAGACTTGTGCAAATACCTGCAAATTGTAAGTAGAAAGTTAGAGACAAAATGGTTGTTAAGGTGAAAATGGAGGAGGAAGGTTGCTTTTATAGACAACCATTTGAATGGACGACTAAGATTAATCTTCTAGAAGGATTCCAAGATCGATGGATGAGAATGCATGAGAGGGAGGTTATGAAATGGATGACCAAGATTGAGCCTTAGAAAAGATTCCAAGATCAACGGTCCAAAATTGATGCACCAGAAATATGTCATGCATGGAAAAGCTATGACGCTGACGGCTATGACAGACATGCAAGACATGCAGGCTATGACATAAATGAATGCTATGATAGGGTATTATGACAGAGCATCTTTGACTAGGTGGTGCATAATAATTTATTTTAAATAATTTATTCAAAAAAAATGGAGGAAAAGGACAAGTGGCAAATAAATTATTTATTCAAATTATTTATTTGGAGAAAATGGAAGATGGAGATTTAATTAAAATAATCAATTTAATTAAATGGAAAGATGGAAATTAGATATGGATAATTAATTTGAATTATTTATCCAAAAGAGATGAATGACATATAATTAAATAATCTCAAAAATTATTTAATTATAAAAGAATAAAAGGGTCAAATAATAGTTATTATTATCTGACTATGGACAAATGATGAAAGATAAATAATTAAATAAATAATGATTTATTTAATTATTGAAGAAAGAGGGTATTAGTGACACAATTAAATAATTTTAATTGATCAGGATAGAAAAGAGATTAGGGAGTGAATTAATTAAATAATTAAAAATTATTTAATTAATAGAGGAATATGATCAAGCCTAATTAAATAATTAAAATTATTTAATTATTAGAGGAATATGATCAAGGAAAAATGTTGCTCGTAGACTTATGACATTTTTCAGTGTCTACATTTTTCCCCTCTTTGACATAATGTAGTTCATCACATTGTGTCAAAGAAATTTAATTTTGAAATATGCCCCAGTGAAAGTAGGGTATAGGTATGCCCCCTCGAGAGGACAAGCGGGTGCAAAGAACGCAAATGTGCTCTCGAAATGGATGATAAGACTAGAGGATGAAGGATATAAGAAATGTTAGCATGGAAGGGGATGGATGTTAGCATGAAAGAGAAAGGAGGATGAAGATGGAAAGTTAGACAGGAAATGATAAGGGAACCAACCTTCATGCTTACATTTTTATATTTATCATCATTGGGCATTAAAATGTCACAAATGGACCACAAAAAAATGGCATGGCATAGACCAAGGTGTGCAAGGTGACCATTTGGGAGAGACAGACAGTCAAAAGACAAATTCAACAAACAAGGAATTCCTTGGCTCATACTAAGGACCCAATTGTCCTAGTCTTTTTTCCACAACAAGCCACAAACAGTAAACAAAGAAAAGAGGCCATGATCCACCATTGTCCCTCTAAATCCATTGATAGGACATCATCGAGGAGACTAGTAACATGACCCAAAATCAATCAAGATAATAAGACAATTCCAACCCAACAAAGTGTTTGCCAGGATAGTGCTTGCTAGTGATAATGATGAGATCATTTGTTTGACCAAGATGATTGACTTGATTTATAGGTTGACCTAGATTGATTGATAATTGACAAAGGTTGAAAAATTGATATGATTGACCAATCCTAGATTCAAGAAGGAAACATTATAATCAAGGAAAGATTGATTGAAAAGATTGACAAGATTGGTTTATTTGATAAGGATTGATTGATAAAGTTGACAAGATTTGATTGATAATGATTGTGCCTGACCTCAAGAAGGATACATCCTAACTAAGGAAAGATTGATTGACAAGGTTGATAAGATCAATTGATTGTTTGAAAAATGTTGATTGATATGACTAAGCGATGTCATGATACCCAACTATAGGAAGGACACATCCTATTTAAGGCAAAGGACACATCTGATAAAGTTGACCAAGTGATAAGTGTTGACAAGGCACCTGGCTGCAAGAAAGACACATCCTGCTTAAGGTAAATGATCAAGTTGACAAAGTCTAATCTCAGGAAGGACACATCCTGATAAAAGATAAAATATTAGACCGAATGAGACAAATGACAAGATGCCCAATTTTGATTGAATGACAAGATCAATTGATTGATGATAGGATGATCAATTGATGATAAATTTTGTTGGTTATGTGTAATTTTTTTTTTTTGATGGTTTTATTTTGACAGATGATTGTTTTCAGACCAAGGACTAGACTAGACCTAACAAACCCAAAGGGACTTGACCTAGGGGGCCTCGGGGGCTCGTCAACAGATGGCCTTGCCTACGTAGCAATGCACAAAGACCTCATAGTTCAACATGACTTGACTTTTCCTTGTTTGGAGAAAGATGAAGTCCTCATTTTATTTGGACAACCTAGAAGGACTAACCTAATGCCTCGGGGGCCCATTTAAGATGAGCCTTGCCTATGTAGCAAACGAGTAGAGGCAACGTAGTTTGACCCTACTAACACAAACTAACTCAAACTCATACTCTTTTTTTTTGGTGGGGGAGAGGGGGGGATTTTGATTTTTTCTGATTTTTTTGGATTTTGAAGTTTTATGATTTTATTTTTTTGGATTTTTGAGGACATTTTATGATTTTAGGGATTTTTATTTTTTGGATTTTGATGTTTCTAATTTTATTTTATTTTTAAGCTTTTTAAATTTTTTTGGATTTTGATATTTTATGTTTTTTTTAATTTTTTTGATTTTTTTTATGCTAATATTATTTCTGATAAAGACGCAGATCAAGGAATTTCCCCCAGTTAGGTGCGAGACCAATTTATTAGGTGCAAAGGGGTAGTGGTGAATGCAAAGGATGATCAGGATGCCCAAATGTTGGTGGTTCCAAGGCCATGGAAGGATAAAAAAGTTTATTATGATAGACTGACATGTGTGTTTGGATGAGAAAAAGGCTGGAAAACCAAATGGAGTGATAGTAGACGAAGGAGCAGGAACTAACTATGCATGGTGTCTGTTTGCCAAGTTTTTACCATGGTACTTATCCAAAGTTCCACCGAAGTGGTTTTCACTTTTGGATGAATTATTTCTCTTTACTTTTTTTTGTCACCAGGGCGTATGCCAAGTTTTCATTAAGGTGACTATTTTTTTTATTTTTTATTTTTTATTTTTTTGTATTTTTGAATTTTTAAGGAGATACTCTGAGAATCAAGTGTAATATTTGTGGAGGTGCATGCTATTGATAGGTTCAAACAATGGCTCTCCTTCAGGAGTAGAAATTTGATAAGTGCCTAATCCATATGATGTTGTGATGATGCCTTGATTCTATTGGGATGATCGTGTTGGGTGAAAGGACCTAATTTGGATGAGGAGTGCAAGTGACAAATATGAAGGGTGATAGATGTGGTAGATGAAAGAGCCTATGGTATGATCTCTAATGTGCACACTTTGTGGCCATCAGGCTTCAAACGAGAAGGAGTTTGGGCAACCGATGAACTAGAGTACGTGAAAGGTTTGTCATCAAAGGTACATTGAAAAAAAATTCCAATGGAAGTGGAAAGATATGAAGAATGTGTTAGTATGGATGGATGAAATGGGATGTATGTAATGAGTGGAAGTGATGGTGGAGACATGGGATCAACAAGCTCTTCTTTTGGGATTCTACTTTGATAGATGCCCCAAATTATTTTTTATGGAGTGGCATAGTTGGAGATCAATTCTTTCTTACTTTCATTCTTTTTATAGATGTCCCCAGTTATTTTTGATGAAGAGGCACAATTTTGCTTTCTTTTAGTCTTGACTTTTACTTGTATTTTTGACTTGTCCAATAGCTTTTGAATTTGGATAAAGGTCTTTTCTTGATCATTCTTCTTTTGTATTCTTTCTTTTGATATTGGATCTCCATTTGTAATAGGAACTTTCACCTTTAATTCTTGTCCTTTATCTCTATTCTTTTCTTGAAATATGACTTTTTGATCCATGTCTATAATGTGGATAGATGTGAGTGAGATAGGTGAGATGGATGGAGCGACGAGAATGTTTGGTGTATGACAAGGAGTGACAATGCCATCAATGGAATCTTTGGGACTATCATTTTTGGTATTGTTAGTGTCAAAGGAGACTTGCACATCCTTAACAACTTGGCAAGATGGATTAGTAGAGGCGACAATAGGAGATACATATCCTAGCCCAAGACAGGTGAGATGGAAGGATGATGATTGGATATCCTCACCAGAGTCATGATGAAAGGATGGGTTATCATAGATATCTTGGTCAATCATGGGGCTATCATGAAAAGATTGAGTGGAAGCAGATAGGGAAAAGGTAGATATATCATCAGGATCCCAAAAGGTTTCACTCCAAGCAAGGCCATATTTTTGCATTCCTTTTGTAGTTGTCTTGACATCAACATTGTCTTTTGCTAGTAAATTATCCATACAATATTCTCCACATCCCATATCACATACTTGGACCTTAGGGTTTCATGGTGTGATGAATGAAGTGGATGATTTGATAAGAGCGGATGGATCAATGTAATGGGACAGAGCAATGGATGAAGTGGAAGATGAGGCCTCTCGATTGATGGGCACTTGGCATTCAACAGTTCCTTTGAGGTTGGAACAATATTGGAAAGGATCAGGGTCACTTGGAATAGTGACTTCAATGTTGTTGTGTAGGAATTTGAGGCATTGATGATAGGTGGATGGAATAGCTCTCATGGCATGAATCCATGGGCAGCCAAGTAGGAGATTGTAATGTAAGTCTAGATCCAAGATGTTAAACACTGTGTTTTGTACAGTCAGGCCAACTCTTACTGGGAGTGAACTTACACCTTCAGAAGATCATTCGACATCATCATAAGCTTTGATCATGATTTTCTTGGTTGGGTCAATGCAATTCTCTTAGTATCCCAATGCCTTAACCAATTTAGTGAGCAAATATGCAGGCCTACTCCACCATCTACTAGGACTCATCTTATCTTGTGGGTATTACTTCTAGGTGTAGGGGACTATTATGGTCAGATTTTGGTGTTGAAAAGTCATGTTCAGAGAAGGTAACGTGGTGTGGCATAGCTAGGTATCAAACCATGGCCTAAAATTCATTAACATCTAGGTTTGTGGGAACAGAGGCTTCTCGTAGGGCTTTATCGAGGATTGCTTTGTGCTATGGTGAGATGCAAAGGAGTTCCAAGATAGAGATTTGTGCAGGAGTTTTCCCTAGCTTCTCTATAAGGTTATATTGGCCTTTTGGTTGAGGATTTGTGGATGGACCTAGAATAGTTATCTTAGTTCTACGGGTAGCGATGACACAATCATATTTTGGCTTGTTTATGGTGATGGTAGAAATGTGATCATCAAGAGGCATCACATTCAGAATGATGGGGCTATAATCATGCTTGGAAACTACATAGTTGGTGTTGTTGTTATTCCCTAAATTGAAGGATTTTCCTTTATCATGGTCTTGCAAAGGGGTCTTGAATATTGTATTATCAACATCTATTTTTCCTTGTGAATTGTTGATTGAAATGGTTTGGTCCTCGATAAGGTTTTGAATGATGTTTTTAAGTGTCCAACATCTAGATGTCTTGTGTCCTTTTGTGTGGTGATATTCACAAAATTTGTCATCTTTCCACCAATTCGGTTTGATCAAGGAAGGTTTATAATTCTTGGTGTCTGGTAATGTAATGAAATTAGATTACAAGAGTCGTTTAAGGATTGATTCAATGGGTTCACCCAAGGGGGTGTATGTTCTCTTGGTATGGGGAGGACCTTTTGTTTGTTGGGTGCTTTGGATAGCATGCAGTGTTTGGTTTTGTGCTTGTGTTGGGGTACTTGGTGTATTGGATGTGTTTGATGAAGAAGGGCCTTTAAGTTGAATGATTGGTCCTTTGGTTATCAATTTGGCATCAACAACTCTATGGTTTGTGACATTTTTGTTTTAGGACCAATATTTTCCTTTGTCATTGTTGGGTTTCTGATTGTCTTTGTTTATCTTGACTAGTCCTCTAGTGATAAGGACTTTCTCAATAAGGACACCCTTTTCAAGAATCTCTTCAAAGGTTGTGCAACATTGGATTTGAATTTGACTCATTAGCTCTCCATTAAGGTTTTCTATAAACATGGTGATAAGTTGTTTTTTAGGAATATGGCAAGGGAATTTACTAACCCAGCCTTACCATCTTTGTTAGAACAAGGTAAGTGACTCCCCATCTTCTTGTTTTGTAGTGCTCAATGTTGCAAGGGTGACATCATTTTTAATGTTAAAGGAAAATTCATTGATAAATTTGTCGGCTAGCTCACGCCATGTTTTGATGCCTTGTGGAAGATGTGAGAACCAATCTAAGGCTGCCCCTATAAGACTTCATGGGAATAATCTCATTAAGTAGGTAGCATCATATGCAACTTCCATGCATGTTGTGTTGAATTCACGGATGTGTTCCACCGGATCCCCTATCCCCTTATATTTGGGAAATGGTGGTGTTGTCAAATGTGGGGGAAAGGGTGGCATGTATAAGTTTTGATCAAATGGAAAAGGGCACAATTCCTCCACATAATATGTCTTCTTCTTGGTTACCAATTGCATGTTGTACATTCGTTGTTCAAGAGTTTGCATGTGTTGGATCAAATAGTCTACAAGGGATGATGTTGCATTGTTTTGATGTGAAGCAATAATGTTGGCATTGAGGTCATGTGTTGGGTTTGGATTTTGATTGATGTTCTATGATATGAGACCTTGATTGTTATATGGATGTGAGTTATTTTTATTTGGAATGAGATTGGTGTTTAAGTTGGTTCCAAAGATCATGTTTGTATTTGGTATGGCATTTTGAAAGTTGACTCTTTGGTTTGTAAATGGAGGTGTGGAACCTTGATTGATGTTTTGGTATGAAGGTATAGACCCTTGATGTGAAGGGATGTTTCCTTGATTAACATTCTGAAGTGAAGGCACGGATCCTTGATTGACCTTCTGAAATGAAGGTGTAGGTCCTTGAATAAGGTTTTGAAATGATGGCATAAACCCTTGATTTGTATTTTGAAGTGATGGAATAGAACCTTGGTTTGTATTTTGAAGTGATGGAATAGACCCTTGGTTGGTAGTGGACCCTTGATTGTGGTTTTGACTTGAGGTCTTGCATGAGATAATGTGCACCTTTCTAGGGTTATTTGGTGGAGGTTGATTCAATGAGGGTGCACTTTGAAATTGAAATGAGGGCCCTTGGTTTGTGTTTTGGGATGTGGGTATGGAACTTTGGTTTTCATTTTGGTTCAAAGGTGTGTGACCCTTGCTTAGATTTTGAATCAAAGGTGTAGGACCTTGTAATGTGGACCCCTAATTTGTGTTTTGAAAGAGCAGATTTGTGAAAGTTTTACCCATGGTGTTTGAGGAACTACCAAATGTGAAAGTTTGACTTTGTGTAGTGGCATGAGTTGGGATGATTCTTGTAGTGGTAGTAGTCATGTGCATGGTTGTCCCAAGGGGTATGTTTGTCATTTGTTGTGATGAAGGCATGCCAAATGGATTTTTAGTTTCTTGTTCTATGATGGTTGACACGTCATAACCTTGAGGTAATTTGGCACCCTTTTTGGCTAGTGCATAGAAAAATTTGTTTGGGTTGGCACTAACAAGTTGGTCAATTATGCTCAAAAGTCTTGGATCTTGATAGGCCCTTTCAATCTCTTGGAGGGTCAATTGTTTGTTGGCTACTTCAAAGTTTAGGTCTTCCCAAGGGTCACTTTGGTCTTTTTGTGATGTGTTGTGGTAGGGTGTAGATTGATTTGAATTTGTGACATTATTAGGAAAAGGGTCACTTAGGAAATCCATGTCCTTTCGTTTGGCTTTTGACCTTGTTTCAACCATGTGAGACCTTTAAAAGTTGGGAGGGATAATGCAAGATGAACTAAACTATGTTTTTGGATTTTCTTGGATTTTAGGATATAAAAATACAAGGATAAAAATGCAAGGATGATGATGCAAGGATGGTAATGTCTAAAAGATGAGGGATAAAGAATGCTAAAGGACACTAAAAGATTAATTGATGGCCAAGATGACTAAATGATACTAATGCAAAGCTAATGATGGGCTATATTTATTTATTTTTTATTTTGGAGGATAAATAGTATAACCTAGATGCAAAGGGATCTTAAACAAAGGATGAAAATGAGGATAATGTAAACTTAATGCAACAATCCTAAGTATCATTGACCATTCAAGGAGATGATTTTGACAAGATTTGAGCTAAGACCATGATGAAGGTTCAAGACTCAAATGTGATAAAAGTGACAAAGGTTTGACAATGTAAAGGATAATGGTCAAAGACAAAGAGGGTATGTGACCAAAAATTCTCAAAGACTCAAAGGTTTCCTAATGCTCAAAATCTAAAAACCTAGATGCAACCTAAGGATGAGAATTTATTTTTTTGCAAAGAATTTAGGAATGTAACCTATAATGAAATGTTTTCCTAATGGGAATTCCTAAAATGAATTGGTAAATCTTGCAAATCTCTAGTTTGGAAGTCAAGATCACTATTATAATGAATTGGTTTAGTTTTGGACAAGAATTTTGTGAAATTGTGGTAATTAGATAGTTGTGGCTCTGTGTTTTCTAGAATGTTGTTTTGACAGTTTTGATGTTTTTCAATGGTTTTGATTCAAGTTTTTGACTGTTTCTGGTAAGATGTGACTGGAAAACACAATAGACAATATCAAGTAATTTTTTTGAGTTGGTTTGAAGTTTGAAATTGTTGTAAAATACAAACACAATCCTAGGTTAGGCCAAGACAATATTTGCTAGATTCCACTTGGGTTTTCCTGGCTACATATTCTTAGAGTGTGAATCCAGAAGCTTGGACACACGAGCTCCCCCTTACAGTGCACTCACTTCTCAGGCCAACCAAGCTTCCATCCCACATAAAACTCCCATGGCAGGCTGATCACCTCTACTAAAAATTGTGAAGATGTGGATGCCTTCACAATGACCGTTGATGCGCTAGCAAATAGATGGGATTTTGGAAACTACACAAAAAAAAAAGTTTGGGAACCCCGTTTGAGTGGCCATACATGGGGAAAAGATTAAGCTCCATTAAGGAGGAATTCTAGCCTAAAGAGGTTACACTCAATAGGGTTTTGGGAAATTCTACTTTGTCTGTATGACACATCTACACTCGTAATCCTAGGCTTTCCATTAGGATTCACATTTATATATCGGTCGGGGGTAGCTCAGCCAAAGAGCTTCATTTCTTGTCTGAGTCACCTTGGGGTGAGTGCTTTTTCCCACCAAGGAAGGCCCAAGTCCTAGAGTCAATAACTATTTCTCTTGCACCCAGGATTGCACAAGTGCACAAGGGGAGAGGGTACTTCGATTAATGAATCAAGGTTACAAAAGTTGCAAGCACTGATTCATTTTAATTATCCAAATTGTAATGTGAGGAAAATACATCAAACACTTTGTTCATTTTAAACTTAGCTGAATGTGAGACAAGCAATGTTCATTTTAAGCCCATGTCATAAAAATTCGTATAAATTTTAGCCTTAATGAGTTTCAATGCAAGATTGTGTTCATTTTAAGCCCATGAGTGTACATGCATGTTCATTTTAAACCCATGAAATGTGAATGCAAGTTGTAGTTGTAAATTTTAGGCCCAATGAGTCATTTGTTGTTCATTTTAAACCCCATGAATGAACTATGCAATTTGTTGTTCATTTTAAGACCAAATGAGTGACATACAAATTATGGTTCATTTTATTCTCATGAGTGTAAATGCAATTTGTTGTTGTTGTTGAAAGCAAACAAAATTGATTATTCCTAAAGAAATGAAAAAGATTGATTTATTTTTTTATAGAAACGGTTTTTAGACTCCCTTCAAGCTGTGCCACATGCTAAAAACAAGAGATTAGTAACTCAAAAGAAAAGTTTAATGACAACAACAAATTAAAAAAGCGATAACTTTCTCAAAACTTAATGAAATTTTAAATTGTTTGAATCCATAGAAAGCTGAAAATAAAACCTTCAAACCCCAGAAATTATTTTTCCAAGATTCTACACAAAAAAATGTTATAGGCAAAAGATAACCCGAGCTTTAAAAGCTAGATTTAAAAAACAACAAATACTAAAACAGCCATAACTTTTTCAAATCTTAACGAAACTCTAAACTGTTTGAAGTTCTAGAAAGATAAGAACGAGGCCTACAAAACCAAGATAATAATTTTTAAATATTCCATATGCTTATTTTTCTATGCTCAAAAGAAGATGATGGGATTTCGTATGAATTTTTGGCTGTAACCTACAAAACAACAAAAACAAACAAGAAAACAAACAAATTTCTCTATAAAATTGTAAGATTCACATCAGGTTCACTAATGTGAGATGGGGTTAAAAATCAAATAGCATAGATAAAGTGACAACGAACACTTCTAAGCTATAAAACCACACCAAAACAAGAGAACACAATCATATGAAAGGAGCAAAATGAAAACAATGAAATAAAGCACTCCCCATTGAACCTAAATCACTTCTCTTACTCTCCTATTTCTCCTTTTGCAATATTTTCCCTCAAATTTTGAAGTAGACTTGTGCAAATACCTGCAAATTGTAAGTAGAAATTTGGAGACAAAATGGTTGTTAAGGTGAAAATGGAGGAAGGTTGCTTTTATATACAACCATTTGAATGGATGACTGAGATTAATCTTCTAGAAGGATTCCAAGATCAGTGGATGAGAATGCATGAGAGGGAGGTTATGAAATGGATGACCAAGATTGAGCCTCAGAAAAGATTCCAAGATCAACGGTCCAAAATTGATGCACCAAAAATATGCCATGCATGAACAAGTTATGACATCGACGGTTATGACGTCTGATGTCTATGACAGACATGCAAGACATGCAGGCTATGACATAAATGAATGTTATGACAGGGTATTATGACAGAGCATCTTTGACTAGGTGGTGCATAAATTATTATTTTTTAATTATTTATTCAAAAAAATGGAGGAAAAGGACAAGTGGAAAATAAATTATTTATTCAAATTATTTATTTGGAGAAAATGAAAGATGGAGATTTAATTAAATTAATCAATTTAATTAAATGGAAAGATGGAAATTAAATATGGATAATTAATTTGAATTATTTATCCAAAAAAGAGGAATGGCATATAATTAAATAATCTCAAAAATTATTTAATTATAGAAGAATAAAAGGGTCAAATAATAGTTATTATTATATGATTATGGACAGATGATGAAAGATAAATAATTAAATAAATAATGATTTATTTAATTATTGAAGAAAGAGGGTATTAGTGACAATTAAATAATTTTAATTGATCGGGATAGAAAAGAGATTAGGAAGTGAATTAATTAAATAATTAAAAAATATTTAATTAATAGAGGAATATGATCAAGCCTAATTAAATAATTAAAATTATTTAATTATTAGAGGATGATGATCAAGGAAAAATGTTGCTCGCAGACTTAGGACATTTTTCAGTGTCTACATAAAGCATATGAATGTTAACTCACATTTCACACATTTGATGAACTAACGTTAGTATTTAGCACATTCTTTCTATCTAATATAGTTGAAAATGCCTTCAATATTACATGGCTATCAAAAAATTATATTATCAAACTATTTGTTTTCACACAAAATTAGGGAACAAAAAGGTGCATCATGACTTCACAATCCCAATATTTTATATTTATCTGAAGAAATATACAAATCCAAAACCCTAGTACAAAATGTTATGAGAATAAAAAAGTCCCCCTCAAAATACAACTTAGCTTCCTATATATAGGCTCTTTTCCTAATAACTAACTTATACTAATTTTTATTTACAACTTTAAATAAATATCAAGTATTTTTTCAATAAAAAGACAAATAAAAAGAATTATATTAAGTCATATAAATGACTAATTTATAATTGATAAACAACTAGTTAAATAAATTAAAAGAAAGTCTTCAATTTTATTGCTTAGGAGTTGCTTCTTTTGTTGATCGATATTTTTATGAAGAAGATATATCTTTGTAGATTTTGAATTGGTTTATTGTTGGTGCAATTAGCTTTGATCTTGGAATGATGATGATAAGAAATCTCAATTTCCACATTGCTAAGATCTTTTTTATCTCTTTTAATTTTGCAAAAGAATATATATAAATATTTCTAACAGACGGATATTATAGTTGGCATTAATAATATTTTTTATTTGTATTTGCATTGAAATTTTTTTAGTAAATAATTATTTTAAGATTAACATCTTCTATAGTTGAGTTGTATCCTTTCATGGTATTTACTTCAATAGCTTGGCAATGTGTAGTAATATAAGAATTGATTTGTTCAAACTGTTTCACTAATTTTTCAACTCCAAGATGGTTTTCTTGATAATTAACATTTTTCATTCAATAATTTTTAGTCATTTTCCGCATAATAACCTTTCGGTTTTACTAGATTTTTCTCAAAATTCAATTTTTTTGCATCATATGTTTCTATTTCTTCTAAATATTGAGCTATGAGATGTTATAAAGTATCATCTTTCTAAACTATTATAAGGTCATTATTTAATTATTTCAATTTGTTATCAATCACTTGGTATGAACTTACTTCTTCTTAATGTGTAGCAAACCATATAACATAATTTTTTCAACCCATGCTTCTGAGGTTTTCACTTATGCTTGATATTTTCTTTTCTTATCTATTATGTATTTATCAACATTCCCTATATTCACATCATCTGAAGTTGATAGAGGCATACATAATGGCTAAATGGCTGACTAGATACATCTATGATATATGATTCCAAGGTTTAGACTTGCTCCTCAATCTATTCACTAGTCACTTTATCCTTCTCTATTCTTTGTATCAATTTTTAAGCTAAGATATGTAAATTATTAATATCACCCTCATGTGTGGAGGGACCAAGCTTAATGCAAGTAACTTGATAATCATCCCCAGTCACTTCCTATTCTCCTTTATCACCTATAGGTTTTTCTACTTCCGCCTATTGCTTTCCAAAGGAATTTTCCATCAATCTAAAAGTGATCTAAGCCTTTTTGGGCTTTAGGGAAGTATGATGTGACAACTTAGCTACTACATAAAATTTGGTATCAATAATCTTTGTATACTCCCTTTTCTTAGATACCACCCCTTTTAACCACTACAAAGAGGGAAAAACATTTTGAGGAATATAAAAAAATGAGAAAATAAGTGGAGGAAGAGTAGCTTTAAGTGAAGTTTCCATATTGGCATCATCTTGATGTGGGGATGAAAGTATTAGAATTTAGTGTTGTACACCATTACATAAAATGTTATATTATAATGTTATAATTATTTAATTGTGGTGCACCTAGGAGGTGTGTTTAGCCACACTAGGTAATTATTTGGGACCACTTGTACAGTTGTATTGTAACATCGGGTTATTATTTTATGTGTGGGAGACATAGGATAATAATTTGATATTTGGGAAAAGTATTTAATAATGTGAAAACTTAGTAGCTAATATTAAATAAGGGGTCAATGGTTTTGTGTTCACATGGTTTGTGGCATATAGTTTTATGTTACAACTTGGTTGTATTTCTGTGAGCTTGTATGTATAAAATCAAGAACATGTTTAGTGGTTAAGGTGTGTTGGATGAGTGGGTTATCATCATTGAATCTTTTTGAGGAGTGCATATGTGAAGCATGGCATGGGATATGTGGATTCATGCTTGAACACATTGAGGATTCACTGGAGTGACTTGATGCTTCAAAATTATTCATTATAACTCTACACATGTATTTTTTTAATACTAAATATTAGATGGAGTATGGATACTTTTGGAGGTTGGTTTTTTCCTCTTGGGGGTTTTCCCAAGGTGTATCTTGTGGCTTGTCTTATTTGATCTATACATTGTGGTTATTTTGTAAGCTTGTATGCATATTTTTCTGTCATGGGGTTATGAAGGAAATATATTAAATGAACTAGTTATTGATGCATTATTTTGTAACAAGTGGTATTAGAGATTTAATATTTGTGGGAGCTATGAGCTCCCATGTTTTTTTATAATCCTTATTTGAGTAGATTTAGTGTAAAGTTGAATGCATGGCTATGCAAGAAAGATATGATATATTACAAGGTATGGATCACATGTGTAGGTGTTATTTGTCAAATTTGGCCTTTTGGGGTTTTTGGATTTGTTGGATATATTGTAGACCCGAGGATTGAAAAAATTAGATCAAAAGGGTTTCTTGGATTGTGCTTTCAAAGGAGGGTTTTGTAGATAAAATTTTATAAATGACCTCTTGAGAAAAAATAAACCTCACCATCGGATCTAGAATGGTTGGGAAATGAAAAATAATATAAAAATTTCCCTATTTTGGCCACTTCAAAAATTGCAAATTATTTTACCCACATCCCACTCATACGGTCATACAAGTCGATTGCAGGTTGGCCTACAGAAAATTTTAAAAAAAATCTTGTGATTAACAAAAAGTTTTATTGAAAATTAAATTTAAAATAAAAAATGCATATTAAGGGGAATGGGGGTGGGGTCCGCAGACCCTGTATCCCCTACCTCACCAACTAACATGCAGTATATTTTATTTTTCCTAATACAAGAACATACTACTACGTCTTAAAGCGGAAACAAACACAATTTAATTTCCATCACATTAACCCTTAGAGGAAGATAATGTAGTTTGTAGATCCATAAAAATTTCAACATGATAATGACATGTAAATTAACATTTAAAAGCATATAGAAGAAAGATAGACAAAAGATAAATAACAACGCTATACATGGGGAAAACCCTTTTGGGTAAAAAAACCCACACTCCAAAGCATTGAACCATTGTATTATTAGTAAAAAACCAGTTACAATGAAATCACAATTTCATATCCTTAACATGGAGATTACATCTCCAAATAAATTGAAGATTACATCTTGCTCAACATAACCCTACAGTAAAATTCTTATCTTTGACATAGTACATAAACATTTTCATATTTATAATCCTCTATCATGGGAACCCAGGAATATCATGTGTCATCTCCACAATCTCTGCATGCATGAAAATTGAGAACAAATAACATGCACAAGTCCAAATTTCCAAAAATGGAAACCTACCTAACATGCACCAAGATGTGCAACAATATGCAAGGTGTCCAAATTAATATTTTATGAAAATATTAAGCCATCTTGACATACTTGGTGTCCTACTAGAGAAGATCTTTCCATCTCCCAAAATAGAACTTATCTTTGACTCCTAGTCACTCCCAATGACAACGTAGTCTCTGTTTAGCAACATTCTTTTGCAAGTATGAGTTAAATCTTCAAACCAATGGCACATGGCATCAAGGAACAGTTCCTTGAAGAAAACACAATGAAAAATGATACATTGAGCACCTAGGTGATAAGTGTCACTCTTTATTGATTACATTTCTCCAAAGAAGGAATGTGCTCAAAAGTGGGCCCTACTAAGTGTTGATGGGTGTTTTACACACTTTCTCAACACAGGCAGTACACTGGTGCACTACCTCTCTTGAAAGGAAATCTCCAATGGAAAGTTGTTTAAAATCTCCCCAAGGTCTCTTGGGTGTCAGGTCATGACTTGCATGGAACTCCTTAATTGATGTTGATGTGATTTTGCTGGTAATCATAGGGAAAACTTACGTAGCTGGATGCGAGGTGGATCTTCAATTCTGAAGTTTTTGAAATGGAGGTCAAGTTTCACTTTGTTGTAGGTTTGGACAGCGGTCCAAAACTTTGATGTTTCTTCAAATTTGGATTTACAATGTGCAATGAACCTTAATACAGGATATTTCTAAAAAAAGAGAAAAAGAGCGAGGACGATGGAAAGTTCCCAGACCTACAACTAACTGTGAACAGTAATCATGGAGTTCCTACAATGGACAGCGTCCTAGAAACAATATTCCACTTAACCAGAAATCTCACAGTCTCATGGAATTTGTGCTATCTTCTGAGGTCTACAAATATTTTACCTTTCATTCACCATATGCATGCATGAACAAAGATGAAAGTGTGGAGCAGCATTGAATTTAATCCCAGACTAACTTTACATAGCCATCTACCAGCAACAAACAGCAAAAATTATGGACTTAGAAGGCATCTACACAGCGGGAACTTTCACAACTATAGAACAACATTTTAAAATCTATCAAAGCAAGAATACAACTAACTAGAACAAAAATATAAATCTAAGTGAAGCATCTAACAATGGAGATTGCACCATGAAACATGTGAAGAAATCAGAAAATGCACCAAGTCAATGTATTTTCATTAGAAATTTCAGCAACATGTCTTTACAAAAACTCAACTCCCTTTGCAAATGAGAGGAGACCCTTATTTATAGTGCCCAAAAATTCAAATGAATGGCCAAGATTCATTACAAAATAGGGTTTCACCAACCCCCAATATATTACAATTTAAAATTACATTTTGTCTCTTTCCCCATTTTGTCTTCTAGTGATGACACTGTAGCATATTGTCTTTAGCCGATTGCTCTTTACTGTAGCTACTCCTTTGGGGGCTCTTCATTGATAATAGGGATGTCCTCTTGCTTCTTTGAAGCTGTATATTCCATGAATTTGAGAATGACTAGTTGGAGCTTGTCTACCTCGATGATTTTGCATCGCAACATTTAGTAGCTCCATTCTTTGGCATTATCTTCTAGCTTCTTCTAGTCCTCATCATACTTCACGCCCTGATCTCTGAACAACTCTGATTGATCGAAGGCACGGGCAGAAAAACTCATGAACTCCATTATCATTTCGCCAGACATCCCATCCTCCATCTTCTTCTAAAAGTAAGGTTTTACCTTTTCTGAATCCATCTGTACTACGAGCATGTCATACTTTGTCATCAGCTTGAGATAACGAGCGCATTTTTCTCTAATTTCCTTAACCCATTCAATGTCTAGATCCACCTTACTCATAATCTACTCCAACCTTTCTTTCATGTTGTCAAAATCTCACCTCCACACATCCATCAGCCAGTGATCGTCCTTTTTGAATGCAAGTTCCTTTTCCCATGTGACCTTTGGTAACTGGAGGGTGGCTTCAATCTTTGGAAAGGTGGAGTCATATGTTGCAGGGAAGTCGATGCAGAGCTTCCTCGTGCCTTCCAAAGATTGCTGCAGATCTAAGAACTTGTTGGTTGTTCGAACAGCCTAGCTAATTCCTATGTTCCTGATGTACAAGACCTATCGGAACCAACTCTCTTTAGTCTTGTCCAAGTTATTTCTTCTCTCCAACTTGTCAATTTGTTCTTTAAAAAGCAATTGGGGTGGAGCCACGGATGTGGTGGGTAGGTCATTAATTAAGGACCACTGTTGGATGTAATCCATCAAGGTGGCCACCTATGCTTTGAGCTCATCCTTTGAAATCTTATCTTGTTTTATCAGGTGCACCACCGTAGCTACAAATTCCTCAAGATTCCCCACTTTCTGCTCCTTGGTAGCAGTTTCCAAATCAAGGGTGGAGATGTTGTAGCTTACACCAACCTGGACTACCATAGGCATTGCTATATGCATAGCTTGAGACCTAGAAGCATTCATTGTTACCTTGGATCTGATCTTAGGCTTCTTCTCTTTTCTAGTTGTGATTTGTGCTCGAGCTAAGATAGCTTCCAGCCTCGCTCTGGGTCCTTTGGTGTGGGGGTTTTCTTTTCAAGCTATCTCTCTAGCCACTCAGGCACAGCAGACTTTTCTTTAGGTGATTCATGATCACCCTCACAATTCTCAGCCAAGAACTCTATTTCCTTATCCCCAAGGGCCCTTTCTTCCAGTTTAGCAGCATCTCCTTCCTCCTCGTCAGAGTCCTGGATGAACACAAGGTGCTTGATGGGAGGCTTGTTAGGCAATTATTGTCGGGGACTTTCTCCTTTCTCTATTTCCTCCCCCTTCTTTTCCTTAATTCCCTCAACTTCATGCACGTGCTCCTTGGGCTGCTCAATCTCGAGGCTCTTGACAGATTAAGCCTCACCCTCAGGTTTATCTTCAACTAGACTGTCCTCTTGTTGTTGTCCTTCTTCTCCAAGAGGAAACCTTCTTGAATCTTCTTCAATGCCTTTCAACTACCGGGCCATCTCCTCTTCAAGATCGTCATCGAAGGTTTGCACGATAACCCTACCACTAGCATCTTCCTCCTCATCCCCGCTCTCGGAAGAGCCTGTTCCTTCTTCCTCATAGGCCACCCTGTCGATTGTGCAGTGTTCATACTCCGGGTGCTTGTGATATTCATCGGCTTCCTCCTCAAATGACTTCAAGGCTTCTTTCTCTCATCTCTCCCATTCCTCAGAAATCAATATGGTGGCCTCCATCGCCAGTGGCCCTGCCTGTTGGTTGTTTTTAATGGAGCAACCAGGTGTGTCTCTTATCCTACCTATGGAGTAGCCAACTCCAATCAAAGGCAGCTCAGAGGACTTGGACCAACTAACAAGGGTTTGAAACACCTCCTACACTTCGGGCTCTACAAAACCCCGAGGGAGTATCCCTTGAACAAAGCAGATACACTCTCCTTATAGGTGATATGCCAGAGTTTATTCAAAGTTGGTGATCTTTAAACAAACAATGTTTATCACACTAAGAATGATAAAACACATATAGAATAACATGAAACATAATTGATTTATTAAAATGCTTGTTATCCAGATTGAATAACCAGGTCAGCGAAGGCATACAACTAACATCAGACTAGTGCCAATATCCTTGGGCAAGGAGTCATGAAAATGTGCAACAAAAGGAACATTTAATTCTGGAAACCTGAGTCTTTATGGAGTTAACCTTATTAACCCATAAACTAATGAACAAATCTTTCAGACTTCTTACCAAATCCCTTAACGATGCATAGAAAACTATTGGTTAATTAATGCAATTTAACTCATTCCTTGAATAAGAGCAATAATCAAACAAACAGATAATGAAATGATCCTTGATAATTTGATCTCATTAAAATTTCATATACACCATTACAAGGAGATACTTGAGATTTTATCAACTACATTCACTGTCCATAATATATCCAGAAGCCTTACATTCGATATTATTTGCCATGCCCTCAAAATTGACACTAAATCTGATCTGTTCCAAGTGTTCTTTCTTCAGACCAGAACCTAACTACCCAACTAGAGACAATTGGTTCCCTTTACAATCTTTTCAAAACTACCATCAAACCCCTACAAAGTGGAAAGAAATTACATTTATATAGCTAGGGTCACCAGTCAGCATGAGTCTACATGGACACCAACAAAAACCCTAACAGCCTCAGAAAATATCAAGCAACTCGGCCACGAACCTCCACCAACCAATCTAAATCATCTTGAAAGCTCCTGTCAGGTGGAACAAGGAGAATGCCAGACCACCAGGTCAAAATGAGCAAGTATGAGAATGGGCAGCCATGGCAATCAAACCAGGAAGGTACACAGACCATGCCGTCCAGGAAATCCATGAGTGTGATCATCACAAATCCAGAGGCCACGAATGCAAAAGCCATTGGTCCCAACCATCTATCCACCTCAGAGAACCCATTGCCCTAGTTCTACAATTAATTTCATCCTCTACCGCACCAACTCACACTAGCAATCGAGGTTCAGGACTGAAATGGAGTCACCATGTTGATCCCAAGTGAGATCCTCATTGTCATTCTCGAGCCCAAACAGGTCACCAACCACATTGAATACATCCTAAAATTGATCCACATCGGTCACCTCCCCAGCAGACCAGTTGGCCAGACATAGCCCAGTCTGCCAGACATCATAGCAAGAATCTTTGTGTTTGATCGAACAGTTGAGTTGGTGAGACTGGGCGCACATCGGCATGAGATTTCAACTTAGAATAGCACCCCATTAGTGAGAGAAAGCTCACCCAACAAGAGGTCATGGCGACACCCAAACAGACACACAATCGACAAGAGAAGATGGACTCAGGAAGACATCAGGGCGACAGTGAGCAAAGGGCATGAAGTCATGCCGAAGAGCTCGTCGTATCAACAAGATATCATCAGGTCAGGGAGACATCTCATAGAACATTCCATGTCTTACCGAAAGCTCACGTTTTCATTCCTGTCACCAAGACATAACACTTTCTAGGAGACACTATATAGACTATCCTCTATTTTTCTGAAACATCTCGAGCTCACAATAGATTGCCAAGACATTAATGGTCTCACACCGACTGAAACCTTTTCCTTTTGTGCATCGCTATAACATTAAGATATCGGGAAGACCTCCTGTAGAAAACACCATGTCTTTCTAAAAGTCTTCATTCACTTATGTGTCGCTGAAACAACTCAAAGCTTATGTCGACGAAGACCCTTTATGTTCCATCGGCGAGACCGAAGGTCACTCGCCGAGACCTCTCAAATTTGGCAAGACGCTATATCAATAGCCACAACTCACACCGAGAGACTTCCATATGCTCTTGTTGGTGGGACCAAGAGGAGTTCACTGAGATGTTACACTAAAAGCTCCAAGTCTGACCGAAGTGAATTCCATATGTTATGTTGGCAAGACAAAGACACTTCATCGAGACCTATTCTGAAAACCCAGACTCTTGCCGATACGCTTCCATCCACCATCAGTCAGTGTGACCTTGCAAATTTTCTGTGACTTTACACCGATGGCGTTACACTTTGCTGAAATGCTCATTCAAGTCAGTTGGTGTGACATTTCAATTTTGATAAGACCTTATCCCGACTGTATACCATAAGCCGATAAAGAATACTTTCTATCGCTGAAATACAATAGAAGTATTGCCGACTGTAGCCTGAATGATAAATTCAATCGCCAAGACTTCTGAAATGTCTTGGCGATAGGCAACTTAGACATTTCAAATTGGATCGGGAAGACTCTTCAAACAACCAAAACCTGTGATGTGCAAGGAGAACCATTCTGAGACAGATCAACAATGAGAACAAACTGAAAAGGATTTTGACATAAAGGACAAACCATATGATCACAACTGAGATCCAACAAACCTTTGGCATGTTGAGCTCAACCCTGATGGGAGCCCATTTGTCCCACATGTAGAATGAAAGGGAAAAATCCCCAAACCAGGGACTCACCAGAGAGATCAAAGAGCGCATAACCAGAGAATGAAAGGCAACCTGAAAAAGGGACTAACATAGGCTCCAGTTGGGGGATGTATGCCCCTAGTGGTCATAGCAAGAATCAAGGTCATTGGGAGAGCAGACCAAATAGAAAAGACCAAAACCAACTAGGAGCTAGCCCGGACAGAGCTAGTAGACACAAACAAGAAAAAAAATAGAAAGCAAACCCTAAGCTACTGTTCATGGAAAAGAGATACCTCAAGAGAAGTACAACTTCAAGAAATGTCCATGAACTGGTAGTTCAAGAATCTTGCCTGTCATAGTTTGGAGAAAATATGAATCTTCTCTTCATTTATTGCTAATCACGAACGGGCCTAACCAAATGGCATCAAACTTCCCATGCTTCCCTTTGTCTTCTAATTTGGCATTCCACAATAAGACTAAATCTCCCTTCTCAAAGTTCCTTGCTGATGTGCTTTTATCATACAGGTTCTTTACCTGCATTTACAATTTGGCATTTCTCCTCTAAGCCTCTCTCCTGGCTTCATCTAGCTCTATGAGAGCCTCTACTCTCAATTGCATCTTGTTGTCAACTTCAGCATCATATACTTGAATGAACTTGTACATCTCCATGAGGTTATTTTGGGGAAACCTTGCATTTATGCCATAGACCAAGTCAAATGGGGCACAACCGATTGCCTTCTTCACAGTCACTCTGTCTGCCCAGACAGCCAATTTCAACTTAGAATCCCATGCTCTCTTATTCTGATCCAAGATTCTCTTGATAATTCTTATCAGGCTCTTATTGCTTGATTCAGCTTGTCCATTTCCTTGTGGGTGATATGGTGATGAATAAGAAATTTGGATACCATATTTTTCATAAAATTCAGTATATTCTTCAAACCTGAAACACATAGCATTGTCTGATACAATTCTTTCTAGGCATCCAAACCTTGTCAGTATATTGTTTATCAAGAAATCAATCACCACCTTGCTAGTTGCTTTCTTTGTTGGGATTTCTTCCACCCACTTAGTAAAATAATTAGTGGCTACTAATATCCAGGAGTGGCCTCCACTAGATTTGCATGTTATTTCCCCTATAAAATCAATGCCCCAAATCTGAAAAGGAGATTGCACAGTAACCGGTCTGAGGGGAAGGTTACTAGAAAATTTTAACTTACCATAAAAACGCTGACAAGCATCACATGTCCTCACAAATTGATGTGCATATTTAAATATAGTAGGTCACCAAAAACTGGCCCTCGTCACCTTGTGTGCAGTTGTCTTGGCCATGTAATGTCCGCCACAGGCTCCACCATGCATCTCCCTTAGAATTTCTAATGCATGATTCTGATCAATGCATTTCAGCATGACTCCTCTACTTCTCCACCACAAATTTCCTTGTATGATAACATATCTGATAGCATGTAACTTCAATGTCCTCTTCTGATTTTTGTTCAGGTCATCAGGGCACTTCATCCTCTGCAGATAATAGATCACATTCTTATACCACTCAGAGTGTTCCATATCACATATGTTTGATCTGTTTTCCTCTTCCAATGAGTTTATTTGATTTGCTTCCAAATTGGTATGGGCCATAAGCTTGGCCAATCCTTGTCCCCTCACCAACTTAGTGATTTGGACCTCAATGTTAAACTCTTGAATTCTATTAATCCATCTGCATCTCCTTCCTGACACTTCCTGCTATGTGAAAATGTCTTTGACAGCTGCACTAGGCACATACGCAATTATGACAACTCCCATTAAGTAAGGCCTAAAAGCTTTGACAGCCTTGACTAGTGCATATGCTTGTTTCTCATTTATGTCATATTTCAATTATGCAGCTTGTAAAGACTTACTGAAGAAGGCTATGGGCTGCTTGAAACCATTATCATTCTTCTATAACAACACCCCTGCTATAGTGTGAAAAGAAGCAAAGGTGAACAATTGGAAAGGCTTTGAATAGTCGGGTGTCTTCAACACAGGAGCATCTTTTATTGCTTCTTTAATGGCTTAAAAATCCTTTAAGGGCTCTTCTGACCAGACTATCCTCTCATTCTTCTTCAGCATTTTTGAGATAGGTTTGTTGATTTCTGCAAAGTTAGTGACAAACCTTCTCAAGAATTTTATTTGACCAAAGAAAGACTGTACTCCCTTGACATTCTTTGGTGGTTGGATCTTATCAATGGCTACTATCCTTTCTAGATCAATTCTGATGCCATCTTTTGAGACAATGTGCCCTAGTAACTTGCCCTCCTTAACCCCAAAGGCACATTTCTTGGGATTAAGGGAAATACCATATTCCAATGCCCTGACTGTCACGACCCATATTTTCAGCAAGCAATTTATAATTCAATAATTTTATTTTGATACAACTAGTATCTAATCTAGCTGAATGATTATATTGTTTGTATTTAATGTTTAATTGAATTAATTAGAAGTGAAATAAAAGTGAAATGAAACAAAAAGGAATTTATTTTAATTTAATTATAAATTTTATTTTGTAAGTAAATGATACTGATTTGTTATTTAAGAACAATTAATTTATTCTCTATTGATCAATATTCCTTAAAATTCATTTTTTTGGAATAAATGTTTAAATTGGAATTAAAAATTTCCCTCAATTTTGATTGTCGTGGGTGTCAAATCTTGGACATAATAACTGACTTTTGCAACATGATAATCTTACCACGCTATATTCATCAGCGTAATCATCTCTTGGAGGTGGGCATTCGGTTAAGATTCTAACCAATTCTTGGATGGAAGGGGAGTCTTTTTGGTCGCATTCTCTCATAGTCTGGATATAAATAAAATAAAGAAATATTTGATGGGGGATATATATTTTGTAACCATCTTTTCTTTGGGTAACTGGAAGCTAACAGATACATGGGGCGAAGAGAAATATATGAAGGAGGACAAAAATGGGGAGATCATCTGAACAAAATTGGTATTATGGATTGCTGGTGTCGGGTAACGCTTAACTTCAACTTGTTGCGAACCCAGTTCTCTTGGGAAGTTTGGCCACTGTGCAAGAATTGGAGCACCATCGCGAATGGGACGATGGAGGGGAATTACCTTTAACATAACGGTGAGTCCTTCTTTCCTCATGCAGAATTTCCATTTAAGTTTTTTTTATTTCAAAAGCCTGTCATGTTAAATAGGAGGCATCATTCTTACTTGACGAATCCTCTGGCTTAAGTCAAATGGTAGGATCAGATCTAGAGGACTCTAACTCTCGTATTTGATGTCTAATGACTTCCAATATTTTAAATGCTTCTGTCCCATGACCTCGTAGGAGGTTTTCCATGTGGGCTTGTATAGAGGAAGATTTAGAACGTCCATGATTTGGTCTGTCTTATTTTCTACAAAATTTTCCTCCACCACATCTTTTGCGATTCTTTTTACCACACTCCCAAGGTATCGGTCGTCATCTGATCATCGCCTTCCTGAACCAAATGGTTGCAAATACCTTGATTTAGGGTACAATAATACATGTCTTCAATTGATAATTTAATTTGTATCCGGAACTGAGAACTACGATAATCATGGTCGGTTAGACTGGGTATAAAACAACCTCCTGCACACTTTCACGTGGTCTCTTAGCCTCTATGTTCTTCTTGTATTTGACTCCATTTAAATGCATTCAATAGTCTTTGCAGCTTATATATATACTAGTTACTTATAGGCGAATCGGTGAATCTCGAAAGTTGAAGTCTCTCCTGAGTCATTCATTCAGTTCTCTCTGTCTTTTGGACTTTTTCAATGCTTATGACCACCTGTCTCTTTCCCATCCATGCTCACCCATTTTTCAGGCAATGCTACTTTAGCATGGGTCGTGCCTTCCTTGAAGACCTCAATGGCTATCTTGATTCGCTTAATGTCTTGTTGCTACATTGACTGGGGTTTCTCAGTTAGAAAAATCAGAGTTTAAAATGATATTGGGAGTATATCATCATTGACAAAGCACATTGTGTTAATGACTAACGATCTCAATTATCACATGATCTGGATAGTTTTAAGAGTCAAAAGAGGTTGCTACTTTTAGGACCTCATTTTTCAATGCTGGTCTTCTTCCTCTATATATATATTTCTGCATTGGTTGGGTTTATTTCTGAATGTATGAATCAATAAGTATGTAATTATTCTATGCTCAATAAAATTGCAATCATATTTGGCATCCTTGGCTGGAAAGTTTGACATGGTATTATCTTTTCATTTGTACGGTTGATTTGTAAATGTGAGAAAGGACATGTGCCAAAGATTTGAACTACTTCACCAGCAGTGGCACTTCTTGAACTAAAACCTCCTCCATACAAGTTTGTACGTTATCATAGTAGAAGAATACATCCAGATTACATTTCTATATATTTTAATAACATATGCATTAGAACCACACATGAGCCAACAAACTTTGGAATTCCATTGGGGTAAACACCATCGAGCTTATGTTATTTTGTACTACATGGTCGTTGTGTACTACATCATGAGGATGGGGCTGGCAATGTTGCCTGTCTGTACACTTACTGAAATCCTGCATATTGATAGGTGTTACATTTGTAATCTCAATTGTTTCCTCCTTACATTAAACCCTGTTAGCTGTGCCTTTGGCTGTGTTTTGACCTCTAGACATTAAAAGCCTATTATACTATTGTTTAGTTTAGACTAATTTTAAAATGGCTTCGATACAGCAAAGACACTCTCTTCCACTCTACTCACTTCTACAGCACAGAGAACCAATGAACCGTTCAAAATTTGTATGAGATGAATCTCTTCTCCAATATCCCTTTTGTTAATGCCCAATAAGATTCAATCAATATACCGAGGTAATATCATGGAAAGTTGCGTATGATAATGACCATTCATAATTTTAGTAATCTACATGTAGTAGATTTAAATTTTTCTCATCTTCGTATTTATGGCACCTGTCACCTTTTAAAAATTCTAAGAAGGGAGCTTTTAGTGTTTTTTTTTTTTAGTTTCTCATTCAGAATGAATTGGATAAAAATTATCTTTACTCACGTTGATTATCACACTAAAGAAAGATCATTTCTCCTCATTGTACTTTTATGTTTTTCGATATCTTTCATAGAAATATTGAAGCAAGCCTCGAAAGTCACCTTGAAGAAATAGTGGCATAATTCTCTGGAATAGATAAGTTAGGAAAGGAGCGAAATTTTATTATTGATGATCTTCCAAGTTATGCATTAAGTTGAATGCTGGATCATTAACATGTTTATGAATATCACTAGTATTAGCCTAGTTAAATTGTTGATAATGTGATAAGGATACAAATTATAATTATTGATGGTGGGGGGTGAGGCCCTAGTTTGTGTGTGTGCTTAGTTGAGCTTAAAGTGAAGCGGTGATCTTCTTTTTCTATGTAGATAGAATGCTTTATTTTATTTTCTAAGAGAGGTAACACTTGCTCATAAAAGTTTTTTGTATGTTCTAATGTTGTTGACATGTAAGGTGTGCCAATATCTTAGGAGCCATAATTAAACATGCAACAGAAAAATGGGTATACATTGTACTCAGTATTGTAGTAGGGAATAAGAAACCTACTTGTAGATGTTATAAGGAATTAATTATGGTTGCATTTTGTAGACATTGAATTTATTGACTTTCTAGTTTCAATGAGGTTGGGGGTTGCCATGTCTTCTCCAACTATATATAAAGTATAAAATTGTAGCCATTCCTGATTAGGGATTATGTTTGCACAAACTTTTGTGTATTTTAACTATGTCAGAAACATGTACATTAGGCTTAAGTATGTATTCATTCTATATCTCATCTAATGGAAGGTAATTAGGAAACTTGTCCATTATTTTTTATCTTTTAATAGTGCTACCTTCTATAAAGTATATTCATTTACTATGAGCGATAAAATCTTACCATCATTGTTGTATTTGAGCTAACATTGGTGGTAAAGGATTTCATGATTCAAGAAGCATTCAAGTCAAGATTTATCATAATCAAGCAAGAGATTAATGTTGTAGTTTCGGTAAGTTGTGACATCATTGTGTGATCATCCTTCATTCATTTATTTTATTTCATTTCATTTCAAGGTTTAAATACCAAGCGGGGTTTGACCGAGGCAAACCCCTATTCACTAACATATTTTTGTAGGGTTTAGGTGGTGGACACATGGATGAGCAAGACTGACTTATGTTTGCACCATTAGGTTGGTCAGTTGTGTTGCACCTGTAAGTCATTTACTTAGAACAAAGATGATTCCCACTGACAATTTTTTTTATCTTGTTGATATATTATGATTCATTGATATACATATTAATTCATTTTTGTAAGTGATGTAAATTATATAATTAGTGGGTTCTATTAAATTATTTTTGAAATTGAGGAATTATAATTAATAAATGAGATATTTCTGAATCCTTACACTGACAAAGATTTTCTCTAAGTGAGAGCAATGGTCCTCTTCTTTCTTGTTGTCAGCAGTCAAGTCATCTTGGTAAACAACAAGGAATAGGTCTAAAAACTCAGCAAAGGCCACATCCATGGCTCTTTGAAAAGTGGCACCAGCATTAATTAGGCAAAAGGCATTCTCACATAGACATAAGTTCCCCAGGGTATGGTGAATGTTGTCTTGTACTGCTCTGATTCTTTCACCATGACTTGGTTGTAACCAAAGAATTCATCCATCATGGACATCAATTCACATCCAGTCACTTTCTGCAGCATAGCCTCCATGTTTGGGAGTGGATAGTTGTCTTTCAATGATGCAATATTTAAATTTCTGAAGTCCACACACAACCTGAGATCACCATTCTTTTTTCTTACAGGAACCAGGTTTGACACCCATGATGAGTGCCTTATAGGCTTAATAATCCCTGCATCACTCAATTTTATCAGTTCTTCCTGCATCTTGGATTTCAAGGTTGGATTGATAGGCCTTTGCTTCTGCCTGAATGGTCTCACATCAGGCTTCAGGGGAATTTCATGCTGGAACAAATCTTCCCTATAAGCCTTCAAGTCATTATAAGACTAGGCAAACACATGCCTATATTTTCTCAATAGGGTAATCAACATCTTCCTTATATGAGGCTTCATCTTCTTGCCTATGTATACCTTTTTTGGTGCACTATCAGTCCCTAGATTAATTTCTTCTAAGTCTTCCTTATGGGTAGTTGCTTGTTTTGTGTTGGACTTATCTAGTCCTTCAAAGATTCTCTCCAATGCTACCAGCCCTTTTGGGATTTTGTTGCTCTTCAGTTGAATTACTTCATTCCCAAACAAGGTCTCTCTACCATTTTCTTCTACCACATATGAGCCAAAATCAATCTCCTGATGCTCATATTGGTCAACATAGTGCAGGAATCTCAAGATATCATTGTCATCTTGGAACACCTGCCAATTGCAGACATTATCAGGCACTGTAGGCCTAGTTTGTATCTCAATACCAGAGATGCCATTGAAGGTCACTTCATCCAATTTTACAACTATATTGGCCAACAAGTTAGCCTTGGAATTTTTCCCTCTTTCTATCCAATCTATTCCAAAGGCATCAAGTGCCTCAATTGTATCCCACACTTCATTCCTATATTGCCTCAAGCACTTATCTTTAGTGACAAATCTACATCTAACTTGAGAAACAATCAGCTCTGAGTCACCAAATACCCTTAACAGTTTTACCCCATGCTTAGAGGCAATTTTTAGGCCAAGTAGCAAAGCCTCATACTCAACCACATTGTTTGTACATGCAAATTGGAGTAGAAAGGAGTATTTAAAAGTCTTACCTTGTGGTGATACCAGCAAAACACCAGCACCTGAGCCATCCTTGGAGCAAGCTCCATCAAAGTACATGGTCCAAATTGATTCCTCTGAAGTAGTGTGCATGATCTCTTTGACTATTGGCACTGACTTGGTCTTTCCATCTTCTTGTTCTTCCTCCTCAACTCGAAAGGTATCCATATCAGTATCAACAAAGTTGATAAGTGGAGGTTCTTCTATTTTATCAGCAGGTTCAATCATATGATTGCACCTTGACTCCTGGGCAATCTTAACATCCTTCTAATCGATTGAAAAGGTAGCAAAGGATTAGTCACATTACATACTTCCTCCCATAGAAGCACACCATTTCCTTGATAGTAGCATTCCATATGCTAGAGGGATATCAGCTACTATGACACTCATGACAAATTCCTTCTCAGGGCAAGCTGCCAATCTATATGATACTTCATTTATGATTCCAATCACAGGGATCTCCCTTGAGTCCATAGCATAGCATTTTCCATAAGTGCTATCCACCTTCAAGCCCAATTCCTCCATGATTTTAACAGGCATCACATTATTTGAGGCACCTGAATCAATCATACAATTTCTAAGTAAGTTTCCATTGATAATCAGGCTCAGAAAGAAAGGGTTGACCAGATCAGGGTTAGCAGTGATTGTAGTTCCTAGATAGACTTCAAGATTCTCATCTGTGTTTAGTCGAGCTGCATCATCCTTCACTTGGCCTACACTTGTTTTAGGTATTTGAGCTTCCATTTTGGGTTGATTGTTCCCAGCAATGCTCTTGATGACTGCCATTGTTTTATGCTTATGGTCATCAATCCTCATCATCTCAAGAAGTGGGACTGTGACCCTTATCTGAGATAGGACCTGAAACATGTCAACTGGTGCATAACTTGGAATGTCTGGGAATATAACTTCATGAGAAGTCAGTGCACCTATTTTCTTACCATCACTTTGATTTGCAGGCCTCAATTCTTTCATCTTTGTATCTGATGAAGTAGCTTCATTGGTTATCTTAGCTTTGTCATTCTTTTTAGCCCAAATTCTTGGCTCTTTGACTTCCTTAGCTTTGGTACTCACCTTTATGTTTTTAGTTCTTGTCCCTTTAGGATCAGTATCACTTTCTTTGATGAATATTCCCCCTTGGTGACCTGGATTAGCCTTTACCACCCTATTTCTGAGGTGAATATCATTTCTAGGCTGAGCTCTGGTGACCAATGCAACTGCATACCTTTCTATCTCTTCATTAGAAGGTCTCCTCAAAGAAATTCCACTGGTTTCAAGGTTGTAAGTAGTAAACTGATCATCTCCTTCTCCATCGAAAAATACTTGCTGCTGATGAAGAAGACCTTCTTGTCTTTGCATATCTATCTCATTTTTATTAGCACCACAGTCAGAGGAATATTCCTCATACTCCAAATCTGACTTGGTCATGAACACATTCAAAGTCTCATTAGGATTTCCAGGATAATCACCTTCCTCATAAATGCCTTGCTTTTCTTCCACTGCCTTGGCTGCAACAACACACTGATGTGAGGAGTGTGGCATTTCACAGGCATCACACCATAGCAAATCATCTACCATGTTTGAGGTATTCTTTTGTAATGGATCAGGCACTCCATAGAAGTTCCTTTGATTATTGGGAACAGGCTTCCCATTATTCTAGTTGGTGTGGTATGGGTAATTGTTGATGGTGTTTTCTGCACAGCAACAACTCAGACAGAATGCAATATTCTATCTCTCTTGAAAGGTTATTCTCGACAATAAATCACTGAAAAATCACCCCAAGGTCTCTCGGGTGTCAGGTCATGACAATGCATAAACAACTCAGATAATATGTGAAAATTCTAGTAATCACAATCGGACCTTACTACAAGCAAACTGTATCTTTCCAATTTATCAAATTGTGCAATATGGTGATCTCAAATCCTAAATCTAACCAGATGATAAAGAAATAGAAAAAGAGATAAGGGTGCAAGAATATGATAAGATCTAAACTATTTCTAGGATGAACAATGCAAACAACAAATATCTGGAATGGACCAATCCCAAGTAACCAATTCTTGATCAACCCATAATGCAATCTCACAAGAACGGTGCAATCTTCTAAGGTATATAGATTTTCAAATCATAGATATTCATCCATAATCAAACTTAAGCACATATAAGTATATGGTCCAGGTTGACTTTACCAGCCTACTACAATCAGATAGTTACTGGGAGTATAGACCAAAGATTGCTACAAACATTCCAAAATATGAAATCATGAACATCATTCACCAAACTAATCTAATTCTCAACACTAAACCCTAAATCTTTAAGCAATTCAAAAGATGAAACAATAGGAACCATGCAAGATAAAATAACACAAGAGATTTCACTAGGAAAACCACAATGCCTTCTATTGTATTAGATCACCAAAATGCTGCAACAATTCCACTGTTTGTTACAATATTTGCTTCAAGAAATTGACTACTACTCCTACTACAAAATGCTCTAGCTCTTACTGATCTAACTTGACTCTATTATCTCTTCTCTTTTTTTCTCTCTTTACAATGAGGCATCAATGCCCTTTATAACAAATTCTCAAGACATGTCGGCCCAGCCAAACATTTAAAAATAACACAGCCCAAACAAGTCGGCCTTAGGAATTCCAAAATAAGGCATACATTAAATGCCAATACATCATCAAGGTCGGCCTAGACACACTCCCCAATGTAGCCCAGATCAACACATGCCCCATAATAATAGGGAAGCACAAATCTCAAAATGGGCATTAAGTACTACTTCCCTTATCCTTGTTCTGGTCCAACGATCCTTGAACCCTTAGAAACACTTTGTCTAGCTCGGTGACAGGTGGTAAAGGCAATATCTTAAGTTGGCATTCAATGGAGCCAATCTCCTCCTTTGACTGCTTATCAGTCTTATTCCAATCATCCTTGTGAGATTGATACTTATCCATCATCGCAAAATAAGTTGCTGCATCATCCAACTGGTGACTCGTTACGACATTCTCAGAATCAGGAGCATACACATCATGCCACCACTCCCTTAACTGCTCTAGGCTCAGATATTTAGGAGAAATCTTCCTCCTGCTAGTCATGACCTCAAAAAATGCAAGGCATCCCTCATATACTCCAGTCAGGTCACCATCCATCAGCTTCTTTCGTTTCTGAATCTTCCTCATGGCCTTTTGCCGAATTTGTAAAGCCTCAAACCATTCCCAAGGCTCATTAAGTCTAGAGGAAGGAAGGATCCCATCTGCTACCAACTGATCCTTTCCATATTCCATAATTACTTTGGATTTCTGCAACAGGAGATCAATATCCTCCTTATCCTGGGATAGCACATATTCCAACAGTTCCTTGGCTCTAACTGCATCTTTCCCAACTGAAAGGATATCGTTGATTGCACTGTCTCCTTTTACCTGCACACCCTTCAATGAATCTGTTGTAGTTTGAGCAAAGGCTTTCATCTTTTCAATCTCAGAAATAGTTTCCTTGGGTAGGAAACCAGGAGTAGCAGAGGAAGATGGGTGAAGAGATTGTAGAGGTTTCATCACCTCTTCCAAGAATTTCTTAAATCTCTCATTTTCCTTTCTCAGCTCATGCTTGGTCTGAGTCTCCTTCCTTGATCTGTCAACTATCACAGCACTGGACCCTTCATACTCCTCAATATCTTGCTCCATGGATGCTGGTCCAAGGTTAAAATTTTGCACATTATAATCCTCACCAGTGACATCTTCTCTAGTCTTGTCTGCAGCAGAGGTAGCAATGTGGATAACTCTGTTGTTTACCTCATCCCTTTCTATCCTTGAAACTACCTTAGCTACCTTCTTCTTCTTACCTTTTCTGATCTTGGATAGCATCTCATCCCAATCCAAAGGAGTGTCTTCGACAACAGCTTGTTTCTTCCTTGTAATCTCCTTTTCAAGCCAATCCGGGACAACAGGTTCTACCCGGATTTCCTCTATTTTTTCCTCTGCATGTTGTTCTATTGTTTTATCCTCTTCCTTTTCAGGGAACCGCTCATCCTGATCACCTACTTCAATCTCCACCTCTTGCACCGGCGATGGGGTTCTAACAGGAATATTTTCCTTTTCAGGTGATCCATTACCTTTGCTACTTGCCGGAGAATCTTCATATTGGACTAGTGGAGAAGGGTGCTTTTCTACCTCTTCAACCTCGAGCTCAGCTGCCACACCAAAGAGCTCTCCTTCCTTGAAAGGTTCTACCTCTCCACTGGTTTCATGTTCCTCAAGAGTCTCTTGCTCAGGCACGCTTGGCGAAGGGGAAGTAGCCCTAGGTTGCTCCACAATGGGTGTCTTTGGAGGAGGATCCATCTTTTGCACAGTTTCCTTAGGGGATGGAGTCCTTGATCTCCTTGAATAAACCTTTGTCCTTTCCCCAGAACTCTCCACATCAACAATCGAAATCTCATCCTTAGAAGTATCCTGACCCTTCTTCTTTGAAACCTTGGCTATTCTTGTCTTCTTTGGTGGTGGAGGAGCATCCTCTTCTTCTGGATTTTCAACTCCTTCCTCATCAGAGGACCTGCCTATTTTCAATGCTCTACTTCTTTTCTTTCCTTTTGGCTTTCTTTTGGGTTCTGGCTCACCTTATTTAGGGCCTCTGATTTTTATTTTGAAGGGTGAGCTCTTTTTAATTTTCCCTTTGGGGTCATCTTCCCCGGATTCTTCTGAAGTAGACATGGGATTGAGATTTCCCATCAAATTAAAGGTACAGGGTACCTTCTCACTCTCCAACTCCCAAACCTTATGTTTTAGCCATGAAGTAGTGAATCTCATAATGGGATCCATTAGGTCCTCTAGCTCAGTTACCTCATCATCGTTCTAGTTTATCTCTCCAATTGATCTGTCCTTAACAGACTCATAAGCATGATCCTGTACCAGGTTTCCATCATCCTCTAGCTGATCAGGGATTAACTTAACATTGTATTGCCTAATCACATCGACAGGAAACCTAGAGTACCTTTTCTTCCTTGCCTCAAAATCATCTTTGATATTGGCCCAATAGTCTTCTAGGTCATCCCTATGACAGTACTCTTTGGTAGCCTTCTTTTGTGCTTCCCCGGTGATATCAAAATTCATCCTTTTGGAGTGGAAGGAGAAACCATGAGCCACCAATTCATCACCTGCTGCATGTGCTGATTGAATGGAAGGGCACACCTCTGCTACACCAATTCCAAGAGGGAAATCCCCACCAAAACCTGTTTTATGCTTCTCCTTTTTGACAATTGCATCGAACTCACATATTTGTCTAACCAACTCCAATAACACAAAATGATCAGTAGGATACCTAGGTAACCTATATGGAGCAGCCGAGCATTCATCAATTATGATGTAGGAGAAGGTGGGAAACTGAATGAACCAGGCCCCATATCTCTTTATCAAATCCTTCGCTGCATCTGACAGTCTCACATGCTCTGCATTTTGAAGCATCCTAGTGATATGCATTGTGAATGCATCATTAGCTCTTCGGTAATCTCGATGTCCTAGGTGTAATTCTGGATATATCTCATAGACTATATCCTGTCCAAATGTCCCATGTGGATTCAAACCCCTATATGGGTAGAATCTAGCTAACACATACACCACATAAGAAGACATGGTGAACTTCTTTGTTTCTAGGACATCCCTTAGCTGTTTATCAATCATAGTACTCAAGAATGTGATTGCATCATAAATATCCGATCTGAATTTAATCCTGTGCAATTGCTTGGGCAACTTGGAGTAATGTGACTTTGGCTTCTCCAACCAAGAATTGATCATCTGTTGAGCTTTGGTTGGCTCATTCTCATAATATGTTCGGGCCAAGTCCATGTTCAGAGCACACATAGAAGGAAAATCTAGCATGTCAAAGGCCTGGGCAATAGAAACAGGATTGAAATTCGCTAAGACTCTCCCCTCAGTGCTGATAACCATTTGTGTGTCGAAGTCATACTGCTGGGCACACTCTAGTATTAATTCGTAGCATTGGATTGCAGGAGGGAACCCTGCCACATGCACCAGTCCGGACTTCATCATTCCCTATCTCAAGACCAACAAATCCTTCTGGGTTGTTCTCTCTTTAAACACTTCGTATCTCCAGGCTCCAACATTGGTGTCAGACACTTTGGACCACACAGAAGATATCTTGCTTTCAGGGAGTTGACTCTTAGTGTCTAATCTTAACCTTTCTGTTTCTAAAATGGAGGACCCCTCCGTGTCACCTTTGGATTTTCCTGCAGCGGCCTTGCTTGATTCAGCCTACATTCACAAAAGAACGCCATGAGTATCCAATTATCATAAATATTCCAGTCCAAAGGTTAGCATAAGATCATATAAGGCAATTAAGAACTATCACAAATCACCAATCTTTGAAAATCTAGAAAAACAAAGCAATCTGGGCAAACGAGGTAAGCCGGGAAAATCCAGTCGGGGCAGAATTTTGGAGAAATCCGACCCAGACGGATTCCTGTTTCCAAAACACCATTTGCCAAATAAATCGTTAGTACAAACAAATATTATGAGATTATCATGGAATTCATTCATTAGTAACAAGAAATCAGCATTTAGCACTTACTTCACTAGTCCTAGCCTCGAGAAATCAAAAGAAATGAAACCAGACAAGAAAACCAAAAAAGTCCGAACAAGAAGGATTTTCGCGGATAGTTCAAATACTCTGAAATTCGCTATACCCCGCGGAATTGGCTGAAACTGGGAAAATTCGGGTGCGCAGGAATTCCGTGGACACCTTGAAAACGCAACGGATTACTAACATGCGAACCATTAATCAAACGATCATGCAAACCTCTCTACCTGGATTCTAATAGTCCCAAAATCGACGCCAACCAATCAAGACCTCAAATGTAGATGAATTCAAATTTCCAAAACCTTTTAAATGACTAATCCTCATGGCGACACAGTGATGCCCTAGCTTTGACAAATAAACCTCCCGCCATGAAAACCAGGGTTAATTCAGGGTTTGGAACACTATTCCCAAGGATGAATCTAAGCACTCTGAGTCTTCACAAGGCAAGGAACTGGTTAATCTTGGCGCAAGATATAAAAATCATGACGGTTTAACTACTCTTAACAGTTTCGAGCAAAACACCCAAAACCCTAATCTCGCCAAATATAATGAATTATGCATCTAGAACAAAATCCTACCCCAAATGCCCACCAACACTGACCCATCCGATATTTATTGGGCAAAAAAAGTAGTGCATAGTGCGAGTGATGAAAATGGGTCAAACCCTAATTCGATAAAAACAAAATTGTGACCAAACATAGGCCGACCTGAAATGACCATCAATCAACTCACAAAAACTCAATCATCGCGCAAGCAAATGAAAGGGCCAATGACAACTTACCATGGAACGTCCTAAATGAAAATAAGACCTGAAGAGGTGACTGCAATGCGAATACACCCTAGCAATGAAAATCCAGACACCGGTACCCAAACAATCCACACACAAGCGGTTCAAGATCAATCCTCAAAGCTCGAATGAAGAATGCACTCAGATGCCAAGGCAGAAGACAAGTGAATAATGAAGTCAAAATGATGCTTAAAAGATTTTAAATCCACCCATATACGCATCTAATCAAAGGTACTTCAAGCATTAATGAGCGACAAGACACGTCCGAAAAAAATCAGAAACCCGAGCCCAAGACGAAATTTCAAAAAATCCCAAGATACGCGGAAAATTCGGATTAACACGAATTCCACGGAAATGACAGAAACTGGGACTTTAACGAAGTTCAATATTTTGGCGCAGTTCAGGAAAATCCGCCAGAAACAGAAAATCCCGGAGTCAAGCAAAAACCCGAATTCAGAAAATTTCGCAGTAAACAGACAAAGAACCAGAGTCCGGGAAAATCCGCTGGAGCTAGAAAATCCTGAATTCAGGTCAAAACCCAGATTTTCACTGAAAGCCAATTTTAACCAATTCAAGCCTCAAGGCAATACCAAAACCAGTAAGACTAATATCTCAAAACCTTAAAAAGACAAATCTCATAAAACCAAAGGTCAAAAGACATCCCGAAAAGAGGGTCCCTACTCCAAGTGGGGCGTGTGTGCAAAACTGCACAACAGTAATCTTGTAGCCTTGGGGGCCTTTCAGACTTTGCTTGCTTCTGTAGTAGGTTCAAAACTTGATCCCATTTTTCATCTGGTGCCGCATCTTTGACCCCTTTCTCATTTGAAGGCTTAGAAGCTTTGTTAAGCCTGGGATCATCTCTCCTACCCATCTTACCAGATGCTCTTCTATTATTTTCAATGTTTACAACCATCTTGTAAGCCTTTTGCAGGGATTGTGGGTCTTTGTCTCTGAGCAAGTAGCACATCTTGTTGTCATAGGCATTATAGTAAGTAAACAGACATGATCTTTCATTAGGTCGGAGAGAAACAGGGACCTTAGCCCTTGCTTTCTTGAATCTTGCATTAAATTCAGTAGCCATTTCATTATGTCCCTTTGTGATATTATTGAAATCATGCAGCCTGAACCTTGGGTCGGTCTAGTCACCATACTGCTCTCTGAAAATTATGAAGAAAGAATTCTTAGAATCAATGCTTAAATCAATCAAACTTTTGTACCAGTCTCTTGCATCCTCTGTCAGAGATTACATGAAGTATTTCATGGCTACATCCTCATCCCATAGCTCAAAGTCTTCTACAAAGCTTTGAAAAGCTTTAAGGTGATCCTCACCACTGATAGCATTATTGCCTGCAAACTTTGGAACATGTTTCCTAGCATTATTAGGTACAGGGTTTGGGTAACCAGGGATATTATCAAAACATAACTGCCTGTATCTATCAGTATGAGTCACTCCTTTTCTCATAGGTCTTCTTTCTTCACCTTGGGTATCAATGTCTCTCTGTCTTTCATCTTCATGACCTAATTGTCGACCTTGAGGCTCTTGTAGATCAACAAAATGGACAGCTTTTTCATGAACTCTAGGGGGTGGAAGGGAGCTAGAAGGATTATCCTTGGGTGAGCTTCTATCACCATGGTTAGGGTTTGAAGAAATAGAATGACCACATGTGTTCTAAGCATCAAGGACAGGGTCCTTCAAAGTAGATTCTAGGAAACTAAGCTTCCTTTTCATCTCTTTGTTTGCTGCAAGTAATTCCATCTCCCTTGTTTTTCTCTCCAACTCCTCATTTTCTTTCATTAGCTTATCAAAAAGTGAGGCAGTGTTATTTTGATCTATGTTCTTCTCAGCACCCCCTTCATTTATCCTTACTCCCTCATTTCCTCTCTTTTCCTGCATAGGACGCTTACCTTTGTCCACATTTTGAGGTTGTTTACTGGTATTCCTAGGAGGAGGAACAACATGTTCCTCAACACTATGACTTTGAGGTTTATTTGTGATCTTATTAACCAGGAGGTCAGAGAGGATCCTTCCTGAAGTTTCTGGCAATACCAGGGTATCCTCCTCATTTTGTTGGGCTTCCAATCTATCCATGGCTTCCATTTCTTTTAACCTTCTACGCAGCTCATCCCTCTTATACATAGCATCTCTTATCTTTTTCTCTTTTGTTGCTTCTCTCTATTTCCTACTCTCATTTAGTGCAGCAATTTGCTGACTAAGTCTTTGTATATCATTAGAGATCTCATCCTCATCAGGTAATGTAGACTCTTTATCAGAAGTTGTACTAGCAGTTTGGTATAGATGTGGGTTGTGGGAATAGTCATCCCCAGTGGATGAATCATTTGGGACCAAGGTAGCCCTAAGAGGTGTGGGAGTGGGGCATTCTATGGTCCTAGCATGTCGGGTATTCCTATTATTCCTTTGGAATCTACCCCTTCCCCTTTGTTATATGGCATTTTGGCCATGATCCTATGAATATTCATTTACAATATTTTTCATATGCACTTCCCCTCTCTCGTTGGATACATTATCATCTAAATCTACCAAATCTCTTTCACTTTGTGAACTGAAATGAGAAGAAACTTGAAGTTCAGGGGTGGGATGCGGTGTAGACATACCTTTTTGTGTTGCTTTTACCTTCACCCGTTTGCCTTTGTTTCCAGGCAACTCTTCTTCTAGCTCCTGCTCTGGATGGTCTCTGTAATAACCTTGTGTTCTCCTCATTTGAACTGGGATTCCTTCAGCCTTCTTGACTCTCTTTGAATTTCTGCTCCAAACTTCTTCTATATCTCTAAATATTGGTTTGCAGTGGTACAAAGACTTCAGAGTCACCACCCAAGCTTCTTGGGACAGATTATTAAACAACACAACTTTTAGAACTTGGTAACTATAACTTGACAAGAATAAGACTAGGAATCACTTAGGAATATAAACACAAAGGTAGGGACAAAAGCTATGCTTGATCAATGTTCTCAAATGATTCATTCTACGAGCAAACTGTGGGATAAAACACCTTGGAGATTCTCTTCAATATGAAACATAGGTCCCCAACAGAGTCACCATCTTGTTGGTCATTTTTAATGGAGCAACCAGGTGTGTCTCCTATCCTACCTATGGAGTAGCCAACTCCAATCAAAGGCAGCTCAGAGGACCTAGACCAACTAACAAGGGTTTGAAACACCTCCTACACTTTGGGCTCTACAAAACCCCGAGGGAGTATCGCTTGAACAAAGCAGATAGACTCTCCTTATAGGTGATATGCCAGAGTTTATTCAAAGTTGGTGATCTTTAAACAAACAATGTTTATCACACTAAGAATGATGAAACACATATAGAATAACATGAAACAGAATTGATTTATTAAAATGCTTGTTATCTAGGTTGAATAACCAAGTCGGCGAAGGCATACAACTAACATCAGACCAGTGCCAATATCCTTGGGCAAGGAGTCATGAAAATGTGCAACAAAAGGAACATTTAATTCTAGAAACCTGAGTCTTTATGGAGTTAACCTTATTAACCCATAAACTAATGAACAAATCTTTTAGACTTCTTACCAAATCCCTTAACGATGCATAGAAAACTATTGGTTAATTAATGCAATTTAACTTATTCCTTGAATAAGAGCAATAATCAAACAAACAGATAATGAAATGATCCTTGATCATTTGATCTCATTAAAATTTCATATACACCATTACAAGGAGAGACTTGATATTTTACCAACTACATTCACTGTCCATAATATATCCAGAAGCCTTACATTTGATATTATTTGCCCTGCCCTCAAAATTGACACTAAATCTGATCTGTTCCAAGTGTTCTTTCTTTAGACTAGAACCTAACTACCCAACCAGAGACAACCGGTTCCCTTTACAATCTTTTCAAAACTACCATCAAACCCCTACAAAGTGGAAAGAAATTACATTTATATAGCCAGGGTCACCAGTCAGCATGAATCTATGTGGACACCAACAAAAACCCTAACAGCCTCAGAAAACATCAAGCAACATGGCCACAAACCTCCACCAACCAATCTAAATCATCTTGAAAGCTCCTGTCAGGTGGAACAGGGAGAATGTCACACCACCAGGTCAAAATGAGTATGAGAATGGGTAGCCATGGCAATCAAACTAGGAAGGTACATAGACCATGCCGTCCAAGAAATCCGCGGGTGTGATCATCACAAATCTAGAGGCCACAAATGCAGAAGCCATTCGTCCCAACCACCTATCCACCTCAGAGAACCTGTTGCCCTAGTTCTGCAATTAATTTCATCATCTACTGCACCAAATCGCACCAGCAATCGAGGTTCAAGACCGAAATGGAGTCAACATGTTGATCCCAAGTGAGATCCTCATTGTCATTCTCGAGCCCAAATAGGTGACCAACCGCATTGAATACATCCTGAAATCGATCCACATCGATCACTTCCCCAGCAAACCAGTCAGCCAGACATAGCCCAGTTAGCCAGACATCATAGCGAGAATCTGTGTGTTTGATCGAACAGTTGAGTTGGCGAGACTGGGTGCACATCGGCATGAGATTTCAACTTAGAATAGCACCCCATTGGTGAGAGAAAGCTCACCTGACAAGAGGTCATGGCGACACCTGAACAGACACACAATCGGCAAGAGAAGATGGACTCGGGAAGACATCAGGGCGACAGCGAGCAAAGGGCATGAAGTCATGCCAAGGATCTCAGCGTATTGGCAAGACATCATCAGGTCGGGGAGACATCTCATAGAACATTCCATGTCTTACCGAAAGCTCACATTTTCATTCCTATCGCCAAGACATAACACTTTCTAGGAGACACTATATAGACTATCCTCTGTTTTGCCGAAACATCCCGAGCTCACAATAGATCACCAAGACATTAATGGTCTCACATTGACTGAAACCTTTTCCTTTTGTGCATTGCTATAACATTAAGATATCGGGAAGACCTCCTGTAGAACACACCATGTCTTTCTAAAAGTCTTCATTCACTTGTGTGTCGCTGAAACAACTCAAAGCTTATGCCGACGAAGACCCTTTATGTTCCATCGGCGAGACCGAAGGTCACTCGCCGAGACCTCTCGAATTCGGCAAGACGCTATATCGATAGCCACAACTCACGCCGAGAGACTTCCATATGCTCTTGTCGATGGGACCAAGAGGAGTTCGCTGAGATGTTATACAGAAAGCTCCAAGTCTGGCCGAAGTGAATTCCATATGTTATGTAGGCGAGACAAAGACACTTCGCCGAGACCTATTCTGAAAAACCAGACTCTTGTCGATACGCTTCCATCCACCATCGGTCGGTGTGACCTTGCAAATTCACCGTGACTTCACACCAATGGTGTTACACTTTGCCAAAATGCTCATTCAAGTCAGTCGGTGTGACATTTCAATTTCGATAAGACCTTATCCCGACTATATACCATAAGCCAATAGAGAATACTTTTTGTCGCCGAAATACAATAGAAGTCTTGCCGACTATAGCCTGAATGATAAATTCAATTGCCAAGACTTCTAAAATGTCTTGCCGATAGGAAACTCAGACATTTCAAATTGGATTGGGAAGACTCTTCAAACAACCAAAACCTGTGATGTGCAAGGAGAACCATTCTAAGATAGATCAACAATGAGAACAAACTGAAAAGGATTTTGACATCAAGGACAAACCATATGATCACAACTAAGATCCAACAAACCTTTGGCACGCTGAGCTCAACCCTAATGGGAGCCCATTTGTCCAACATGTAGAATGAAAGGGAAAAAACCCCAAACCAAGGACTCACCAAAGAGATCAAAGAGTGCATAACCAGAGAATGAAAGGCAACCCAAAAAAGGGACTAACACTGCTGAAGGCTGTGAAGGTTTAATGGTAGCGAGGACCTGTGCTAGTGCTGGTTGAAGAGTAGGGTCCATAAGGATCTTGGAGAGCTCAAAGGGGAGACTCTGCATATGCTTCAAAAAGGCCTCGGGTAGGGTAGAAATGGGTATTGGTGCTGCTATAGTAGCTAATGGGAGTGATGTGGTAGGTGGCATTGCAGCGGAGGAAGGAGGAGTAGTTATGGGAGAGGAAAAATCAATTACTATTATAGGCTCGATCGGAGGTGAAGGGGAAAGATGGACAGAGATGTCCACCACCAGCAGGGATGTGGCGACCATGACCAAGGAGGTAGATGATGGGGTAGTCGACACAAGGAGAGCCAAAAGTAGTTTTGATTGGTCTGCACCTTTTGCTTCTTCCTCATGGATTATGGGTTGCCCCGTGGTGCCCCCTATTTTCTTGATCCTTTTGGAAGGTGAGCCTCCTGTGTCCTTCCTCATGTAAACCTTCGGATCTAGAGATTGCTCCGTCTCTATTTCCTTCCTCTTCCTAGATCTAGTGATCGGAGGGGACTTGGAAGTCCCACCCATCGAAGTTGTGGCAATAGCCTTATTCGTGGCACTTGGCTCACTTTTGAGCCCTTCATATGTCAAGATCACCCCATGTTGTTTCAGTCGAGCTACATTTCTATCAACCCATTCCTTGGTACGGGCCAAGATTGGCTTGGTCATAATATCAAGGTCATCAACCTCCTGTTCATCCCAATCTATTGTTGGTATCGGCAAGTTGGTGACTGCGGGGTATCTAGGGTCCATTACGGTGCTTTCATCCTCCTCAACCTGATCAGGTATGGGAAATGGTTGCACCCTTCTTATGAAGCATGTAGTCATCTATATGTAATTCCTTGCACACACTTCTTTGTCATCCTGAAAATTGGCCCAAAAATCCTTGATATTGTGCAAATGGGCATACTCTAGCCCAATGCTTTCCTTACATGCCCATACGGGTCCATCCATGGGCGAGGAGTGTGCAATTGGAAGTGGTACTCTACTAGCTCCTTTTCTGAATTCCCAGTGCACTGGGAAGTTTTCAATTTGTACATGCCCTAACCAAGGGTCAAGGGATAGGAGATTCCTGCCAAGTGCTTGCCACTAAAGACTGATTGTATGTGTTGGAGGTGTCGGGAGAGTTCCAAAAGGACAATCCAGTCATTGGGGTATCAAGGAAGCTTATTCGGCCTTTCTGTGAAGCCCTGGGTGCAAATGTATGTGAACTTTGGATATTGAATAAAAAGGAAGGAATACTGCTTCAAAAATTCCCGTGCACTGTGAGAGACTCTTCTCTCAAAATCCCCTCCAAGCAGTCGGATGACGTGACCAATGAAGGTGTCATTAACCCTACAGTACTCCTTGAAATTTTGGTACTCGAGCTAGGGGTACCTATCATAGACCTTCAATTTTTGACCCTGCTCCCCATCGAGTGCCACAAACAACCCGTTGTACTGCTTCTGGTCTACCAAGGAGGAGATGAGATACGAGGTCATATAGAACTTTGAACTTTTCTTAACATTGATGAACTCCTCATGAAAGCAGTCGCTTATTATGCCTCCCTAGTAGAATGTGGATTTTGTGGTGATGTCCTCATTCTCGCATAGGATCTATTCAATGAAGTACACCATTCACTCCTAAAAGAAGGCAGCAGTAGGAAGACCCATCACCCTACTTAATATAGTAACCAAGTCATGGTAATCTTCATGAAAATCACTGTGGAAGAGTTCGTGAGGAACCTTTGCAATGTTGCCCTATTTCTCCTTGAGCCAGTGTTGATTTATCAACTTCTCGCAGCCAATCGGGTTGTCATCCCATGCTGCTTTGCACTCTTCTACAGTGGGTGTCTCCATCTCAACGAAGGTAGGAATGTGGAAGGTCCTTGTAATGCCCTCAACTAATATATCTACTAGGATATTACCATCCCTGTCGATGATGGTTCTTGTCTCGGTTTGATATGCCTACTGATAAGCCATGACTAGCTCAAGGGAAATGAGAGATGGGGGGAAGCCCACAGCTTTGGCAATTCCACTTTGCCTAATCAGCCTTGCATTCTTGGTTGTTGGGTTGATTCTGACCCTTTGTGTAAACTCATCAATATCAACTTGGTTGATGTTGGTATATGTTATTTATTTCTAGTTTGTGGTGAATTTTGATCTTAGAGTTTCACCCTGGAACTGGAACTTCATCTAGTCCGTGTCCTCTTTTCCGCAAGGAGTTTTGCTTGATTTCTTTCCTTTTTCTTTTTTCGCGGCTACCCCTGATGGTCCTGCACCTGATTCCATATATCCTATGAGCAAAGGCATAGTTAGTGCAACTTGATCATGAAATTTTTGAAGTTAGTCAAAATATTGTAGATGAAATTAACTTTAGACATTTTATCATTCATAAAATCATACCTTTACTTCTAGATGTCATTAGTCTTTTAATTGAAAGCTTTAGGACAATTCGGGCCTAGAGGGACGGACTTCCCTGGTAGGAATGTTTTCTTGGAAGGGAAATTGGGGTAGAGCGATCCGGGAGATTTCTCTCAATCGAATTTTGATGGTTTGAAAGGCTCATAGTGAAGAGGGCTAAATTTGAGCACATGGGTCGAGATCAGATTTCGAATTTGAGGTCATTTGAATTGATTTAGGAGCATTTGAAGGTATAAGGCTAGAAAGTCATCTGGGGTTGGCTGTTTGGAATGGACGAGTGAAAACAAAGTTCTGGGGGTAGAACTCCGGGGTTCGGGACCCGAAGGGTCCAAGGGCGGCAGGCAATTTTGCAATTTTTAAGTGTATGGGCCTGAGGAGTCGGGAAGCTATCGTGCATTCACCATTTGGGATGGCAATCGTCAAAAGGAAGTCTGGAGGGGCGGTCTGGAAAACTGGACCCGACACTTAGGTTGGACATCATATTTTCATTTTGAGTTTCCATAGCAAGCAGGGAGGCGGAGCCCAAATCTCAGAATGGTGAGCACGATTTTCTCTTTCAAAACGGCAAAAATGTGATGGAGTCCCAGACGGTGGAGTTTGACATGGTCGAGGATGCCGAAGTCAGTTAGGAACCATCATGACAAAAGGGGAGGCTGGGACTCGGGAGGTGGGAGGATGCTATAGGTTCATCATTCAGAACGACGATGACTCCACAAAAGTCAGTGGAACGGGACTTGGCAAAAGGTGGAGCGGGCCCCAAGGATCAGGCGGACGGGGTTGGTTCGCCGTTCAAGACGGTGAAGAATCCATGGAAGTCCATGGATGGAAGTCCGCAGACCCAGAGCTGGGTTCATGATGAGCAGGTGATTTGCAAGACTTGCCCAATAGCGAACTGCAAGGCAAGCTCCGGGGCTCAGGTAGGTGGGTACCTTCCGCCATCTGGAACAACGGGAGCTCGATAGAATCCTAGATGGGGAAGTCTAGGGGTGCAAGCCGGGGAGGAAAAAATGGAGGCCGACTTCAAAGTTTAAAATTTTCAACACCCAACAGCTAAATGTCGACAAAAACTTGAGAAGCAGGGCCCAAGGAATGGTGCAGCCGCTTGGGAAAAGATGCCTGTTTGGACAGGACCCACCGATGATGACGAGGCCTGGGCCCAGCCAACGTGAATTCTCTTTCTAAGAATAGTCGTGTGCGGGCCAAGTTTTGAATCGATTGTGAGGGTGTTTTAGTCATTTTCTCAAAATTTGAAGACATGGGTTTGTGCGTTACTTTATGTTTCACCATTTAAATGTACTTTTAATCCATGTTGTTCATTACTTTAAGCTTTAAAATCATGAAAATCACTCGGGAGGGAAAACGACACACCTACCTCAGAAACCCGATGCGATGAGGCGTGAAATCCACTTGTAGATACATAAAAATGACCTAGGCCTGCAAGCTCTATTTTTACCACTCTCGTCCTAGCATAATTGAGACATTTAATTATGTCCTTGGTCCACATTCGACTATTGATTAAATAATTCAAATTAATTCATGTCCTTTTATTCTTCGTGATTATTAAATAAATAAATTTTATTTATTTATTAAATACGTCATTAATTGTCTAAGTCTTCCCTTAATTAAATAAATTTCCTAATTTATTTAATTACCCTTCGTCATTTATTTCTTCCTGATTATTAAATAAATAAGTTTTATTTATTTATTTAATATGTCATTAATTGTCTTAATTAAATGAATTGATTAATTTATTTAATTAATTAATCTTATCTTCTAAATTAAATAATTATCTTTAATTATTTAATTGTCAAAATTAATATTCCTCTCATTTTAAATAAATGAAATTATTTAAAATGTCATCACTTTCTTAACTGTCAGTCTATTTTGGTAAATAATCTGAAAAAGATTATTTATTATCTCACAAAATCCATATTTTGAATTAATTTAATTCAAAATAGTAACTAATCTTCCAAAAATCAAGTAATCGAGCAGATTCTTGATTTTCCAAATCTGATCTTCAGTCCAACTCTTATTTTCTTGATTTTTCGAATCTCACAAATCAGGCAGTCTTTATCTTCTTGATTTTCGAAAATCCTTATTTTCTAATTATTTTATCTCATTTATTCTCCACCGTCAATCTAATTATCTGAGATATTATCTTGACCGTTCGATTAATGAAATTTTCCTAACCCTAATTAGGGATTCTCAGATTTAATCTAGACCTTTTATTTTAGGTTCTCGTCATGAATTAATCTCGTTCGTCCATTCAAAATGGCATTTTCTATATAATGCCCTTTTCCTCTCACTTTTCGATTAGACACACACACATGAGTAGAAATATTATAGGCATATTACTTATTTACTTACACACTTAGGCTTCTCATTAGAATTATTATTTTCATTTGATCAAATCTTAGACATTGTCATAGTCATAGGCATTTAGACATTTTTATACAAATCCTTCAAGGATTGTTGTAGGACTTAGACATTTGCAGAATGCTCGCACGACGAATCTAAGGGAAACACAATCTAGCAAGTAAGAAGGTACTATGGAGGTAATCATGGAAATTTCAAGAAACATGTATAACCGTTTTACTATTTGATTTCCTTTGTACTCGATAGGACTTTGGGTTTATTGTCATTCTTGAATTACATGCTTTATAAATCTAATCCTTAGAATTTACCCTCAGTTACATTGGTGAACCCAACTCCATTTTTTTCTGGTTATTTCCATACGATTTTTTGTGTTTTCTGTTGTTTTGCAGGTACAGGTACGGAGCGACGCAACCGCTTTTTTTTAAAAAATTGTGACGCATCTAATGCATCATGATGCATTCGACAATAGAACAGCCGCAATCACTCTGTCATGACACAATCGACCTCGGGAAAGCCGCATTTGAAGCATTGAAATGCATCTGATACACAGAGTGACACAATCGTCTGGTAAAATTTTTTGTCATTTTGCATTCATTTTTTTGTTGTTTTCTGCATTTCTTTTATCCTGTTTATTTCCTGCATTCTGCCTAGCATAGGGTTTCTGTTACTAATCGAGATTTGCAGCTTGTTGGTAGTTACTCTTCGTGGGTTGAAGACAAACGATAAAACTACTAACGGATTGTCTTGTAGGTTCGATTGTCAAAGGCCAAATACTAAAACAATGTGTTTGCATTTTTAGTAGTGTAACTCACATTTTATTTTGGTGCAATTAAAATGAACCTATGTTTTTTGTGCTTGAATGTGTTTGCAAAATGGTAGGGGAGTATGCTCTCACCTTGTGAAAACTTGGTGATCAAAAACCCAGACCCATTTTTTATCTATTCTTACCCACGATTTGGTATATCGGAGTATCCTCTCCCCTCGCGCTTTCGAGCGATCTTGGGTGTAAGAGAAACGATTACCAACTCTAGAAATTGGGCCTGCCTGGGGATTTCATCACCCCAACATGACTCAAACCGGCAATGGAGCTAAAGCCAAGCTACCCTCGACCAGTATATAAATGTAAATCTTAAGGGAAAACCTAAGATTGCTTGTGTGGATGTGTCATACGGACGGAGTTGTACTCCCTTAAACCCTGTTGAGCTTAACCTCTTTAGGATGGAGTGCCACCTTAATGGTGATTAATCTCTTGCCCCATGTATGGCCACTCGAACAGGGGTCCTGAACTAAAAACTCTTGTGTAGTAAGCCAAAAACCCTCTATTTGCTAGCGTAGCACCGATCGGTGTGAAAGCATCCAAACTTTCCCAGTTTGTAGTAGAGGTGATCAGCTCGCCATGGGAGTTTCATGGGGGTTGGAAGCTTGGTTGGCCTAAGAAGAGAGTGCACTATAAGGGGGAGCCCGTGCAGCCAAGCTTCTAAATTCACATGCTATAGATATGCGGTTGGGGAAAGCTGCATGGAATCTAGCGAATACTATCATGGCCTAACTTAGGATTGTGCTTATCTGATGTGTGTTTGGTTACTTTTCAAAACACTATGTTTGTCAAGTGCTTTCTAGTTTCATCAAAGTTTTAAACAAAACATTCAACACCAAACAGATCAAACTTGCAATCAAAATGACAAGAAAATCAATTTGAAACAAAACTGTGTTGCATCTGTTGAATTGCAATTGATTTTTTGCACCGCAATTGCTCTGTTAAACCGTAGTTGACATTTAAAACGCTGCATCTGTATGCATCACGACGCATCTGAACACTGCCAAGCCACATATGCAAAACCAAGACGCAACTGTCTGTCATTGAGCCGCATCTGACAAACTGAGTTGCATTTGTCTAATTCTGAGTCGCATTTACAAAATCGAGATGCAACTAAAACTTCAAACGACACATTTGCCTGTCACAGTTTTAAACTTTATACAAGTTCAAATTCGAAGTCTTCATCTTGTCAATAATTTGTCAAATTCTATTTCCAAGAAGTTTCTGTCAGAAACCAAACTTAAAATTGCTCAAAGTCTTGACCATTAGTTTGCATTCATCACCATAGGTTTCATCCTTCACTTTTTTTTAGTTGCATACATTCGACATTAGGTTGTCCCTAGGTTCACATTTTTGCATCTTTAGGATTAGGTAAATCTCAGCACAATTTGCAACATCATTGTTTTCAAAACTAGGCTCTTTTGTACTAAGTTGTCAAACCCCTTTTTCAGTCATTGTCCTCTTTTGTGAAATTTTCCAACTCAAAAGTCTAGTTAGGAAAATTCACTAGTCATATCGACCTTGTCACCTTGTCATTTTCAACAAAGTCCTCTAGTAACCCAAATTGAAAACAAAGTTAAGCTTAGAAGTGCTTAGGTATTCTTGTCTTAAATTGCATTTTAAGTTTTCACATTGCATATCCTATTCACAAAAATCCAAAAAACATCAGTCATCCTAGTCATCATTTAGAATTTAGACCTTGCATAGCGTCATCACTACATCTAGTTGTCATTCCTTTTCATTTGAGAAATCTCATTTATGGTGGAAACTAGACTTCAAAAACAACAAATACAAATGGCAAACTCTAGACAAGACCCCGCGTCCACTGTCAACAATCCAACATATGACCCAAACTGGACCTTTGACGATCCATTCAAAAAAACAAACAATCAACCTTTAACGACGACACCACACTCATCAAACAGTCCATTTGAACAATTCTTGCAAAAAGATGAATATGGTCAAATACTTGAGGAAAGCTTAGAGGCAATAGCACAAGACACAAAGGCCTCTCAATTCATTGAAACAATGGTCCATTACGACAAAGACAACTACTTGGCTATACTCTTGAGTGAAGGAGCCAAATTACCTCAAGGATTTGACATTAACACGATAAATGTGACACCTCCTAACCCTAATAACAACAATGCGCATAACATGTCACATAGTGGTCAACTTCCAAACACTATGAGCAATACTTTCTTTGACACCACAATGACAGTACATGCTACCTCCAACATCCCAAACACATCCAACACAATAAATACTACATCTATTGGAGGATCACAATCGACCACAATGCCCACACCATACACGACACTGTCACAATTGACTGGCACCAACTTTGGTTCCCCGGCAATGTGGGAAAATTATTCAAACCCTCTCTCTACCACAACAGTAAATACGACAGGGGCATTATCAAGTACAACAATCCCCCCTTGACAGCTACATCCACTACCATGAGCACACCTTCGACATATCCACTCAGTGGTATTTCACAAAATCCTTTGGGAGGAAGCAAAGGACGCATCTTTATCCAAGGACAACAACCAAATGTTAACACGACAACACAGTCACATGTCATTGCCTCCCAAGGTACAAATGCAAACATTCCCCTTGTGCAAACCCAACAATTCGCACAAGGTGACCAAGTAACACAACCCATGGCATCATTAGCACATCATAACATTCATGGTCATCACATTCCCCAAATAACAACACACATGGCTGGGGGACACATCCCAACCTACTCATCTAACGTTCATACTCACCAACATGCACCCAATCATAACTTCCAATATCAACAACACGGCAATCCACAAATGGCCTACATACCACAACAATCCATATCGCCACAATACACCAATATTCACGCACAAAAAATGGGAACCTATGGTGTACCAAGCAATCCGACATACGGAAACACAAATGATCCTGTTATGGATGCCCTCCAAACAAGACTGATGGGGGTAGAAAAAACTATTCAAAACATATACATTTTAGGTCAGAAATCAGAAATATCATATGACCTAAATGTATACCCATTCGACATGAGCATATACATGCCTCCATTCCCTTCGGGATATGTGTCACCCAATTTCACAAAATACAGAGGCAAGACAAACCCCATTGAACATGTTCGCGAATTTGCAACCAATTGTATGGACATCGCCTATGAAGAAACATACTTGATGAGAATTTTTTCTAAAAGTCTGGTGGGTCAAGCCCTTGAATGGTTTTCCACACAAAAGGATATCCAGACATGGGATGAGCTTAAACAAAAATTCATCAAAACTACACCTACAACATCGACATGGACACCTCCATCACTAGATTGTGCACTCTCATGCAAGAGGATGCTGGAGAGACATTTATCCCATTTTTTCAAAAATGGAGAAGCCTTTCTAGTCGATGTCACATTGACATCCCAGAAAGGGAGAAAGTCGACATGTTTGTCCAAACACTACTGGGGCCCCTAAAATATGCATTGCAAATACATTGTTGCACAAACTTCTCAGCTTTAGTCAAAAAAGGGGTCCAGATTGAGAAAGCCCTTATCGCAAAGGGAGAATTATGATATGGTTCCAAAAACACAAATGTCAATCCAACCACCGACAAGAACAAATAATGGATAAAAAATAAACACGTTACAAATGACGGTGTTGTTGATGCCAAGACTGCAAACATTGTGAGCCCTGTACTGGCCCTAAAAGGGGTTCAACAACAATACCAACCAACAACGACATCGACACCCCCTCCTAATGGCCCTTTCAACAATCAAAATAGTCAAAATAACCAGGGACAATACCGTTAGACGAGACAATTTCCTAAAGGTCACACATACACTCCTTTGGGTGAACCCATTGAAGAAGTCCTTAAGAAATGCATCCAGAATGGGGTCATCATACTTCAAGAACCAAAACCATATGACCCAGGAAAATTCAAACCAGCATGGTGGAATGACAATGCATTTTTTGAATACCATCGAGGAAAAGGACATACAACTTCTAACTGTCAACAATTGAAAAACCTAATACAAGATCTTATCGAAATTCGCGTCATTGAAGTAGGTGGATCTCAATTTGCCTCCAATTCAGATCATACTATCCATAAGAATCCACTATAGGACCATGGTTCTCATAAGGCTTCCACGTCAAGTCCACAGATGCACAATAATCAAGCCAACTTTGCTCGAGTCAAATATGACTATTCTAGTGGACCTATTATAAACAATGTCCAAACTGATAATGAATACATCAATACCATTACAGTCAGTAGAGCACCCCAATGTAATGCTACTACTCGCAGTGGAAAGGTCACTATAGCTGGTCCACCTCCCACTAGACAACCCAAAATAACCATACCTGGCCCATCTGCTAAAAAGACAGAACCTGTCCCGACCATAAAGCAATGGAAACCCAAAAGTCAATTCAACCTCATCGACCAGCTAGGAAAGACTCCCGCACAAATATCTATACTTGAGTTGCTTCGTATATCTCCCGCACACAAAGAGATCCTAGATAAAACCCTGCTAGAGTCGTCGGTCCCCAAGGACATTGATGTCAATCAATTTAAAACTATGGTGGGATATCTCACTACGCCTCACCACATCACCTTCTCAGATCAAGATTACTCATCACCTAAAACCAACCACAATGATGCATTACACATAGAAAATTTTGTCCAAAAGCACAAAGTTAGATTGGTTTTAGTAGATGGCGGAGCAGGATTGAATATATGCTCCCTCAAACTGGTTAAGGCTCTAGGGTTCTCTGATGCGTGTGTAGACCCAATGAAGAGTATAGTGATCAAAGCATACGATGACGAGGAATGCTCTTCACGGGGCATTATCTCTCTCCCAATCAGAGTGGGACTAGTCATTGTGGACACAACCTGCCAGGTCCTGGATTTGGAACTACCATATAACATCTTGTTAGGTCATCCATGGATTCATGCCTTAAAAGCAGTTCCATATCACCAGTGTCTAAAGTTTCCATTTGACAGCATAGAAATAACCATATATGGAGACCCCAACCCTTTCCAATATTGTACAAACTTAATGGGTATCTCTGAAAACCGAGTACCTATTAATCGAGAAGGACATAGCTCCTCGTCATCCAAATACATCGACCCATCCACACTCACGCCATCTTCCACATCCACTCCATCCACGTCTTCCGCCATACCACCACCTTCCACTAACCCTAAGACTGAATCCACTGTTAAAATCCAGGACCTTGGCTATAGAGAATTCAAACTACACACAGCATACAACATAACAACAATGCCCAGGTCTCCAAAGGTCTATGGTCGGCCATGTTTCATAATGGAACCTCAGGAAACTTTCAAAGTTTCACCAAAAATAGTTTTTATCAAGTGGGGAGATATGAGTAAGGAAGACCTTACTGACATTACAGGATGGATCTATAAGGATACTGTCACACTACCCCCATTACCAGTTCAAAAAAATGGCAAAGGTTATGACATCATGAAGGCTAAAGGCTACAATGGTACTAGTGGCCTAGGAAGAAATAAAACTGGCCAAAGGGAACCCATAGAAACTTTTCAAATTCTGAAGTATCTTGGATTAGGGTTTGGATCACTTGACAATGACTATCGGTGTACCCCTGGACTTTCAAATGAGCAAGTACATGCTTCGGATAGTGTCGAGACTACTAGGGAAACCCTCACCGAAATGGACTCCCAAGAGTGAGAATTTGGCTCAGAATGATCCCTAAGTGACTGTTGTCTTGATGATTTGTTTGTCGAACTAGAGGAACTGACCTCTGAACAATGGTTTTGGCAAACATTCAAAATTGAACAGGCACCAAATAGTCAAAGTCCCATTACCACTTCCCATTATGTACAACGCCCATCATCTGAACCCATTTAGTCCAATCCATCTGAAGTATCAAACGACATTGACAACCAGGGCTCTAAAACCTTCACCCCTTATTTTGACAACGAATATGACACTAGTGAAGGAGAATATTGGATAAAGTCCGATGTTGAGTTGGATGATGATAATCTCATCTACAACATCACTGAATACGTATGCATGTTGTCTGCATCCTCACCCCAATTCACCAACATTGACGATGGCATTTCCTTAGTTTACCCTAAGCTAGTCAATTGGGATCAACAAGGACCACCAGTGCTAGATACATTTTAGAATGATGAGGAAATTGTGGAATTTATGGGATTACAAGAAGGCATACCCAGTGGGAACCACAAATCAGAATTTGCCATTGATTTAGACTGCACGGCATACTTCGGCGAGATTGCTCTGTCCTCTAGTCGCAAAAATAAAAATAAGAATAAAACAAAAAGTGAAACGTCTCTAGGTGAAAACTAAAGGCACCTTTTGACGATAAAATAGTAAAAATAAAGGACGTATCTGTAGGTGAAAACCTCTTGGAGGCACCCAAAGATGGAGAACTAGACTTTCTCCCTATGCAACAGGAGAAATCAGCTATGCTTATCGAAGACACAATAGAGGATAACATATCAACTGCAGAAGATCCTAAGATGGTCCTCTTTGCTGCATCATTAACTAAAGACGAGAGATCAGAATTTCATAAATTCTTTGCAGAACGAAAAATCAACTTCGCATGGTCCTATGCTGACATGCCAGGGCTGGACCCAGAACTAGTTCTGCACCATCTCCCGCTATTACCTAATGCTAAACTAGTCAAGCAGAAGTTGCGCAAAATGCACCCTCAAGTTGCTCTATTGGTCAAGGCCGAGTTAAAGAAATTACTAGATGTCGGATTCATATGGTCAATTGATTACGCTGAATGGATTTCCAACCTGGTGTTGGTGACAAAGCCAAATGGGCTGATCCACGTATGTGCAGACTTTCAAGATCTAAATAAAGCATGCCCAAAGGATGACTTTCCTTTGCCAAATATTGACATAATAGTTGACCTCACCGTAGGATATGAGATGCTATCCCTCATGGATGGTTTCTTTGAATATAATTAGATTTGCATCGCTCTTGAAGACCAGCACAAAACAACATTTACTTTCCCATGGGGTACATATTGTTGGAATGTCCTGCCATTCGGTCTCAAAAATGCAGGTGCCACATACCAAAGGGCTATGACCACAATCTTCTATGACATGATGCACAAAATAATGGAAGATTATGTAGATGACTTGTTGGCCAAATCAGAAACCAGGAAAGATCATCTGAAGGTACTTGACACAATTTTTAAGAGACTTGAAGAGTACAAAGTTTGGCTAAATCCTAAGAAGTGTATTTTCGGGGTCACATCAGGAAAACTCTTGGGATACATAGTTTCCCGAAGAGGCATAGAGGTTGATCCAGCAAAGGTCAAAGCCATCATAGACATGCCTTCGCCTAGAGGAATCAGTGAACTAAGAACTTTACAAGGCAAAATACAATCTATTCAGCGTTTCATAGCCCAATTGGCAAATAAGTGTCACCGATTCCAGTATCTATTGCGCAAGGGTATCCCCTTTGTATGGATAGATAAATATCAAGAAGCCTTTCAGCAAATCAAAGATTACCTACTGTCAACACCAGTCCTCATGCCTCCAATTCATGGAAAGCCATTGATCCTATACATCTTGACTACTAATTCAGCACTAGGGGCATTACTGGCACAAAATGATCATGAAGGAAAAGAACGAGCCATCTATTACATCAGCCACACATTCATAGGGTATGAGTTGAACTATACAAACATTGAACGTGCATGCCTTGTTGTTGTCTTTACATCCCAAAAACTAAGACACTATATACTCAGTCACCAGACACAACTGGTCACCAAGATTGATCCACTGAAATATCTCTTAAGTCAGGCGGCATTAACAGGCCAATTGGAAAAATGGGTCATGATACTAAGCAAGTATAACATACAATATGTCGAGCGTAAGGCAATAAAAGGACAGGTAATAGCATATCAACTAGAAAATGCACTGATTCAAGTCACTCATCCACTAGTAACTGATTTTCCTGATGAGTCCATTTTTAATGCTGAATCGGCGGTACCATGGAAGCTATATTTTGATGGGTCTCATACAGGTCATCGCTCAGGCACTGGAATCTTGTTTATCACACCATAGGGGGATTCAATTCCTAAGGCATTCCGGATCACTTTCCCTTGTACAAATAACATTGTTGAATATGAAGCACTAGTCACAGGTCTCAAAATGATGATTAAATGGAAAATTCAAACATTGCTTGTATTTGGGGATTCCCAGCTCGTTATCAACCAAGTGAATGATGACTATAAAACAAAGGATGAGAAGTTGCTTCCCTACAAGAGGATGGTGGATAGTTTCCTGACATACTTCAAATTGATTGCTTTTGAACAAATCCCCAGGATATAGAATAAGGCAGCTGATGCAATGGCTACTATTGGTTCTCTCTTGGACATCCCTCAAAATGTGTCACAATTTGAGTTCTTAATAGAACAACTTTTAATGCCGGCATATGATAACCCAGAATCAGAAATGGTTTGCGAACTAGTTGGTTCCAAATCTCCCTAGTATTAGGATATTTATGACTACCTAAAATCTCAAACCCTCCCACCGAACCTGTCCAATAACCAAAGGAATTCCTTCATCCGAAAATCTACAAAGTATGCCATCGTTAGTGACACCCTGTACCGCCGTAGTCTTGACGACACCCTCCTTAGATGTCTCGACACCAACAAAGCACGTACGACCTTATGCTAAGTGCATGACAGTATATGTGGATCTCATTCGAGGGTCCTACTCTAGCTAAGAAAGTAACGAGACTTTGGTATTATTGGCCAACAATTGAAAAGGATGCAATTGAATATGTGAGGACTTGTCGCAAATGTCAGATTCACAGTGATCTTATCCATGCTCCAGCACAGGAACTTCGACCAATCACTTCTCCTTGGCCCTTCACTCAATGGGGACTCGACCTCGTGGGTAAGATCCATCCAACCTCCTCCGATGGCCATAAATTCATTATCACCACCATTGAGTATTTTACGAAGTGGATTGAAGCCATCCCATTGACATATATTACTAACAAACAAATATCGAAGTTCATCCTTAACTACATCATTTGCTGGTATGGCCTTCCGCAATCCATCATCACTAACAACGGATGTCCATTTAAAAACCAAGACGTTCAGGAGTTATGCAAGCGATTTCACATTCAACAACATTTTTCATCCCCCTACTACCCACAAGGAAACGGTCAAGCCGAGGCATCCAATCAAACCATTGTCAAAATCCTCAAAAAGACTGTCAATGACGCTGGCCGTGACTAGCACATACAACTCAACCCTGCTCTATGGGCTTATCGAACTAGCATTCGTACGCCTACAGGAGCCACTCCATTTGCCCTAGTCTTTGGCGCTGAGGCCATCTTGCCCATTGAGGTGGAAATTCCTTCATTACGAGTCTCCCTGAAGGGTCTAACTAATGAAGAGGAGTATCGACAATCACGCTTGTATGAGCTGAAAATGCTGGAAGAAAGAAGGAAAAACTCATTGAACCATCTCCAAGCATATCAGAACCATCTTTGTCGCAGCTACAACAAAAAGGTTATGGTCAAAAATTTTGACATTGGTGACCTAGTTCTCATGCAGAATCCCAAGAATCAAGCCGACAAAGAAAAGTTGGGAAAGTTTGAACCAAACTGGTTGGACCCCTACATTATCATATCTTCTTTCAGTTCTGGAGCTTATCAACTGGCCACACCAGATGGAGAACAACTGACAAAGCCCATCAACAGTTTACATCTCCGTAGGTTCTATGCATAGCATCAGAGGATTGAGTTGAAAACCGCAAAATACAAAAAAACTAAAAAATGATAAAAAATTGTTGCCTTGATGAAAACCTGGCAAACAAGCATCTTGGTGACACCAAAAAAATAAAAAAGTCAAGAAAATAGTAAAGAGAAAAATGATTCGTTCAATAGTGAAAACCTGGCAAACGGGCGCTTTAGACAAGTACCATGGTGAAAACCTGGCAAACAGGCGCCATGCATGATCAATCATTGCTCTACCATCTACTGTCACTTTGTCTGCCTTGGCTTAGGATGAAAGGTATTATCGCCATTATTATGCAAATTTCCATTACATTCTACCCTACCTGTCATAGTGGATAAACGATTGACATCAAGTCCTAACGACTATCCATCTAGTAAACCAGCAGCATCTTGTCCATGTTCCCTTAAAAATGGCTAAGTCTTGGACCTGACTGGGGGAAAATGTTTATCATGAAACTGCAGTGGATGTCACACATGATCTTGGAAATTGGTAAAAAGTCCTGATAAAAGACCAAAAACATCATAAAAAGTCCTGAAAAAAGACCAAAAACATCATAAAAAGTCCTTAAAAAAGACCAAAAATATTATAAAGTCCTTAAAAAAAAGATAAAAACATCATAAAATGTCCTAAAGAAAGACCTAAAAATCATAAAACATCCTGAAGAAAATCACAAACAAAACATCAGACTGCTCGAAGAGCGCAAACACATTGTCATCTCTTGTCAAAGTCAGCCATATCAATCAGTCTTTGTCATTTGTCTGAACTACGTTGTCTCTGCTCATTTGCTACGTAGGAAAGACTCACATTTGAGTCGCCGAGACATTAGGTCAATCCATTTAGGTTTGTCAGAATAAAATCATGATTCAAACTTTTTTCCTTTGGATAAAGTCATTGGTCGTGTCGAACTACGAGGTCTCTGAGTGTACAACGTAGACAAGGCCATCTGTCGATGAGCCCCCGAGGCCGCATTAGGTCAGTCCATTAGGGTTCATGACACTACACTGGCACACATGTCAGAATATCTTTGAGACAAAGCGAATCACTCCCAAATGGGTAAAATCCAAAGAACAAATCATGACAATTAGTTATTTCAATGAAAATCTCATCAACAGGTCAATGATATCATCATGACAATATCGGCATATAGTCAAACACAAGTCAAATTCAATCAAAGAAAATCAAATCATCATAACCTATCAAACTGTCAACTCTAGGTTAATCTTCAGATGTGTCCTTCTAAAAGATAGCCTCGGTCATTCATGCCTTAGGATGTGTCCTTCCTAGGCATCGTCACTGTCATTCGGCATTTCGCGAGATCCTCTTGACATCTAATGATCACTCCTCTCAACATCAATTTTCTTTAGATGTGTCTTTCTAAAGAACCAACTGTGTCATTCATGCCTCAGGATGTGTCCTTCCTAGGCATCGTCATCATCACCGTCAAATGGCATTTGGAGATCAATTCTCTTGGCATTCAGGATGTGTCCCTCCTGAATTTGGCAAATTTTGGCATTTGTTGCTTGACCAGCATTAAAGCTTTAATACTCAAGAATCTCATCATCATTAAACCTGACATCTTGGCATCGAAACAACGGATATACAGATGCACTTGACAAACACTTGACAATTGTCTTTTAGTTTTTATCAGGATATTAGTTTTTCAGCGAGATCCCACTAAGCAAGATTTAGAGAAGCGGCAACGTATCATGATGATTGACATGCATGACTACTAGTTTCTCAGCGAGGTCCTGATTTTGGGATTTAAAAAAACAACGACATATCATGGTAAGGGCTCTATTTTTGTATTTTGACAATCATACCGCTAGTTTCTCAAGGATGTCCTAGAAACAGGATTTAGAGAAGCAACAATGTTTCATGATTTGTCCTTGTCTTTTTCTGTGTGTGGTTGATTTTGACAAAAATACTAGGGCAATCACGCTCTTAGTATGAGTCATGATCATCCTTGTCTGCGATTGCTTGTCTTATGTGATGGTACGACCTTGCACACCTTGATCTATGTAATATCATGGTGTTTCTTGGCCATTACAACAGTCTGCCCAATGATGATTAAGAGCAATAAATATTAAGGTCCTACAGTAAACCTTTGAAGGATTTGGTCTAGGAATTAACATGCATTTTCATCAGTCTAGTCATCTTCTCTTCTTCGGTCTTCTATCCTCCATCTCACGATGATATCCTGTGACATTCAAAAACATAAGTGCATACATGATCATATAAACATTGCATTAGGTCCATACATATATCATCCACAACATCAAATCATATACATAATCACAAGTAAATGCATTAACATAATCAACAACATGACATCCATTTATTAAATACATTATGCACATCATTATCATTATCATCTCACATAAGTAAGCATTGCATCATCATGGCATCAAAATCATAAATAAACATCATAGGACATACATGGAATCATCAATTAAGCATCATACAGAGGACATCACATCATATGCATAAATCAAAGAGCATCACATAACACATGTAGGCCGCATCAAAACTGCATCATCATATAGTATCATCTCAAAAATGTACAATGTCACAGGATAAAGTTAGGGGATATCCCAAAAATGGAGCTCGTAGGCTCAATAATCTATACATAGTGTGTCATAATAACAAAATACCCCTAAGGTAGACTCTTATCATCCCCTCGTGGTGGAGAATGTGGTGGGTGCAACTCTGAAGCTGGGACTGAACCAATAGGTGGACCTGTCGCAACCTCTACCTGTGCCACTAGTGGAACTGCAAAGGACGGTGTCATCTCAATGGCTGCGGATACCTGTGATGTCACTACGGCCAGACTCTGCGAAGTAGATGGATTGATCACTGGTGGTTGTACCTATACCGACCTCTGCACTAAACCAATTGACCCATGGCTATGACCTGAATGGTGACTCAAGGTATGCCGACATGAGTGATGTGACCTGTGTACTAATGTGTGTCCTATTAAGGTAGATCCTCCTACGCTAGTGTGACTCCTACTGCCACTGGCACTGCTGTCCTCGACTGTGACCGAGACAAAGTAGGATCCCATCGCTCTAGTGGCACTGCCTGGTCGTATAGTGTCCTATACTGCCCCAATCTCGTGCTCACTCTGGCCAACTCCTGAGCAATGTCCCCCATGGGCCCTATGCATAATGCCACAAACTGAGTGCACCACTGAGCCAAATCCTGTTGGCGGATCACTGCCTGATCCTGCTCTATCCGGACTACCTCTAACTCTGCCTGCAGTGCCCTGACCTGTGCCGTGCTCTCATCTAATCTCCACTATAGGTCGACCACTCTCTGATCTATCGTGGCATCCTGAGGCAACACTGAACTAGAGGGTATCTCCTCCTCTCCCTCCACCATCTGCCATCTAAGGAGCCTCTCGGCCTCATCCATGGCATCGTCCTCATCATCATCATCCTCCACCTCCTCCTCCTGTCCTCCAACCTCCACCTCCACATCCTCATGCCTCTCCTCCTCCACCTCCTCCTCCTATCCTCTAACCTCCACCTCCTCCTCCTGTCCTCCGACCTCCACCTCCACATCCTCATGCCTCTCCTCCTCTACCTCCTCCTCCTATCCTCCCACCTCCATATCCTCATTTGCCTCCTCCTCATGCCTCTCCTCCTCTCGTCTCTCCTCACCCTCTACCTCCTGTCAAAGTTGCTCCTCTCTCTCTCCCTCCTCGCCAACCTTGGGGATAGCGTCTAATGCTACCCTTGCCACATGTGGGTGCACCCTCTGGACCTATCTCTGACCATCATGTCGTCACCTCTGGCCATCTCCACCATCATCTTCGCCCTTGCCTCTATCTCTACCTTCATCTCCACCCCTGCCTCCATCTATGCCCCTGCCTCCATCTCTGCCTCTGTCTCTACCTCTACCTCTGCCCCTACCTCCATCTCTACCCTTGCCACCTCACCTGGTCTGTGGCACATGAGGAATCACTGATCGTCTGTCCACAGGTGTTGGCCCGTCAGAATCTGTCAACGGCACTGGTCTGTGTGCCTACCACCATAAGTCATAGTCCGTTGTGGTCCCAGAATCGGCTGCTCCTCCCCTCCATCCCCATGCCTAGGATCCTAGCCCGTCAATTTGTTGCTCTGCGAAGGCCACTGGAATAGCTGGTCCCCAAGCATACTCTCTTGAGGACCTAGCATACTTGGTTGTCCCTGCAGGTACACCCTGCTGCTCTCCAAACTGCCTCAAAACATGTTGTGGCAAATACATCTCAATAATCAGTGATGTCTGCATTGTCCTACCAATCAAATACCTGAACTGTTTGCAAAGGCTAAGGTGCTCATCCTCATCGTCCCACTGTCCACAGTCTTGATACAGTCTCTAGATGAAAGACACCATCGTGTCAATCCTGTGTCGCCACCAGCCTGTCTCTCCCATACGAGTCTATTGTAAAGCACCAGCGTAGTAATAGGCATAAGGTATACCATTAGCCAATGGTGGTCTATCAATCGATGGATGGAATATAGATATGTGCTCCCAGGCCCATATCATCATCAGTGTAGTCCCACAAGAGATGCTCTCTCCTCTCCTATAAGCAATATCATGAAGCTGATGGTAGAGTGTCCCTAGTAAGCAAGGACCCAAACATAAAAGGTCTTGTCTCGTCTCATTCCCACCAGGACATCTCCCCATCCAATGGGAAATCTGTGTCCTCGACGATCGGGAATCAAGATCCCCCCAATCAGAGTCGCTAGGAATGCATCAAAGCAACCATAGTGATCCGCCATGAACTCCCACCTAATCTCATAACCCTAGATGCCCAGTCTTGCACCCTAGTCTTGGTAGTAAGCTCAAAAGGTCTGCTCGCCATGCCAAGGATCGTAGACAATCTGCTCCCCTCGGATAGGTACTCAAAGAATACATTAGACATCCTCCAGAGTAATGGTAGCCTCACCTATCGGCAGGTGGAATGAACAAGTCTCTGAATGCCACTGCTCACACAGCGCAGTCAATAAACCCCTATTCGCTCAAATGGCAGGCATGTAGGCAACATAGAATAATTCCTATCACATCAATCATCGCCGCTCTCATAGGCTCAACTAGTCAGTAAACCAAAATGTCATCGGTCTGCTCTCTCACGTATAGATAGGGGCAAGCTGCCTCTGCAAAAAGACGAACAATATATCAGTACCTTTTGCAGCAAATATCAGTATTATCAAAAGTATCTAAGGTTACGCAAATATCAAAATCAACTTTAGTCAAGGTCAAAAGCAAATGCGTCGCATTACTGCAATTGCATCTCAAAATGTCAATTGTGTCGTTTCGTACATCAAATGCGGTCCAAGATCGCAAATGCGTCGCTTTTTCACACTTGCGTCACTAATTTTGACACTTGCGTCACATAAAAGCGATTGTGTCGCGTCATAACAATTACGTCAAGAAAACAAGCGAATGCATTGCAAATGAACAATTGCGGCATTCAAATATTCAAATGCAGCTCAAAATGTCGATTGCATTGCAGTAATTAACAAATGCAGCGCAAACCACCAGTCTAACTAAAATCCCTTTTGCACTTGCGTCATGACACATCAAATGCATCGAATGTGCAGATGATTACGACTTACGCGAACACAGTTGCGTCGCTGCGTAGTTGTTATCTACCCTAGAAACTTAAAATTGGCATGCAAAATGAAAAAAATACAAAGCAAGACAAGGGTACTTACCACTGGCTCTAAGCCCTCTGGCCATCTGAATGTCCATACGATCTCGCCACGGTGTTCTGACACTGGAATCACCATTCTCATTGCGCTCCTTTTCACTCTAGGCTCTCGAAATTTGCAAGGTAAATAGTGGAAATGAATTGACTTTTACCCCTTTGTCAACCTATTTATAAAGTCAAAATGACATTTCTCAAACAAGGTCATTACTGGAGGCTCATTTGACTACATTTGACTTCCTCATTAGCTGCTTTAAACATTTCAGAATTCGAAACCAACTGCGCCATTATTTTTCTAGTCATCAAATTGATTTATCGGGACCCTTTGCAAAAAAATTTGTCACTGACCCAAAATTTGAAAAATTTCCCGAGGGGGCAATGATACTTTGTACCTACACTTGGGCATATTTTCGACTTATTTTCTTTGTCACAATGCGACATGTTACATTATGACAAAGAGGGGCAAAATGTAGACACATAAAAATGACCTAGGCCTGCAAGCTCTATTTTTACCACTCTCGTCCTAGCATAATTAAGACATTTAATTATGTCCTTGGTCCACATTCGACTATTGATTAAATAATTCATAATTATTTAATTAATTCATGTCCTTTTATTCTTTGTGATTATTAAATAAATAAATTTTATTTATTTATTAAATACGTCATTAATTGTCTAAGTCTTCCCTTAATTAAATAAATTTCCTAATTTATTTAATTACCCTTCGTCATTTATTTATTTATTTAATATGTCATTAATTGTCTTAATTAAATGAATTGATTAATTTATTTAATTAATTAATCTTATCTTCTAAATTAAATAATTATCTTTAATTATTTAATTGTCAAAATTAATATTCCTCTCATTTTAAATAAATGAAATTATTTAAAATGTCATCACTTTCTTAACTGTCAATCCATTTTGGTAAATAATCTGAAAAAGATTATTTATTGTCTTACAAAATCCATATTTTGAATTAATTTAATTCAAAATAGTAACTAATCTTCCAAAAATCAAGTAATCGGGTAGATTCTTGATTTTCCAAATCTGATCTTCAGTCCAACTCTTATCTTCTTGATTTTTTGAATCTCACAAATTAGGCAGTCTTTATCTTCTTGATTTTCGAAAATCCTTATTTTCTAATTAGTTTATCTCATTTATTCTCCACCGTCGATCTAATTATCTGAGATATTATCTTGATCGTTCGATTAATGAAAATTCCCTAACCCTAATTAGGGATTCTCATATTTAATTTGGACCTTTCATTTTAGGTTCTCGTCATGAATTAATCTCGTTCGTCCATTCAAAATGGCATTTTCTACAAAATTCCCTTTTCCTCTCACTTTTCGATTAGACACACACACACGAGTAGACATATTATAGGCATATTATTTATTTACTTACACACTTAGGCTTCTCATTAGAATTATTATTTTCATTTGATCAAATCTTAGACATTGTCATAGTCATAGGCATTTAGACATTTTTATACAAATCCTTCAAGGCTTGTTGTAGGACTTAGACATTTGCAAATTGCTCGCACAACGAATCTAAGGGCAACACAACCCAGCAAGTAAGAAGGTACTATGGAGGTAATCATGAAAATTTCAAGAAACAGGTATAACCGTTTTACTATTTGATTTCCTTTGTACTCGATAGGACTTTGGGTTTATTGTCATTCTTGAATTACATGCTTTATAAATCTAATCCTTAGAATTTACCCTCAGTTACACCACTAACGATTGGCAAGTGACGGCAACGGGTGCGAGGGCGACGATTGACAAAGACAGGGATCCTCTCTAGCAAGCACTTTTCTCTCTCTCTGCAACTCTGACAAGTGAAAATGATAGGTTGGGAAAGATATTTATACTCCCACTGCCATTAATGGCCTCATTAAATGCAAGTACGACATAGCATATGGTTGGTGAATTCAAGTTCCCGGACGGCGGTAGGAGGTCTAGGGTTCGGGGTCCGGAAAGACACGAGGATGGCCATTTGAAATTCGTTCCATGCACCAATGACCGAGGGGAACTCGGGGCCCGAAAGATGGAGTTCTGAGGCAAGTTTGCTACCGAGAACGGCAAAGTCCTCACGGCATTCCGGGAGTGGAAGTTCAGATGGTCGGGTCCGTAGGGGGGCAAAAGCAACCAAAAATTTCTTGCAGTTTTCACCAGACAAAAAATAGGGGTCCGGGACCTAGGGCCAAGGAAGGCGGAAGCCTTCCGCCATTTGGGATGGTGGACACAAAGGGGAAACCCATCCAAGGAAACCTGTCAAGGCATGCCCTGAGGGCCCCAAGGCCACTGGTAGATGCAAATTGCCAAGGAGACTCCGCAAGGCACCAAAACTTGATAAAATTAAAAGGGAGAAACATGGTCAACTCAAGATGAGACTCTAGAAGTATATTGACCACCTGGGACACTAAAATGGGGCATGCAAAATGAGGCAGCGACAAAAATGACCTGGCAAGATGAAAGAAAAAAAGAGGGTCCCCGTTCCGAACGGGGCGTGTGTGTTGAGGGCATAACAAATGGTGACTTCGCTGGGAAACTCTCTCAAGCGTTCTAAGGATAATTATTCATCCAAGACCCAAAATCACTGGTTTTGTAGACCAAGAGTGGGCTTCCAAAGGTGAACTAGGAGAATGGGATCCTCAATTGGATCAGTCTACAGGACATCTCAGAATTGTGTGTAGTGAATTCATTCCTTTCCGCGGGACAGTGACTAGTGGCTGCCAATCCAACCGAGCAAGCTACATAAACCGTCCAACACCAAAAGTAACTTGGACATTGCTCTGCTACCAGTCAAGCGTCCATAGCCCCGATGAAGTTGTCGCTATGATCCCACGACATTGCTCTACTATCAGCTGGGCGTCCATAGCTCCGATAGAGTTATTCGTACACCCATGCGGTCACTTAGTTTTCAGAATTCCTTTTCTCTTTTGTTTTGATATTTCTTTCAATGCACATTTTCTCATTTATCTTTTGCTCGACCGAGTAAGCAATGAATCCTACCATGGGTTTGGGACCACAGTGGTCACTGGAGCAGACTTAAGATTTTTCACTCACTAGGGTGTCATAGCAACCATGGTGTAGTCCTTTAGAAATGATCATTATGTGTTTTGTGCAAGATCTGAGATGTGTGTAAAGAGATCCAACCAGGGGTCGAGTTCTAAAGCAGAGTTCAGATGAGGAAATCATTCATAGGTAGCCTTTAGAGACCAATAGTCAGGAATGAATTCTTAGCTGAAAAACACCATGAATGGACAGCAAAGTGAACTATCTGTCAGGTGAGCATGACCACCACAAGGGAATGGAGAACATCCTTTCGAAACAAAATGGCTAGGGGAAAAAAGTGAAAAGAGCGACGCAAAACAGAAAGACGCAAGCAAACCAAAAGGGAAACCTACTCTAACCTATATACAAGTATTTACAAAGAGGAGCTCGTAAGAGCTCAGGCTTGGAAGTAATGCTTCAGGTGCTGCCCATTGACTGGCAACAGGACATCTTCACCAATTAAGGTCTTTAGGTGGAAAGCATTGTCTCTCAAAATTTTAGCTATTTGAAAGGGGCCAAGCCAAAGCTTGTCGAATTTGTTGTGTCCCCCTTTCTTTTTGTGGGCTTTGTCCCAATACAGGACCAAATCTACAATTCTAAAGGCCTTGATTCTGGCTCGACGGTTGAACCATCTCTTAACCATGCCCTGATGTTTGGAAAAAAATTCTATTGCACGGTCTCGGACTTCTTCTAAATGTAAGAGCTCAGCTAGCCAAGCCTCTCTATGATCTCCCCCTTCATAAAAGTCGTTGATAAACTAGAGAGTGGGAATCTTCAAATGGATAGGAAAGATGGGCTCTAGGCCATAAATGAGATGGAACGGGGAATCACCAAGGGCAGCCTTATGGTGAGTGTGGTCGACCCAAAGGGCGAAATGGAGCTGGGTATGCCAATCCTTGGGATTCCTATCTAACAGTTTCTTGATTACCATGATCAGGTTCTTGTTTGTAGATTCAACTAGGCCATTGCCTTGGGGGTAGTAATTAGATGAAAACTTAAGGGCGATCCCATATTCGAATGCATAACTAGGAAATTTTAATGAATAAAATGCAATTCCATTGTCACACAACAAAGCATAAGGACAACCAAAGCGATTTAAAATAAAATTTTCCAAAAAATTAGTAACTACTTCAGTTGTGCACTGCTTACATACAATTGTTTATGTCCATCTAGTGCAGTAATTAGTAGCGGTAAGAATGTACCTGTGTCCCATGGATGATGGAGGACTTACCAGACCAATGAAATCGAGGCCCCATTATGTGAACGACCTTACCTCTAGCATAGGTTGCAGTGGAATAGCAACATTCTTCTCCTTGGTGGTGGCTGTATGACATGTGTGACATGAGCGAACATGAAAATAAGCATCTTTGAAAATAGTTGACCAATAATATCCTGCCCTCAATATTTAATGTGCAGTGGAAGGACCAGATCCATGGCTAGTGCCAAATTTGTCATGAAACTCTTTTAAGACTTAGTCTGCTTCTTCCTTACCCAGGCACCTTAAGTATATGCCTTCATGATTCTTCTTGTAGAGAATGGAACCTTGTAGCATGTAATCATTTCTTTTCAATCTAAGAGCATGCTTTTGAACTCCCTACAGGTGTGGCAGACACTTGTGGTTCAGCAAATAATAAATGTAATTCTCATACCATTCTCTCAGGGAAACATCCTTGAGCTGGTACTGCTGCACAGTGAGTTCAGGTCCAGCCTCTACTGCTGCTTCAACAATTGTGCGGGTAAGTGGCTATCCTCTCACCAGCTTCATTGGTTGGATTTCAATATCATACTCTTGCAGCAAAGTGACTCATTTAGCTCTTTGTTCACCCAATTCATTTTGCATGAGCAGCATTTTCACTGTCAAGTCGGGACAATGGCAAACACTTTATTGCACAGGATATAATGCCAAAATTTCTTCACCTCTCTGACGAGAGCATATGCCTACTTTTCTATGTTGTGGTATCACAATTCAGCATCCTTCAAGGGAGCACTCATAAAGGTGATCGGGTGCTCATTTCCTCCATCATCTTTTTGAGTCAAAATGCTAGCACAAGAATGTTCTAAAGTGAATGAGTAGATATAGAATGGCTTCAGATAATCCAGACTGACTAACACAGGCGCCTCAACAATGGCCCGTTGCATTTCTTTGAAGGCTTGTTTGGCTTCGAGAGTCCATTCAACTTTGGCATCCTATTTCAACATAGCATTGAGGGGCTTAACAATATCTGCGAAACCCGTGATGAATTTCCTGACAAATTTAATCTTTCCAAAGAAGGATTCTAATTCTTTATTGCTGCCTAGGGGTGGTATTTTCAACAAAGACTAGATACGTTCAGGGTCTATGGATATTCCCTATTTTGAAATGATGTGTCCAAGCAGTCTACCTTCAATCACGCTGAAAATACACTTCTTGGGATTAATGGAAACACCAAACTCCCTGCACCTCTGAAACACCTTGAATAGGTCAGAAACATGGTCACTTCTTTTAGAAAACACAGTTAAATCATCCATGTAGATGATTATGCACTTGCCAATCAAATCTTTAAAGGTAATATCCATGGCACGTTGGAAGGTGGCGCTAGTGTTGATGAGCCCAAAAGGCATTCTCCTGTAAGCAAACGTCCCCCACTTAGTGGTGAGTGTTGTTTTATGACAGTCTTCATACTGTACCATCACCTGATTGTACCCAGAGTACCCATCGAGGAAAGACATCATTTGGGAGTCATTGACGATCTGCAACACCTCATCCAATGAAGGCATTGGATAGTTGTCCTTCTCTAAAGCTCGGTTCAAATTGCATAAGTCTACACACAATCTGATCTCCCTATTCTTTTTTCTAACCGGGACCAAGTTGGCCACCCATGTAGAATGCCTAATCGGGAAGATAATTCTTGCCGAAAGCAACTTTTGCACCTCTTTGTAAATGATGGGCTCCAATAAGGCATTGATATGATGCTACCACTGACGGAATGGCCTCACTTCTATCTTGAGAGGGATGGTGTGCATGATGATGGAGGTATCATAAGTCTTAAAATCCTCATAACTCCATGCCACCACATCAGGATACTTTTGCAAAGCCTCAATGATTCCCCTCTTTTCCTTGGGCATGCATACTTTTCCAATAAAAATATTCTTGATCTCCTCGACTGTCTTGAGGTTGTGAGCATCGCACTGGTTGCTTATGGTTTCTTTCTTCATTTTTTGATTATGATCTCTGATTTGATCCAAATCAAATATTTATTTCATCTAAACCATGCCCCTGGGAATCATATTGGTTTTTAGGTTAATAACCCCCTGTATATCCAACTCTGCCCCTTTTGGATCAACTTCGTCAATTATTTGGGTGGCGAAGACATCAGAATTCATGATGAATTCAAGGATATGTTTGTCGTCGTTGAAGACCTGAAAGTGAGTGACATTATCCAGGACAGATGGCGTAGATGTCAACTCAACATTAAATTTCTTAAGCCCAAACAAAGAGAGGGGTTGCAAAGTGCTGGTTGCTTGAGCCAAGGCATCAACTATACGATTCTGAGCATGAGGAACCAATTGTATATTGAATGCATCTAAACTTTCTAAGAGACCCCAAACGTTATGCCTATAGTTTGCAAGTCTTCTATCATGGCAGGAATACAATTTCCTAACTTGTTTAACTACGAGTTCAGAATCCCCAAAAACTTGCAGCATTTTGACATTTTTCTTCAAGGCCATGAGAAGGCCATGGACTAAAGCCTCGTATTCTGCTACATTATTAATGTAATAAAACTGCAATCTATGGGTGGAAAGAAAGGTCTTACTCGTTGGGCTGATGAGTTTGAACCCGACACCAGCTCCTTGTTTTGACTTGGATCCATCAAATCAGAGCGTCCAAAATTTGGAAATTTTTTTGACTTCGGGCCCAACTAAACTCTTACTTTCTTTTGGCTGGGTGGTTGCCTTCGTAGTCCTAAGGGCATCTTCTAGCTCAGTGTGTTGAACAGTGGGTAGTTCTTCCAGCACCTGCTTTGGCATTTTCATCTGAGGGGAAGCTAATTTTTTAACATGTTCTAATGTTGTTTGACATAAGCAACAGTCAAACTCAGAGTGGGAAGCATTGTGAATCTTGCACCAATTTGGCAGCAAGAGATCCTGGAAGTTCATTCGGGCACCCAGGTTGAGTTGATCCCTTGCACACTTTCCAATGAATTCTTAGAAACCGTTGAGTAGTTTCTAGTTGTCACCTTCACCGGATTTATCGTCTGATTCTACCAACATTTATGTACACGAAGGTACCCAAGTAAAGCCAGTTGGAGGGCTGCACTGCACTAAGAGCACTTCTGTGACATACTCTTCCCAAGGTTTGAATTCGTCTTGGTAGGGAAAGGGACAATAATTTTCCAATTTCGTCTCAACAAACAACACTTCATTGAGATTATTGTATTCTGTGATCATATATTTCATATGGGGCTCGCGATCTACACGGATTTGATTTAGCAGCCCTTTCCATGGTAGCCACATGTGAGAATGGTCTGTGGCAGCATATCCATTCAATGTTTTGGTGAATTCTCTTCCCAGGATGATTCCATATGTATCAAGAATGTTAGCCACTTGAATATCAATGACTTGTTGTATCCTCGGGTCTACAACAATTTGCATCGGGATCTAATTCATTTCTCCCACAATGTTGATCTTTTTTTTGTCCAACTGGGTCACTTTCCTTCTTGAAGGTGTGGGAGTAATTCCAAGAGCCTTACATACTGCCAGGGGTATGACATTGGCAGACGCTCCTGAATTGAGCAGGAAGTTATGCAAGTTCTTCCCAAATATCCAAATGGTAATGAGGAAGGGAGGGGTTTCAAGTTTTCCCTAGAAGAGGCCCTTAGGTGTATCTATGTGAGTGACTTGACCCTTGTTCTTATCACCAACTTTATCCTTGGTCTGCCTAAATGGCTGGTCCTTGGAAATCTTCCTATTATGTTTCTCTGGTTCATTTTCTGGTTGCTTACCTATAGATTGATTTAAGGGAACATTCTTCTTTTTCTTGATATTATCCTATATCACAGGTTCTTGCCTAGGCTCTTCAAAGGTGACTCTCTTAGCTGATGTTTCTTGTGTTGTGTTGGAGGATGGGGTCCCATTGAGGACCCTAAAGAAGGTGTGCCTTATGGCAGGGACTCTGAGTAGTTCAAAGGCAGACAAACTAATGTTTACCCTTTTGAACTCTTCTGCCATGTATTCACCCATTTGCTCAATTTCTGAACCAAAGGCTTGACCTATTGCAGAGCTAGGAGGTTGAACCTTTCTTTGACTAGATTAATTTTGAGGTTGGCCTTGAGGCTAATTTTGTGCTTGATTTAGAGGCTCATCCTTGTCAAGATATTGGGTGGGTATATGGGGAAGCCCAGGATTATTGCTGGCATTGGGGTCAGGCGGGGTGGTAAAATTATTTGGAGTGGAGGTTGTAAAGGGTCCACTATCCTACCTATTTTTAAGGAAGTAGGGAGTGGATCTTTGATGAAACATATGAATTTCATCTACGTACGGTTCTTCCTCATCCACTGGGCCATTATCTACTGAATCAAAAAGTTGAGCCAAAGTTTGGTCATTACTTACCTCCTGCACTTCTTCGCCTTTAACGAGGGTAGGCTCAACTTTGGGCTGATTATGGTCGCCTTGCGGGAATGGTGTTTAGTTGACCATGAGACAGGAGAAGTCATAAGGATCAGACGGAATGATTTCTCTACAACTGGTACTATCAGCAATATTTTGGACCTCAATTTGGAAAATTTCTACAGTGATCTAGAATTTAGGGCAATCCAATTCAGAATGTCTACTGGTTTTGTGAATTTGGCACCATCTGGACAAGGCTACCTCGGTGAGGTACACCCCACTGGTTGTTCTCTCATTGTTATTTAGCTGATCAAGAGGGGTAAGGACACCTCCATTATTGGGCTTTGTATTCCATGTGCGATTTTTCCTCTGAGAAGGTCTCCTTTCAAAATTTTGATTTAAATTTTGTCCTCTATCATAATTATGTCTGGAAGAGGTGCTTGCTTCTCAGTTGTCCCTACCATCCCTATTGTCTCATCTCTCTCTATTGAGATTGGCCTAGAGGTTACACTGGGATGCCTATAATTGATTATTTTGATTTCTTAAGTGCGTCATCTCAGTGGACATTTTCTTTATCATCTCAATCAACTCCTCGAGTTTTTCCTTCTCGGTAGTGCTACTCGGCTGCGATACTAGATTTTGGAGAAAGATGGGCAGCGTCACTGGCTGATTTTGATGTGCTGGAGGAAATTTTGGCCCTGGTAAGTACAATGGCACCTGGGGCTGCTATGAATACACTTGCGGTTGTGGGGCAGCCTGAGAATAGTTGTGTTGTGGTTGAGGTTGCAAATAGGAAGGCACAGGAGGTGCATAATTATGTGGTTGTCCTGGGTGTGGAACGATGGGCCACTAAGGTATCTAGTTCATAAGAGGGGTCTAATGAGTGAATGCCTAATTAAGCCCTTGAATCTACATTGGGTGAGCTACTGGCCCCAACGATGGTAGCGGGCCAGAGATATTCTACCCCAAATATGTACTGGCAATAACAGCCTTTGTATAGGCCATCACTAATGAGGCGGGTGGCAGATGCATCCTTTTTACCAGGGCCAATGTGAGGTTGTCTAATGTCGCATAATAGACCGGGAGGGCCGCAACATCATTATGGAGGTATGGGTCCTAGATCCTTGTGAAGGCATGATGAAAATGGTCATTAAAGGATCCAATGGGTTCATTGACCTCCCTCCTGATAGACATAAACTACCTATATAACTTCGAGGGGCTGATTGGGATCTTATATTTTTGCAGGAAAGCACTCTTCATTAGGTTCCATGAGGTGATGGATCCCCTCGGCAGATTGATTTACCAATAGAAGGCTTCTTCGCCCAATGAATGTGGAAAAGGCGGCATGCAACATCCTCATGATCAACCTACATTTCGGTAATTTCTATCTCGAATATTTTGATATGTTCTTTAGCTATTCTTTGTGGGTCACAAGGATTGAACTTTAAACAAAAGCCTTCCAGATTCTTGGGCATATCATGATAAGCGGCGAAGTGTATTGGCGAAGGATTCTGTGCCAACCAAGCTATGGTAGGAGGTGGGGGTGATACCCATTGTTGAGGGACAAAAATTTGGGATTGTACCTACAATAAAAAAGCAGTCTGGGACTACACCTAAGCTGTGGTTGTTTGGACTATACCTTGGGTTGGAAGGGCCGGGAGAGAAGCGATTCCCCGGCTGCCGGAGATGGGGAGTGAAAATGCAATTTTGAATGGTCAAGTGGAAGATGAATGCAACCCGAATCAGGGCAAAGGTGGAAGGGAAGTGGGTGGAATGGGGGAAGAGGAAGAAGCAACGCTACTTCCCTTGGTTCATTTTTCCCTTGTAGGAGGCTGCAACTCTTGGAGTTCTCCCTTATTTGGTGTCGACCATATAACTCTTTGAAATCTTTCTAGGGAGAACGATCCAATTCAATCAAGCTTCACAAGGCCCTCCTTCTAGTGCCAATTTTTTTGATGGTTGTTTTACACACTTTCTCAACACAAGCAGTACATGGGTGCACTACCTCTCTTGAAAGGAAATCTCCAATGACAAGTTGTTGAAAATCTCCCCAAAGTCTCTCGGGTGTTAGGTTATGACTTGCATGGAACTCCTCAATTGATGTTGATGTGATTTTTTTGGTAATCATAGGGCGAACTTACATAGCTGGATGTGAGCTAGATCTTCAATTCTGAAGTTTCTAAGATGGAGGTCAAGTTTCACTTTGCTGTAGGTTTGGACAGCGGTCCAAAACTTTGATGTTTCTTCAAATTTGGATTTACAATGTGCAATGAACCTTAGTATAGGCTATTTCTAAAAAAAAGGGAAAAAGACTAGTGAAGATGGAAGGTTCCTAGACCTACAACTAACTTTGAACAGTAATCATGGAGTTCCTGCAATGGACAACTTCCTAGAAACAATATTCCACTTAACTAGAAATCTCATAGTCTCATGGAATTTGTGCTATCTTCTAAGGTTTGCAAATATTTTACCTTTCATTCACCATATGCATGCATGAACAAAGATGAAAGTGTGGAGCAGCTTTGAATTTAAGCCTAGACTAACTTTACATAGCCATCTACCAGTAGCAAACATCAAAAAGTATGGACTAAGAAGGCATCTACACAGCAGGAATTTTCACAACTACATAACAGCATTTTAAAATCTATCAGAGCAAGAATACAGCTAACTAGAATAGAAATATAAATCTAAGTGAAGCATCTAACAATGGAGATTGAACCATGAAACATGTGAAGAAATCAGAAAATGCACCAAGTCAATGTATTTTCATTAGAAATTTCAGCAACATGTCATTACAACAACTCAACTCCCTTTGCAAATGAGAGGAGACCCCTATTTATAGTGCCCAAAAAGTCAAATGAATGGCCAAGATTCATTAAAAAATAGGGTTTCACCAACCCCCAATATATTACAATTTAAAATTACATTTTGTCTCCTTCCCCATTTTGTCTTTTAGTGACGGCATTGTAGCATTTTATCTTTAGCTGATTGCTCTTTTACCGTAGCTACTCTTTTGGGGGCTCTTCATTGATAACAGGGATGTCCTCTTGTTTCTTTGAAGCTGTCTATCCCATGAATTTGAGAATGACTGATTGGAGCTTGTCTACCTCGATGATTTTGTATCAGAGCATTTGGTAGCTCCATTCTTTGGCATTATCTTCTAGCTTCTTCCAGTCCTCATCATATTTCACGCCCTGATCTCTGAACAACTCTAATTGATCAAAGGCACGAGCAGCAAAACTCATGAACTCCACTATCATTTCTCTGGACATACAATCTTCCATCTTCTTCTGAAAGTAAGGTTTTACCTTTTCTAGATCCATCTGTACTGCGGGCATATCATACTCTGTCATCAGCTTGAGAAAACGAGCGCATTTTTCTCTAATTTCCTTAACCCATTAAATGTCTGGATCCACCTTACTCATAATCTGCTCTAGCCTTTCTTTCATGTTGTCAAAATCCTGCCTCCACACATCCATCAGCCAATGATCGTCCTTTTTGAATGCAATTTCCTTTTCCCATGCAACCTTTGGTAACTGGAGGGTGGCTTCAATCTTTGGAAAGGTGGAGTCGTATGTTGCAAGGAAGTTGGTGCAGAGCTTCCTCGTGCCTTCCAAAGATTGTTGCAGATCTAAGAACTTGTTGGTTGTTCGAACAGCTCAACTAATTCCCATGTTCCCGACGTACAAGACCTATTGGAACCAACACCTCAAAGTTGCAAGCTATTTCAAGTAAGATCTCCTTCAAAACCCCAAAGTAAAAGCCTCAACAACACCCAAATGTTTAATCTCATTAAACCAAACATAACATATATATCCATCTCACCAAAATGGAAGTAAGCCTCTCTAAAAAAGGAAGATCAAACTAATAACATTCCCATATCAAGAAATCAGCCTAATAACATCTCCAAAACTCCATGAATCAAATCAAATACCCAAGGAGATAAACATGTTGAACATTCCTCAAATGAACCATCTAGAACTAGAAAGCATATCTCAAGATCCATCTCCATGAGAAGAAAAAAGCATAAACATAATGCATCTGAAAAAAAAATGGGCTACACTTTTTAGATGATTATTTGCTAAGTAGACCAAGAGTGGGGAATGAGATTGCTCCTTCAAAATATACCAAGTATCATAGACTTTATCCAAGAACAACCTCCTCTTAGGTCCTTCATGAACTAATGTTCATATCCAAGTGAAAGGATCCTCAAATTTTTTATTGAAACAAAACAATTACCTTACCCATGTCTCCAAGTATCCATGAGCATCTAAACCTAATCAATCTATGCTAAAAATCCAAATGCAACAATATTTCACTCTCATGAAGCTATCAATCTCATGACTAAGATGCTCAATACCAAGAGAACTAACCATACCATTACATTCAAAGCTCCAACCACTGAATTAGGAACCCAAACATGACATCATGATCTAACCATCTTCACCTAGGAGATCACATACAACAGTGCATACATCTTGGTCTCAAGAGAACATGTATCATGTCAATTCTCAAACCAAAATATAGAGAAATCCAAGACATAATACTATAACACACTCTACAATAAGAATCAACATCTCTACTCGCATGTTGATAACCATCTCCTATCGGTGAACCTGTAAATGTGAAAGAACCCTTTTGCAACAACATAATCTAAGAGTTCCTCCAATACATCCAAAAACACTAAGAAGGTCATCCATCACCAATGTTGAATCCACATCACTACCAAAGCTCTTACCAAACCATGGCACCAAGATACACATGGCATCGTGAAAAACATCTCCTAATGAAGATCACCCATTGTCCACACACTGAACTGCAATCCTAGAAACTCTAGAGAAGTAAAACCAAGATCTCTAAGCTAAGAAGATATAACTGCACGCTACAAGTCCCATAACTGACTATCTAGGCACTCAAAATCCATCCTCTCATCCCAATGCAACACATGCCAATATACAAGTGACCATAGACAAGGTCAACTAATGAAGTTTGCATCAAATCTGATTCAATCTCATGGATATAGACAACCCACACATGATTCATCCCACTACAACCAAATTGGTGATCAGCCCATACAATTGTGTAACCCATAGATCTCAAACACTAAAACATGGAAACCCATCATCACATTAGTAACATGAAAAATTATGATATCAAAGAAGATATCGTCAAGCTTGCCATTTCCCTCTCATCCTTTGATGATGCTACCAGAAATCATCTTTTCCCCTCCAAAGAAGTGACGCCTCGTATCTATGGGGTTCCAAAAATCCACAAAAAAGGGGATTCTTTTAAGACCTATTATGGATACAATAGACTCCCCGACTTACAAATTGGCGTCTTTCCTTGCAAAACTAATCTCTCCTCTGGTCGGTAATTCAGAATCCCATATCAATAATTCCTCCCATTTTGTTGAATTTATCAAGAACATCAAGCTCGATAATAATGACATTTTAGTGAGTTTCGACATGGTTTCTCTCTTCACCAAGGTTCCCATCCCCAATGCCATTAAGATTGTCAGGTGCAAGACTAATGATGAAATTGCTTCTCTTGTAGAGTTGTGCCTAAAATCAACCTTCTTCTCTTTCCAAAATGTGATCTATGAGCAAGTTGATGGTGTAGCCATGGGTTCCCCTCTCTCTCCTGTCATTGCCAACCTCTTCATGGAGCAATTTGAAAATTCAGCCCTTTTCTCCTCCCCCCTCAAACCAAAATGGTGGAAACGTTATGTTGATGACACCAATGTTTGTTGGCCTCATGGGCTTGACAAGTTAGAAGATTTTCATGCTCACCTTAACAGCTTGGTCCATTGCATTACCTTTACTAAGGAGATTGAATCTGATGGCCAGCTCCCTTTCCTCGACATCTTGCTCATTAAAAAATCAGATGGCTCCCTTGGTCGTCGAGTGTTTCATAAAGCTACCCACACTGACCTCTATCTCCATTCTTCTTCCCATCATCACCCATGTCAAAAAAAGTGGTATCCTTAAAACCCTCGCATTGAGGGCTTTTCATATTTGTGATGAAGATTACCTAGATCAAGAGCTAACCCATCTTCGTAAAGTCTTCATCCTTAATGGATACAAAAACAAGCAAATCTCTAGAGCCTTCAACCATGCTAGGGAGAGGTTCTTTTCTCATCCCTTTACCCCCAAACCAAATTTCTGCCCTGTCGCTTCTCTCCCTTACATTGAAGGCATTTCCCAAAAAATCTCCAAGATTCTCTCTAAGAAAGGGCTTCATTGTGCTTTCAAACCTTGTTTGACAGTAAGACACTGTCTCCCTTCTCTGAAGGACTCAAGGGACATATTACTTGAGTCAGGAGTATACAAGGTTGTTTGTTCTTGTGGCATTCCTTACATAGGAGAAACGGGGCGTTCTTTTTGCACAAGAATTAAGGAGCATAGTGCGGACATTAGACATGATCGGGTTGTCAAATCGGCACTTGCAGACCACTCCTTTTCAACTAAGCACCACATATGCTTAGAAAACACTCAGATCTTATGCAAAGAGGACAATTTTTTCAAGAGGAAGCTCAAGGAAGCCATCCACATTAACAACCACCCATCTAACATTAACAACCACCCATCTAACCTTAACCGTGATGAGGGTTGGAGTCTCAGTATCGCGTGGAAACCCTTGCTTTCTAACCTTCATAACCAGTTTCTTTCCTAGCATGGTTGTGCTCCTTTCCCCCACCCTGGTTTCTTTGTCTTCCACCTTTTTTGCTTCTTTTTCTTGCTTCCTTTTTGGTGTTCTTGGAGGTGAATTGTCTCTTCCGTTTGCCCTCCTCATTGTTCTTCTTGCCATCTTTGGTCTATCCTTGGTTTCGTTCTAAGGTTTCTTGTTCTTCCCTTCATTTTTTGTTTCTCTGTGCCTTTCTTTTTGGCTTTCCTTCCTTTGCTCTTCTTTTTGTTTCTTGCCTTATATATATATGTGTGTGCGTGTGTGTATTCACTCATATATATACATACATTTATACCTATTTATTTTCTTATTTCTATCCTTTTGTCCCTTATATATATATATATATATATGTATATATATGTATACTTGTAGTGTATTATAGCTATTTTTTTATCATTAATTATATATATTTTATTTATCTCTTTTATTATTTCTTGTCTTTTTTAGTTATTTCTTTGGGTTTTATTTATTTTGTTTCATTCCAATCTAATTAAATATTTTTAGATAAATCTTTTATTAATTCTTGTTTTTTAGTTATCTCTTTTGTTTTTATTTTTATTTATTTATTTATTTATTTTTGAGTCACTTTGTGTTTTCTTTCTTCTTCTATTTGGTTTGTTCTCCCCCTTTTAAAATTCTTTTCATCTCGTGATATATATTTATATATATCAATTTTAATACTTATTTTGATATATATTTATTTTCATTTTTTTATATATTTATTTTATTTTTCTTTTAGTGTTTCTTCTTTTGCTTGTTTTCGCTTCTTGGTTTATATATTTATATCGTTTTTAATGTATTATTTCTTTGGTTTCTCCTTGATCTTAGGCTCCTTTTTATATTTTTTTTTTCCTTTTTTTATTTGTTTTCCGTCTTCTTCTCCTTGATTTTTTTTGTTTCTTCTTAATGGTCTTCCTTTAATCATTTAATTTATTCAATTTTTGCACTTTATTTTTTTTTTCAAGTTTTCTCTTGTCTTATTTTTTGCTTCTTCCTTTTGAGCATTTGTTTTTGTTCTTTTCCTTCCCTTAAAAAAGCTTTTTACTCTTTTTTCTCCTTTCTTTTATATTGTGTTGGTTCCATTTAATTTGGTTTTATGTTCATCTTTTTCTTTTTCTTTAATATTGTCCTTGAATTGCATGCATCTTTCCCTCCTCCCCCTTCCTTATTATTCAGTCTGAGTCTGCAATCATTCATTTTCTCCTTTGGCTCTCTTTCATCCTGATGATGGATCACGGAGTGTGATTCAAAACATTGATGCAAAAAAATCCTTACACAATCGAATCTAGAAGCAATACAAATCTATGATATGGATTGTGGAAACCTACTATCTTTTATCGTGTATATTTTCAAGAATCAAACACTAGATCACCAACAAATCTAATTTTCCAAAAATATCCACAAGTGAGTACCATAGTCAAGAACTAATCAAGCATTTATGTAAATCTACAATTGTTTTCATCCAAAAACCTCTAAGAGTTTGAACACAATATTTTCCACAAATCTACACAAACTCACAACTTTTAGAGCATGCGAAAATTGTAAAACCTTTAGAGGAAATAGGTTTCCCAAAAGCTTATGACAACTTCACAACCATCATTAAATCACTAATGGTTCAAACATTTATCAACATTTCCTCAAAAAGAAAGTTTTAAACCTCCTCAAACCATGAATGAAGCATACATGCAAACCTACAACTATCATACATCTAGATAACCCAAGGGACTAATTTGAAAGATAGTTTGAATTTACAAATCTACAAAACCACAAGTTTTGATTAACCATGGAAAAACTATAAAACCATTGTATTTATAACAAACATGCAAATCCATATCCACTTATCATTTGGAAGACTCACAATTTTGATCAAAACAATGGAATACCATGAATATGCATAACCATATATTTTTTATGGAAAATCCAAAAACCCTTAGATCCAACCAACATGAAACTATTTCATGCGAGTACAACCAACCAAAGGAAGAAGAGGTCTAGGATCTCTAGACCCATTTGTAGGCCAACTCCACAACCACCATCATGTACAAGCATACAAAGGATCTAGGTTGTTCTAGAAGCTTTTAGATCATCTAATGATCAAATACATAGCCTACATGCATTTTAGGCTATTAAAACTATGCCTTCTAATGATAGGGACTAAAACCAAGTACCCAACATAGGCACATCAAACCATAGTCATAACAACACAAGTTTCTCCATATGACTAGGGGGGCTAACACAATCACCCAATATGAATGCTTTGTTGTGCACAACCAAAAATGTAAGAAAACCACCATGCATGAGGGTTATCATACACTGTCAAATAGGATCTCTAGATCAATTTCATTTTAAATGAAATCACATGATCAACTCCAAAATACTCAATCTTCTCCATCCTTCACAATTCCTAATGTCTCTTGAAAAAAAAGATCAAATGCAAAACTTTTGCTTAAACAAGGAATAATAAAGGATTAATAATCAATCAATTTCTTCAAAACAAATTTCCTCAAGCTTCTACAATGAAATTATTCTCTCTCACATAGTACATAAAATTTTTCATGTTTATAATCCTCTATCATGGGAACCCAAGAATGCCATGTGCCATATCCACAGTCTCTGTATGCATGCAAACTAAAAATGGAGAACTTGCACAAGTCCAAATTTCCCAAAAAAGGTAACCTTCTAAACATGGTACAACATGCAAGGCATCCAACTTAATATTTTATGCAAATATTAAGTCACCTTGACATACTTGGTGTCCCACTAGAGAAAATCTTGCCACCTTTCAAAACAGAACTTATCTTTGAATCCTATTCACTCCTAGTGACAACTCAATCTTCGTTTAGCAACATTCCTTTGTGAGAATGAGTTAACTCTTCAAACCAATGCCACATGGAATCAAGGTGCATTTCCTTGAAGAAAATACAATGCACAATGATACATTGAGTGCCTAGGTGACAAGTGTCACTCTTCATTGCTTCCCTTTCTCCAAAGAAGCAATATGCTCACAAGTAGGCCCCACCAAGTACTGAATTCCAAAGTAGAATGCCACATGTCACCATGGCACACATTTAAGAGGTATAAACATTTACCTCTTCCAAAAGGAGTGCCCATATGACAAGTGTCACATTCTCACACTTTACACATTACATGTAGGAAGCCAACTCATCATTCGGTCCCACAAAGTGCCTTAGCAACTTGGAAACTTATATTTTTGTATTTAATAAATTAAATCGCCAACATAGAGACAAATAAAAGTAATTATTTCAACATGGGACTTGTGAATAAATATTCAACAACCTCCCTCTGGGTTTATTTTTCTCTAACTATCGGCCCATGCATCTCAAGTAATCCACTTGACCTTTTTTTCAAAATCTGTCACCCCCTCCATGTGTATTCTCTGTGCACCCTGGAGGTTTCCTTTCCTTCACATCTCAGGAATCCCCGCTATGCTTTCACATGTCATAGTTGCGGGCCATTTTGATTGTACCTTTTTGCTTCCTCATCGGGCCCTGCTCGAGTGCCATGTAGCTCTCATTTCCCAAAGAAATTTGGTGGCCCCATGATCGGCATCTACAATGACTTTTGCTACGTATCTAGTCTACACAATATTTTAGCGAAAGGATAAAATAACGACCGCAGGCAGTGAAATACTGCCACACGTCTCTTTTGCGCACAACCAATGATCACTTTCGTCCACTTTTGGATAGAGCTCCATCCATGCGACACATGTCACCTTGGCACAAGTCTTCAACGATGAAAGATAAAGGTTCACATAGGCAGCATTATGTTGTTGTGTGTCTCTTCGACAGGTTTTGTATTTGGGTGATGAATCAAGCGACCCAAATGCTGCTACTGGCCACCGCATGTCATAATTACTTCACGGGATGATGACACTTATCTATTTAACCTTGTTGGGACCACCACCATCATATGCAAGGGATTCAACTAGGCCTAGAATGACCGGATGCTTGGTTTTGAATCTTTTTTGTTGCAACGGCTTGGGGAATACACTCATTTCTGCATCATTGTTGGAGATCACAAAATCTTTTCTGTTATTGCTCTCTGAGGCAGTGGGAGTCTTCTGCTATATATACTTCTCTCTATTTAGAGTGAAGGGCCTGAATTTTGAAGGAACACTAATTTTAGGAAAAGACACCAAGCCTTTATTATTGTTTTATTCTATTGCAAAAGACTTTCAAACTATGTCAATTGTTTGGCCTTTCTATTCTTTCATGTTATTTGATTAAACTTTAAACTATGTTGCTATTATCTGGATATTTTATTTGAGAACTTCTATACAAGTTTTTTGATCTAGATCATGTCTAATGACTCTTCTTGGCAGTAGGAATGTATGCAATTTTATTTTATGTCAATGAATGGATTATCTATACTTTAATCTTCAGTTTATACTTTTCTGGAACACTACAAATACCAATCGGGCCCTTAGATCTATGCTTTATCGTGCCTATCATTAAGTCTCAGCACATTGCCTTAGGTTAGACTTTATTTTATTATATTCATTTCATTCTCCCTTTCCAAACCCCATTATAGAAGAAGCTAGCTTCTCTAAAAACCCGAAGGTCACTCAGTTTAACGTAAAAGGTCCCCCATAAATTGAGTTTCAAATAAGACACTATTACCTTGTCAAATTTTGGCATCAGCATTTTGTTCTTTTTCTGGCATGCCCAATGGGACAAAGCTTAAATGAATTTGCACTTTAGAAGGGTGTATGAGCCAGCAGCTTGTAACTAGATCCTAAACCGCAAGAGACCCCAGTTTACTTGTACCGCCACTAGGAACAATGCAGGCCACAAGTCAATTGGCAACCATTTCAATCCCTCCACCTATTCCTTTAACCATGTTGTTAGCTGCCAATAGAAATTACATGGAATGGGATGCCAGAAGTCCCCTAACAGCTCTAGTAGCACCCATTGTTTGGGATGCTATCTCGGTCTTAGCTGTAAAAGCTATACCCAATTTTATCAGAGATGGCTCAAGAACACCCGCAGAACATCTACAAGATGTGGTGAATGTGTGTATGGTGCACAGGATCACTGTGAAAAATGTAGCTTTAAGGATCCTTCTCACATCTTGCAAAGGAAAGGTGCTAGATTGGTACCGAACACTAACACCTAACACCATCTGCACCTGGGACGAGCTCGGTGATCTATTTTATGAGAGATTTTCAAATGATGGAGACCATTCCTCATTGTATTATCAATTATCTGTCATAAAATGAGCTCCCCAAGAGGCTATGACAGACTACAATTCCCAATTCCACATGAACTAGTAGAGGATTCATGTTACTATCCACCCAACTCCTGAGTTGGTGTTCATATTTTATTTGAAGTCTATCCACCCAAACATTTCCATGATAATCAAATCTTTGGGGGAGCTACTCTACTAGATGCTTACAGTCTCGTTGTCAAAGTCGATAATCATTTGATAGATTGTAGAAAGCTGCCTCCTTGGCCCATTATGCTTATATTTCTTGAAATATCAATTCCCACACAAGAAGTCACATCGGCAAGTGCGCCCGCACCTCCCCAGCCAATGTACTCATATGCGGCAGCGCCACAAAATGTCGCATCTACTTTCGGTTCTTCCAAGGATGAAATGAGCAATCTTAAAGAAATGTTGTGGACTATGGAAAATGATATAACCACCCTCACGTGGAACCAATCAACACCTCTAAAGCCTTCCTATCAAAACTATTAAGGAGGATGGTCCTCATATTAGCAGAATTATTACCAAGGCGGTTCTCGCACTAATCCACCAGCTCTGACAGCCAACCAAATGGTGTCAGTTCCTACTCCACTGACGAGTGCTTCACCAAGCTCAAGTAGGGAATTGACCATGGGACAGAATAACCTCAATAATGATATCAATCCATGGTGCTTCCCTTGCAATGATGCACATATTCCTCCGAACTGTCTGTGTGGAAACTTACAACAAAAGGTGGTGAAGCAGTGTAGCCAAGGCGTGATGTTAGACCATAGATCATATGTATATGCCTTGCCACAAATGGAGAATGTGGTCCTTATCACGCAAATGCAAGGGATGTCTCTAGAACAAGAATTTGACATCTGTATCCAAAACACCCCAAGTGTAATATGACTATAACACTCACTCAAAGAGGAGAATTACTAGTGAATTAGTTTCTCCGCAACTAGCTAGTCCACAACCTAAAGGTGCTCCCAATCAAATACCTAGCACTTCCACTGCGTCACCGCAATATCAATCGTGGAAGGAAATTATCATAACAAGAGAAAAAAAAAAAAAAACCTCCAAGTTTTCCACCTTTCAATGTGGTGGAACAATTGAAGAAATCATTTGCTAATGTGTCTCGATGGGAAATTCTAGCTATCCCGAAGCAAAATACACTATTACAGAAGGTGCTTCAAGCAGAGATCGATGCAATGCCAAAGGAGCAATTAGCCAATGCAAAGGTTGTTGATCAACTATCCCCTACCAAAGTCCTTACAAACAACACAAAAGAATCCCCTACCAAAGTTAGAGATAAGTTAAAGCCTCAGCCCTTCTTCTTAACTCTCATTATAGGGAAGAAGTTATTGCACAATGCTATGATTGATTATGGTGCCAACACTATGGTTATGCCTAAGAAAATAGTTGAAGATTTAGGACTCAGCTATGAACCTATGAAAAAGGGAGTAATCCAGCTTGATGGAAACAAAGTTGAGACCGTAGGAGTGATCAAGGCACTTCCTTTAACACTATTTTCTTGCCCTAGTGTCAGTGTGCCACAAGACACTGTGATTATAGATATTCCTCCCATGTTCGGCCTCTGTCTATCCTGAGAATTTGCTTCAAATGTGGGTGGATACCTATCCTTGGATTGGTCACATTTGATTCTCATAATCAAGCATGGTGAAAAAATGAAGATAGAATCAGAAGCATTACATTCTAAGAATGTAGTGGATGAAGCCATGATCAATTTTGAAGTCGCACATACCTCTATCACCAAGCAAGAAATGTATTGTGTTGAATTACTAGAGGAAGAAAAGGTGACCAAAATGATCAAGAAGATGCTCTGTTAAGTGAACACATGGACAACGATCCTTTCATAAATTACCATGCTACAGGATTGGGAACCTATGTAATCTATGATGAAGACCAAGTGTTGCCAAAGAGTTTGAAGGTGGCCAAGCACCTGAGTTGTGGATGTTGTACTTTGACAGAGCAAGATGCAAAGTAGGTGTCAGAGTAGGGATATGTTTGATATCCCCACAAAATGGGAAAATACTAAGGTCTTTTTGCTTCCAATTCACTTGTTCAAACAAAGAATCTAAATATGAAGGATTAGTTCAAGGTTTAAGCTTTGCAGAGTGAATGGGCATTAAGCAATTAATGGTGTTCAAAAATTCTGAACTGGTGGTCAACCAAGTCTGGGGAGTTTCCACAGCAAGGAATGTCCACATGAGATCCTATCAGCATCATGTATGGGACTTGGTTGAAGGTTTTAAAGCTTTCAATATTCAGACTATTTCTTGAGACCAGAATCGAGACGCAGATCACATGGCAGCAATCAGATCCCAGTTTGATCTTGCCTCTGACCTGATACATAACGAACACTCTGTATGAGTAATAGTACAACCACCGGTCCCCAATAATGATCAAAGTTGGCAGGTGTTTGAAAGTGATGAACACATTGCTTCAATCATCCAACAATCTTAGGAATTCACTGATCAGGTCCAACCAAAAATCGTAGAGGCTTATGAAGGAAAAATCATGCAGCTCAAATCTAACAAACTTCTAAAAGGATTGGTTACTATCAAAAACCTTTTTGATTGTGATGATGCAAGAAATGATAGACAAAATTTTGTGGTAGACAAAAGCAACTACATAGACCTTCGGGTCTCAGATGGCAAAAGCCTTCGAGTCGGGAAAGATTTCCTACACCATGATAAACAAAGGCTCATCAATTTATACGAGAAATATGAAGGGGTAGTGGCTTGGTCTTATGATGACCTGAAGGGATACAATCCTGACATCATCCAACACACCATTGAGTTGACAAAGGGTGCAAAACCAGTTCGACAAAAGCAGGGGCTAGTAAACCCCAAAATTGAAGCACTAATGGCGCAAGAGCTAACAAAGATAATTGAGTCGTGGATTGTCTTCTCTATCAAGCATAGCACGTGGCTATCCAATCTAGTCCCAGTCTGAAAGAACGGAGTTATCTGCTTGTGTGTGGACTTCCAAGACCTAAACAGAGCATCCTTGAAAGATCACTATCTGATGCCTTCTATGGAGACAATCCTGCAAATAGTAGTAGGGTTGGAAATGTTTTCTCTGCTTGATGGCTTCTCCAGTTATAATTAGATTCGAGTTAAAGAGGAGGATTAGCACAAGACCACATTCACCACAAAATGGGGAACATTTGCATATGCTAAAATTCCTTTTGGTTTATCTAATGGAGGGGCAATATTCCAGTGGGAAATAGACATCGCTTTTAGAGAGCTAATAAATAAGATTATCCTAATTTATTTAGATGATCTTACTGTATTTTCTAATTCTAAGGATGATCATTTTGATCACTTAAAAATGGTTTTTCAGAAATGCCAATATTTTGGGGTTTCCCTGAATCCAAAAAAAAGTGTATTCGGGGTGTTGCAAGGAAAGCTATTAGGACATGTGGTGTCTAAAGAAGGAGTTTCAATCGACCCCAAGTGGGTGAAAGCCATCAAGGAACTTCCCCTTCTGGATAACAAGAAAGGAATTTAGTCCTTCCTAGGCAAGGTTAATTTTGTTAGCAAGTTTATTTCTAAATTTGTAGGAATAATTAAGTTGTTCACCCTAATGCTTAAAAAGGATCAAGCATTCAAATGGACAGAGAAATCTCGGGAAGCCTTTGAAAAAGTTAAGGATGTTATTTTTGTAGCCCCATTACTGGTTAATCCAAACTTATCTAAGGACTTTATAATGTATGCATTCAATAGAAAGTCCAACATTGCTAATGAACATCCGGTGGCATTCTACTCTCAGACCCTGAAGGAATATGAGACGAATTATAATTTTTTCGAAAGGAAAACCTTTGCAATAGTGAAGGGACTAAAGAAATTTTTCCATCTAATTTCCTGCAACAAAGTGATCATCTATGTCCCGCATTCTAGTGTGCACAAATATATCATGGAGGGATAAATCACAAAAAAAGAGCTAATTGGATCTCCAAGATCCTTGAATATTACATTGAGGTCAAACCAACTAAGACTATTCAAGGAAGAGGACTATGTGAATACATGGCACATGACAAAGAGATACCTGCTGAGGAAGAGAAACCAGAGCTTGTTCTGATGAATGAGCCAAAGTCTGAGGGTTGCTGGCTAACAGATAGAGTCAAGTTTATGCAAATAGGAAAGTATCAACCAGGTCTTTCCTCCCAAAAGAGGAGATACTATAGGCTACAAAATTGTGGATATGCACTAGTAGGAGTCCTTTTCAAAAGGAATTTTAATGGTCTTCTCCTGCAATGCATTACTATAGAGCAAGTGAAGAGAATCCTCGACACTTTCCATAACAGCGTTGCGGGAAAACATTTCTCCGCTAAGACCACCACCATCAAAATCATGTGTTCAGGTTACCATTGTCCCACACTTTTCAATGACTCCCACTCTTTGGTAAAATCTTGCAAAGAATGTCAGTTATTTACAGGCAGAAGGAAGAATTTTCCAATGCCTCTCAAGCCTATAGTGGCGGATGAACCATTTGCACAATGGGGCTTGGACTTCGCCGGGATGATTAATCCCACTTCCAATGCTGAGCACAAGTGGATTCTGACTACTACATATTACTTCACAAGATGGACAGAGCTCGTTCCGCTTAAAAACACAACGGAGGCAAAGATAGTGGATTTCCTTGAAGGGTCGGTGACAAGGTTCGATTCTCTGAAGACTATGGGTGATCCCACAATAGTGGTTTACAATTTTTGGCCAAACTGGACACTAAAGTAATTTTTTTTAACTGAATCTTCACTTTCGGGTACCTATAACGGCTAAACCGTGAGGAATTTGAAGATGTTGCAAACTAGAGTTTCATGAAATTTTGTCTATAGATTCCAAATATATTTTTTTCAAAATTTTTGGAATTAGATTGCTCTTCTTTTTCCATCTCCGTCGAAAACTAGTTTTTTGCTTAAAACAACATATTTAAAAAGTGATGCTCACTGTATAATGCATAACTTTTTTTTCATGAAGGATATAATTCTAATTCTTTCGAATTTAGATTTGTAACTCTGATATCTAGTGCTTCCACTTGGTTAGATAGTTTTTAATTGAATACTTTTTATTTAATGAAGTTTCAAATTCAAACCAATTATAATTCAGACATAGCGCGATCGTATAACGGGTAACTCATTTTGTATGTATTGAAATTCTTTTTTTTTTTTGTTGGATAAAGGACTTCAATATCTAGTGCACTAATTTTTTTATTTTATTTTTTTGATAATATACTATTTATCCACATGTGCAAAACAAAGAGCTTGATTTTCTGTGAAAAACCTACATTCACGAGAAATAAAAAATAAATATAATAATAAAATTAAATTTATTTAAAATTATACTTTTTGGGAAGCTTATAATAAGGAATACATACTTACAAAAAAATAAATTTTAAATGAATTCATTTGATCCCCCAAAAGGTAAATGAAAAGTGTTTTTTTATGAGAATTTTGATAGGTGTAAAGGAGACTTCGTTATAGGTATAGTTTAAAACTAGCGGAGTTCTATCCAAGAGGGTTTGATTTAAGGTAGTTTGATCAAACCTTCTTTAATTGAAATTATTTAAATGGAAATTTTTAAGGCTTAAATCATTATATTTTCTAAAAATATGTGATTTCAGTAAAAATCAGATCCTCCTAGAAATTGTAAACCAGCTTTGTGGGATCACCCCTATCATTTCTGATAATTCCAAAGCCTTCCTAGGTGCAAAGGTATGTCACTTTGCATTAACAAATGGAATATTCCTTAAAACATCATCAAATTATTACTTGCAGGGGAACGGCCTAGCGGAGTCAACGAGCAAGAACCTAGTCCAACTCCTTAAAAGAATTGGTTCGAAGCACCAAAGAGAATGGCACAAAAACCTTTGAGCAGCACTTTGGATAGATTGCATAACTCCTAAGAAAATCCTTAAGACTTTTCCTTATGAATTGGTATATGAGAAAGAGGCACTATTGCCTATATCTATGGAGATTCCAACGCTTCAACTATTGAAATCCCTCAAGATAGAACAAAATGGTTCCATGGAGGTTCAACTTTCCAAACTATTAGAAGTACAAGAAAAAAGGGAGAATTCCCTAATAGCCATGACAAACTGCCAGCAAGTGGTCAAGCGATGGTTTGATAAGAGGGCTTCCGACCAAGGCCTAAAGTGTGGAGACTTAGTGCTTAAATATAATGAAAGGGCTACTAAGCCAGGTCAACATGGAAAATTTGATAGCCTATGGGAGGGCCCCTTTAAAATAATTCAATGCAAAGAGTGTAACGCTTTTGAGTTAGAAAGCATGGAATAGAAACCCTTGGGAATCCCAGTCAACGGGATTCATCTTAAGTTGTTCCATTAAGTGCTTAATTTTATTATTGTACATATGTGAATAATGATTTTATTTTCTTTCCCTTTGTGTTGGCCGGTCTTTTTAGTGATTAGTTCATGTTTTGGTGGAAAGCAACCCATCATTGCAGAGAGTAAAGCAATATAATTGCTTTACATAAATAATCAGGAAATACACCCATATGCAAAGGAAATATGCAAACATGCTAATAAAAAGAACCCATACAATAGATACGCAAAAAGAAGAGAAAGCCATGGATTTTATAAAGATATATGTCATTATATATATATTCTTTCATTTTTAAATGGAAAAAAATGGCGAAGAGAGCCATAATTCAAAAAGTATATGATTATACATGCTATTCTTTTCATATATGCTATCTATGGCCTTTTTCAAGCTTATATAAAAAAGATAGAAATATGTGGCATATTCTTAATAGCAAGAAACAAAGAGACAAGGAGGCATTTCATCCAAGAGCATGGACAACAACAATCGACGCATTAATAGCAACGTCAATGGTGTCTTCACCAGTAGGTACATTAGCAGCAGAAGCAGAATCACTTGGAGCAACCACCATTGGAGGAGGGAACACCAAGTTCCTAAAGTCAGTGTACCAATCAATGTTGTAGAATGGCACTACATTGTAGTTGTGGAACAAGAAGTGCAAGGCCTGGGTAACCCTCTATTGATGCTCCTCGCATGTCTAGAGGAAAAATCCAATGAAAAATGGTAGCCATACAATGATTGATTTTCCTCAATGTAGTGCCAGAGGTCACTAGCTATTGGCAGGCCTACCCCATATGCAACATGATCAATGACCTCACCTAGACCATTTAGGTATTTTTTCAAAAAAAATTCCTTGACCAACTTTAGAATTAGAGGCTTGGGGATAACAATGCCTAACATTGATGCAACAAAGTGTGAGTAGATATCGGTGTTTACACAGTATTTTTCCTCATACTCTATGCAGTCCTTACCCATAACCCATTTTATGGCAATCAAGACCAGGGAGTGTTTTTTTTGGTCATCCTTTTCAAGCGCCTAGTGGAAATCTCTCCTAGAAAAGCTATCTGTGACTTGTAAGAAACTAGCCTAATGGGAGTGTCCATAATACTGACACAATGCTATTACCTTCTAACTATTCCTAAAACTTTCCTACCACCTAGCCTATGAGAAAACTCGCTTACTGATGCTAAATATTGCGCCAATGACCTATTGCTAAAATTTTCTCAAATGCTAAGTGTGATTTCCTCACTACTTATCGGCCTATTTATAGAAAAAATTAGAAAAAGCATGCCAATCTGTTTCGAGAAAATGTGATGATAACCAAGTGCCAAATTGAAAGGTGTGCCTCTGTTGGCTTGCATTTCTTGACTAGTTGCATCTCCAGAAGTATGGCTCGATGCATGCTAAGTTAATAAGAGCTAATTAATTAATTTTAAAATGGTGGTGCTCATCAGCAGTAAGATGCATGGTCTATAGGCTATTGTGTCACCTCATAGGTGTTTCCCAGAGCCCAAGGTAGGATTCATATCTTTTCAAGTGGTGGTCATTTGCTTTGGCTTAATCATTTCATCTAGGATATTAATTGCCAGCACATACTAATGCAAGGTTAGAATGAAAAATTTTGGTTCAAGTTTCAAGGAAATCACAGCATATCACACAGTTTCCAAATGCAATAATGAATTCTTGCCACTTTGAAATGGAAAGTAATTCATTTTTGCACAAGCCAAGGAATTAACGGTACATGCCGAATTAAATGCAAAAATCCCACTTTCTTCCACCACCTTGAGAAAAGATAGCTAAAATACTGCATGAAAAAGATTTTAATGCTTAATGTCTTTTGAAATATACCAAGCCAAGTGAAGAGAGGTTTTTAGCATACCCAGAGCCAAGTAAAATTACAAAGAATTCAAAACCTGCAAAAGCATTCATCTGAAGGAAAAATGTCAAAGAGTTCATCACAACAAATTCAAGAGGAGATTGGCCAAGATTTGCTTAATGCTATACGATCCTCAGAAGATGTGTATATCTATGAAGATTTATCATATGCTACACCTGGTATACCAAGCAAGCCAAAGAGGGAAAATATGATACAACTGGATAGGCCCAAATATTACAAAAACCAGAAAAGGGTTGAAGAGAAATGGGATAATATTCATGATCCATGCCTCGCAAAAATCCTAATTCCTTAAGAGAAGCAGCCTATGCAAGGATGAGGTGACCTAAGGGGACACATCGACAACAAAAAAGGTTTGGTACAGTGGTCTTCCACAATACATGGTCCCACTGGTACATTATTGCCTGGAGATAGTTGATGCTTCCATTTAGTGTTATAACCCTAGCACCTGTTGCATTGAGGGCTGAACCTTAAGTGTTCACATCACCCCACAAGCCATTTGGCATATGCTATGTATCTCAAACCCAAGTAAAAGAAAGGAGTGAATTGAGTCCTTCTCTCCTGCTAAAGGAGAAAAAATGTGGAAGACAATGAAAAAGAGCTTAGATTTCTTGATGGAGGAAATTGGTAGGTAGGGAATCCTAGGTGCTAAGTTGTCGAGTATCTCGTTGCGGCGTGGTTTATTTCATGAGGACATGTAGGATGCCTTATTAATGCTAGCATTTTTCTGCGACTAGGACTCCGACGAGATGGTGGAAACCTTTAAACTAGGGTCGGATTTCCAATTCCGCAAACAACACGATACCTTCTAATATGATTTCATCGAATTCCTAGTGGAGGAAATGATACAACAAATAAAAATTTACCCAGTGGAAGGAAATTTTAGATTTCTCTCCTTCCTATTTCACATGTTCCTACATCAAAACCCTGATTTCTTTGGTAGATATTTTGATTTTCAAATTTTTTTTATGAGAAGTAGAAAAGGAAGCTAGTATCCACATGGACACCCTTTCTTTCCCTAACATATGATTACTATGCATTTTTGGATTATTTTATAACTTTGGTCTTGCAAGATTTACAAGCAGAAGGTTACACAATTTGGCTCAACATGGATCAAACTAGATACATGCAGAGTTTTTCTCCTATTTGTGACTGGTTTTTTGAAGTGGATTTCACAATTCTCCAGATGCGGGGCTTCATCGGTCAACCTTTCCTACTCCCAGCCTATGTCACAAATAGGGTGCTCACACTTGAAATATATCAGCAAGTGTGCATCATTGATTATACTTTCTATAGCAGCCCAAGTGTCAAGAGAAAAGGATTCTTCACTTGTCTGAAGAATTTCAAAATGGTGACTCTATTAAAGAGGCAATCGGATCAGCTATTACAGGATAAACTGGCTCATTTAAGGTTGTTTTTGGTATGTGATAAATGGGATTACAACCCTTTCAATGACCTACCAGAGCTACACATGAAGGTTACTCATGTTCCTTAACTCTACTGGGAAAAGAGGTGCAACCCGCAGGCGGACAAGGATGAATTTTTTGTTGAACTAGCGCATGTTCCCACATAGGATACCAAAGAGCCATGCCACAATTTTTACTTTGTTGTGGTGGTGGCTAAGGATAGTGTCCAAATGGAATGCACCATGTACAACCAATTGCAGAAGAATGAGGAATGGACTAATGAGAAGATAGAAGCTTTTTGGAAATATCGCCAAGAGACAGGGCAATTAGATGCTCCTTATGAAAGCTTGAGGGATGACAAATAATTTGAAAAATGGTGGGATGAAGGGCATCCCAGCCCCAACTCTAGCACTAATAAAGGAAATGACCCAAAAGGTGAATCCAAAGAACAACAAGAAGAGGAAATGGTTACTTCTGCATCCTCCACACCAAAGGAGAAAAGCTCTAGACAAGCCGCCTATGTAGCCACAAATGTGTGGTTTAATGTATCAAGGGATTCACATACACTCACTTGGGCCTCTAAGGCAGCTAGAGTACCAAAGTAATAGCTGGCAGTAATTGTCGAGGCTGGGGAAACCCTGCCCGCACAACGGTAGTGTACAAAGACCGTTATCAGAGAGAGTTCGCAAGAACCCCACGAAAGATAAGTGCTTGTAGCTAGCCAAGAGCCTGAAGATGAGGAAGATTTTCTAACGATTCAGGAGCTGCCATCGACTAGTCAACAAGTAAAGTTCATTCCTTCTCTTACTTCCCAATCCTTGGTATCATCTACTATCTCCACGAAAACCCCTGCCATGAGTATTGGCCCTCTATTTCCCACCTTTGATTCAACACATGCAGGAGGTTTCACTGAGTTCTCACATATCACTCCACCCACCTTTATTCCTCCATGAACCCTTACACTAGCTATTTCCGCTCAAGCCCTCCTTGCCTCGCTTTTTGAAGGTGCTCCCTCTACGGGCACCCCTACTTCCACTATCACTGAAAATCCTCTTCTTCCCTCATAGTAGGGTAACTCCACAATGATAGCTCCTTCACCATTCCAGCCCATGAATCCTCCCGCCGGTTCATCAATTGAGCCATGGCAAGTGGAAAGCCCTTCTGTTGGTTCTCAAACCAAGCTTTGGAATGTTCCCCCCTTCTCCCCGCAAACTGTCACTCTCGAGAAAAATAAAATGCCCGAGCCTATCAAAATTACCTATCCATATGCCCTACCTTTCACAGGCAGGCTAGTTTTGTCACCATCCCAATTCATGGCGTAGATTGACTGTGGAAAGGAAGCACACACAAATAGAATTCAAAAGCGCAATTCAAAGGATAATAATATGCCTTCTAAGCCAAAAATACAAACTCTCTATGATGAGACATGGCAAGAGCTGAAGTCTGCAACCATGTACTCGACAGTAACCAAGCCATAGGGGGAGATGCATCCAAAAGACTATGAAATATATGCGGTAAGGATTGACATGAAGGTGGCCTGACCACAAGATAAATTTGAGCTAATGGAGGAAACACAATGGGTGGTCACCTTTGACTTCCTTAAAATCAGTCGTCAGCTGAAGAAAAGAGATGAGAAACTTAAATTAGTAAAGGAAAAAGCTATTTTTTGAGGAAAAAGCTATTTTTTGGAGAAAAAGGAGAAATCCCTAGAAGCAGATGTTGCACATTTGATAGAAAGGGCACTGGAAACAGAGAATGAAAGAAACATACTTCAGGTGAGCTTGCAAAGGTTTATACTATCGACCTTGCTATGGTTAATGAGTTGCGTACTAAGAATCAGGAGGCAAAACAAAATTTGTAGTGAATGAGGAGCTGGAGCGGCTTCATATTGAATATAATCAAGGGATAGCATAGAAGAATGAGGCTTTGGAGAAGCAGCAAGCTCAATATGAGCAGAAGTTACAAGAAAAAGAGGTTGATTTTGAGGACCAAAAGGCCCAATTAGAAAAATAACTTCAAGAGACAAAGTCCACTCTTGACATGCATTCAGCAAATCACTCCTGAGCCGAGGAAAATTGGAGTAAAGAGATGAGAAACTCCGTGGAGCAACAAGCATCCAAAAAAAGAAAAAAATGCAAATTTGGTTGAGGCCATTAACTCAAAGGATGCAAAGATCACTTCTCTTAAAAGCTCACTCCTATCCTCCCCTGCGCAATCAAATATTATTCCATTAATTAGGCAGCTGTATATTTCTTATTGGAAAAATATTAAAAAACATTTCCTAACATTGCAGCCGACACTCCGATTCATCACCAAATTATCAAGACTAAGTCAGGAGGCTCATGGCACAATTGAGAAATTCCCTTGGTTTATCTTGCAAAGGGTTCCAAAAGCCTACTCAACCAACTATATTTGGTCTCTGATGAAGACCTCGCCAAGGCAAGAATTGAAGATCGGGATGTTGTTGCCCAAATGAAAAATAAGTTTATCCATTTCCACACTGCATTCCAGCACACTAAAGTAGTTACAGATAATCTAAACAAAACAATGGACAACATGTGGCAGGGTTTCTCTAGATTGAGTGAGATGGGTCTTCCGTCTCCATTCCTTGAGGATGGCTCCATTGCTACAGCTGAACAAATTACAGAAAGAATAGAAGAGAAGGAGAATGACCCCGAGGCTTTCCAAACTTTCAGCCATCCTCCTACTGTAGCGGACATTGAAGGAGTCATTCATCCTCTTGCATAGCTATTGTTCCATTGTGAAGTAGGGGCCAGTTTACCTGATGTTATGCCTCATAAAGAAACAATCGACCTAGGTGGAGCATAGGAGAATTTTTGCAACATAGTAAGGCCATCCAAGGACAATTGGTAACCACTACAGGGGGCTCTTTCCAAGCTCTGACTCCATCACCTAGTGAATGGCACTCTGGTCTACAAAACTAGAGAAATTTTGAGTTCTTTGTTCCTCAAGCGAAATGCCCCTTGTAGTCGCCAAAAGTTGTGAATAAATATTCAACAAGCTCCCTCTAGGTTTATTTTTCTCTAAGTATCAGCCCGCACATCTCAAGTAATCCACTTTTCCTTTTTGTCAAAGTCTATCACCCCCTCCATGTGTCCTCTCTGTGCACCCTGGAGGTTTCTTTTCCTTCGCATCTCGGGAATCCCCACTATTCTTCCACGTGTCATAGCTACAAGCCATTTTGATTGTACTTTTTTGCTTCCTCATCAGGCCCTGCTCGAGTGCCACGTAGCTCTCATTTCCCAGAGAAGTTTGGTGGGCCCCACAATTGGCGTCTGCAATGAATTTTGCTACGTTTTAGCTTTGTGCAATCTTTCAAAGAAAGGATGAAATAACAACTATAGGCAGTGAAATGCTACCATGCATCTCTTTTGCACACAACTGATGATCGCTTTCCTCCACTTTTGGATAGAGCTCCATCCACGCGACATGTGTCACCTTGGCACAAGTCTTTAACGATGAAAGATAAAGGTTCACACGGGAAGCGCTATGTTGTCACGTGTCTCTTCGGCGGGTTTCGTATTCGGGCAATGAATCAAGTGACCCAAATGCTGCGACTGGCCACCGCATGTCATAATTACTTCACAGGATGATGACACTTTTTTTTTAACCTTGTCGGGACCACCACCATCATTTTCAAGGGATTCACCTGGACCTAGAATGACCAAATGCTTGGTTTCAAAAAAAATTTGTTGCAATGGCTTGGAGAATATACTCATTTCTGCATCATTTCCAGAGATTGCTAAATCTTTTCTATTATTGCTCTCCAAGGCAGTGGGAGTTTTCTGCTATATATACTTCTCTCTGTTTAGAGTGAAGGGTTTGGATTTTGAAGGAACACTAATTTTAGGAAAAGACACTAGGCCTTTATTACTATTTTATTTTATTGCAAAATACTTTCGTATTGTGTCAATTGTTCGGTCTTTCTATTCCTTCATGCTATTTGATTAAACTTTAAACTGTGTTTCTATTGTCTAGATATTTCATTTGAGAACTTCTATATATATTGAATGCAAGTTTGTTGATCTAGATCATGTCTAATGACTCTTCTTGGTAATAGGAATGTATGCAATGTTATTTTATGTCAATGAATGGATTATCTATACTTTAATCTTCAGTTTCTACTTTTCTTGAACACTACAAATACCAATTGGACCCTTAGATCTATGATTTATCGGGACTATCATTAAGTCTCGGTGCATTTCCTTAGGTTATACTTTATTTTATTATATTTGTTTCATTCTCCCTTTCTAAACCCCATTATAGAAGAAGTTGTCTTCTATAAAAACCTGGAGGTCACTCAGTTTAGCACAAAAGGTCCCCCATAAACTGAATTTCCCATAAGACACTATTACCTTGTCAAATTTTGGCATCAACAGGACTCCCTATTGAGATACCTTAATCCCAATAGTATTATGTACATTGTTCATTTTATTGGGAGCTTCATGAGCGCATTGTGTTACACTTGGATCTTAGCATGGATTGATCGGTTTTAGGTGCTCATGGATACTTGGAGACTTGGGTGAGGCTAGAGTTCTCTTGGGATTAGAGACATTTTCTTGAGACGGTTACTCTTTGGAGGTTTCAACAAGAAGATCAAGGAGCCTTCACTTGGATATGGAGGTGAGCTCATGATTGACCTATAGAGGAGATTTTTCTTAGAGTGATTCATGATGAATTGGTTATCTTGGAGGATCATTCTCATTCCCCACTCTTGTTCTACTCAACAGTTTATCATTTGAAAGGTAAATTTCCCCATTCTTGTTTCAAATGTGTTACATTTCATGCTTTTCTTTCTCATGGGAATGAGTCTTGAGCTATGGTGATTGATTTTGGGAGATTCATTCGAGGATTGTTTAACATTAGTTTATTATGCTTTATCTTTTATAGATATGGATCTTGAGCTATGGATGATGGGCTTTAGAGGATTCATTTTGATGGATGTTTAGCATTGCTATCTCCTTGTGCATATGAGTTTATTTATGTTATCGTTCGTTAATGAGGAGTTTAGGAGATGTTTGTTGGGTTGGTTTCCTAATTTGGGAATGGATACTTTGAGTTTGATCTTCTTGGTTAGAGAGGCTTGCATCCATATTGGCATTATACATTATTCATATGTTGCATTTAATATTTGATATTGAGTGGTTGGGTGTTGTTGAAGCTTTTCATTTAGAGTTGTAAGGAGATCATAATTGACACAACATAGCACTTTGAAGTGTCGGTTGAAGGAATGTATGTTATGATTTATAGGTTTTCTCTCTTCACTATATGGTTCCTTCCTAGAGGTTCATATTCATATAATTTGGGAGGATTATGGTGACATGTTGGGAGAGAGTATGGAACTACTTGGATTTCATGTGTGGATCATTGTAATTGTTCTTGGTACTTCATGTTTTGATCAATTATCACACCTTGGTATAGTGTTTATTGGTAGACTTGATATTCCTTGATCATTTTCAGATTTGACATTACCCATGAAGTGGGAGCTCTTGGATATGTATGTTCTTCATTGATAGGTTTGATACAAGGAGCTTGTTTTTGTGGTTTATGTGTTGCATAAGTTGGCATGAGTTTACTGATGTTGATACCTAGGAGGTATGGATGGTTGGATGTATTAGCATGTATTGTGGATGCTATTTATGATCATGTGTGTTTTTACCTTTGGCAGCAACTTGGAGCCTTTGTTATCACTTGGATTTTATGCTTGTGTTCTTAGATTGATGCAACTTCAGCTTGGCATGTTCCTTCTATTACAGATATCTTGATGGAGCACAAGAGTATGTTGGAGGTTCATGTGGTTTCATGTATGCCTATGATGTTGTATTTCATTGATTGACCTATATGCAATGTATACAACAAGTGGGAGAATGTTAGGATTTGGTGTTGTACACCATTGCATAAAATATTATATTATATTTTTATAATTATAGAATTATTTAATTGTGGTGTACCTAGGAGGTGTGTTTAGCCTCACTAGGTAATTATTTGGGACCACTTGTAAAGTTGTATTGTAACATTGTGTTATTATTTTATGTGTGGGAAACATAAGATAATAATTTAATATTTGGGGAAAGTACTTAATAATGTGAAAACTTAGTACCCAATATTAAATGTGGGGTCAATGGTTTTGTGGCACATGGTTTTATATTTTCACTTGGTTGTATTCTGTGTGAGATTGTATTTATAAAATCAAACACACATTTAGTGGTTAAGGTTGCCTAGGTGAGTGGGTTGTCATTATTGAGTCTTTTTGAGGAGTACATATGTGAAGCATGGAATGGGATCTGTGGATTCATGCTTGGACACATATAGGATGAATTGGAGAGGCTTGATGCTTCAGAAGTATTTGTTGTAACTATGTAAGTGCATGCATTATTTTATTACTGAATAATATATGGAGTATGGATGCTTTTGGAGGTAGGGTTTTTCCCTCTTGATGGTTTTCCCAAGGAATATTTTGTATTATCTTGTGGCTTGTTTATTTTGATCTATTATTATGGTTATTTTGTAAGCTTGTATGCATGTTTTTTCTTTCAAGGGGTTATGTAGGAAATAAAATAAATGAACAGGGTATTGATGCATTATTTCCTAACAAAAAGGAGGGGTTTAGGAATATAATGTTGTTGATTTGGAGAAGGTGGATATATGATGTAGAAGTGGTAATTGTTAGATTAGATGGATGTACTCCCATAGCTCCAAGAATCACCTACAATGATAAACCTATCACACTATGAAAAAATAAGCAAGATATTATTGCTCAACAACTCATATCTGATAAAACATCAAATATGCATTATGTGAACAACTGCCGCATTGAATATGTTGTCATACAAAATTAAAATAATTACAATGAATCAATCATTATGAAAAGGATGAAAGCTAACCCTAGATTAGGTTTAGATTAGAACATGACAAGTGTCCTCATAGGAATGAATGAGACAACATGTTCTAATATAAGAGGCTCTAATCATGTAAAAAACAACTAATTAATTAACGAAAATAATGAAATAAAAGCACTCCTAAGTTTTTCTTAAGTGTAATAAAGCATAAAGTGACCCAATTAATTAATTAATTAGGTGATGACTTTATTACTCTAACACCCCCCTTAAGATGAACTAGGGAGAAACTAAACTATGATAAATAAATACTTGAATGGATGCATGAACGAGTCCCGCCCTAACGGCTGATGGGGAACCCATGTACAACAAGGTATTCTCTCATAAAAGAGGAGAAGGGGAGAAAACCTCGTGGGAATAAAACTCCACTCCATAAAGAGAGAAAAGAAAAGAATGTAATGCACTAATAGAAGAAGGATAGAAGGTGGATTACATGATACCCACCAAAGACAACTTCTATCACATAAGTACATATACAACATTCTTCATAGGAGAGATATAAAGAGACTAGAAGGCCCCCCCACAATGAAGAAACTCATGTCGCAATGGTGGATTCCTGATGTAGAATACATAAAGAGATTATAAAGTGAAAAATAACATTCCCCCCCTTGGGAAGAAATGGATCCAAAGGACAATGTCAAAGAAACCCTATGTCGAGTGATGAACCAACATGTCTCAAGATGTGTGCCTCTAAAAACTGCTCATGTATTCACATGTTGGAAAGCGATGATGGGGATCCAAGATCCTATGAAGACTGATGTAGAACAACAAAGGTGATGAAGATGGTGGGCCAACAATGGCGATGTGGCTATCAACAAAGAGGAGATGAATGTCCTCAAAGTAATCCTCCAAATCTACAATATAGAACTCTACAAACAAGGATGATATGTCTGCAAGATACGAATCCCAAGTAGCTATGTCTAGAAGATGTATGATCTCCTGCTGCACTAAATTAATAGGGGCCAAAGATGTGGCGATGCCAACCTAATCAAGAACAATAGGAGATGATGATCTAGCCTCACTCTGAAGAGTGGGAACATGAATGCAAGTCTCTAAACCATCAGAACATGCAAGACCTGTGATATACTCAAGCTCCTCTAAAGTATCGTCAGCAAAGGATATGGAAACTACATTTGCAAGAGGGATGAGATAATTTGCACCAGGATTCTCTAGGTATGGAGAGATATGAGGGTCTCCATGGATCTCCCAAAGTCCTGTCCAAAGTATGTAGAGACATTTAATGTCCAATACATAGTGTTAAGATCAACACTAGAATATATAATCCCTACAATATGATCTAGGATGTTGCCACATGCTGAAAAACTCCCTAGTGTGTATGGTGTAGGTATGAGTCCATACAAATAAGGAAAAATATCAAGCCACCTAATATGTGTCAGGATGCCATTTCGCCAAGACTCATAGTTATCCTTTTCCAAGTTGATCATAGAAGGATGAATATAAAAAATCATTATACTCAATCATAAGAAAAAATCAAAGACTAAAACCCTCAATACTGATAAAACAGATCAAATGATGTCATCTCACGCAAATAGATCCTTTCCAAGTTCCAAGACGTCCAAGTAATTAAGAAAAGTGTGAAAACACAAAATACTAAATAAAATGTACCTGGGGTAGATTCTAGAAAAATGCATGAATAGATCTAAAGAGCTTTAAAATACTTTTCCAACGCCACTTGAATCACGAAAATCAGAGATACAGGCAAAAAGTTATGAGCTCAGAAGTGCAAAATGAAGATCTAAGTTTGACTGAGAATAATAGGAACCACTAGAAAAATATGATGATCAAACTTGTACCAATGGTAAGTTCACGAAATCAGCTTTTCGACGATATCTTGTTTGCCTAATTTTGACACTGTATGCCCAAGTTATGCCAAAAATAAAAAAACTGCTCATTTAGGGAAAACTAGAGTTGGGAGGGGGCAAAGAGGGTCGGTCGTACAGTGACATCAATGTGACATCATGATGATGTCATCAATATGAGAACTTAAAATTGATGGGCGTCCAACCGTCAATGGAAAAGATGCCTCTTCCCTAGGAAAATTTGTGATCACCAAGTTGTCAGAATATTCAAGGAATCTTTTAGATTCCATTGGATTTGCATGGCATTGCCGGATTTTTCACATGTGCCAAATTTTCTTGGAAGCCCTCCGATATTGATTGACGTTGGTTTCTTTAGATGTTGTGTAGGCCTATACTATTGGCCTTTTTTAAATTTGTTTTCTTTTGAAATTTTAAAAAAGCTTTTTTTATTTTTTTTGCTTTTTGATTTTGATTTTTCAAAGTAAATTTTTTATAGTATTTTTTGTTGAATGCAGGTAAAAAAATTTAAAACCTAGAATTTTTTTTATCAATGGAGAAAATTTTCAAAAACCTAAATATTAACTCTGATTGCCTATGCACACAAATTGAGGCACCCAAATCTAAACAGATCTGCGTGCCTCTAAAAAAAATTCCTTTCGTTGCAATTGCTCGAATTTGAGCAAAATGACAAGCAATCTTTAAGGTTTTTGACCACTCTGAATGTGATGGCAACATCCATTTTGCTCCAGGATGCACCAAAAAATTGATTGATTCAATCCACATCTCCCATGAAACACCTGCAAGTGATTACCTATCACAATATAGAAAAGATCAACAAGCAAGATTGTGTTCAATAACCTGAGAATTCTTATTAATGTAACTGATGGACTGAATATGCTGCTGTAGATAATTGATCAATAATTACAATGAATCGATCCTTATGAAAAGGATGAAATCTAACCCTAGATTCGGGTTAGATTAGAACATGACAAGTTTCCTCATAGGAATGAATGAGACAACATGTTCTAATATTAGAGGCTTTAATCATGCAAAAAACAACTAATTAATTAAAGCAAATAATGAAATAAATGCATTCCTAAGTTTATCTTAAGTGTAATAAAGCATAAAGTGACCCAATTAATTAATGATTAATTAATTAATTAGGTGATGACTTTATTACTCTAACAGTAATCTGGGATAGTAGAGAGTTAATATCTAAAATAGTTATACCTTTAACTCACTGAGTTTATTCTTGTATATTTTTAAGAGCTTGAGATATTTTCACTTATAATTTTTGTCTTTCTACAATATCTCCTTAGGCACATACACTTTTTAATTTTACCTCCTTTTCAAGGTCTTCTCCATCTCCTTCTCTAGCTATACTTGATTTGGTTCTTGATAGATATACATTGGCGTTTGTTGTAGATTAAGATGTTGCACTTTCTTTTTTATACTTGTTTCTACTTCTTGGGAGATGTATCCTAAGTTTCTTAGGTAGTGTGTGCAATAATCTTAGCATCCAACCATTTCTTATATGTTTCTTAGAAGCAAAGACAGATCACTCTTTTGTATCTGTCATTTATTTATCTAGCCAATTAATGGGTGCTAGAGGTTGTAATTGGGGAGTATCTATCTAAAACTTATCAACAATGTTAGATCTATTATCCTCTATACTTGTGGTGTCCCAACCTAATTCACATTCTTCCATTTTTTGAACTATCATTCTAGACCAATCTCTTTTTCATATTTCTAAGTTATTAAATAATTAGCCTAATAATCTTCTAGGTTTGGATGGAAATATTTAGATACCAAATGTAGATTATCTATCTTATAACTTTTATCATCAAAAGGATATCTCATACTATCGAATTTCATAGTAATTTTAACAAGAAACAATTTTTATATTTTGGGCTTTGATTGTAGATGGACATGTGCAGTAGCTTAAAATTAGAGGAAATGAATTCCCTACCTTCTTTTCATATTTACATTTCTTACTCACACATTTTGTTTTCCTATAAAGTTTAATTAGAATTAGATGATCACTAGGATACCTAGGAAATTTGTAAGGATATTTATCAAAACCACCAATCCTATATATAAATAAACTTTGGAAGTTAAATAAAATAATTGACAAATTGACAAATCAAGTTAGTTGCTTCTTTAGAAATTTTTAGCTCAAAATTCTCATTGATTTTCCTTATTGCAATCATGGTGAAAGCATCATTGACCAGTAAAAAATGTTTATTGCTAATATCTTACTATATTTATGGGTAGAAATCATATACTTGTGTAGTATCATAAAACATTCCTAGCTCTTACAAACCAAGGCATGATTGCATACTTGCAATGACATAAAATAAATAAGAATTCATATAGAATTCTTGAGTTTTGAAAATTGATCAATTGATTATGAAGGTTACCACTGATCAGTTTGTCCTAATCCATGAATTATGAATCATAACCAATAATTGTAATACATTAACACATCCAACATTCAAAAGAACTAGTTTATCTCCTCCCCATAACTTTGTCTAGTAGTGTAATTATTGTTATAATTGGCTATGGAGATAGCCTACCAAGATCTAGAGGCCAAATGGAAAGCACAAAGAGAGAATATGAATATGACAAGAATAAACTATATCCTTATCAATTATGATTCAAAGTTATGTTGTGTGATGTAGTAGAGACCCCTTGGTTATATAGCCAAGGTGAGATACAAAATGTCATAATATTATGACAAGTGTCTTAATCATATGACATGAGATAACTTATCACAACTATCTAGGTCATATATGTTACAAGTCAAAAGACAAGATAACAACTAATGACAACTAACACCTTCTAGAAAGATTCCTAGGACCTAAGTAAACTTAAAATGTAATAGGTACCCTAGTAATGAATTAACTAGGCACAAGACTTTATTTACACCAACACCCCCCCTTAAGTGCAACTTAGGGAGTAGCATATTATTATGCAAATGATACAAAGATGGAAAGATGGGACCCAACTACTAGGCCATGTTAGGTACCCATGTACAAATGGAAATGAAATATCTCACAAACGAAGAAAAGGAGAAAACCCAGTGGGACAAAACTCCTCTCCAAAAGAGAGATGAAATACAAAAAATAAATTCTCTCAATGATGCATGAGAAGGCCAAAACCCCAAGTGTGGAAAAAGACCCCCCATAAGAGAGAAGAAGAAGAGAGAAAATG